>OZ038380.1:89421827-90021827 GCA_964036045.1 Eutreptiella sp. 'Long Island Sound 2002' | reverse complement strand
ACAAAACACCTCGAGGGGGCACACCGGTTAACAGAAGCCAAGTAGCCCAGGATACCGCACAAGCGAAACAACGCACCGAGCGGGCACACCGGTGAATAGATGCAAAGTGGTTCAGGAGGCCACACACGCAACAAAACGCACCGAGCAGGCACACCGATGAACCTGAGCCAAGTGACCCAGGACACCGCAGCAGCAAAGCAAGGCACTGAGCGGGCGCACCGGTGAACAGGAGCCAAGTGGCCCAGGACACCGCAGACGCAACACAACACACCGAGCGAGTGCACCCGTGAACAGGAGCCAAGTCGCCCAGGACACTGCACACGCAACACAACACACCGAGCGAGTGCACCCGTGAACAGGAGCCAAGTCGCGCAGGACACCGCACGAGCAAAGCACAGGACGGAGCGGGCACATCGGTGAACAGGAGCCAAGTGGCCCAGGACACCGCGCACACAACACAACGCACCGAGCGGGCACACCGGTGAACAGGAGCCAAGTGGCCCAGGACACCGCAGCAGCAAAGCAATGCACCGAGCGGGCGCACCGGTGAACAGGAGCCAAGTTGCCCAGGACACCGCAGACGCGACACAACAGACCACTCAGGGACACCAGTGAACAGGAGCCAAGTGGCCCAGGACACCGCACACGCAAAGCAACGCGACGAGCGGGCACACCGGTGAACAGGAGCCAAGTGGCCCAGGAGCCGCACACGCAACACAACACACCGAGCAGGCACACCGGTGAACAGGAGCCAAGTGGCCCCGGACACCGCGAACGCAAACCAACGCACCGAGCGGGCACACCTGTGAACGGGAGCCAAGTGGCCCAGGACAACGCACGTGCAACACAACAAACCGAGCGGGCACATCGGTGAACGGGAGCCACGTGGCCCAGGACACCGCACACGCAACACAACACACTGAGCGGGCACATTGGTGAACAGAAGCCGAGTGGCCCAGGACAACACACCGAGTGGGGTCACCGGTGAACAAGAGCCAAGTAGCCCAGGACACCGCACAGGCAAAACAACGCACTGAGCGGGCACACCGGTGAACAGGAGCCAAGTGGTTCAAGAGGCCACACACACAACAAAATGCACCGAGCAGGCACACCGGTGAACAGAAGCCAAGTGACCCAGAACACCGCAGACGCAACACAACAAACCACGCGGGCACACCGATGAACAGGAGCCAAGTCGCCCAGGACACTGCACACGCAAACAAACGCGGTGAGCAGGCACACCGGTGAACAGGAGTTCAGTGGCCAAGGACACCGGACACGCAAAACAACTCACCGGGCAGGCACACCGGTGAACAGGAGCCAAGTGGCCCAGGACACCGCACAAGCAAAACAACGGACCGAGCTGGCACACCGGTGAACAGGAGCCAAGTGGCCCAGTACTCCGCACACACGTGCACACGTAGGGTGGCCGAGGCACATGAAAGAACCAACACCCCAGGGGTCGGAAGCACTGGGGCGACCCAGCCGACCCACCGGGTCAGCAGCAGGGGCGGTACCCCAAGGTTGCTGGTCCGAGCCCGGCCAGGCTGCATCGGGGACCATAACAAACGTAACTCGGAGCCATGGAAACAACCGGTGACAGGCGAGCCGGTACACAGTCCAGGAGGGGGCTGCCTGCCAAGCAGAGAGGCCCCGCAACTCAAGGCACAAGGATGAGGCGGTCGTACCGTAGACTAGCGGGAGCAATACCCCTGGTGGTGAGAGATACTCCACACGGATGGGCAGCCCCCAGAGGTGCCGCCCAAAGGAGGGGGCATGTGGCTCTACCCATGGACACATGTGGGGACACCCTCCCACCTGGGACACTTGGACCAGTTAACGGGGACACTTCCTTCCCAAGCACCTGCGGGAGCGGCTTAAGAGGCACCTTAACTAGGGCAGTGGGAGGGACAGTCCGTCCCCTTGGTAAGACCTCCTTCCTGCATTGTCAAAGGAGGCATCCCGAGCTCCTGAAGATACCTACCTACCTACCAACCTCTGTTTTGCCCTTTCTTCGTCATAAGGCTGGAGAGTAGACGTTCACAAAGCTCCTCAGCAAAACCCTGTCCAGGCATGCCTGAGAGCCCTGCAGTGTGGCATAAGAAGGCAGTTGCAACAGTGCGTTCGTACTTTAAAAGTGTGCCCTCCATGTTAAAACGGTTCAAAGGACACATCACGATCTGCAATCCCTCGGAAGCAAAAACACCTGTGTCAGCGGTCTCACCGGACCAAGTGCACTGCCTTATGAGGTGTCCTAGGTATAGTAAAATAGGACAGTATTTTGTTAACAGAACCTGCATGGCTTTACACACAGTGTAGCGAAGACGACTTCGCCGATTCGCTGGATGTGCAGACCCAAGGGAGTGACATTTCCTGTTGAAGCACCCTATGTGGGGGCCCATACCCAACAGCAGTGCACCAACAGTTATCTCCATCGTGATCAGCTTGGGAAAACAGGGGACTGTGTCACCGCTGCGCAACAAACCTTTACAGAAAAAGGTCACAATCGGCCAAAATGTGCGAAATGTTCGTGTAACACAAAGTTTGTACGCGTGCCAGAAAGAATATAATATAGGGTGTGACTGCAAAAATAGTCAGACATTCCAACCCGTTGTTTTTTCACCATTCATCATCTTACAAATGCGTTAATGGATGTTCTCGTCACATAAAACAGGCAGCATGGGTCGAGTGTATTGCGCCAAACCCCTAGTGAATTGCACCGTTGTAGCGATATCCAGATTTATTCATTGATAGATCCATTTCTATCACTCCACCCTGATAATGGTACAAAGTTACGTGTATAAATACGACAGGTTTCTTTTTTCCGTCATTCTGCCTAATGTGTTGTGCCGTGGTACAAAAAGTTGACACAAATGAACGCCTCTGCGTGAGGCCTCGTGCAAAGAATGGACACAAAACAATGCTCTTTGGTATATCACCCATGGGACGTGTCATTCCTACCACAATATTTATTTAACTGTACTGGTTCGCGACGGACTCGACATATGCATCAAACTAAAAATTATTATTTGATCCTTTTTGAAAGCTGTCGTTTTCCTACCTTTTCTGTTGTTTTTGACCCCGCAACTTCAGCCGCCTAAGTCACAGGTCCGCAGTTCCACTATCCAGGCAAAAAGAGCTGCCTTCAGCCCCTGCAACGGAGTCTCCGACGGGCTGAGCAGGAAACATGGCACTTACAAGAGATGCTGAATGTTCCTGCACAGAGCACTGCACCTGCAGATTGTCTGCGGCAACCCTGTCGCTAGCCTCTGCCAGCAGCTTTATTTCAATGCGCCACGTGAAAGGTGCCAGACCAGTAGCCTGCCATCCGGCAGCATTGATTTGTGAGTCAAAGGCTGCCTCCCATGGCTTTTTCAGGGGAGACGTGGCATCAGCAGCAAACAGACCTGCAGACAGACCCCAGGTACCACTCACAGATATCTGGGACAGCACATGATATTTTTCCTTCCGCCTGTTACAAGTCCATGAATGAGCAACAATTTCTCAAAACATTGGTTTCATATGGAGCAATGGTACTAATTCTAATTGGGGTTTGGTTGGGACATTGGGCGAAATTTATCCATGCAGCTTGATCACTTCCAATATGGACGAAAGACGCTTAATGGCTTAACTTTAGGTTAAAAGAGCGTTTGTCTTTTGTATTCTATGCCATGAGGTATTGTTTCTTATTTCATTAGTTCTTCTTTGAACACTATTTGTAATAAAGCACCACATGGCCGTTGGCCTTTGCTTTATCTATTGTTTTTGGCTAGTCTCATTGAGATTGAGCTGTACAGTAATCTGCATTTTTCTTCAACACATGGCCGTTTCACAGAAAAAGAACATGATCTTTAGACTCAGCATAAAAATCCGCATCTATATAGTGGTCATAAGACTTTTTCTTTTTTTGACCATTGTTGCCACGTGAGCCCGCCACTTCCACTATGGGCAATTCCTACTGAGTTCTGAGGTCATCAGGGAAGTTCCTACTGAGTTGTGCAGATATTAATATTTTTTTTCCTGAGCTACAGAAAATCCCTGGAAGACATTTCACGTTATTTTCTATCCTTTTCTGTCATTGAGAATCCATTTTTCTTGTGTCTGTGTCAGTATCTTTGCAGGAGGCCTGATTTCTGAGATATACAATTTTTGCCCTAATCTGAAGTTACTATTCACTGTTGTTGCCATTTCCAGAGTGCAGACTGAAGACGCTTTAAAGTCTTGAGTGGTTCTGGCGCATACATGCATGCATACAAACAAGCACAAGGTCGAACATCACCCATTGTTTGTCTGTTCATTGTGCAGCGCCATCAAGTTCTTTATTGTTTTTATTGATCCCTTTTCTGCTCGTCTTGGAGTCTTGGTAAGGGTTTATTTTTTCATTGAAATCTTTGAGTACCTGAAATTGAGCAAGAACAAAAACCAAAGCAAGTGCAACCAGAGGATACTGAGACTATTCAAATAGAGGAACAAGATGCAAAGCGGGAAGTTGAAAGTCGTAGCAGAGGTATGGATGCTACTGTGCACGATATCGATTCCACACGTCGCAGCGTCGATCTCGCCAGTTCTAGCAACGTCGACGATCAACAAGCGTCACGGGGGTCTTTTGTTCACGGAGCACAAGAAGACGATGGGGTGAATCAGGAAAGGCAACCTTTATCTCAATCATATGAAAGTTATCAACCCATGGGAAAACAAGAATGGGATTCTATTGGTGATCCTGATGTTTTATTACTGGCTGGCTTGGAAGAACACGAGCGTGTTTTACGCGTTCAAGAAGAGAACATGCAGACTCTCTTTCATCTACAAGAAACGCTGGTTTTCAACAAGACCGCAGCACCCTCTCAAGAGCGCAACACGCGTAGACGCTTGACCAGTACATTTTCAGGTATAAGTTCAGCGAGTTTCCCGTCAGCATCTACTACGACCCCTGTTCCTTTCAGTCAGCCGACCATCATTCTGGAACCTACGTCGTCACCAAAGGATCACTGTTCAGGAGACGATCACAGAGTACCTGTTTGGACGTCGAGTTCCGAAGCTGGTCATGATTTCTCCGAAGCTTCTTATGAATTATCTGAGACAAAATTTGCAAACGAGCTAAAAGATCAAGATGGCTCGCTGACTGAAGTGGAGCACGAGAAATCAGCGGCTGGCTGGAAGACTATTTATTGACGGATCTCAAGGAGAAAATGAAGCACAAAGCTACCGAAGTACGAGAGAAGTGTACACGTAAGACACTTAAGGGAATATCGAACGTTGAGTTCCACAAGACTCTCACGTATTATTCTGAGGACGAAGTCCTGGAGACAGATGACCCACTTTGTTTTAGAAGGTGCTCCAGCGCATTGATCGGATGAACGAGAAGATGTCTAAGACGTCCGAAGACATTCGGCGTATGCCAACCTCCAGTCGTTCTCCATCTACTAAGAAAAGTCCCTTTGTTACGCGGGAATCATCGGCTTTTGCCACGCTCACAGAAGTGTGTGGAGGTGTGAACAAATATGAGTGGCCGGATCACAGTGAAGAGGATAAGACTAACGCTCTGAAAATGGACATTCCACCGTTTGATGTGCGCAACGTTGAGAAGAATGCAGAAAAAATTGGAAGATACCTAGTGCTCACTGGTAAGGCCAAAGCAAAAGATCGTGTGAAGGCTAACCTCATCGTTCAGGGCATCAAGGATCCTGAACTTCAAGAAAGAGTCTCCAAATTACTCCAAACGGCCACAAGCTTTGAGGATTTTCTGAAAGCCTCCAAGACCTCTATCTTACGCTTGAGACGGACCTCTCAATTCTGGGTGAGATTTCGAAGGTGTCCCATTTACCTAATGACCCGAAACCGGAGCAAGTGGTCAAATTGTCAGAAACACTGGAAAGGCTGTTTGACAAGTTGAACCCAGGAGTTATGACTGAGGAGCGCAAGCTTATGGAACTTTCTTCGAAGATCAATGATAAACCATTCGTTCAGTGGACGAAGGACGATAACCTTTCTGCAAAGATGCACTCTTATGGTTCATTGAAGGATCTCATGAAGGAGCGCACAAAGCTTTCTGTCGGTTTGAAATATCCTGCCGCTTCTCGTGGTTCTGCATTCGGGCGCACTGCTTCGAGTCGATACCAAGAAAAGCAGAGAGATAAGGAAAAGGACACCTCTTTCTCCGGAGGACCATCGTCTGCAAGTTCAGCTCCCAAGTCGGATATCACCGAACTCCTCTCCCAATGCCAGTCGATGATTGCAGAGCTAAGAGTCTCTGAGAAAGAAGGCAAGGGCAACAAAGGAGGAAAAGGCCCTGGCGAAGGATGAGGCCAAGGAGGAGGAAAAGGCCAAGGAGGCAAAGGAGGCAAACGACACTTGGACCTCAACGCGTTGATCGCCGAATTTAAGGCAGGCATTCAGCGTAAACATTGTGGTAAAACGAGCCACTACAGGAATCATTGCTTTGAGATCCAAAGAAAACAGAAAGATGATCGACTCAAGAGCTTCCTGATCCAATCCGGTCTCAGTGAGGAGGCAGCCCAAAAGGCAGTGGAACATGCCAAGAAGAAATGGAAGGACCAGAAGGAAAAGGGACCAAAAGCAGGTCGAAGAAAGAAAGATGCATCTGGCCCCACCGCAGTAAGTGCTGGTGCTTGCGCCTCCTCAGCAGAGACCAAACCGATGCAGGAGGACACTGGGAGTCAAGCCAAGAAGAGGAAGAGAGATCTGGCATTTTCAGAGGTTCAGAAAATCATGGACCTGCTTTGAGCCGCTGTCAAGGACGGTCCCACGTTGTGACTACCCGTGCTTGTGGAGGAGGAGATATGTCGCTGTTTTGGATACCGGTGCAACGGATTCCTTTGTGGCTTCATCATTGGTGTCAGATCCGAATCGCAGGGGCTACTATGCAGTCAAGGTGGGAGAGGGGCACTACACGTATAGTGGAGGAGAAAAATCCGTGGATGTGGGCATGGGCAATTTCAATCTTCCGCACGTTTGTATCGTTATGGTGACTTCAGCTTTTCAGGTATGCCTGGGCATGAATTTCATCCTTCAAAACGCCAAGACGATTCTGCGTTTGACTTTTACTCCATCGGGACTCATTGTCAAAAAACCAGAGACTGATGAATTATCCTTGGTATCGTTATCTGAGAAGTCCTGTCAGAGGGAAGGAGGAAACGGATTGCCACCTGCTGAATCATGTTTGAGAATTATCCGGAGAGAAGCCTACAGTTTGTTACCTTCACTGGGGGAGCAGGTCCTCATCAACCTTGGTGATTTGAGACCCACCATGGACTTGTACACCAACCCCAATATCATACCGAGCCGTTGTATTGCACCCCCTCAATTCATGTTATGCCTACAACTGGGACGGCGTTCAGTTACCCTGGGCCAACCCCCCGTGGTCACACCTGGAGAAGATGGTTACCAAGGCCGTGCTCGACCGAGCGCAAGTCGTGGTGATTTGATCTCATTGGGGCCGAACCGGGGAAGCTGCTGCATGGCGACCATTCTTCGACCGCATGACGAAGGTTCGTGTACCTATCCCAGATGTACGCCTTTATCTTCCAGATGGGGTGACCAGCCCTTTACCAGCCCCACGCTTGGGAAGCATTGCATGTCTCATCGATGGCAATGATTTTGATATTTCGTTGGATGAACTGAATCCCCCAGTGGTCAAGTTTCTCCAGCAAGTGAACCGTGGTGAAACCCGGTCTGATCTACTGAAGCGATACAGGCACGATAAACCTGCAACAACACAGAAGGACGAGTCTGAAGTTCAACAAATTCACCCTCCAACGGAATCAGATGAAGAAGAGGACACTGGCGTTCGAGATGCTGAAGTTGACAAGGTTGACATTCAGTGGGAAGAGGTCAGTGAGGAACGTGCAGAAGTGCAATGGGATAAAGTTAGTGAAGACGGCTATCAGGCGGATGTCAATATCGCTCAGCCCCTGAGGTACGACCCATTCCCAAGCATCCACGAAGACCATTCAGACCGAATCGAAGATTTACTGAGCGAAGTCGATCTCGAAGATTCAGTGATGAAAGCTGTACAAAATTTTACCATGTCTTGTCTGGCCCTACATGCTATGCAAGAGTGTGGCGTGACCATGCAAGTTGAGGAAGGCAACCCAAGAATTGCCAACCCCCGTGGCTGGCTGGTCTCGAAGGACGACTTACGCTCTTTGAAGAAGGACATTGAACTCCGAATCTTCCAGATATCTGAGGAACAACAAGAGCTAGAGCTCAAGGACAGATGGAAGAGCCATTACAACGAGTTCACGGGCAGGAGCATTGACGGGGATGAAACATATTTGCTCTAGCAATCTCTGGATGAGGACCGCTTTGTCGTGGATGACGATGACGTTTTTTTGGACGTCTCGGCCCTACTCAGTGAGTGTTACTCTGTATCCAGGGATGAGTACGGGAAATTAAATTTGGCAGCTGCAGATGATTTCGAGGAGAAGATCAAAATTTTGCTTTCCAGAATTGAAGAAGTCCTATGTTGAGGGAAGGATGCTTCTGGACCATTGATGGCACATGGTTCATGTGGAAAGTTGGTTACCATGGACTTGGAATTGATGGATGAACACAAAAATAACACAGTGCGTTCAAAGCCATTTTCAGCTAGCAAGGCTGACAGTGAGGAAAAAATGCGTCAGATCACTGAATGGATTGCAGCCGACCTCGCAGAAAAATATCAGCAAGCAGAGTATCCAAAACACTGCTCTGCATTTTTTCTTGGTAGACAAACCAGGGAGCAATGCACAAAGACTGGGTGTCCACTACGGGAAGCTGAACAAACTCACCAAGAAACATTCAGGGAGTCTACCAAGTTTCGAACAAGCGCTGGAAAGAGCTGCTCATTGCTGTTCCAAATCCAAATTGGATAAGCGCAGTGGTTTCTGGCAAGTAGAGTTAACAAAAGGAGCGCAGGATCCATCAGCATTTATTGCTGGTAATGGTCAAGTGTTGAAATAGAAGGTTATGCCGTTTGGGTTGACAAATGCCCCGGCAACTTTCCACAAGCTCATGAACCAGGTCGTGGCCCGTATGAAGCAGAAACCTACAGTGCAGGCACTGCTGAACAAGGGAGCAGTCATTGAGGTCTACATAGGCGATGTTCTATTGGGGACCGATGACGCTGATGATCATTTACATTTGATGGAAGATTTTTTAGCACTGTTGAGGAATGCAATACGCGCGGGAAGTTGGAAAAATTTGAATTCATGCAGGAGGAAATTGAATATTAGGGTCCTCAAGTTGGATGGCGAGAGTGGAGACCTGTGAAGGTTAAGATTGCCCCGATTTTGAAGGCTTCCATCCGTGATGACAAGACCGGCGGCGCCAAGGACATCAAAGCTTTCCTGGGATCCTGTAATTTTTGCAGGAGACACATCCCCACTTTCACGTACAGTAGCCACCTCCTCACGGACTTGACCAAGAAGACTGTACCTTGGAAGTGGACACCCGACCATGAAGCTCAGTTTCAGGAGATCAAGGGAACACTGAGTTCTTTGAAGTTGTTGGGCACACCTGCACCTGACGGTGAGTTCGTGGTCAGCACTGATGTGTCTGTGGTGGGAGGCGGAGGTACACTTCTTCAGTGGCAACGATTTCCAGGAGCGGCTGCAAGGAGAATAGCAGATGAATCGCGAACAGTCGGAGTCAATCATGACGGTTCACTCAAGCACAACTACGATTGGCAGGAATTCCATCCCGTACCCATTGGCCACTGCAATTGGAAAAAGTCCTCAACTAGAGCAAACTGCAGCACGTATGAACGTGAATTACTCTCAGGAATTCTGCTTGTCTCTGGACAAAGCCGACCGTTTGGCAGCATATTCGTCGTGTGCTTATGTGATCAGGAGTCCACGGAGACGTTTCTCAACGAGGCCCCTCCTGAAAACCGAAAGCTCAGACGTTGGTGGACGTTTCTGGCTCAGCTGAAGCTCAACATCTACATGGTACCAGGTCTGAAAAATGAGATATGTAATTGGCTATTACCCGAAAATTTTGACGTGAAAATTTCTGCAAGCTCTCAGGCTCTCTCTCGAGAAGCTTTCCAGAAAATGGATGTCCATTTGGATCTCACTACGAGCAAAGCGGAACTACTCAGTTCTCTACGGAAGTCTGACTCCGTGGAGGAGTATAGAGATTTTTTGAAAGCCATTGGTGATAGATCCTATGCATCGGTTGACAAGGAGTTGTGGTCTTTATCCTCAAGTGGTATTTTACCGATGGAAGTGCCAACATGCATAGCCAAGGAGGCGTTGGGTGCAGCTCTACAGTGGACCCACAATGTTGTTGGTCATCCTGGACCAGTTTCCTGGCTCTGGGCCTTCCAGCAGAAGTGGAACCGACCCAGCGCCAGAGGCTTACTTGGTGTTTTGCCACTACCACACAAGGTCAATGCACTGCTGTATGTGGACTTTATTGACAGGCCCAAGTGTCATAACTACGACTATGCCTTGATGATTGTGGACGCTCTGAGTGCATTCTGGCAAGTTTTACCATGCGAGAAGACTATCGATGGAGAAGGCGTGCTGAAGCTCATCAAACACCATTGGATTGGTTTCTATGGCCCACCTGTTTGCATCCACAGTGGGAAGGGTATTGGCCTTAAGGGAGACTATGGCTAGTACAGCAATGTGTTTGCTGCAATGGGCTTGGAAGTATCTTTGTCACAACCTTACCGCCCCTAATCAAAGGGGTATGCGACCGTATGAATGATGAGTACCAGCAAGAGCTCCGTCCGAGGCAAAGTATGAAAACCAGCAATCGGGTACAGTTGAACGACTAGGTGGTCATATGTATGAACCACAAGCTGAGAGGAAAGTCTGGCTATTCACGAGGAGGCGATTCGATGGAAGGCCTGATCTATGTTTGGACCTACCCCTCCCACATGAACGCAATGTTCAAGTGCAAGACTGGGACAAGGAACAAAACAAAAGTGCCCAAGTTGTGCAAGCCCACATGAATACGACAGGTTTCTCTTTTCCGACAACCTGCCTAATGCGTTGTGCTGTGGTACATTAATTCGGCACGAATGAACGCCTTTGTGCGAGGCCTCGTGCAAAGAGTGGACACAAAACAATACCTTTCGGTATATCACCGTTGGGACGTGTCATTTCTACGACAATATTTATTTCACTGTACTGGTTCGCGACGGTCTTGACATATCCATCGAAAAAATCATTATTTGATGCTTTTTGAAACCTGTCATTTTCCTACCTTTTCTGTTGTTTTTGACCCTGCAACTTCAGCCGCCTAAGTCACTGGTCCGCAGTTCTACTATCCAGGCAAAAAGAGCTGCCTGCAGCCCCTGCAACAGAGTCTCCAACGGGCTGAGCAGGAAACATGGCACTTACAAGAGATGCTGAATGTTCCTGCACAGAGCGGTGCACCTGCAGATTGTCTGCGGCAACCCTGTCACTAGCCTCTGCCAGCAGCTTTCTTTCAATGTGCCGCGTGAAAGGTGCTAGACCAGTAGCCTGCCATCCGGCAGCATTGATTTGTGAGTCAAAGGCTGCCTCCCATGGCTTTTTCAGGGAAGACATGGCATCAGCAGCAGACAGACGTGCAGACAGACCCCAGGTACCAGTGACGGATATCTGGGACAGCACATGATATTTTTCCTTCAGCCTGTTAAAAGTCCATGAATGAGCAACGATTTCTCAAAACATTGGTTTCATATGGAGTAATGGTATTAATGTTTATTTGAGTTTGGTTGAGACATTGGGGTCCATGCAGCTTTATCACTTCCAATATGGACGAAAGAAGCTTAATGGCATAACTTTAATTCAAAAGAGGGTTTATCTAATGTATTATATGCCATGAGTTAATGTTTCTCATTCCATTGTTTCTTCTTTGAACACTATTTGTAATATAGCACAACATGAGTGTTGGCCTTTGCTTTATGAATTTTCTTTGGCTGGTCTCAATGAGATTGAGCTGTACAGTAATCTGCATTTTTCTTCAACACATGGTCGTTTCACAAGGTCCAATATCACCCTTCATTTTTTCTCTGTTCATTGTGCAGCGCCATCAAGTTATTTATTGGTTTTATGGATCCCATTTCTGCTCGTCTTGGAGTCTTGGTCTGGTTTTATCTTTTCATTGAAATCTTTGAGTACCTGAAATGGAACAGGAACAAATACCAAAGCAAGTGCAACCAGAGGATACTGAGACTATTCAAATAGAGGAACAAGATGCGAAGCGGGAACTTAACAGTCGTAGCAGAGGTATGGATGCTACAGTGCTCGATATCGATTGCACGTCGATCTCACGAGTTCTAGCAACGTGGACGATCAACAAGCATCACTGGGGTCTTTCGTTCACGGAGGACAAGAAGACGATGGGGTGAATCAGGAAAAGCAACCTTTATCCCGTTCATATGAGAATTATCAACCCATGGGAAAACAAGAATGGGATTCTATTGGTGATCCTGATGCTTTATTACTAGCTGGCAATCGAAGAACGAGAGCGTGGTTTACGCGTCGAAAACAGAACATGCAGAATATCTTTTATCTACAAGAAACGCTGGTTTTCAACAAGACCACTGCTTCCATTCAAGAGCGCGACGCGCGTAGACGCTTGACCAGTTCATTTCCAGGTATAACCTCACCGATTTCGCATCAGGATCTACTACGACACCTGTTCCTTTCAGTCAGCGACCATTATTCTGGAACCTACGTCGTCACCAAGGGATCACTGTTCAGGAGCTCGATCGATGATCATTGAGTAGCGTTTGGACGTCAAGTTCCGAAGTTGGTCATGATTTCTCCGAAGGTTCTTAAGAATTACCTGAGACAAAATTGGCAAAAGGAGCTAAAAGAGGAAATTGGCGACCTGACGGAACAAGAGCAGGAGAAATGAGGCGCTGGCTGGAAGACTATTTATTGACGGATCTAAAGGAGAAAATGAAGCACAAAGCTACCGAAGGCGGAGAGAAACGTACCGTAAGACACTTAAGGGAAAGTCTAAAGTTGAGTTCCACAAGACTCTCACTGACGATTCTGAGGAGGAAATCCTGGAGGTGGATGACCCACTTTTTTTCGAAGGTGCTGCAGCGCATTGATCGGATGAACGAGAAGATGTCTAAGACGTCCGAAAACATTCGGTGTATGCCAACCTCCAGTTGTTCCATCTACTAAGAAAAGTCCCTTTGTTACGCGAGAGTCATCGGCTTTTGCCACGCTCCAAGAAGCGTGTGGAGGTGTGAACACATATGAGTGGTCAGATCACAGTGAAGAGGATAAGACTAACGCTCTGAAAATGGAAATTCCACCGTTTGATGGGCGCAACGTTGAGAAGTATGCAGAAAAAATTGGAACATACCTAGTGCTCAGTGGTAAGGCCAAAGCAAAAGATCGTGTGAAGGCTAACCTCATCGTTCAGGGCATCAAGGATCCTGAACTTCAAGAAAGAGTCTCCAAATTACTCAAAACGGCCACAAGCTTTGAGGATTTTCTGAAAAGCGTCCAAGACCTCTATCCTACGCTTGAGACAGACCTCTTAATTCTGGGTGAGATTTCGAAGGTGTCCCATTTAACTTATGACCCGAAACCGGAGCAAGTGGTCAAATTGTTGGAAACACTGGAAAGGCTGTTTGACAAGTTGAACCCAGGAGTCATGACTGAGGAGCGCAAGCTTATGGAACTTTCCTCAAAGATCAATGATAAATTATTCGTTCAGTGGACCAAGGACGATAACCGTTTTCCAAAGATGCACTCTTATGGTTCATTGGAGGATGTCATGAAGGGGTGCACACAGCTTTCTGTCGGTTTTAAATATCTTGCCGCTCCTCGTGGTTCTGCATTCGGGCGCACTGCTTCGAGTCGATACCAAGAAAAGCAGAGAGATAACGAAAAGGACAGCTCTTTCTCCAGAGGACCATCGTCTGGAAGTTCAGCTCCCAAGTCGGACATCACCGAACTCCTCTCCCAATGCCAGTCGATGATTGCAGAGCTAGGAGTCTCTGGGAAAGAAGGCAAGGGCAACAAAGGAGGAGAAGGCTCTGGTAAAGGAAAAGGCCGGGGAAGAAGAAAAGGCCAAGGAGGCAGAGGAGGCAAAGGACAGTTGGACCCCAACACGTTGATCGCCGAATTTAAGGCAGGCATTCAGTGTAAACATTGTGGTAAAACGAACCACTACAGGGATCATTCCTTTGAGATCCAAAGAAAACAGAAAGAGGATCGACTCAAGAGCTTCCTGATCTAATCTGGTCTCAGTGAGGAGGCAGCCTGAAAGGCGGTGGAACACGCGAAGAAGAAATGAAAGGACCAGAAGCAAAAGGGACCAAAAGCAGGCCAGAGAGAAAGAAAGATGCATCTGGCCCCTCCGCAGTAAGTGCTGGTGCTGGCGCGTACTCAGCACGAACCAAACCAATGCAGGAGGACACGGAGAGTCAAGCCAAGAAGAGGAAGGGAGATCTGGCATTTTCAGAGGTTGAGAAAGTTGTGGACCTGCTTCGAGCCGCTGTCCAGGGCGGTCTCACGTTGTGACTACCCGTGGTTGTGGAGGAGGACATGTGTGACGCTGTTTTGGATACTGGTGCAACCCATTCCATTGTGGCTTCATCATTGGTGTCAGATCCGAATCGCAGGGGTTACTTTGCAGTCAAGGTGGGAGAGGGGCACTACACGTACAGGAAACGAGGAAAATCCGTGGATTTGTGCATGGGCAATTTCAATCTTCCGCATGTTTGTATTGTTATGGAGACTTCAGCTTTTCGGGTATGCCTGGGCATGAATTTCATCCTTTAAAACGCCAAGAGGATTCTGGGTTTGATTTTTACTCCATCGGGACTCATTGTCAAAAATCCAGAGACTGATGAATTATCCTTGATATTGTTATCTGAGAAGTCCTGTCAGAAGGAAGGAGGAGACGGATTGCCACCTGCTGAATCATCTTTGAGATTTATCTGGAGAGAAGCCTACAGTTTGTTACCCTCACTGAGGGAGCAGGTCCTCATCGACCTTGGTGATTTGAGATCCACCGTGGACTTGTACACCAACCCCCAAAATCATACCGAACGGTTTTATTGCACCTTGCTCAATTCATGTTATGCCTACAACTGGCAGGACGTTCAGTTAAGCTGCGTTAACCCCCCGTGGTCACACCTCGAGAAAATGGTTACCAAGGCCGTGCTCGACTGAGCGCAAGTCGTGGTTATTTGTCCTGATTGAGGCCAAACCGGGGAACCTGCTGCATGGGGACCAATTTTGGACCGCATGACGAAGGTTTGTGTACCTATCCCAGATGTACCCCTCTATCTCCCAGATGGGGCAACCAGCCCATTACCAGCCCCACGCTGGGGAAGCATTGCATCTCTCATCGATGGCAATGATTGTGATATTTCGTTGGATGAACTGAATCCCCAAGTGGTCACGTTTCTCCACCGAGTGAACCGTGGTTCAACCCGGTCTGATCTACTGAAGCGATACGGGCACGATACACCTGCAACAACACCGAAGGACGAATCTGAAGTCCAAGAACTTCTCCCTCCAACGGAATCAGATGAAGAACAGGACGCTGGCGTTCGAGATGCTGAAGTTGACAAGGTCGACATTCAGTGGGAAGAGGTCACTGAGGAACCTGCAGAAGTGCAATGGGATGAAGTTAGTGAAGACGGCTATCTGGCGGATCTCAATATCGCTCAGCCCCTGAGGTACAACGCATTTCCAAGCATCCACGAAGACTATTCGGACCGAATCGAAGATTTACTGAGCGAAGTCAATCCCGAAGATTCAGTTATGGGTGTCTGGCCCTACATGCTATGCAAGAGTATGGCGTGACCATGCAAGTCGAGGGGGACGGGGCAGGAACTGCCAACCCACGTGAATGGCTCGTCTCGAAGGACGACTTACGCTCTTTGAAGAAGGACATTGAACTCCGAATCTTCCAGATATCTGAGGAACAACAAAGCCTAGAGCTCAAGGAGATGAAACAGATTTGCTCTATCGATCTCTGGATGAGGACCGCTTTTTGGTGGATGGCGCTGACGTTTTTCTGGACGACTCGGCCCTACTCAGTGAGTACAGGAAATCAAATTTGGCAGATATAGATGATTTCGAGGAGAAGATCAAAATTCTGCCTTCCGAAATTCAAGAAGTCCTACGTCGAATGAAGGTTGCTTTTTGACCATTGATGGCACATGGTTCATGTGGGAAGTTGCTTACCATGGACTTGGATGTGATGGATGAACACAAAAATACCACAGTGCATTCAAAGGCATTTCCAGCTACCAAGGCTGACAGTGAGGAAATAATGTGTCAGATCACTGAATGCATTGCAGCCAACCTCGCGGAAAGATATGAGCCAGTAGAGTATCCAAAACACTGCTCTCCATGTTTATTGGTAGACAAACCAGGGAGCAATGCAAAAAAACTGGCTGTCCACTACAGGAAGCTGAACAAACTCACCAAAAAACATTCAGAAAGTCTACCAAGTTTGGAACAAGCGCTGGAAAGAGCTGCTCATTGCCGTTTCAAATCGAAATTGGATAAGTGCGGTGGTTTCTGGCAGATGGAGTTAACAAAGCGAGCGCAGGATCTATCAGCATTTATTGCTCCTAATCGTCAAGTGTTGAAATAGAAGGTTATGCCGTTTGGGTTGACAAATGCTCCGGTAACTTTTCAGGAGCTCATGAACCAGGTCCTGGCCCGTATGAAGCTGAAATCTACGATGTAGGCACTGCTGAAAAGTGGAGCAGTCAATCAGGTCTATATAGACGATGTTCTATTGGGGACCGATGACGCTGATGATCATTTACGTTTGGTGGAAGAGTTTTTACGCACTTGGAAGGAATGCAATACCCGCGTGAAGCAGGAAAAATGTGAAATCATGTGGGAGGAAATTGAATATTAGGGTCCTCAAGTTGGATGGCGAGAGTGGAGACCTGTGAAGGTTAAGGTTGCCTCAATTTTGGTGGCTTCCATCCGTGATGACAAGACCCGTGACGTCAAGGACATCAGAGCTTTCCTGGGATCCCGATATATTTACAGGAGACACATCCCCACTTTCACGTGCAGTAGCCAGCTGAAGCCGGTTCGGACCCCCGTGGCCATCTTTGGGTCACTTGGGGTGTGTATCTATGTGCCGGCAAGCCGCCATTGGTATATCATACTCTCCCATCCACCTGACCTAACCCGATGTGATAGTGTGATAGGTTTAGCCATTCTGGCTATGAGCGGCCATATTCAGGACCGAGGCGCCGCTAGCTGAGATTTATATATCAGAATATCAGGAATCAACAGGGTTTTTTTAGGGTTCGTTGCTTCCGCAATTTTCTAAATATGCACTCGAAATTTTAATCTGAATTTTTCGCGATGTCGAAATCGGATTTTCGACTTCGACATCGCCGCACTTCATTTGGTCTTCTTCGAGTGGTCATACTCCTTTCCCTATGCCCAAATCAGGTTTCCTTTATACTTGCCACCCATTTGACGTGGAGATAGGAGGGAAACAAAAGTGAATCGTGGGACCACTTTGAAGGGCCATATCTGCGCGCGAGTGTGAGGATAGAGAATAATAAAGGTTGCGTTGCACCCGCCTTAGTCTTAACTTTATTTTTTTTTTTTTTTTTTTGTAATACAAGTCCAAAGCCACAGCTGCAGTGTTCTCAGGAGGCCAGCCCAATATACATTGAGTCACCCACATCCCCAAGTCAAGGGTCAGCAGGTCGGCAGGCTGGGGTCACGGCGGCGGCGGGACGATGCAAGGTAGTAAATTATGCTACAAAGTGGACATCACAGAAGTGGTCGCCCCATACTCCACGCCCGGGGGCAGTGGCAGATAATCTGGGGGTACTGTCTGGGCGGGTTCCTGTCCTGAGCGGTTATCCCATCATACGTGGAAAACACTGGTACATAGGGCGGGAGACAAGGGGTTCCAGTGGGGGGGGGGGGGGTTGGCAGTGGGCGACCGGGGCGCGGTGGGTCGCCCACAGGGGAAAGAAGAAAATGGCATTCCACTCGCATGGTGTAGGGGTGGGGGTCGGTGTACCATGGGAGGGCCAACCTGCCAACGGTTGGCGAAAAAATAGAGACACAGAGGGGGATTGGGGGTGTACACAGGCATGTTCACGGGAGGGGGGGCAGTAATAAACACAACTGGCCGTCGTGTTGTGCAGGATGCGAAGGAGGGACAAGGTTGAAGAGACGGCGGGGCGTGGGCACCCCCGGAAAGGCCGATGAGGCCAAACTGGCGAAACAGCATACTATCTCACCCTAACTCTTGACCGTCCCAACAGAATTCCGTGGCTCATCGACTTAGCAACCTCATCCAAGACAATCCTGTTGTACCCAGGTCACTGTGTTGGGGCAGCAAGACCAGCAGCATCCATCTGACAATTCACCCAATGCGCCCTTGATTGGCAGATCGCAACGGTAAGAAAATCAGCAACACGATTGAACCACGCCAGATGGCGACGGGGAGGCCAGGAAGCCACAACGTGCTTGTGCCAGCTAGCGAATGCAGGACACGAACCATGAGCAGACAGCCTGGTATATGCAAACTGAGCGCGACATAATCGTTGGACGGGGGAGCGACTCGGTGGCGCACGTTGGTAGATCAGAGTAACCACGGCTGTCGAGGGAGGGCGCTGAAGGGGTATGCGGCACCGCTCTGAGGCACTAGCAACTGCAGTTCTGCCATCCATCAGCGTGTAGCTCTACAGACAGTGATTGCCCATCTGTGCGGTCAAGGCAGGTGAGCATGGTAATCAGTGAGGGCTTACATAACGGACCAATTGGTGGCAGCGCCAGTGAAAAGCCCTTAGAGGGATCGCCAGTATGTCAGGATGTCCTGAGGAGAGACAGGGGGCGTAGCTGAGTTAGTGGCATTCGCGTCGGCTATTAGAACAGCCCAGGGCAAAGCCCGCCACAGGTCGCAGCGTGACAGTCAGAAATTATATGCCAGCCATGATGGCACGCATATGACAAACATGGGGGCAGTTATAACAAGGGGGTGGGCGAATCCCAATCGGCCGATACAAACACATTGGGGCGCTTAGACTTGGGTGGGATCGCTGAGGCCAGAGCAGCAGTGACAGAGTCCAGCACCCTGTCCTGGTATGAACCTATCTCTTTGCGGGCCGCGCGGAAGCCCCCCAGCGTCCGAACCAAGTGGCGATACAAGCTGCGCGGGATAGCCAAACGACCAGCGATGCGCAGATCGCTGCGATGGGCTAAACGGCGCCAAGAGGCGGCGCCCGCGCGGGGGCTCCACGCCGACAGCCACGCCTGGACCACGGGGTGGCTCTCCGCACAGTGTGCCAGGTGTCCGTGCACGCTCAAGTTGTGAGAGCAGTGACAGTGCGAGCATGTGTGTGGCGGGGGCTTATCGGACCAGTAGGTCGCATAGTGTGCGTACCCTGAGCGACTCTGCAGACCAAAAAGCCATTTGTGCCACGCTAAGCGGCGGAATTTTAGTGGCCTCCATGACAGCGGGTGGAAGTCTTGGTGGGTATGGCTTGGGGCCAAGTCGTGTGTCCAGACTTTGTGGGGGGGAACCATGGACTCGCCATGCCGAACAACGTCCCAGGGAGAAGAGGGCCGTGCAGGGGGGGGGGGGGGGAGGGCAGTGCCAAGACGTGCATACCGATCAGAGGCCTCGTTGAACTCATGGCCCACGTGTCCTTCAACCCACTCTGGCCGTTGCCCTTTTGCGGAGAGGGAGTGGCGGACCTTCTGTACCCAACCCGCTTGCCTGATCGGGCGCTTTTGGCCGAGCGCTGAAGCGATAGCACCCTGGCAATCCAGGCGAATTTTCTCTCCCTCCCCAGAAAAGTGAGACCCAAGTAGCATCCCCACCAACTCAGCTTTGTACGAGTTGGGTACCCCTGGGACCCTGCAGACAGCAATGCGACCACCCGGCATAATGGCAGCTGCCCCAGATGCGGGGCGAACTCCTAGCTTGCTGCCGTCAGTATATGTGCACTCGGGGCGCAACTTGGAGGGCACTACGAACACGACAAGCCCAGCCACTGACATGACCGCTGTAGCCTCGCGCTGCAGTTTGCTGGCCTCCCAGCTGATAAACACAGGGGGGACCGTAGAGGTGGACGGGGGCCCCATTACGGTAAGTGCGGAGCAGAACATGGAGTAGGGGGTCATGGAGCAACGGGGGTGCAGAGAGAAGGCATGCAGAAACTGGTTCCGGTGCAGGAGATCCAGGACACGCGTCGGATGGAGGACCGGGAAGTATCCCATGCCTAAACCTCGGGAGCGGTGGGTGTATAGTGTCTTCTTCGCCACAACCATGGGTAACCCGACGACACCGAAGACGAAACGCTCAAGTACGACACCAAATTGCGTGGTCTGCTCAGCCGTCAGGGGGAGGCACTCCGTCCTGTACAGCAGGCGGGGAAGGACCATGCTGTTGACCAGTAAGACCCGATCTAGCACCTGTATGGGATGGGAGTGCGATTCGTTCAGTTGAGCTTTGAGCTCGCTGGTGATGACAGTAACGGCGTGAGGGATATGTAGACGGGCTGGCAGTGGGTGTCCCAAATGCATCAGGCATGCTGTGCGGGTGAAGGGTCGGGGGACCTCGTCAGCCCACGGCGGCACATCGGCAGAGATAGGCAGCCAAATAGTATCGGGGTGCACCTGGAGGGCGTCAGGAGGGTGTAGGTATTTGGGCAGCACAGCCAGGGGCGGCGGGGAACTAGACATTGACAGTGACTCGCTTTTGGTAACGTTAAGTTGGCATCCTATCAAACTCAGCGCTAGCTGGACAAGAGAGGCATGCGTTTGACTGGCAGTGCGGGGGGCCGGGGAGGAGATGTCGTCAACGTAAGCGGAGAAGACAACGCCATGGTGGGAGAGGTAACGCAGGGGGATGTCGAAGACCAATACGAACAGAAAACATGACATGGGACAGCCCTGTTTAACCCCATGGGAGGTACGAAACACTTCACCTTCAGCACCCCTGATAAATGTGGCACCCCTCTCAAGCACCAGGGAAAGAATACGCAGTAGCTTGAGTGGGGTGCCCATTCGGTCGAGGACCTGGTGGATTAGGTATTTCGGGGGGCTGTCAAATGCGTGATAAACATCAAATGCCAATATGGCCTCAACCGAGTCAAGTCTGTCCATGTCGTCCAGGAACGTGTGTGTGGCGTGCGCAGTGGATGTGCCCTGACGACCACCGAACTGCCGGCAGTGTAGCTGAGGGGAGAGTAGAGGGTAGACCGCCTTGTGGACCCAGCGCATGAGCAACCGGTAGATGGAGTTACTCATGGCTATCGGTCTCCATCGATCAGGATCCTGCCACTGACCTTTGCCTTTGAATAGGCAGAAGGTCTCCGAGATAAGCCAGTGTTCAGGCACTCACCCTTCGTCATAGCACCGGCAGATACACTGGTGCACGATAGAGAATACGGGGTCAGGCAGGGAGGCGATGAGGTATGGTGGGACACCATCTGGTCCTGGGGATTTACGGCGGGATGCCTTGGCCAGAGACCGTAGCTCTGTGACTGTAGGAGGGGGCAGGTCATCCAAACGGGGCTGGACATTGACCCAGTCTAGTGCCCGGGCAGACCATGGGTTGTTCCTCTGTAGGATGCGCTGTATTTTGCGGGTGGGTGTTGGCAGTGTAGACGGCGTGGGAGGTGTCAGTAGCGTGTGTTTTACCCGCCGGTAGAACAACTTGGACCTGCGCTTTGCCTGCTTGGCAAGCTGACGCACTACATCGGACCAGTCAGTGACATCAATCTTGTTTTTTGGCACTTCCTTTTTTTCTTCGTTCACTTCGCGCATGGCCGACAACATTGATGTCACAAGGGTATCATAGACGGTTTCCTTTATACTTGCCACCCATTTGACGTGGAGATAGGAGGGAAACAAAAGTGAATCGTGGGACCACTTTGAAGGGCCATATCTGCGCGCGAGTGTGAGGATAGAGAATAATAAAGGTTGCGTTGCACCCGCCTTAGTCTTAACTTTATTTTAGTAGGGTCCAACACCTTAAGTCAGCACACACTCTCGTTGTATGATAGGATCATGGTCAACATGGTAGAAACTTGTTTATAACTTGTTGACCATGTGTCCGGACTTGATCTTATGACTTTCGAGTGTAGCGCATGAGTCTTGCAGTTGCATAGCATTTTTCATTAGGTTCCCACGTCCATTTAACCCAAAGTTATGACCATGGAGGGGCATGGCATACCATGGTGGGAGCCAATTTTAAGGGCTATGTGTGATATTGGTAGTATATGTCTTGATATGCTCACGCCCATGTTATATATCTTCGTGTGGCCGAAGAGATGGAAAGCCAGAGGTGACAAGGGCCTTCCCGATGTCCCAATTGTGGAATTTTAAGCGCTAGACTAAGTCGACCGCGTATGTATTGCTCATGGTATGTTTGGCAAGAAGATCCATGAGTGCACTCCCATTTTCATGAGGCATGTAGATATGAGTGGCGGGGGTATCACCATGCGCCCGATTGGGGATCCAAGTGGAGGAAATGTTTGCAAATGGTTCCAATCATTTGTATATTGAACCATGCGCGGATATCATGGGTGAGCATAGAGATATACTATCATGACAACTTTGTATTTGGACATATTTTCATGTTTTTGACCTCATTTTATGCTCATTTTGGTGTTCTATGTGCTCAACTGGTCGGCTAACAGTAAAGTGCCTAGAGATCTGTGAACTATGGTATGTTGCTTAGATGTTAGCATATGCTCTGGTGTTGTACCTCACCATATGCCGGATCACGTGGTCATTTTGGTTTGGCACACGAGGCCTCACAAGATTAGGTCTCAAATTCATGAGTCGACTTGTGATGCATGTCATGTACATAACCGGAGGCGTTTCGGAGCCAACGATGAGATATATTCTTGGGCATGGACCTTTGGTCTATATCACCCTTGTATACTACCCTCCGGTTTGACACATGCATGGAGCATTTGGATATTTGCCGTATGCATTTTTGATTATATAATTGACTTTTGGGCATAATGGTGTGGGTTGCCTGATTTTGCCACGTTGTGAGGTCATCTTCATGGGGCAGTTCTCCAAGCCAAATCGACTCCAAGTCCAACCAAGGTTATGTCAGGGTAGGGCGTGAGTCCTGAGTGCCACTCTAGGCCATGACAAGCCAACTCACCTATTGGGCTAAGATTTAGAGGCTTGGGGGTGAACACATTTTTGGGGTTTGTGTAGTGACTTTTGACACATGGCATTTACCCATCTTATTTGACTGGGTTCAGGGCATCATGTTGGTGAGTCAAGGGAAGGTCTTGAGTCCAGGGAATGAGGGGTCTATGGCTGTGATTGTGTACGTTTCCATCTTTGCCCAACTTTGCTTTTTTTGTGTTCATATGCTAATTTCAGGGCTTTCCTCTTTGGTGCAATTCTTGTACATGCCCGCCACCGTGAGACAACCGGTGTGCTGAACGGATGCCCGCAGTGTGGATTGGATTATTGCTGTATTTGTGGGATCTTGTTGCTGTTCAGGGTTGAAGGGGGATTTTTTTTTCTTTATTTTTGGATTTTGCACCCTGGATTTTGATAAATGCAATCGCTGATCAGGAGCAAGTCAGCAGGGGTTACAGGCGGAAGGGGCACAGCGGGGGCCGGTCCTGGTAGGAACCCTCTTAATGGTAGCAGAGGCGTACCTGCTGCCCCTACCTACCGCCGACCTGGGAACTTGGGCCCCTATGAACCCTGTGCAAGTACGCCCCGGGTGCGTATTGTGGACTCGGTGGAGACCACGCCGGAGATTGGAGCCACAGAAGAGCCGAGAAGCTCAAGAGCATGGCGAACTCTGGAAGTTGAAGCCCGAAAAGAAATACGACGTTCGGGAAGAGGCGGACTTGACCTGGTCTCCATGTGTGAGCGTCGCTGCCGAAAGGCATGCAACCTCCGCTCCGCCGCGGAGGACTCGAAAGAGGCATGCCATTCAGGCAGCAGTGGAGGGCGGGCCTGGCGCTACCGGAAGCGCGGGTCACCCAAGCCCGCGGCAGGGGACGCCGGGGCTATGGATACGGACCCTAGCCTGGTCAGGCTGTGGGATTCCGAGGGGCACTCCGAGGGCTATCGGACAGCCTATGAGCAAACTTCGGAGTCGGAGGAGACGGCCAGACCGCCCACAAGGGCGAACACGGCCCCAGAACTCAGCCTTGAGCATGACGCCGAGGCGTTGGAGAGGCCTGCCAGAGCCAGAACGGCGCCTGTGGCCCGGCACACGGAGCCACCGCGGGATAGCATGGGCGACACACCCATGGCGGAGGAGTCTGAGGCGCCGGGAACCGCGGGACGCGCCGGATCAGGTGGAAAGCACGCTGCGTGCCACTGCGAGCACGTGTCCTTCCTCATGGGCAAGTACCCAAAGATGGGGATGGACACCATCGTGCATCGCCCCGACAGCCTGGACAACGCGAAGGACGGCCTAGAGGAGGACGTCGCCGGGATCCTGGTTGACCAGTCGGCCGCGGAGAGAGACATGGCGGGGCTGGGAGCGGAACGGGACCGGTACCGGGAGAATCTGGAGCTAGCCCTGGAGAAGCAGCAGCGAGTGGTGGACAGCCTCCTCCACCTGCTGGAGGACATGTCGGGACGCCTGAAAAGGCTTGAGGAGCTACAGCCCCTCACCTCGGGTCGGAGCTCCCGGCAAAGCCGGCAGCGGCAGAGCTGGTGGAGCGGGTTAAGACCCTCAGGGGCGCCATGGAGAAACCCATGGGCGGCCCTGCAGAGGCACCATACGCGCCTCCGCGTGTTGACCCGGGTGCGCTGCCGTTTGTTCCCATGTTCAGCGAATCCACAATGCTCGGGGAGCAAACGGCACCGGCTGGGTCCATGCCGGAAGGGCACGTAACCACGGACCCGAGGAGCCTGACGGTACAGATGTCCCACGCCGCCCAGGATCTACCGATCACTACGACTGCCCATGCCGTTTATGCGGAAGGGGAGATCCAGAGCCAGGCCATGCAGGGGCGAACCATGGGAAGCGCCGACGGACATGGTCGAGGTCATCCAGGCAGAAACCTGTGGGCGAAGGACCCCAATACGGGGATATAGACGGCCGATGGAGCAAGTCCTTCCCGCAGTCCAAACCCCATGGGTTCACGCCCAACTGGACCGCACTCCATGGAGGAGAGGGATGTACGGGGAGTGTACTCACACCCCCCGGCCACAGGTGGTATCCGTCTCGGTGGAGTGGTGGCTGGGGACGTCAGAGACGCCATCAGGATTGACAACCTCAGGGGAAACAAAATCCCCTACTATGATGGCAACCCCTCCAACCTGGATGACTTCATCCTGCATTGGGAGGACTTAGCCGAGGAGGTCGTCAGCGAGATGCGAAGAGCGCCGCGGGACAAGTGGGTATGTCGGACATTCCCACATCGGCTGGCGCAAGACCTGAAGGAGGAGCTGCGGGATCAGATCCGGGAAGGATTGATCCATACGGAGCAGGCCTGCCTCCAGTGGTTGGAGGATGAGGAGCGGGTGGACGCTCCGAACCAGAAGCTGGAGGACTTGTGGTCCATCCCGCTGCAGCTGGACCGCGGTGAGTTGCGGGTCCGGGAGTGGAACCGGTACCTGCGGAAGTACTGACGGAGCCTCAAGCTGGTTGAGGACTGGAACGAGTCCAGCGAGATCTGTCACTTGCTGAAGGACGTCATTCCGGCCACTGGAAGAGGCGAGTGGAGGACCAGGAGAAGAAGCGAGCCAAGAAGCGGGTGGCGGTCAGGATCATGGCGGCGGAGGATACCCATCCGGGTATCATGGAGTTCTTCAGGAGGAACCTGGGCGAGCCCAACCGGATGTTGGGACTGAAGAACGCCGTGTACGTGGAGGTATTTGGAGACACCATGGGGCAAAGGTTGCTGCGCCTCAACAACGTGGAGTGGAGGCGCGGGGAGCCGCTGAGGATGCAAATCATCCTCGCCCGCATGAGCCTGGACGAGATCGTGAAGTACATCACGGTGGAGTTGAAGCTCAATGCGAAGAACGAGGCCCACGTGCAGGATCGACATGGTCATGGACAACGAGGCCACCGAGAAGACCGCCATCATCGAGAGATTCAGGAGGACACGGCCAACTCCGCGCAGAATGGTAGTGGTAGTGGCCAAGACCACTGGATCTGGTCCCGGGAGGATCACGAGGAGGCCCATTTCTTCGCGTTTGTGGCGCGCAACGTGAGGGACCATGGGCAGGATCGGTCCAGATGGAGCCGGGTGGGACCCAAGAAGGGCAATGAGCCAAGCAGGATCAGGAACCCACCGCTCTCGTTCCGAGAGTACAGGTCTCAGCACGACGGGTGCTGGGTCTGTTATGGCAAGGGAAACAACCATGCACACGACCACCATCAGTGCAAGGTGTATGAGGTGGACAAGAAGGCCTACTTCGCCGCCCACCCCGAGAAGAAGCCCAAGGAGCAGCGGATTGCCGATTGGAAGGCGAAGGGCGGAGACGGGGGAAAAAGGCCAAGGCCAAGGCAAAGGCCAAGGGAAAGGCGAAGGAAGAGGCTATGGTGGTGGACCTGGCCAAGACCGACGAGTGACGTCGATCGAGGAGGTTGCTGAGGACATGTTGAGGACGTTGGAGGAACTCAAAGCCCAGCAACGTGGTGGACAAAGTCCTGGCGGATCGCAGCCGGAAGGGGCTGCGGGAGGTCAAGTCTAGAGGAGCCCCCACGGGAGTGGGACCTCGGAGGTCTCTCCTCCGGAAATCAGTGGAATCCCAGAGAATGCGAAGGCACATCAGGTGCCGAAGAAGGCTTCAGAAGAGCCAAAACCACTGAGTTTCGCCACTCCCAACCCCTGGAGCGCCCTGCCAAGGGAAGTACATGTGGGTACGGTACATGGCAAGAAGGAAGGAGCGACCACCGAGAGCCCTGTGGATGGGCAGGACCAGCCGAGGATCTACACCATCCGTAACCATACCCTTGAAGTCCTGATGCACCCGGACGTGCTAGAGTGGCATGCCGTGAGAGTCATCCATACGCCTCATGGTGACGAGCGGCAGTTGCACTTGAAAGTGCGAGTACAGTGCGGACGAGAGGAGAAGGTGGTGGAATGTGTTGGTGGATACGGGTGCCCAGGTGAGCCTGGTCCGGAGAGGGTTGTTCAATGAGGAACTCCTGCAGCCCAGCCAGAGACGGGTCTGCCTGAAGGTCGCCAACGGAGAGATCATGGGTGGGGGCACCCATGAGGCCACTATCAGTATGGAATTCTGGGAACATGAGCGCTTGAACCGCCCTGATCTGGCAAAGAGAAGCACTCTATCCGGGAACTTCTATGTGGCCGACATTACAGATTGGGATATGATCATGGGGTATGACTTCATGGTGGCAAACGCCATCGGAGCCCTTCCCCATCGTGTAACGCTGGTCCGGGAGGATGATGAATGCCTCACATGGCTGTCCACGGACTATGCATGCGGATCATCCCCATGGAATGTTGAGGAAGAGGATCGGATCGTCCAAGCGGTGCAAGCTGTGACTGCCAAGTCCAGAGGAGACCGTGGAGTTCAGCTCACGGAGTATGGAATGGCGCCGCAGGTGTTTGCCAGGATGATCCAGACGCTGGGAGCCGAAGCGCCCGAGACGGACGTCTTCGCTTCCCGGGATGCCCCACTTTTGCGGAAGTGTAGGAGGCATTGGCATCGAGGAGACTCAGCCTGGCACAGGCATTGGGGTTTGAAGGAGTGGGGGCCCATGTATTGGCATGGCTCCCTGGACAATACCAGATGTACGGTGGAGAAGATCGTCGCGGATAGGGCGAAGGGGATCCTGGTCATCACCGGCATAGGATCCACCCCATGTCCGCTGGAGGGTCTCAAGTCGACGCTGGACTCAATCACCCTGAACGAGATGTCATTCGGGCCAGAGGAGGAGTTGTTCATCGACGCCAAGGGTGTATCAATGCCCTCCCCGGGTCAAGCGTGGGGTACCAAGGCTTTCCTGGTGGATGGGGCGCAAGCCAAGCCCACGGGTGATGAAGCATTCATCCGTAGGGTGGAGGCGGTGCCCATGAAGGTCATATTTGAGCCAAAGGAGGGGACGGATCAGCCAATTGTTGGCATTGACGTCCTGTCTCACGCCGAGATCGACGACGTCGTCAACTACATGCGGATGGGGATGCACGACCGTGTGGCAGCCAAGAGGAGGCGGGCCATGGTCACATCTCCGAATTGGTGGGATGACAAGATGTTGGTCACCGGCAAGTACGAGAAGGATGAGTTCGTGGCGAGGGTCATGGATCACATCGCGGACCAATACGATGGTCCGGTTGGGTCGGACCCACCAACCTGGGGTTTTCCAAGAGTGGGAACCGGTAGCGACGAGAACCAGCCCGAGGCCGCAAATTTTCGAAGATTATCGGTGGGAATTGCGACCCACGACAATGAGAACGGCATATCGGACGAGGAGAAGTCAGACTCGGACCCAGAAGAGGCCTATACCGCAGTGCCGTCGGTTGTATCGATACCCAAGCAAGCGGCTGAAGAGGCTCAGGAGAACCCGAACGTCGCCGAGCTGAAGGAGAGGCTGATGAATGCCTATCCGCCGCTATTCAGTGGCGTCGCCTACAAGAACCCTCCAGATCGTGGGAGGTTTAGCACAGCGAGGATCAAGCTGAAACCGAACCCCAAGATCTATCGTCACCGGGAGTACCAACTTCAGGGCAATCGGGCCGAGGCCATAAAGAAGCTGTTGGCCGAGTTCATTGAGCGGGGATGGATCGAACCCTCCGACAGTGAGTGGGCCAGCCCAGCCTTCATCGTGCCCAAGAAGGAGAAGGGCGAGTGGAGGTTGGTGGTTGACTACAGAGGTTTGAACGAGCAGACCGAGCACGACTCGTACTCGCTTCCCCTGATCGACTCCATCCTCCAAAAGCAACAGAAAGAGCGGATTTTCACGGTGTTAGACCTGAAACACGGCTATCACCAGATGCCGCTACACCCGGACTCCAGGCCCTGCACAGCGATGTGGACGCCGCTGGGGCCCATGCAGTGGAAAGTGGTGCCTATGGGCGCCAAGAATGGCAACGCCGCTTTCCAGCGCATGATGGAGGACCTGCTCGGTCTTGTCCGGGACTGTGCCGACCCCTTCGTGGATGACCTCATCATCGGGTCCGGCACGGAGAACATGACTGAGGATGAGCTCATCGAAGCGCATGAAAAGGATCTGCGCCGAGTGCTCAGCGAGCTGGACAAGCACAACATGGTGTGCAAGCCCACCAAAGCCTCACTCTTCGTGAAGGAAGTGGAGTTCGCGGGTCACGTGGTTGGTCACGGGCAACGCCGTCCCATGCCAGGGAGGCTGGCGTCCCTGCACCACTGGGAAAGGCCCCAGACCATCAGCGAACTCCGGTCCTTCATGGGGTTCTGCAATTACTATTCGGGCTATGTCCGGATGTATGCAGAACTCTCGGGGCCGCTGCACAAGATGCTGCAGGTGGGGAAGTTCGATGGCCGGAAGGGGAGCATAAAGAAGCTTGCCTGGACCCCTGAGGCCGAAGATGCGTTCGGCCGCCTGAATGAGAGACTCCTGGGGCAGCTTGGGCTATTCTTGGTGGACCCGGACAAGGGATTTGTGCTACGGACGGACGCCTCTGACTATGCTGTGGGAGCAGTCCTCGAGCAGATCCGGGACGACGGGTCGCAGGTACCCGCGGCATTTTGGAGCTGGATCCTGGCCCAGGGCCAACGCCGAACCTGGACCGCGAGGGAGAAGGAGATGTATGCCATTGTCTCTGCGCTCAGGAAGTGGTCTGGCCACATCGGATTGCAACCGGTTGTGGTTTGTACAGACCATCAGTCCTTGCAGAGCTGGCACAAGGAGCACGTCGACACTCCCTCGGGACCGGCGGCAAGGAGGGCCCGATGGCATGAGACGCTCGCCAAGTTCGACCTCAGCGTCGTATACGTCCCAGGGAAGGACAACACTGTGGCAGATTGCCCCAGTCGGTGGGCCTACCCCGCGGGCAAGCCTTGGATGGACATATCCAGCCATGGGGACGCCGAGGAGACCGAGGAGGCCAAGCACATCATCGAGATGGAGAAGGCCTTGGAGCAAGATGGGGGTCAAGTGCTTTGTGGTGATGGCAAACCGTACAGACCTGGCTAAGTTCTGGGGTGCCCGCGTCCAAGCTATTCGAGAGAAAACCCTCGAGCAATGGATGGTGGCCCCTGTAGAGCTAGTCAGGTCGGTGCTCACAGAGGACTCGTCGGATGACTATGCGGCATGCGAGCACTGGAGCAAGTACTGGAATGCTCTGAGCGCCCCGTCAGACGAGGAATGGCCTGAGGGCTTGACCGAGGATGGCGACAAGTTGTTCCTCAAGGACAAGCTGCTGGTGCCTGAAAACCGAGTGGAGGAGCTCATTGACCATTAGCACAACGCCCAGCTCATGCACCCTGGCCGGGACAAGATGCAGCAGGACCTGGAGTGGCGTTTCAAGTTCCCTCCGGGGTACTACGCCATACTGGATAGGTACTGCAGCGACTGCGCCGTGTGTCCAGCCACGAAGAGCCCCAACCACTCCACAGCGGGCAACCAGGTGTATACGGCTATACCGGAGGCCCCTATGCGGTCCGTGGCCATGGATGTATTCGCCATGCCTGAGGTCACCGTGGAAGGAGAGACCTACGACTGTGTCATCCTGGCAGTGGATAGGCACAGGGGGTATATCGTGGCGGTCCCTGGCAAGAAGTCCAAGAAGAAGGACAAGAAGGACAATCATGGAGTGGGGCTGCAGGCCAAGACCGTTGCTAATGCCATGATCAGGCATTGGCTGACAATTTTTGATGTCCCTGCTGTCATCTGCAGCGATCGGGGCAGTCAGTTTGTGGGGACGTGGTTAAGGACGATGTGCAAGCACATGGGTATTCGGCACGCCAAGACCGTGGCGTACCACAGCCAGTCGAATGGCCGAGCTGAGGTGGCCGGGCGGCAGATGTTCGAGAAGTTCTGCCAGCTGCACATCGACGAACCGCGCTTCAATTGGTATAATTCGCTGTGGAGAGTACTCCAAGCGTATCACGACCTTCCGGGACCCACTGGACTGTCGCCCCATCGTATCCTGTTCCTACGGGATCGAGTGTCACACACTCTCCCGTGGTTGAACCATGGCAAAGTGGCCCGGGATGCGAACGCTATGATGGCTGAGGCGGACGACACGGCGGCCAAGGTGTGCAGGGCACTTCAGAATGAGCATGACAAGAGGGCCAAGTACTTCAAGCAGGGAAAGCTCCAGAAGTATGCTCTCCAAGTGAGTGGGCAGCTGAAGAAATAAGGCGAAACAAAATTGATTCGCGCGCGCTGATCCTCAGCGCCAGAATGAAAAAAAAAATAAGAAAAACAGGACGAAAAAATTTTCTAAATAGCTGAAAATAAAGCCAAATAGCATAAAAAACGCTTAGGGCAAAAAGCGCGCAGCGAAACGCGTTAAAACACGACTTAAATAGACAAATAAATAGCGCTGTAAGCGTTGTGAAGCTAACAGGAACATACCGCCGCCCCTGCCATCGTCTAATACGCCGTCTACGTAAAGAAAACTACGTCGCGAGCAACGCGTAAAACTCGAAAAAGTTTTTCTTCGAAGCACCCCGCGCCCCTGTACTCGTCCCTCACGCCCTTATTTATTCACCATGTACCTTCCCCTCCCGCCCGTGCCCCACCCTCGACGCTTGCACCTCCCTTTCACTGCAGGTGGAACGTGCGCGTCGTCAAGTCCAGGACACCGCAACCACCAAGGCATGCCAGCCACGACACCGCCACCAACGCGGGTTGACATGTAAGATGATTGCTGTTTTTTTTGTGCGTGCTGGCAGGGAGGGAAAGGGCACCACAGCACACAAATGCCACCACCGGGCAAAAAACAGCACACACAACCAACAGCGCAACACAGCATAGGAACGCCGCAGCACGACAGGCCGCAGAAGGGCAAAGCAAACACAAACGGCACCGCAAAGCGACAGCAGAGCACGACAGCACAGCACCACACGACAGCACAGCGCCACAGCACACGACACAGGGAAGCAGGGCACCACAGCCAGCACAGCAAGGCACCGCAGCGCACAGAGCGGAGAAGACAGGGAACGCACAGCACGAGGGAAAGAGCACCACAGCACGCAGACACCACCACCAGGCAAAAAACAGCACAGCCAACCAACAGCACAACACAGCATAGCAGGACAGGCCACAAGAGGCCAAAGCAAGCCCCAACAGCACCACAGCACAACAGCAGAGCACAACAGCACAGCACCACGCGACAGCACAGCACCACAGAACACGACACAGGAAAGCAGGGCACCACAGCAAACCACACCAACCACAGGGAAGCAGACCACGCGGCCAGACAGGGACACCGACACCGAAACACGCCACCAGCAGACAACCACGGGCCACCAGACCCAGCGCCGCACCACGGCACACCAGAGGAAACAGCAGGACACACAGCAGCGCACCACAGCACCAGGCACCAGCAACAGCACGCACCACACGAACAGCACAACGCGAGCGCACCAGCACAGCGAAGCACAGCACCGCACAGAGCGGAGAGGACAGGGAACGCACAGCACAGCACCCCGGGACACACACAGCACAAAGCAGAGCGGCGAACAACAGCACGCACCACCGCGCCGCGACAAAACACACACAGCACAGAGCACACAGCGCGGGGGAACACCGCAAAACACAGCGCCGCAGAGCACAGGGCCCCACGGCGATGAGCGGCGCCAGAGGGCACGGCGCAACAACACAACACACGACAGCACAACACCGGGCGACACAACGCGCAGCAGCGCGGCGCAGCACCGCACCCAGGGACACACAGCACAGCACAGCACACGGCACACAGCACCGAGCGGCAGCAACGAAAACCGCGAGACACAAAGGGGGGGGGGGGGGGCAGCAACCACAAGGGAGCAGCCAACGGCCAGGCGGAAAGCACGAAAGAGGGGAAAGCGCACGGAGCGCCGAGAAGCGGAAGGCCAACAAAGCAAACAACGCACAGCGCCGAGGCCCAGGGCACCCGGGGCCGGAAACCAGAGAAAGCCAGAAAGAACGGGGGCGCACGAGAAAGAAGAAGAAAAAAAAAAAAGAGAAAAAACACCAAGGCACCCAGCAGGAGCGACGAAAACTGCGAGACACAAAGGGGGATGGGGGGGTGGGGGCAGGAACCAGCGGGGAGCAGCCAACGGCCAAGCGGGAGACACAAACGAGGCGAGAGCGCACGGAGAGCCAGGCAGCGAGAGGCCAGGAAAGACAACCAAAACACAGCGCCAAGGCACAGGGCACCCGGGGCCGGAAACCGGAGAAAGCCAGAGACAACGGGGGCGCACGAAAGGAGAGAGAAAAAAGGAAAACAAAGGAGCGCAAGGCAACGAGGAACGGCAACAGCAGCGAGGAAGAGGGGGGCCACCACAGCCCGGAGGGGGCCAAGCAAAGCAGAAAGAGAAAGCGGCCAAAAGAAAAAGGTGAGGAGCACCACAACGCGCCCGCGAGGCCGGCCCGCCCGACCCGGCCACAAAGAGCAAGCAGACGCACGCCAGCCGCCGTCCAGATGGACGAGTGCGCGCCCGGAGGGTACCCAGCCCCTGCCGGCTACGAACAACCGCCGTCCGGATGGACGAGTGCGCGCCCAGAGGGTACCCAGCCCCTGCAGGCTACGGACAGCCGCCGTCTGGATGGACGAGTGTGCGCCCGGAGGGTACCCAGCCCCTGCCGGCTACGAACAGCCGCCGTCCGGATGGACGAGTGACCGCCCCGCAGCGACGCCCCGCCCAGCAACACAACACACCGAGCGGGCACACCGGTGAACAGGAGCCAGGAGGCCCAGGACACCGCACACGCAACACAACACACCGAGCAGGCACACCGGTGAACAGGAGCCAGGAGGCCCAGGACACCGCACACGCAAAACAACACACCGAGCGGGCGGACCGGTGAACAGGAGCCAGGAGGCCCAGGACACCGCACACGCAAAACAGCACACCGAGCTGGCGCACCGGTGAACAGGAGCCAGGAGGCCCAGGACACCGCACACGCAAAACAACACACCCAGCGGGCGCACCGGTGAACAGGAGCCAGGAGGCCCAGGACACCGCACACGCAACACAACACACCGCGCGGGCACACCCGTGAACAGGAGCCAAGTGGCCCAGAACACCGCACACGCAAAACAACACACTGGGCGGGCACACCGGTGAACAGGAGCCAGGAGGCCCAGGACACCGCACACGCAAAACAACACACGGAGCGGGCGCAACGGTGAACAGGAGCCAGAAGGCCCAGGACACCGCACACCCAAAACAACACACCGAATGGGCGCACCGGTGAACAGGAGCCAGGAGGCCCAGGACACCGCACACGCAACACAACACACCGAGCGGGCACACCGGAGAACAGGAGCCAGGAGGCCCAGGACACCGCACACGCAACACAACACACCGAGCGGGCGCACCGGTGAACAGGAGCCAGGAGGCCCAGGACACCGCACACGCAAAACAACACACCGAGCGGGCGCATCGGTGAACAGGAGCCAGGAGGCCCGGGACACCGCACACGCAAAACAACACACCGAGCGGGCGCACCGGTGAACAGGAGCGAGGAGGCCCAGGACACCGCACACCCAAAACAACACACCGAGCGGGCGCACCGGTGAACAGGAATCAGAAGGCCCGGGACACGGCACACCCAAAACAACACACCGAGCGGGCGCACCGGTGAACAGGAGCCAGGAGCCCCAGGACACCGCACACGCAAAAAAAAACCCCGAGCAGGCGCACCGGTGAACAGGAGCCAGGAGGCCCAGGACACCGCACACGCAAAACAACACACCGAGCGGGCCGACCGGTGAACAGGGGCCAGGAGGCCCTGGACACCGCACACGCAACACAACACACCGAGCGGGCACACCGGTGAACAGGAGCCAGGACGCCCAGGACAGCGCACACGCAAAACAGCACACCGAGCTGGCGCACGGGTGAACAGGTGCCAGGAGGCCCAGGACACCGCACACGCAAAACAACACACCGCGCGGGCACACCGGTGAACAGGAGCCAGGAGGCCCATGACACTGCACACGCAACACAACACACCGCGCGGGCACACCCGTGAACAGGAGCCAAGTGGCCCAGGACACCGCACACGCAAAACAACACACCGAGCGGGCGCACCGGTGAACAGGAGCCAGGAGGCCCAGGACACCGCACACGCAAAACAACACACGGAGCGGGCGCAATGGTGAACAAGAGCCAGAAGGCCCGGGACACCGCAGACGCAAAACAACGCACCGAGCGGGCGCACCGGTCAACAGGAGCGAGGAGGCCCGGGACACCGCACACCCAAAACAACACACCGAGCGGGCGCACCGGTGAACAGGAATCAGAAGGCCCGGGACAACGCACACCCAAAACAACACACCGAGCAGGCGCACCGGTGAACAGGAGCCAGGAGGCCCAGGACACCGCACACGCAAAACAACACACCGAGCAGGCGCACCGGTGAACAGGAGCCAGGAGGCCCAGGACACCGCACACGCAAAACAACACACCGAGCGGGCACACCGGTGAACAGGAGCCAGGAGGCGCAGGACACCGCACACGCAAAACAACACACCGAGCGGGCGCGACGGTGAACAGGAGCCAGAAGGCCCAGGACACCTCACACCCGAAACAACACACGGAGCAGGCGCACCGGTGAACAGGAGCCAGGAGGCCCAGGACACCGCACACGCAACAAAACACACCGAGCGGGCACACCGGTGAACAGGAGCCAGGAGGCCCAGGACACCGCACACGACACACAACACACCGAGCGGGCGCACCGGTGAACAGGAGCCTGGAGGCCCAGGACACCGCACACGCAAAACAACACACCGAGCGGGCGCACCGGTTAACAGGAGCCAGGAGGCCAAGGACCTGCACACGCAAAACAACACACCGAGCGGGCGCACCGGTGAACAGGAGCCAGGAGGCCCAGGACACCGCACACGCAAAAGAACACACCGAGCGGGCGCATCGGTGAACAGGAGCCAAGTGGCCTAGGACACCGCACACGCAACACAACACACCGAGCGGGCACACCGGTGAACAGGAGCCAGGAGGCCCAGGACACCGCACACGCAAAACAACACACCGAGCGGGCGCACTGCGGAACAGGAGCCAGGAGGCCCAGGACACCGCACACGCAAAACAACACACCGAGCGGGCACACTGGTGAACAAGAGCCAGGAGGCCCAGGACACCGCACACGCAAAACAACACACCGAGCGGGCGCACCGGTGAACGGGAGCCAGGAGGCCCAGGACACCGCAAACGCAACACAACACACCGCGCGGGCACACCGGTGAACAGGAGCCAGGAGGCCCAGGACACCGCACACGCAACACAACACACCGAGTGGGCACACCGGTGAACAGGAGGCAGGAGGCCCAGGACACTGCACACACGTAGGGCGTCCGAGAGACAGGGAAGAACCAACACCCCATGGGTCGGACACACTGGGGCGACCCAGCCGACCCGGCGGGCCACTGGCAGGAGCGGTACTCCACGGCCACTGGTCTGAGCCCGGCCAGGCTGCAACGGGGACCATGGCAAACGTCACCCGGAGCCATGGAAGTAAAGAAGGTCCCTACCAGGACCGGCCCCCGCTGTGCCCCTTCCGCCTGTAACCCCTGCCGATTTGCTCCTGATCAACAATTGCATTGCTCAAAATCCAAGGTTCCAAATCCAAAAATATAGAAAATAAAATCCTCCTTCAACCCTGAATAACAACCAGATCCAACAAATACAGCAAGAACCCAATTCACAATCCAAATCAGGCTGCGGGCTTCCGTTCAGCACACTGGTATTCCCACGGTGGCGGGCATGTACAAGAATTGCACCAAAGAGTGAAGCCCTGAAATTGGCATATGAACACAAATAAGGCAAAGTTGGGGAAAGAGGTAAACATACACATTGACAGCCATAGACCCCTCATTCCCTGGACTCAAGACCTTCCCTTGACTCACCAACATATTGCCCTGAACCAGGTCAAATGAGATGGCTGAATGCCATGTGTCACAAGTCACTACATAAACCCCAAAAATGTGTTCACTCCCAAGCCTATAAATCCTAGCCCAATAAGAGAGGTGGCGTGTCATGGCCTAGAGTGGCACTCGGGACCATGCCCTACCCTGACATAACCTTGGATGGACTTGGGGTCGAATGGGCTTCGAGTAATGACCTATGAGTTTGAACTCATAACATGCCAAAAAACTGCCAATTCACACCATATTGGCCATATATCACATATATGCTCAAAATTGAAGTTACCACTTATCCGAAGGCTCCAAGCATGCATGGAATCGAAGTCTATCATTCATGGAGGATAGAGACCAAAGACTAATGCCCATGTACATCCCCAATTTACCCTCGAAACCCCTTCAGATATGGACGCCACGCACTGCCCAAGTCAGCCCATGAACTTGAGACCAACTCTTGTGATCCCTCGTGCGCCAAGCCAAATGGAGTACACGATCCGGCATATGGTGGTGTTCAACTCCAAAGCATATGCCAACATATGAACAACAAAGAATGGTTCGACTCCCCATAGGCTTCTTGCTGATAGCTGACCAGGTGAGTACACAAAACACAAAAATGACCAAAAATTGAGGTCAAAAACATGAAAATATGACCAAATACAAAGTTGTCATGATAGTATATCTCTATGCTCACCCATGATATCCGCTCATGGTTCAATACACAAATGATTGGAACCATTTGCGAACAATTCCCCCACTTGGATCCCCAATCGGGCGCATGGAGATACCTTCGCCACTAATATCTACATGCCCCATGAAAATGGGAGTGCACCCATGGATCTCTTTGTCAAACATACCATGAGCAATACATACGCGGTAGACTTGGTCTAGCGCTTTGAATTCCACAATTGGGACATGGGCAAGGCCCTTGTCACGTATGGCTCCCCATCTCTTCGGCCACACGAAGATATATAACATGGGCGTGAGCATATCAAGACATATACCATGCATATAAAACATACCCTTAAATGTGGCTCCCACCATGATATGTCATGTCCCTCCATGGACATAACTTCACGTTAAAAATGCGTAGGAACCCAAGGAAAGTTACTATGCAACCCCAACACTCATGCGGCACACTCGAAAGTCGCATTAAAATATTCGGTTGCACGGTCCAAGAGTTATATATCACTTTATACCCTCGTGACCCTTTTCCCTTGCTACACCGGGCATGTGTGCTCACCAAAGGCATTTGATGCTTTCTAAATTAACTTGAGACCAAGGCGTTTGCAACCCAACCTTTCTTATTCTCCTTCCTCACACTCGTGCGTAGATATGGTCCTTCAAAGTGGTCCCGCGATTCACTTTTGTTTCCCTTATATCTCCAAGTCAAATGGGTGGCAAGTATAAGGGAAACCTGATTCGGGCATAGGGAAAGGAGTATGACCACTCGAAGAAGTCCAAATCAAGTGCGGCGATGTCGAGATTGGAAATCCCATTTCGACACCGCGAAAAATTCTGATTAAAATTTCGAGTGCTTATTTAGAGAATTGCGGAAGCAACGAACCCTTTGCTGATGAGATCTGACCTTTCAACGGAATATCCGTCAAAATATCTGGAAATAACAGTTAACCAATCGGTTAACGCAAAATGGCGAGCCAACTGACAGTCGCCGATACATTGACCATCAGAACGAAAGGCTGAAAAATTACGGAAACATAATGATAATAAAACCCTGTTGATTCCTGATATTCCGATATATAAATCTCCGCTGGCGGTGCCTCGGTTCTGAATATGGCCGCTCATAGCCGGAATGGCCAAACCTATCACACTATCACATCGGGTTAAATCAGGTGGATGGGAGAGTATGATATCAGCCAATGGCGGCTTGCCGGCACATAGATACACACCCCAAGTGACCCCAAGATGGCCACGGGGGTCCGAACCGGCTTCACCCCCCTTCTCAGAGCGTTGTATTCGCTCGGAAACCAATGAAGAGAGGACGGGAGGACCCCAATAGGCTCCAACCCCCCCCTCCATGTCCCAAGGACACATGGAGGCCCCACACACGTCGTAGGCGTCCCCCATGCCCCAAGGGAGGGGTGAGGACACTGATACTCAGCGCCATACGCCATATCCGGTCTCCTCTTGATCTACAACATGGACCAAGGGGATCAAAGATAGAAAAACGTCGTCGGTCGACCTAAATAAGTATACCACAATGCAAAATATATGTGGAGATCGAGTGAAGGGGGTATATGGCCGATCAAGGCCGAAAAATCCCCAGATGAACGCCCTCACGTGTCTCCCCATTCACAGAAAGAAACAAAATGCCAAGGGGGATCCATTACGGTGCTACAGCAGCAACCAAATGGACCAATACGTCCTTGACATCCAAAGAAATATTCTTTTTCTTTAGGTAGTCCATCCAGACCGTGGTGTACCTCGGCACAAAACTGCTCGGAGGTTCCAACGAGTCCCTGGATGCTGCGAATCCTTTCCATCGGACTTTATAAAGCCTACCCCCAGGCGTCCCCGGGTCCGGCTTGTCCGCCAGGATCTTCTCAGCGGTGAAGTCGTCGTCCTCACCCTCATCGTCCGAGTCCACATCGCCGGCCGTGAACTCGAAGGTGACGGGACGTCCGCTGGGGTCTGGTGCTCGGGGACGAATCTGGGTATGGTCGCAGTCCAGGATCTTGTTATCCCCCACACGAACCGCATACACATCCTGCCCGACCTTCCGCACGATTACCCCCGGCACATACCAAGACGCCTGCCGATGCCTGGACAGGACATCCTTGTGGTGCCGCTCGTCCCACACGGTGTCTTGGAGAGCATACTTCTGGACCTTCCCTTGCTTGAAGTACTTGGCCCTCTTGTCATGCTCGTCCTGAAGTGCCTTGCACACTTTGGCCGCCGTGTCGTCCGCCTCAGCCATCATGGCATTCGCATCCCGGGCCACTTTGCCATGGTTCATCCACGGGAGAGTGCGTGAAACTTGATCCCGTAGGAACAGGATGCGATGGGGCGACAGTCCTGTGGGTCCCGGAAGGTCGTGATACACCTGGAGCACTCTCCACAGCGAGTCATACCAGTTCCGGCCCGGTTCGTCAATGTGCAGCTGGCGGAAGTTCTCGAACATCTGCCGCCCGGCCACCTCAGCTCAGCCATTCGACCGGCTGTGGTAAGCCACGGTCTTGGCGTGCCGAATCCCCATGTGCTTGCACATCGTCTTGAACCACGTCCCCACGAATTGACTGCCCCGATCACTGCAGATGACAGCTGGGACATCGAAAATCGTCAGCCAATGCCTGATCATGGCATTAGCGACGGTCTTGGCCTGCAGCCCCACTCCATGCTTGTCCTTCTTATCCTTCTTCTTGGACTTCTTGCCCGGGACTGCCAGGATATACCCGCTGTGCCTGTCCACCGCCAGGATGACACAGTCGTAGGTCTCTCCGTCCACGGTGACCTCAGGCATGGCGAATACATCCATGGCCACGGACCGCATAGGGGCCTCCGGTATAGCCGTGTACACCGGGTTGTCCGCTGTGGAGTGGTTGGGGCTCTTCGTGGCCCAACACACGGCACAATCGCTGCAGTACCTATCCAGGATGGCGTAGTACCCCGGAGGGAACTTGAAACGCCACTCCAGATCCTGCTGCATCTTATCTCGGCCAGGGTGCATGAGCTGGGCGTTGTGCCAATGGTCAATAAGCTCCTCCACTCGGTTCTCGGGCACCAGCAGCTTGTCCTTGAGGAACAACTTGTCGCCATCCTCGGTCAAGCCCTCAGGCCATTCGTCGTCCGACGGGGCGCTCACGCCATTCCAGTACTTGCTCCAGTGCTCGGATGCCGCGTAGTCATCTGACCAGTCCTCTGTGAGCACCGACCTGACTAGCTCTACAGGGGCCACCATCCATTGCTCGAGGGTTTCCTCTCGAATAACTTGGACGCGGGCACCCCGGAACTTGGCCAGGTCCGTACGGTTTGCCATCACCACAAAGCATTTGACCCCCTCTTGCTCCATGACCTTCTCCATCTCGATGATGCGCTTGGCCTCCTCGGTTTCCTCGGCGTCCCCATGGCTGGATATGTCCATCCAAGCCTTGCCCGCGGGGTAGGCCCATCGACTGAGGCAATCTGCCACAGTGTTGTCCTTCCCCGGGACGTATACGACGCTGAGGTCGAACTTGGCGAACGTCTCATGCCATCGGGCCCTCCCTGCCGCCGGTCCCGAGGGGCTGTCGACGTGCTCCTTGTGCCAGCTCTGCAAGGACTGATGGTCCGTACAAACCACCACCGGTTGCAATCCGATGTGGCCAGACCACTTCCTGAGCGCACAAACAATGGCGTACGTCTCCTTCTCCCTCGCGGTTCAGGTGCGGTGTTGGCCCTCGGCCAGGATCCGGCTCCAGAACGCCACGGGTACATGTGACCCGTCGTCTCAGATCTGCTCGAGGACTGCCCCCACAGCATAGTCCGAGGCGTCTGTTCGTAGCACGAATCCCTTGTCCGGGTCCACCAGGAACAGCCCCAACTGCCCCAGGAGTCGCTCCTTCAGGCTGTTGAACGCATCTTCAGCCTCAGGGGTCCAGGCAAGCTTCTTCTTGCTCCCCTTCCGGCCATCGAACTTCCCCACCTGTAGCATCTTGTGCAGCGGCCCCGAGAGTTCTGCATACATCCGGACGTAGCCCGAATAGTAATTGCAGAACCCCATGAAGGACCGGAGTTCGCTGATGGTCTGGGGCTTCTCCCAGTGGTGCAGGGACGCCAGCTTCCCAGGCATGGGACGGCGTTGCCTGTGACCAACCACGTGACCCGCGAACTCCGCTTCCTTCACGAAGAGTGAGGCTTTGGTGGGCTTGCACACCATGTTGTGCTTGTACAACTCGCTGAGCACCCGGCGCAGATCCTTCTCATGCGCGTCGATGAGCTCTTCCTCAGTCATGTTCTCCGTGCCGGACCCGATGATGATGTCATCCACGAAGGGATCGGCACAGTCCCGGACAGGACCGAGTAGGTCCTCCATCATGCGCTGGAAAGCGGCGTTGCCATTCTTGGCACCCATAGGCACCACTATCCACTGCATGGGTCCCAGCGGCGTCGACATTGCTGTGCAGGGCCTGGAGTCCGGGTGTAGCGGCATCTGGTGGTAACCGTGTTTCAGGTCCAACACCGTGAAAATCCGCTTTTTCTGTTGCTTTTGGAGGATGGAGTCGATCAGGGGAAGCGAGTACGAGTCGTGCTCGGTCTGCTCGTTCAAACCTCTGTAATCAACCACCAACCTCCACTCGCCCTTCTCCTTCTTGGGCACGATGAAGGCTGGGCTGGCCCACTCACTGTCGGAGGGTTCGATCCATCCCCGCTCAATGAACTCGGCCAACAACTTCTTCATGGCCTCGGCCCGATCGCCCTGAGATTGGTACTCCCGATGACGATAGATCTTCGGGTTCGGCTTCAGCTTGATCTTCGCTGTACGAAACCTCCCACGATCTGGAGGGTTCTTGTTGGCGACGCCACTGAATAGCCGCGGATAGGCTTTGATCAGCCTCTCCTTCAGCTCGGCGACCTTCGGGTTCTCCTGGGCCTCTTCAGCCGCTTGCTTCGGTATAGATACAACCGACCGCACTGCGGTATAGGCCTCTTCTGGGTTTGATTCTGACTTCTCCACGTCCGATATGCCGTCTTCATCGTAGTGGGGAGCTCTTCCCACCGATAATCTTCGAAAATTGGCGGCATCGGGCTGGTGACTGTCGCTATCGGCACCCATTCTTGGAAAGTCCCATGTTGGTGGGTCCGACCCAACCGGACCATCGTATTGGTCCGCGATGTGATCCATGACCCTCGCCACGAACTCGTCCTTCTCGTACTTGCCGGTGACCAACATCTTGTCATCCCACCAATGCGGAGATGTGACCATGGCCCGCCTCTTCTTGGCTGCCACACGGTCGTGCATCCCCATCCGCATGTAGTTGACGACCTCGTCGATCTCGGCGTGGGACAGGACGTCAAGGCCATCGATTGGCTGATCCGTCCCCTCCTTGGGCTCGAACATGACCTTCATGGGCACCGCCTCCACCCTACGGATGAATGCTTCATCACCCGTGGGCTGGGCTTGCGCCCCATCCACCAGGAAAGCCTTGGTACCCCATGCTTGACCCGGGGAGGCATTGATACACCCTTGGCGTCGATGAACAACTCCTCCTCTGGCCCGGATGACATCTCGTTCAGGGTGATGGAGTCCAGCGTCGACTTGAGACCCTCCAGCGGACATGGGGTGGGTCCTATGCCGGTTATGACCAGGATCCCCTTCGCCCTATCCGCGATGATCTTCTCCACCGTACGTCTGGTAGTGTCCAGGGAGCCATGCCAATACATGGGTCCCCACTCCTTCAAACCCCAATGCCTGTGCCAGGCTGAGTCTCCTCGATGCCAATGCCTCCTACACTTCCGCAGAAGTGGGGCATCCCGGGAAGCGAAGACATCCGTCTCGGGCGCTTCAGCTCCCAGCGTCTGAATCATCCTGGCGTACACTTGCGGCGCCATTCCATACTCCGTGAGCTGAACTCCACGGTCTCCTCTGGACTTGGCACCCACAGCTTGCACCGCTCGGACGATCCGATCCTCTTCCTCAGCATTCCATTGGGATCACCCGTACGCATAGTCCGTGGACAGCCATGTGAGGCATTCGTCGTCCTCCCGGACCAGCGTTGCGCGATTGGGAAGGGCTCCAATGGCGTTGGCCACCATGAAGTCATACCCCATGATCATATCCCAATCAGTAATGTCGGCCAGTTAGAAGTTCTCGGATAGAGTGCTTCTCTTCGCCTGATCAGGGCGGTTCAAGCGCTCATGTTCCCAGAATTCCATACTGATAGTGGCCTCATGGGTGCCACCACCCATGATCTCTCCATTGGCGACCTTCAGGCGTACCGGTCTCCGGCTGGGCTGCAGGAATTCCTCCATGAACAACCCTCTCCGGACCAGGCTCACCTGGGCACCCGTATCCACTAACACATCCACCACCTTCTCCTCTCGTCCGCACCGCACTCGCACTTTCAAGTGCAACTGCCGCTCGTCGCCATGTGGTGTATGGACGACTCTCACGGCATGCAACTCTAGCACGTCCGGGTGCATCAGGACTTCAAGGGTATGGTCACGGATGGTGTAGATCTTGGGTTGGTCCTGCCCGTCCACGGGGCTCTCCGTGGTCGCTCCTTCTTTCTTGCCATGTCCCGTACCCACATGTACTTCCCTTGGCAGGGCGCTCCAGGGGTTGGGAGTGGCGAAGCTCAGTGGTTTTGGCTCTTCCGGAGCCTTCTTCGGCACCCGATGTGCCTTCGCCTTCTCAGGGATTCCACTGATTTTCGGAGGAGAGACCTCCGAGGTCCCACTCCCGTGGGGGCTCCTCTAGACTTGGCTTCCCGCAGCCCCTTCCGGCTGCGATACGCCAGGACTTTGTCCTCCACTTTGCTGGGCTTTGAGTTCCGCCAACGTCCTCAACATGTCCTCAGCAACCTCCTCGATCGACCTCACTCGTCGGTCTTGGCCAGGTCCACCACCATAGCCTCTTCCTCTGCCTTTTCCTTGGCCTTTGCCTTGGCCTTTCCCCCCGTCTCCGCCCTTCGCCTTCCAGTCTTGTCCGCCTCATACACCTTGCACTGACGGTGGTCGTGTGCATGGTTATTTCCCTTGCCATAACAGACCCAGCACCCGTCGTGCTGAGACCTGTACTCCCGGAAGGAGAGCGGTGGGTTCCCGATCCTCCTTGGCTCTTTGCCCTTCTTGGGTCCCACCTGGCTCCATCTGGACCGATCCTGCCCATGGTTCTTCACGTTCTGCGCCACAAACGCGAAGAAATGGGCCTCCTCGTGATCCTCCCGGGACCAGTGGTCTTGGCCACTTCCACTACCATCCTCCGCGGAGTTGGCCGTGTCCTCCTGGATCTCTCGATGATGGCGGTCTTCTCGGTGGCCTCGTTGTCCATGACCATGTCGATCCTGCACGTGGGCCTCGTTCTTCGCATTGAGCTTCAACTCCACCGTGATGTACTTCACGATCCCGTCAAGGCTCATGCGGGCGAAGATGACTTGCATCCTCAGCGGCTCCCCGCGCCTCCACTCCACATTGTTGAGGCGCAGCAACCTTTGCCCCATGGAGTCTCCAAACACCTCCACGTACACGGCGTTCTTCAGTCCCAACATCCGGTCGGGTTCGCCCAGGTTCCTCCTGAAGAACTCCATGATACCCGCATGGGCATCCTCCGCCGCCATGATCCTCACCGCCACCCGTCTCTTGGCGCGCTTCTTCTCCTCGTCCTCCACTCTCCTCTTCCAGCTGCCGGGGAGGACGTCCTTCAGGAGGTGGCGGATCTCGCTGGCCTCGTTCCAATCCTCCACCAGCTTGAGGCATCTGCGGTACTTCCGCAGATACCGGTTCCACTCCCGGACCCGCAACTCACCGCGGTCCAGCGGCAGTGGAATGGACCACAGGTCCTCCAGCTTCTGATTCGGAGCGTCCACCAGCTCCTCATCCTCCAACCACTGGAGGCAGGCCTGTTCCATCCTGATCAGTCCTTCCCGGATCTGATCCCGCAGCTCCTCCTTCAGGTCCTGCGCCAGGCGGTGTGGGAATGTCCGGCATACCCACTTATCCCGCGGCGCTCCCCACATCTCGCCGACGACCTCCTCGGCGAAGTCCTCCAAGTCCAGGATGAAGTCATCCAGGTTGGACGGGTTCCCGTCGTAATAGGGGATTTTGATTCCCCTGAGGTCGTCGATCCTGATGGCGTCTCCGACGTCTCCAGCCACCACTCCACCGAGACGGATACCACCTGTAGCCGGGGGGTGTGAGTACACTCCCCGTACATCCCTCTCCTCCATGGAGTGCGGTCCAGTTGGGCCTGAACCCATGGGGTTTGGAATGCGGGAAGGATTTGCCCCATCGGCCGTCCATATCCCCGTATTGGGATCCTTCGCCCACAGGTTTCCGCTTGGATGGCCTCGACCATGTCCGTCGGCGCTTCCCATGGTTCGCCCCTGCATGGTCTGGTTCTGGATCTCGATCTTCTCTTCCGTATAGACTGCCATATTCGTCGTGAGCGGTACATCCTGGGCGGCATGGGACATCTGCACCGTCAGGCTCCTCGGGTCCGTGGTTACGTGCCCTTCCCGCCTGGACCCAGCCGGTGCCGTGTGTTCCCCGAGCATTGTTGACTCGCTGAACAGGGGAACAAACGGCAGCGCACCCGGGTCAACACGCGGAGGCGCGTAGGGTGCCTCTGCAGGGCCGCCCATGGGTTTCTCCATGGCGCTCCTGAGGGTCTTAACCCGCTCCACCCGCTCTACCGCGGCCGGCTTTGCCGGGAGCTCCGGACCCGAGGCGAGGGGCTGTCGCTCCTCTAGCCTTCTCAGGCGTCCTGACAAGTCCTCCACTAAGTGGAGGAGGCTGTCCACCACTTGCTGCTGCTTCTGCAGGGCCAGCTCCAGATTCTCCCGGTACCGGGCCTGATCCGCTCGCAGCTCCTCCATGTGGTTCTCCGCGGCCGACTGGTCGTCCAGGATCCCCGCGACGTCCTCCTCCAGAGCGTCCTTGGCGTTGTCCAGGCGGTCAAGGTGATGCACGATGGCGTCCATCCCCATCTTCGGGTACTTGCCCATGAAGAAGGACACGTGCTCGCAGTGGCACGCAGCGTGCCTTCCGCCGGATTCAGCGCAACCCGCGGTTCCCGGCACCTCGGACTCATCGCCCATGGGCGTATCGCCTATGGCGTCCGTCTCTGGTCCCGTGTGCCGGGGCACAGGTGCCGTCCGGGCCCTGGCTGGCCTCTCCAAGCCCTCGGCGTCGTGCTGCAGGGCGGGCTCGGGGGCCGTATGCGCCCTGGCGATCGACGCGGACATCTCCGGCTCCGAAGGTGGCTCGTGGGCTGTCCGATAGCCCTCGGAGTGCCCCTCAGATTCCCACAGCCTGACCGGGCTGGGGTCCGTGTCCATAGCCCCGGCGTCCCTTGCCGCGGACTTGGGTGATCCGCGCTTCCGGTAGCGCCGGGCCCATCCTCCATGGCTGCCTGAATGGCAGGCCTCGTCAGAGTCCTCCGCGGCGGAGCGGAGGTTGCATGCCTTGCGGCAGCGACGCTCGCACATGGAGACCAGGTCCTCCATGTCACGTCCTCCTCTTCCCGAGTGTCGTTCTTCTCTTCGGGCTTCAACTTCCGGAGTTCGCCATGCTTTTGAACGTTTCGGTCCTTCTATGGCTCCAATCTCCGGCGTGGTCTCTACCGAGTCCACAATACGCACCCGGGGCGTACTTGGGCAGGGCTCATGAGGGCCCAAGTCCCCAGGTCGGCGGTTGGTAGGGGCAGAAGGTAAGCCTCTGCTACCATAAAGAAGGTCCCTACCAGGACCGGCCCCCGCTGTGCCCCTTCCGCCTGTAACCCCTGCCGATTTGCTCCTGATCAACGATTGCATTGCTCAAAATCCAAGGTTCCAAATCCAAAAATATAGAAAATAAAATCCTCCTTCAACCCTGAATAACAACCAGATCCAACAAATACAGCAATAACCCAATTCACAATCCGAATCAGGCTGCGGGCTTCCGTTCAGCACACCGGTATTCCCACGGTGGCGGGCATGTACAAGAATTGCACCAAAGAGTGAAGCCCTGAAATTGGCATATGAACACAAATAAGGCAAAGTTGGGGAAAGAGGTAAACATACACATTCACAGCCATAGACCCCTCATTCCCTGGACTCAAGACCTTCCCTTGACTCACCATCATATTGCCCTGAACCAGGTCAAATGAGATGGCTGAATGCCATCTGTCACAAGTCACTACATAAACCCCAAAAATGTGTTCACTCCGAAGCCTATAAATCCTAGCCCAATGGGGGAGGTAGCGTCTCATGGCCCAGGGTGGCACTCAGGACTATGCCCTACCCTGACATAACCTTGGATGGACTTGGGGTCGAATGGGCCTCGAGTAATGACCTATGAGTTTGAACTCATAACATGCCAAAAAACTGCCAATTCACACCATATTGGCCATATATCACATATGTGCTCAAAATTGAAGTTACCACTTATCCGAAGGCTCCAAGCATGCATGGAATCAAAGTCTATCATTCATGGAGGATAGAGACCAAAGACCAATGCCCATGTACATCCCCAATTTACCCTCGAAACCCCTTCGGATATGGACGCCACGCACTGCCCAAGTCAGCCCATGAACTTGAGACCAACTCTTGTGATCCTTCGTGCGCCAAGCCAAATGGAGTACACAATCTGGCATATGGTGGTGTTCAACTCCAAAGCATATGCCAACATATGAACAACATACCATGGTTCGACTCTCCATAGGCTTCTTGCTGATAGCTGACCAGGTGAGTACACAAAACACAAAAATGAGCAAAAATTGTGGTCAAAAACATGAAAATATGACCAAATACAAAGTTGTCATGATAGTATATCTCTATGCTCACCCATGATATCCGCTCATGGTTCAATACACAAATGATTGGAACCATTTGCGAACAATTCCCCCACTTGGATCCCCAATCGGGCGCATGGAGATACCTTCGCCACTAATATCCACATGCCCCATGAAAATGGGAGTGCACCCATGGATCTCTTTGTCAAACATACCATGAGCAATACATACGCGGTAGACTTGGTCTAGCGCTTTGAATTCCACAATTGGGACATGGGCAAGGCCCTTGTCACGTATGGCTCCCCATCTCTTCGGCCACACGAAGATATATAACATGGGCGTGAGCATATCAAGACATATACCATGCATATAAAACATACCCTCAAATGCGGCTCCCACCATGATATGTCATGTCTCTCCATGGACATAACTTCACGTTAAAAATGCGTAGGAACCCAAGGAAAGTTACTATGCAACCCCAACACTCATGCGGCACACTCGAAAGTCGCATTAAAATATTCGGTTGCACGGTCCAAGAGTTATATATCACTTTATACCCTCGTGACCCTTTTCCCTTGCTACACCGGGCATGTGTGCTCACCAAAGGCGTTTAATGCCTATCAAATTAACTTGAGACCAAGGCGTTTGCAACCCAACCTTTCTTATTCTCCTTCCTCACACTTGCGCGTAGATATGGTCCTTCAAAATGGTCCCGCGATTCACTTTTGTTTCCCTTATATCTCCAAGTCAAATGGGTGGCAAGTATAAGGGAAACCTGATTCGGGCATAGGGAAAGGAGTATGACCACTCGAAGAAGTCCAAATCAAGTGCGGCGATGTCGAAGTCGAAAATCCGATTTCGACATCGCGAAAAATTCTGATTAAAATTTCGAGTGCTTATTTAGAGAATTGCGGAAGCAACGAACCCTTTGCTGATGAGATCTGACCTTTCAACGGAATATCCGTCAAAATATCTGGAAATAACAGTTACCCAATCGGTTAACGCAAAATCGCGAGCCAACTGACAGTCGCCGATACATTGACCATCAGAACGAAAGGCTGAAAAATTACGGAAACATAATGATAATAAAACCCTGTTGATTCCTGATATTCCGATATATAAATCTCCGCTGGCGGTGCCTCGGTTCTGAATATGGCCGCTCATAGCCGGAATGGCCAAACCTATCACACTATCACATCGGGTTAAATCAGGTGGATGGGAGAGTATGATATCAGCCAATGGCGGCTTGCCGGCACATAGATACACACCCCAAGTGACCCCAAGATGGCCACGGGGGTCCGAACCGGCTTCAGAAGCAACCAGAGACAGGCGAGCCGGTACACAGTCCAGGAGGGGGTCGCCTGCAACGTGGAGCGGCCCCGCAACTCAAACCACAAGGGTGAGGCGGTCGTACCGTAGACAAGCGGGAGCAATACCCCTTGTGGTGAGAGATACTCCACATGGCTGGGCAGCCCCGAGAGCTGCCGCCCAAAGGAGGGGGTACGTGGCCCTACTCATGGACACGTGTGGGGACACCCTCCCACCTTGGACACATGGACCGGGTGGCCGCGACAATGCCTTCCCAAGCAGCTGCGGGAGCGGCTCAAGAGGCATATGACATAGGGCAGTGGGAGGGACAGGACGTCCCCTAGGTAAGACCTTCTTCCTGCATTGTCAAAGGGAGTATCCCGAGCTCCCGAAGATACCTACCTACCTACCAATGCTCTCCAAGACACCGTGTGGGTGGAGCGGCAGCACAAGGATGTCCTGTCGAGGCATCGGCAGGCATCTTGGTATGTGCCGGGGGTAATCGTGCGGAAGGTCGGGCAGGATGTGTATGCGGTTCGTGTGGGGGATAACAAGATCCTGGACCGCGACCATACCCAGCTTCGTCCCCGAGCACCAGACCCCAGCGGACGTCCCGTCACCTTCGAGTTCACGGCCGGCGATGTGGACTCGGACGACGAGGGTGAGGACGACGACTTCACTGCTGAGAAGATCCTGGCGGACAAGCCAAACCCGGGGACGCCTGGGGGGAGGCTTTATAAAGTCTGTTGGAAGGGATTCGCCGCCACCAGGAATTCCTGGGAGCCTCCGAGCAGCTTTGTGCCGAGGTATACCACGGTCTGGATGGACTATCTGCGGAAAGAGAACATTTCTTTGGATGTCAAGGACGTGTTGGTCCATTTTATTGCTGCTGTAGCACCGTAATGGATCCCCCCTGGCATTTTTGTTTGTTTCTGTGCTTGGGAGACGGGTGAGGGCGTTCGTCCGGGGATTTTTGGGCCTTGATTTGCCATCTACCCCCTTCACTCGATCTCCACATATATATTTCATTATGGTATACTTATTTAGGTCGACCAACGACGTTTCTCTATCTTTGATCCCGTTGGTCCATGTTGTAGACAAGAGGAGACCGGATATGGCGTAGGGCACCGACTATCAGTGTCCTCACCCCTCTCTTGGGGCGTGGGGGAGGCCTACGACGTGTGTGGGGCCTCCATGTGTCCTTGAGAGATGGGGGGGGGGGGGTTCGAGCCCATTGGGGTCCTTCCGTCCTCTCTTCAATGATTTCCGAGCGGTAACAACGCTCTGAGAAGGGGGGTGAAGCCAGTTTGGACCCCCATGGCCATCCTTGGGTCACTTGGGGTGTGTATCTATGTGCCGGCAAGCCGCCATTGGTATATCATACTCTCCCATCCACCTGACCTAACCCGATGTGATAGTGTGAGAGGTTTGGCCATTCTGGCTATGAGCGGCCATATTCAGTACCGAGGCGCCGCCAGCTGAGATTTATATATCAGAATATCAGGAATCAACAGGGTTTTTTTATCATAATGTTTCCGTAATTTTCTCGCCTTTCGTTCTGATTGTCAATGTATCGGCGACTCTCAGTTGGCTCGCGATTTTGCGGTAACCGATTGGTTAACTGTTATTTCCAGATATTTTGGCGGAAACCCCGATGAAGGGTCAGATTTCATCAGTAAAGGGTTCGTTGCTTCCGCAATTTTCTAAATATGCACTCGAAATTTTAATCTGAATTTTTCGCGATGTCGAAATCGGATTTTCGACTTCGACATCGCCGCACTTCATTTGGTCTTCTTCGAGTGGTCATACTCCTTTCCCTATGCCCAAATCACTTTTCCCTTATACTTGCCACCAATTTGACTTGAAGATATAAGGAAAACAAAAGTGAATCGTGGGACCACTTTGAAGGGCTATATCTGCGCGCCAGTGTGAGGATAGAGAATAAGGAAGGTTGCGTTGCACGCGCCTTAGTCCTAACTTATCTTTAGTAGGGTCCAACACCTTCAGTCAGCACACACTCTCGTTGTATAATAAGATCATGGTCAACATGGTAGAAACTTGTTTATAACTTGTTGACCATGTGTCTGGACTTTATATTATGACTTTGCAGTGTAGCGCATGAGTCTTGCGGTTGCATAGCATTTTCCATTAGGTTCCCACGTCCATTTAACCCAAGGTTATGACCATGGAGGGGCATGGCATACCATGGTGGGAGCCAATTTTAAGGGCTATGTGTGATATTGGTAGTATATGTCTTGATATGCTCACGCCCATGTTATATATCTTCGTGTGGCCGAAGAGATGGGGAGCCATACGTGACAAGGGCTTTGCCCTTGTCCCAATTGGGGAATTCAAAGCGCTAGACTAAGTCTACCGCGTATGTATTGCTCATGGTATGTTTGGCAAAGAGATCCATGAGTGCACTCCCATTTTCATGGGGCATGTAGATATGAGTGGCGAAGGTATCACCATGCGCCTGATCGCGGATCCAAGTGGGGGAAATGTTCGCAAATGGTTCCAATCATTTGTATATTGAACCATGCGCGGATATCATGGGTGAGCATAGAGATATACTATCATGACAACTTTGTATTTGGACATATGTTCATGTTTTTGACCTCATTTTATGCTCATTTTGGTGTTCTATGTGCTCAACTGGTCGGCTAACAGTAAAGTGCCTAGAGATCCCTAAACTATGCTATGTTGCTTATATGTTGGCAGGTGCTTGAGTGTTGTACCTCACCATATGCCGGATCACGTGGTCACTTTGGCTTGGCACACGAGGCCTCACAAAGATAGGTCTCAAATTCGTGAGTCGACTTGTGATGCATGTCATGTACATAACCGGAGGGGTTTCGGAGCCAACGATGTGATATATTCTTGGGCATGGACCTTTGGTCTATATCACCCTTGTATACTACTTTCCGGTTTGACACATGCATGGAGCATTTGGATATTTGCCGTATGCATTTTTGAGTATATAATTGACTTTTGGGCATAATGGTGTGATTTGCCTGATTTTGCCACGTTGTGAGGTCATCTTCATGGGGCAGTTCTCCAAGCCCAATCGACTCCAAGTCCGACCAAGGATATGTCAGGGTAGGGCATCCTCCTGAGTGCCACTCTAGGCCATGACAAGCGACCTCCCCTATTCGGCTAGGATTTAGAGGCTTGGGAGTGAGCACATTTTTGGGGTTTGTGTAGTGACTTTTGACACATGGCATTTAGCCATCTTATTTGACTGGGTTCAGGGCATCATGTTGGTGAGTCAAGGGAAGGTCCTGAGTCCAGGGAATGAGGCGTCTATGGCTGTGATTGTGTACGTTTCTATCTTTCCCCAAATTTGCTTTATTCGTGTTCATATGCCAATTTCAGGCCTTTCCTCTTTGGTGCAATTCTTGTACATGCCCGCCACCGTGAGACAACCGGTATGCTGAACGGAAGCCCGCAGTGTGCATTGGATTATTGCTGTATTTGTTGGATCTGGTTGCTGTTCAGGGCTGAAGGAGGATTTTATTTTCTATATTCTTGGATTTTGGACCCTGGATTTTGAGGAATGCAATCGCTGATCAGGAGCAACTCAGCAGGGGTTACAGACGGAAGGGGCACAGCGGGGGCCGGTCCTGGTACGGACCTTCTTTACAGCTCCTCACGGACTTGACCAAGAAGACTGTACCTTGGAAGTCCACACCCCAGCATGAAGCTCAGGTTCAGGAGATCAAGCAAATAATGACTTCCTTGAGGTTGTTGGGCACACCTGCACCTGACGGTGAGTTCGCGGTCATCACTGATGTGTCTGTGGTCGGAGGCGGAGGTACACTTCTTCAGTGGCAAAGAATTCCAGGAGCAGCTGCAAGGAAAAAGCCGGATGAATTGCGGACAGTCATAGTCAATCATGACGGTTCACTCAAGCACGATTCGCAGGAATTCCATCTCGTACCCATTGGCCACTGCAATTCGAATTGGTCCTCAACTAGAGCAAACTACAGCACGTATGAAAGTGAATTACTCTCAGGAAATCTGCTTATCTCTGGACAAAGCCGACTGTTTGGCAGCAATTTCGTGGTGTGGTTATGTGATCAGGAGTCCACGGAGACAATTCTCAAGGGGGCCCCTCCTGAAAACCGAAAGCTCAGACGTTGTTGAACGTTTCTGGGTCAGCTGAAGCTCAACATCTACAGGGTAACCGGTCTGAAAAATGAGTTATGTGATTGGCTATAACATGGGAATTTCGACAAGAAAATTTCTGCAAGCTCTGAGGCTCTCTCTCAAGAAGCTTTTCAGAAAATGGATGTCCCTTTGGATCTCACTATGAGCAAAGCGGAACTACTCAGTTCTCAACGGAGGTCTGAGTATGTGGAGAAGTATGGAGATGTTTTGAAAGCCCTTGGTGATAGATCCTATGCACTGGTTGACAAGGAGTTGTGGTCCTTATCCTCAAGTGGTATTTTACGGAAGGGAGTGCAAACATGCATACTCACTAAGGCGTCCGCCGAAGCCTTACAGTGGACCCACGATGTTGTCGGTCATTCTGGACCGGATTGCTGGCTCTGGGCCTTCGGTAAGAAGTTCCATACTCGCGTACCTGACACAGAGTTGACACAGAAAATTGAGGACATGTACAGGACATGCAAGGAGTGCGTCACGAGCAAGCGGAACCGACCCAGCGACCGAGGCTTCCTTGATGTTTTGCCACTACCACACATGGTCAATGAACTGCTGTATGTGGACTTCATTGACAGGCTCAAGTACCATAACTACAACTATGCCTTGATGATTGTGGACGCTCTGGGTGCATTCTGTCCAGTTGTACCTTGTAAGAAGACTATCAATGGAGAAGGCGTGCTGAAGCTCATCAAACACCATTGCGTTCGTTTCTATGGCCCATCTGTTCGCATCCACGGTGAGGAGGATATTCGCTTCAAGGGAGACTATGGCTGGTGCCGCAATGTGTTTGCTGCAATTGGCTCGGAAATATCTTTCTCACAACCTTACCGCCCTCAATCAAACGGAGTATGCGAGCGTATGAATGATGAGTACCAGGAAGAGCTCCGTATTCTGACGCAGAGTACTAAAACCAGCAATTGGGTCCAGTTGAGCGACTACGTGGTCATATGTATGAATCACAAGCAGAGAGAAAAATCTGACTATTCACGTGGAGACGTTTTCCATGGAACGCCTACTCTACGTTTGGACCTACCCTTTCCACATGAAGGGAACGTTCAAGTGCAGGACTGGGTCAAGGAACAAAACAAAATTGCCCACGTTTTGCAAATCCACTTGATGAAAGGAAGAGCGAGTCGGTTTGACGCGTCAATAGAAGGAGGAAACCTGCAGTTCTCAACATTGGCGACTACGTGCTTGTGAGCAGAAAGAAGTTCAAGCGATTGGAGGTACCTAAGGGTGCCACGAGGGGTGTTATGTGGTACCGTCCCTACCTTTTTTGCACTGTGTGTCCCCGTGTTACCCCCAGGGCACTCGGGATACGTGCCCCACGTTGTTACTGGAGTCAGCAGTGGCGGTATTACGGCGCGTTGCAGTCCTACTTTGGGCGGCGAAGTACATGTTGCCTTTTAGTTCGTGAAGCGCTTCCCATTTGAGCTGGTGGATGACTATGGCGAAGACACGATCGAAAAAGGGAACATAGACATGCTGAATGACGACGAGTGAGCAGCGTTGGCGGATGAACAGGACATAGTGGCGAATGAGCAGGATATACAATTCTACAATCAGACTGAGATGAAAAGAATTGGAGCTTATCACGGTGATCAGATCCTGAGAGGGCAATATACGCAAGGCGTGCGCTTTTTGACGACGTGGGAAGGCTATTGCACGAGCAAGAGCACTTTCGGAACCAGTTCGTGCATTCGTGCATGATGATGGAAAGCTGAATCATGTTTTTTTGGAACACTGTCTCGCACACGCACCTCGCTTTGACACAGCGCAAAGGTAGGCTCGGCGGATCAGCAGCTCATTGAAGAAGAAGTCCAGCGCGGAGGAACCCAGTGAGTAGACGGCCACGGACAACCAGGAACCAGGAAGAGTCAGTACGAAGAAGGTCTCACAGCAGCGCGGAGGCAAACGCCGACATACAGAAGAGCCTACAGTAGGTGTTGGCAGAAGACTGGTTACATTGATTGAGTTTCAAGAGACTGAGGAGGAAGTAGCATTTTGAAGTTTGTTTTCATGCTTTTATGCTTCCGCTGGCGGACCGAGTTGAAACCTTGCAGAACTTCACTTCATTCTGCAGAACAATCATTGAAGTTCAGGAAATATCCAGGAAAGCACCTTTTAAGGCATGCAAAGTGTTCCACACCTTATTTGGTCTCTATCATTTCTTCTGGGAATTCCGGAGGGACTGCTGGCTTTCTGCGCTCTGAGTCGCTCCTCTCGGCAAAAAGGTCAGCAGGTAAATTTTGGAGACCAGAAAGAAAGGAGTTGGAAAAAGTTTCACGGTCAAATGTTGAACAGTTTGAAAAGGCGGATATGACTGGCATAACAGTAAGTTCTCGAGTTACGACAAGTTCTGGAGGGAGTTGAGTTCGAAGGAGCCAAGTATCAAGGGACCTGGGGTTATTGAGGTTCCCAAATTCTTTTGATCAATTCACGGTTGGAAAGTAATTTGAATATTACTTGGTCCTGGTTTTACTTCGCAGCACCTATGGTCAACTTGAAGCGGCGTTTAAGTAGCTAGAACTTGAGTTTTGGGGTTTTGGCGGGAGTTATTCCCAGGGCACCAATTTGACTTGAACCAGTGGTCTACATGTTGAGGTGAACACGTAAAGCAAAGCGTTAGAAGTCTGGGCGCGCTGTTGTACACGTGCAGCGAGGAGCTGAGTCCTCGTGCCCTGGCATTTGTGTTATGACAGGCCGATTCATGTGGCTGGATCCAGGCATCCCGGTACATTTATGATGTGGGATCTGGAGCTCAAGGTCATATGCTGGAGTCTAATGGCTGCGAGTGCAGGCCCCCAGTGACACCTATGACCAACTGACAGCTGAGGTACTGGCCTGATATCTATGGTGCCTCATTCACTGAATGTATGGCTCAATTACTGTGTTCATCTGCCGGGATTGATTGGATTTGTTGACATTGATTTGGTCAAGCGTCTGGATAAGAGGTGAATTTCTGACTACTTCGACGAGGAATGTCGTTCACGACTACGAGAGCATAGGAGGACGATACTGGAGTATCCAAAGACCGTTTGCAGGACTCTTCTTGGTCTACATTTGGGTTCTACTCCCAAATTTTGGTAGGATTGGACCCCATTGACGCCTGATTGAGGTGATATCTGTTGGTCATTTGGGACATGGGAGTCATTCTCCGACGACACCTTCACACACAGCGTGTGTTCCGGCTGGGAGGGGTGTTAAAAGTACATGAATGAGCAACAATTTCTCAAAACATTGGTTTCATATGGAGCAATGGTATTAATCTTTATTTGAGTTTGGTTGGGACATTGGGGGAAATTCTATCCATGGAGCTTCATCACTTCCAATATGAACGAAAGACGCTTAATGGCTTAACTTTATATCAAAAGAGGGTTTATCCATTGTATTGTATGCCATGAGCTTTTGTTTCCTATTCCATTGTTTCTTCTTTGAACACTATTTGTAATAGAGCACAACATGGGTGTTGGCCTTTGCTTTATCTATTTTTTTCGGCTAGTCTGATTCAGATTGAGCTGTACAGTAATCTGCATTTTTCCTTAACACATGGGCGTTTCACAGAAAGAGAATATGATTCTTAGACTCAACATAAAATTCCACATCCATATAGTGGTCATAAGAGTATTTTCTTTTTTGACCATTTTTGCCCCGTGAGCGCGTGCTTCCACCCCTGGAGATTCTTACGGAGTTCTGAGGTCATCAGGGAAGTTCCTACTGAGTTCTGCAGACATGAATTTATTTTCTCCTGAGCTCGGGAAAATTCTTGGAACACATTTAAAGTTATTTTCTATCCTTTTTTATCATGGAGAATCCATTTTTCTTTCGTCTGTTTGACTATCTTTGCAGGAGGCCTGATTTCTGAGATATACCATTTTTGCCCTGATCTGAAGTTACTATTCACTGTTGTTGCCATTTCCAGAGTGCAGACTGAAGATGCTTTAAAGTCCTTAGTGGTTCTGAAGCATACATGCATTCATACAAGCAAGCACAAGGCCCAACATGACGCATTGTTTGTCTGTTCATTGCGCAGCCCCGTCAAGTTCCTAATTGGTTTTATTGATCCCATTTCTGCTCGTCTTGGAGTCCTGGTCTGGTTTTATCTTTTCATCAAAAACTTTGAGTACCTGAAATGGAGCAGGAACAAATACCAAACCAAGTGCAACCAGAGGATACTGAGACTATTCAAATAGAGGAACAAGATGCAAAGCGCGAATTTAACCGTCACAGCAAATTGTGGGTGTCCTCAGGCCGTGTGATGTACCCGGTGTGCGGAGGTCTCAGAATTCGAATTATATGGTGCTCTCTGCAGACGTTCAGCAGATGTACAGTCAGGTGGGACCCGTGACCGTCCAGAATCAGAATTAGTCGCAGCGTTTGGGTAGGTTTAGGGAAATCATTAGGCAGAATATTGTGCTGCACAAAACGCAGCATGGTGTCATTCGCACATCTGGCCCCCGGTGTACCATTGTGGGGGATGGTGGCAGGAAGGCCAGTTGAGCTTTTTGGGCCGCCCATGGCTTGGCTGAGAGTGAGGGAGATACCACAAAGAATCAGCATGCCTGGCAGGCTCTGTGCACTGGCAGTGCCACGACCAATAGCAGAAAAGCGGTATGATGACTTTTTTGCAATTACCTCGCACTTCCTACCCTGAAGTGTAAGAGAATTATTGGCACCATCTTTCTTGGTGTCAGTCATATCTGTTGTCAGCCCGGTTTCATCACAGCTCAAAACTCTGTCAGGGTCCTTTGACAGAATTTCAGAAGAATCGAGTTCGCTGACGCTGTAATCAGAATTTACTACGGCTGGTCCCCTGGAAAGGCCTGTTTCCTTTACAATGTCGTACCACGCCTTCAAACTTTCAGGGGTACTCCACTCCAGGCGGTGTGTCTGTATAGTTGTGATGTTGCATATGCGAAGGTTGTTTTTCTTCATTTTTGAGGACCCAGTACTACCGTTTCTCACCAGCCCTGTTGCCCTTGAGTCTCCTAGCCACCTCCGATCGCGCAAGGAGGAGATGATTAACCATTGCAATCCTTGTCTTCATCAACCCAGGCAGGTTGTTGGCATTCGGTTGCCCAATAAATGTCAAAATCTCATCCTCAAGATCCCGGGGCAGAATAAATTGTCGTCACTCTCTCTTTGGACTGTGGTCCTTCCTTTGTGCTGCTCTGCGCACAGTACTCTTACGCAGAGTTAAAACAAAGTTCAGTCGAAGGTGCTGCTGTACAGTCCCAGCAGAGGCAGACTTGGAATGGTACAGTTTGCCTGCCCGCTTCTAGGCCTGTTTGTATGCTTCCTTGTGTGCTGCACTACCCAGTTTTGGAGAAGGTGGGACAGCGGGCACAGACACCTGCTCTGCATTGGTGGGAGCGGGTGGTGTTTCAGTGGGTTCTGCCATTGGGCATATGCCCATCAGTCTGTACTGCGGGACCCAATAGGAAACAGTGGTACCATAGTATTCAAGTATTCTTCCTCCTCACCTGTTGTGCATGCCTGCTGGCTGGTAGCCGCCTGTCGGCAGCAAACGCCTCACGAGTTGCCAGACAAGCGTGGCCTTTTCCGTCCTTGCTTTGCACGCCTGCTACCTGATGATGATGCTAAGTGCTCAGGACTTGTCCATGGGTTTGCTTCCCCATATTGTATTCACATAGGCGAGTTGGTCGTATTTGCATCATGGGTGGTTTAGTCCATTTTTACAATACTAGATGTACCCAAGTGTGTGTGTGTCAGTCTGGTACAATTTCTGTGTAGTGTGTGTGTGTGTTTGAGTGTATGTAGGTGTGTCATGTGTGTGTGTGAGACCATGTGGCCCATGACTTTGACGTAAGTGACCAAAGGCAACAGAATTCGAAATTCAGGCTGAAATGGGTGGTCCTGAGACAGAAAGCTCGGGGGCACTGAAAATCAATGCCCTGAAATGGGTAGTGAGATGTGATTCAAGTCCTCGCCTTGCCATAAAAAATGATTGCTGTTTTTGCAAACCCCTTGCGTTTCACCTCTAGGGGGAAACAATCAGACAGCACAGCCGGGCACGGCAATGCACTGAATTATGGTGCATAAAGCCTGCATCCTATGAGAGGGTGTACTGAGCAGTTTGTTGGCCTTGATAGGTCATCAGTGTCCTGAAAGCAGTGACACACCATTTCGACGTCAATAAAGAGGTATATAAGGTTGAGATACATAGGGAAAGGTTTGCAAAATCCTGGGAGGGCGCACCAGGAGTGACTGCAGCTGCTGCTGCAGGAAAACAGAAGCAGGTGTGAAGCTGTGGTTGCAGGGTATGCCCTAGACAACCAGGAATAAATATAAATAGGAATTAACCAGAGCCGTGCTTAGAGCGCAGCTCCAATCTTGGACGGTTGTTTCCACGAAGTTTGCCCAGTCCTACGGTCGTAGAAGTAGTAGCTCCCATGGCTTTGATCAAAGTCTTTCCAGACGTCTGGGGCTACTTTCTGCGTAGGCAGTGTATAGAAGGCCGTCACAGTGGTGGCAGTCGTGGAGTCACAGGCCACTTGGGACACGTATACTTCATGGAGGTCGCTCTCCAGCCAATCAAGATCATGTTGCACCGTCGTGTTGCTTTGGAGCGCTGAAAAGTAGGGGCTCGATGTTGAACGCGGCGCCGAGGATGTCAACAAAGACCCCCAGAAACGCCCTACGCAGGTCGAACCAGATTCTGAAGATGAGGATGTCATGGGTGGTTGTAAGGTCCTCGGGTTGCTGGGAGGCGGCGCTACATTTTGTTACAGTATACGTGGCGGTGCTGATGGTGCACAGCGGCAGTGCGCAGAGTTTTTTTTGCGGCCTCGGCCTCGTGGGTGCTTGCGTGTACCAGTCCTTGTTTGCCGGCGAAGCGCGCTTGTATGCGTTATTGGAACTTGGTGGCTAGAGAGGGCTGTTTGATGCGAACGGCCTTCCGGACGACGGTAAACCCTGGACGGTGGTGGCTGGAGGGGAAGGGCTCCTTGGGTACGGCGGGATGCTTCTGATGAACGTGTGATGCGGAATGCGAGGCAGGTTGCTGCTGTTGGGCGCTTGGGGTGGCAGATTGCAAGGCGGTGAAGGAGTTGGGAGAGGCAAAATGTGATGAGTGGATCAGACCATCGTCTGCGTCTGTTTCCGATGAGTATTGCAGTGCTAGCCGGTCGGGCGCGGAATTTGCGGCTGTGGGCTCGACTTCAGCGACTGGAACAGTTGAAGCAGCGGCGCAGCGATTGCTGATGCGTGAGGGGAACATATTCTCAAGGTTGTCAGCCGCGGCGTCGGCGGACTGTTCGTCAGGGGTCGGATCCGGATGTGCTTCGGAGGCGTCAAGGTCGGAGCGAGCGAGCAAAGGATGCTGAGAACAATGCACCACAGCTTGGAAGGTGGATGAAGGCAACTGAGAGGCCAAGTCCCAGTGGCGCAGTGGCGTCTCCGGAGCGTCTGGCGGCACGTAATACGGGTTTACAGCATGTCCGTGAGCGGCATTAAATGGATCTGATTGTCATGAGGCCCATTGGTGAACTGCATACGGTTGGTGCTGAGAGACAGCAGGAGGGGCTATGGTGTCCGAGTGACAATGGAAAGGCACGCCGCTGTAAATGTTTCCGGCTGTAGAGAGCGTCTCTGGCCAGTTTTGACCTGCGAACGGTGGAACGGCGGAGTATGGATGTGATTTGGAAGTCTGGCACGGAGGTGTTTGTGGTAGGCGTGGGAATAAGTGGGCCTGGGTGCTCAGTTGAAATAATTGTAGTTGCTGGAGCTGAAATGCGAACAGATGCGCGGAATGTCATAGTAAGGCGTGGAGGACCGTGCAGGTGGCGTTGCATCTGGATGACGGCATGCTGGCATCTCTTGCCTGTTGTTGAAATTCCTGGTTGAAGGCGGTTCTGCTCGGGTAAACGTCGGGGAAAAATGCCGAGCAGAAAGATGAGCGACTGGTGGCCAGAAAGACTGATTAGGATCCGCCTGCGACTTTTTCACCAATGCCTGATCCCTTGTCCTCCTGTCCTGTCCCCCCATGGAGAAAGGCGGGGGGGATTCCGGGGGGAATGCTTCCAATGGATATGATCAGCCTCGCAGGCAAAGCAGTGTGGCGGAGAAGGTGGCAAAGGGGTTTCCAGATGGTTACAAACAGATGACACATTTCCGAAACGACACATGTATCCATCGTCTGAAAACTGTACAACAGTCGTCAAAGACAGCTCGCAGTGTCTAGGAGCCTGTTCTTGACAAACTGAAATCACTTTCACCGATTTCGGCGAAACACCAGACCTCTGGTCTCGATACATATACCTTCACATACCTAGACACTCCTGTGAGGCACCCGGGTACATCCAGCATATGGATTGCCAAAATGCCACATGTATTCTGTGTATCACATCAAATGTGATCTGCGAATATCCTGCTGTCTCATCCGTGTACCAGTTATTTCTTTGAAACCGTAGAAACGCAGAACGTCTGTGATCCTTTGGAAGGGGAAGCTGTGCAACAAGGAGGTCAGGTGTCGTGGTAATTGCGTCCTGTTAGGGCAAAGCCGCATATTTTCAGATGTCGCTGAACCTGTTTCACCAATTTCGGTGAACGCGTTTGCGAAATTCAGTGTGAGGTTTGAGTACCTTACGTCACAACGGAGATGTGCTTTGCGACGGTATTCTAACTTTCAGGAGCTGTATGGAATGTTCCAAAAGCCTGACCCTGCATGCACCAAAACTCCATTAATGCAGAGTGAAGAGATAAGTCTGTGTAACCGGCCTCACGTTGCCATCATTTTCCTGTGGCCCCTGCGCCACTATATGTGGTAGTCTTGGATCTTTGAGGGAATTCGGTGGAAGCTTCTCATGTTCTACTCTCAGCTATTGGAGATGTAGGCATATCTCTTGACGTTCTTCCTCAAGTGCAGTGCTTCGGGGTGCGGCAATGTATCTTTATATATACATATCTCTATATATCCACTATATATATATATATATATATGTATGGGTTGGAAATACTTTGCACCTTGCTCTCCCGCCCTTTTGTTCTGTTCCGTGGATGCTGGATATCTTAGCGAACGGAGTCTGCACAAGTCTTTACTGCAGTGCTTTGTCCTCGTGTGGCTTTGTGGAGAGTCTACTGAACTGTTTTTCGGGGAACGGTGGTAGATTGCAACCCCTTTTTCAGAATACATTCAAGGGATCACAATTAGATAGTAGCAAGCCTTACACACTGACTGACTCCAAGAGCAGTTTTATGTGGAAAGCGTTTTCGGGAAATGGGTGCAAAAAACATTTCATCGTTTACGTGGCTGATGTGTTTATCCGGAGACAACAGTATGAAAAGAAAACATCAGAATTTTCTTTTGCAATGTGTGGAACCATCCTATCTTTACGATAGGGACCTCACATGTATACATTACGGTTACACCCCAAGGACATTCGAGGTCCACCAAATGTGCGCGGTGCACTTAGACCCCGAAAGACAAAAGTTGTTTTTCGCGGCTGTGTGAATTAGCCACGGTAGTCCGCAAGCAACCATGTGTGGTCACCAGAGGCCCCCTGCACCCCAAACTTGATTGTTGACAGAGTTTGAAAAAGTTGTTATTCGCAACTAGGTGGTGTATGTCATATTTATTGCATACGGCGAATTTGAGATGGTATCAACCCTGCATTCCCAATGTAGGGGCTGGAAATGTTCCGATTTGGAGGGTTGGAGGGGGGCAAACTCCGGGAAATAAGGACTTTATGGTATATGTTACCAGAAAAGGTAGTATTTTCGCCTTTCGCTGGCTTTGGGATTTTTGAACACCAAAGGGTGTGGAGCAGGGCTTGTACCTGTTTGCCTATCTGAAGGTGCTTTACTTCTCAGGGGTTCCATGGGGGGCCAAATCCGTGTACCTTGATTTTCAGGGCAACATATGCCTCACAAAAAATGTGCAGAAATGAGGAGGGGTTTTTGCTGAGGAAGATTTCCAGCAATGAGGCGTATACAATGGCCGGACGTTCTTTCTTGAGGTGTCTGAGACGAGCATAAAACGTGGCTTTGTGGATGGAGAGTTGCAGAGAGCGCCAGCGTAATCCTTCTCTTTATCGGGGAGAGTAAATGTCTTTTGGGGAGTTTTTTGTGCCAAGGGGAGTTGATTTGCATAATTCCCTCGGGTTGAGTTTTGGAGGGGGGTGACATCAATCTGCGATAGGGTATGGGCAAGGGATCTGTAGGTGAGGATTGGCGTGAGTTGGGTGTTGACCAGGAGGATGCATTCACTGAAGGTGAGGCGAAGGGAGGAGGGAAGGTTGAAAAATCCGGTCGTTTCGTTCTCTGGTAGGGTAAGAAGCTCGAGGGCTGAGTTTTCAGTAAAAATCCATATGCCGAGGTACTTCTACACTGCCTGAGTTTTGTTGTTTTTGTCAAAGGTTGTTATGACAGATCCGTCATTTAGGGCTGTCTTGAATGGCCTAGATTTCAGCTTTGGCAATATTCATTTCTAGTCCGAGTCCTCGGACAGGGCCATTGAAAAATTGGGAAACTTGTTCTGCCTGTTGTTGTGTTTCAACAAAGACCAGGATGTTGTCCACAAAGGCCAACGCGGCTGGCCCCGGTGTATGAAAGTACTCACAAATAGAGTTTAGCCTATATGGAACTGCATTAATGTAAAGGACAAATATGAGCGGGGATAAGGGGCATCCTTGTCTAACCCCACGGTTTAGCCGGTATGAGGTTTTGGTGAATCCTTGTATTCTAAGGAAGTCTTGGGGGTTTATGTGTAGGTGCTTGATGGTGTCACCTGATTGAGGGGAGAAGCCCAGATGGGTGAGGGAGGTCCATAAGGCTTCCCTGGGGACGCTGTAGAACGCTTTATGAAAGTCTACATGGATATTGTAACCCCCTTTGTGTTCCCACATGTGTTGCTTAACTCCGTAAATGTGGTCTGAGGTCTTTTGGTTTGCAAGACCTCAAATTTGCGTAGGGTTGAGGAGTTTGTGGGTCAGGGAAAAGGGGGGTAGGTGTGTTACGATGTGGGACGCAAATAGTTTGTAGACAGCTCCTAGGAGGAAAATGGGGTTGTAGTTTGTGGGGCCGTGAAAGTCACCTTTCTCTGAAAAGTAAGAAAATCCCGGCCTCAGTCCACTCTGCGGGCATCGGTTTGTAGAGAAAATAGTTGCACGGATGAAAAAAACGTCCAAGATATGATTGGAGGCAATGAGAAAAAGGGACAAATTGCATTTGTCCCACCCCCCAGCTTTGTTGGATTTCTTCTAGTTTTTTTTGGCGTTGAAATCCTTACATTGCATGGGGGCACTGTTGCATTTGATAGGAAGGGGTCGTGTGGTGTGTGTTTCAAGAACTTCTGGAGTACCTCATCCTGGGATCCCAAATGTGTATCACCTCCAAGGGAGGCAAGGGGAGTACTCATGACTTCAGTCATGTCGGCAGCGTTGTCTGCTAGCGTTCGTTTCGCTGAGTCGGTGTTCAAGGCAACAAGGTGTGGGGTGGGTGGAGGTAGGGCGTCCGTGAGGGTCCTCCAGAGTTACATTCCCCTCACCATGTTGCAGTGAAGTATTGTGGTGTCTGATTTGAGTTTTTGCCGTTTGGGCTCTTCAATGAGTTCATTTACTTTCTCCATTTCCGGGGTGTAGGAGATGTTGACAGCAGGTTGTTGCGCAACTGGTGTAGCTTTTTTTCTTTTGAGGTCAGTGTGTGACCATGTGAAGATCTGATGTTATGGTATGTGTCCAATAGGGCCAACTGGGCGTTGTTGGCGATTGGTATTTTTTGTGGTTCGGGGAGTTGGTGGAAGGTGGGAATCACTTCTTCTGCCAATGAATCCCATTGTTGTGGTTTGCCTTGCAAGAGCTTTTTTTCTCCAGGGCAGAGGTTTCCGGAAACTAGTGGGAGTGAGCTTTGTTTCGTGGTTTCCGGAAATGGGGCTGTCGTGAGCCTTGCAAACGCCGGGTGGTGGTTGCTGGTTGTGTCAAATTTTAGAATTGCATAGTCTCGGGGGTGAGGGTTTCAGAGGTGGTCCGGGGGGTTCGAAGCAAGTCAAGACGTGTTTGGCTGGGACGTGCTTCTCTCCAGTATCTAATGAAGCCTTTCTCGAAGAGTTCGAGTGTTCGGAGGGAAAAGGTGTCGTTCGCGGGCTTCAAGCAGCTGGAGAACGACACCAATGACAATTTGAGAAAGCGGTCAAGTACCGCAAAACATCCAAACTTATTAACACGTCCTCAGTTTACGCCGCCTCTGGTTTTTCGCTGCCTGAAGTTTGCGCCCCCCATCATCCTACCTTTCATTTTGCTGAAATGCTTACAAAACAAGCCTTCAACAACAATCGAATTAAAAGTCTATCCAAGCCTGCTGGCACAGCCGGATTGGGAACGCTGGGGACGGCCTATTCAAAATATGCTGAGAGATATCCTTTTGCGACGCCAACACCTTTGTTCAAATGGTCCAATGAGAAAAACAACGCCAAAGCCACTGAAAGCCCCATGGAAACCTTGACTATCTCGACGGAATTGAAAATTGCTTACGATTCATCTCGCTCAATGCCGTCGGCTAAATGCCTTGAAAGTGTATTCTGTAAATGCTTTACCCCGTCTTTGGACATCTGCAGTGATGACATGAAAAACTCGTTCGCCGTCACACGCTCTAATAGAGGGTTTTCAATGTCGGCACAAGATCCTTGCAACATCATGGAAGACCGTCCAATGGTACGCCTTCTTTTTTTCCCACGCCCGCCGTCACACAACACTTCGGATGGGAAAGCGCCATAACACGTCCACAGGTGTGCCGAATTTTGCAAACGTCTTGTTGACGCACTCTACCATGCTCACTCAATTGAATCCACAGGCCTTGTGTGCTTTAGATCCTTTGACCATGCCGCCACACCTAACACTCTATTTGCCACGGACACGAGACCTTTCGTTCAAACGCTCAAGCGCTTTACTTGTGGAGTCCACATCCCTCATGGAGTTTCCCCGACCAAGGTGGTTGATGGGGAGCTTAACACGTGGGACCGAACAAAGAACACTTGGATTCTACTTGAGCTAAACTCTGCTTTCCATCCAAGACAAGAATGTGCCTATTACATGTACGACTTCCGTCCTCTGTCCATTGCATGGATGCTCTCACCAGCGGAAGCTGGCCTACTACAAAATGCATTGGTTTCCTTCCATGTTGACATACGGTGCGACCGATCAAGAAGCAAAGTCATGGCTACCTCCAACAACGCAACCAAAGGTTAAAGCCATTGGCGAGCTAGGCGATGTTCCTTCTTTCTATAAACACACCAATCGATAATACTGCGCTGCAAAAGACTTCGCCATCGCGGACACGCCAAATAACTAGTTTCCTCTTGAGGACGCCGTTGCCAAAAAAGCCCCGTGCTCTGCTTATCGGCGATACCATTACTCTTTGTCCCCTGCCCTTGCGCAAGGCTTCTACAACTCTGTGTCATCCCGTGCGCTTTTCATATGTGGTGATGTCCAAGTCATGCCATGCAACGAGCGAGGAGGAGAAGCCTCCTACTACGTTGTCCGAAATCGAGAATGATTTCGCCAACACCCGGGTGGACTCCTGCCGTCGGACCTAGTCGGTACACTTGTGGGGCAAACAAAATCCCTTGGAGTCTGGATCTCTTCCACTCAAGTGCGAGGCAAGTTTGGCATCTTTTGTGGTCTTGACATCTCTAGCGTGATCTGCACGGGGTCTCCATCACCTTTGGAAACATTGGCCCAGGCATTGTCTCAAAATGGAGGACTCTTGGTAATCTCGGTGAGGCACAACCGCCTAGTATGCTTTGCATCAGGTTCTCAATTTGGCACGAGAGTTTGGAGCAAAGGCCCAACTGAGAAAGTAACCCCGTACAATCAAACGGGCCCGCACCGTGTTCAGCTAGAAGCCCCGCATTCAGCGCCAACGTATAAATTAGCAGCCGCAGCGGCTCATTTGGGGACCATGGAATGCTTTGACGCCAAGCATCAATCTGTTTGTAGCTGCACCTTCCAAATTGGGTACACTGACAAGCAGTCTGCGACGTTGGCTACGGACTTCACGGCCGGGGACATATTTTTCACCGCCGCTGTGCCCAACGCGCTACTCTGCAACCAACTTATTACCTCCATATCCGAGTAACTACAAAATGATTGCTCGGAAAAAAACAAGGCTCTCGTTCCTGTCCTACAAGTTGGCTCCTCCTTGGGCTCCCGTGAACAACTACAAAGGTTTGAGGGTATGTACAACTCCATCAACGGTGTCATGAACTCCCAGGAAAAAGTCCCCAACTGGGTTGGCTCCAAAGACATGCTGATTACGCCCGAAAAGTACCCCGAACCTGGAACTCGTACCTCCCCGGGAATGGGTGATGGTGCTCCATCTTCTGATGCGGCAGCAGCAGAAAAGACCCAACGGCGAACAAGCTGAACATACGGCGGCTAACACAACCATGCACCAACCAAATTGCTGGTGCAACGAAGACGCCACCATAAACAGACCACACGCAAGCCGGCCAACACCGAACCAGCCGGCATGCAAGGGTCGAAACGGGAACGGCGTCCCACGGGTGGGCGACACCATGGTGCGCCACACCGGCACAATTCCATACCCACGAACATGAGAGAACACCGCAACTCTACCATTATACAACCGACGAACCAACGGCAACGAACTACATCAAACCTCCGACCAACCGACCAACCGACGACAACAACCTACTACAATCCCCCGGCCCCCCGGGAGAGCGCAAGCTCGACCGAGTCAGGAGGCTTGAGTGTGCACCACGGCATGCGAGTCCCGTAGCACACGCTTCTTCAAGTCACCTCACGCCTACTGAAAATCAACCCAGGTGGGGGTGCCTGCAGGACAGGGCCTTTGGCCTGGCTCCGGGCCCCTGGGACCCAGAATCCGGAGGTTGATGAGGATGTGCGATGGGCCCCTCCCCCCCGTATCATCCACCCAAAGGTGAGGAATGTGAGACTACGGTCGAACATGGGTTACTTCTCTGGGCAGAACCTGCAGTAGAATACTGCTCGCGGCAACCGTGCCCTTCTCCCATGTGAGGGAGCCGCTTTGTGGGGGCACGTGCAGTAGGGCTGTAGGTGGGTGAGCAAAATTCTTTGGTAATACCCCCCTGGGGGCAACCCCAGTCCATAGATGACCTACCCACCTACATCCATTCTCTGATGCAGAGGACCTCACCAGTGCGTTTGACAAAACCACACCTACAGGCCGCCCTATCAACGACACGCACGGTCATTCACCGCCTCAAAGCCTGTTCCATTACGAAAACGTTGTACCTGAGGAGTGGCAAACTCGTCTGCGCGGACACTACTCTGATCCAGGCATGAAATGCAGTGCCAGCAAAAGCAGAAGGTGCATTTGTATGGATGGCGCCACACACCAGCTGGCCCCATGCCAAGCGCTCCGATCCCGGCGCATTTCAACGCGGTGCTACAAGCAGTGGCAGCGTTACCCCCCCCGGAGCGACTGAAATGAGCTTTTTTCGGCCACGTCCAAGTTAGCTTCTACATATTGGATGGAGGGGTGTCACCGCATTTTGACCATCAAGCCTATGATTACCCCGTCTTCATTGCATCCACTCTTTCAACTACCTCTATGCAGTTTGAAAATGGTGATGGTACCTTTGAACTCTTGCTCGAAACCGGGTCTTTGCTCGTTCCTACCTGAGATTCACGAACAATGTTCCCACATGGCATCGAAACGCGTCAGCATGGCGACACTCCCGCAGGCGCCCAACAAAGAGGGGACTGCCTCAGCGTCACACTGCGCAATGTCAAGAAACCCGCCCTGTTGCCTCCATGAAACAAGCCAGTAAGTAAGTAAGTAAGGGCGGCCGCGTCCGCGGCCTCATCTGACATCCTCTTGTTTGTTTTACATGGTGGCCGCCTCTGGCGGGAAGGAGAGCCCTCCACCATCAGTTCCCCTGGCGACCCCTGTCTCACCTCACGGCCGAGAACTTCAACCAGGATCCCTTGGGGCATGACCGGCCGTAGGTTTCCTTCTGTCGCTGCCCTCACGGTCTCAGCTTCTTCCGGTCACCCATCGAAGAATCCTCCGGCCTTCCCCCCCTAGCACAGCCTTTTGGGTGCCTGCAGGCAGATTTCCTGTGATAGCCGTCGCCGACAGCGCAGCATTGCTCTCAACCACATTCCACCAATCCCCATCTCTCACGGGTTGGAGTACCCACTTGTCTCCCGGATGCACTTGGTTGTCGCCCATCCGCGGCTGGAGGCCAGGGGGCAACGCTTTTCACGCTTCCCCAGGTCCCGCTCACGCGTGAACTTACATGTACTCGGGCCATTGACCCGGGGACCTCAGCGTCAACACTCACCCGTGCGGGTCGCTCCTATCCCATCCCCTTGTCCTGTGCTCATGGTGCGTCCTCTTGACGGATCCCGGATGATCCTGTCCGGGGCGTCTGGCCACATTTCCCATGTCGAGGCCCTATTGGCCTACCCGTGTTTTCGCACGAGTACACAGTGCCTCTATGCAGCTCTGGTCGAGCAGGGACGTCACTACACGTACCCCCACTAGGGCTTGGAGCGGTGGTGTGCACGGCATGTGGTCTTACCGTCCTTGACGTCGTTGTTCAGTTCTCGCCATCCCCGGCAGATGGCGCTTTTGATGTTTGTCCCTTGCCATTCCTGGCCGAGGGTCCTTCCTTCTTCTGTCGCCCCCATACCTGGCTGGGGCGTGTTGCCCTGTGTGTGATCTGCGCCCTCGGTTAGGCAGGGTGGGCTCCCGGATTGTTCACCTGCGTTTGTGCACTAGAACACAGCGGGTTCTTTTTCGCGGCTGTGGCCTAGCAGGGAGTCCCACAACACGTACCCCTGCTAGGGCTTGGAGGGATGGTGTGCTTTGCTGTTGTGCCCCGCTTGCGTAATTGGTGTCCATGATAATGTCCCCCTTCCGTTTCCGGGGGGGATGGCACTTCTGTTGTTGTCCCCTCACCTTTCCGGGTGTGGGTGCTTTACTCTGTTGCTCTCGCCATTCCTGGCTCGGGCATCTTGCTGTTCGTGTGACTCCACCCTTGGTTTTGCTGGGTTGGCGGCCCTGGGTGCAAGCCAGTGAAGTGCCCGACCCGCAGCGCTCCATTTCCACTCCGAGAGGGGCAGCGATCCTCAAGCGCTTCGGTGTCCCGGAGTTCGTTGCACGCACTCTCTCCCAACCTCGGGGCAAACCTCCCACCCCAGCTGTCAAGAGACGTACATGGTCCATGGGAGCCTCCAAACGTCAAAGGTTAACGGCGGGCTCAGCTTGTGAAGTAACCGAACACCAACCCAGGGCTAGGCGGATCATGAAGTCCACCCCCCTCACGTCGTGCCATCGACCGGCCCCCCTCATACCGGAGATGAACACCCCCCCCTCCCGGAGCACGCCGCCTGCGGCGCCATCCTACTTTGACTAGGCCTCCCCGACACCCTCCTCTCCCGCCTTGCCACAGTTGCTACCACTGCCACCAACAACCGCGCCACGGCAATCAAAACACTATCGCCAGTCTAAGGGTCTCCCAATAGAGGCACTGCAAGAGTCACTTCACATCCGAAGCCCAAACATCCAAAAGAAACAACCAGAGGCCTTCGCGCCTCAGCAGTTAAGCCATGGAGTAGGTGTACAACTCTTTCAAGAGCTCAATGAGCTTCCCACTGTCCCAACACGCAGTCTTTTTGGAGGCCACTCCATCAAGGCTTTCTACAACATACCGAAGAACCAGAATGCCAATGGTACGGCGATTGTTTTTCCCTCTGCCCTGGCGCCGAGCGGTATGCCCTGCATGACCCCGAAAGGCTGGTTGGGTGCTGCAATACTCACCCTGCCCGGCTTGCCGCCAATTGCTTTTGCTTCAGTCCATGTTCCACCTAACAAGCGCCCGGCGGTTGAAGCCTTACTCTCTTTGATTTTGAAGTCCCGGCCCCACTCTTTTCTCTGGGGGGATTTAAATGCAGTGTCTTGCCCAGCAGCCTCACCGACGACCCGCCCTAGCACTGGCTACGCCAGGCTACTACATGCTCCCCACCGAGCCTGGTGGACACATTCCGTACTGTGAACCCAACATCACTGGCCTTCACTCTATAAAAGACCTCCCACCGCCGGTCACAAAAACGAATCGACCTCCTCCTGGCACTGTTCACCCTTCTGACCCGTGGCCCGCTTCTTGACTCCTTCATTGACACGGATAACACTTCCACCAGCCATCACCCAGTTTCTGCCATTTTGGACTTACCGTCGCCAGCCTTGCCCCCGAGGCGGGTCGGAACGGTGTTTACGGGCCCCAATGAAAGGAAAATAGACAACTGTGAGGCCAAACTACAGCCTTGGACCTCCTGGGTCGCTCAAAACAAGCAAGCCCTCCGAAGCCTTCCACTTGACTCCCTTGTTCCCATCTTTGATGCTTTTTTTTTACTGAAGTCACGGGTCAGTTTCATAGCATCACGTCCACATCCGCCCCAAATATTCCCAAAGCTTTCAAACATCTAAAAACCTTGCTGAAACAGCTTCCTCCCGCGGGGTCCCCTGGCGTTCAACGCAAATACGAAGAATTTCCCAGGGAGTCGGCAAAAGCCAGGGCCTAGAAGATGTCGAGCGGAAGAATTTCCTCCCAATCACCCTTGCTTGGCTAGAGGACACTCTAAAGAAGGCACACCCTGACAAGGCAGGAGGGGGCTGACCGCACTAATTTTTACATACTTCACCTTCTTCCGCGTTTTTCGAAAGAAGCCCTCGTTTCTCCTACCAATGAATGATTGGTTCAGGGTCTGTCGCAGCACTGGGCACACGCCAATTTAGCCATGCTTTATAAATGGCAACTTGCCGAACTGGATGGGCTCACCACCCAATACAAACTGTCCACCCCTCCCCAATGGGGGGACTCAAGTCGGGCCGCACCGGGGACCACATTTTCCTGGTCCTCCAAGCCCTCCGGGTACATCCCAATTCATACCACGTCTACAATGACTTTTTAAAAGCGTTCAACAGCGTGCTCGGCCCCACCTTGTGGCGCCTGCTTGAAAACTACAACCTGCCTGATGAGCTATAGAGTGCCTTCGGCTGTTTAACGTGACATCCTGGACGCACCCCCCGTCAGGGCGCGGGCCTTTTTCGTTACGCCAAGCTCCCTGGTGTCAGTCAAGGCTGCCCCCTGTCCCCCCGGCTGGTTGTCTTGTACTTGAATGCCTTGCTCTTCAACGCCCCCTCCCCCCCCCCCATCGACTGATCTCACCAACACACGACAGACCTTCATTGATGACCTGATGTATCGCAGCCCAGACCGATCCCTCATTTAAGACGTCATGGATTTCTTTGACACGGCCATCTGAAACCTCAGCATGAAGATGAATACGACCAAAACAGAGATCCAAGCTCTAAATGGAGCCGCCCAGGATGTTTTCTCGTCGCCATCCGGCTTTATTTTTGACACTGTGGATTCCGTCACCGGCCTCCCAAGGGAATTTGATAAATACTTGGGGGTGTTTTTTTCTAACTAAGTACCACCTCCAGAAATTGCTCGCCCTCACCAAACAAGAACTGTCCTTGCTTTTCTAGTGACTTCATCCCTCATCTCTTAACCCTGCCTGAGTTGGTTTCCCTGGTGAATTAGAAAATAGTCACCATTCTCTGCAGCCGCCTGATTGCCCACCCCCTTTCCAAGCCGCAGCTTCAAGCCTTGAAGCACCACCTCCGGACTGCCTTGGCTCGGCAGGGCCGTGTTTCCACAAAGGTGTCACCCAAAGATCACCACCAGCCAAAGTCGAAACTCCGTCTGAATATCCGTGACCTCACCTTTGCCATCCACAAGTTTACAGTAGCCTCCCGCATCCGATTCCTCAACAGAGAAGGCGTCGACATTCCTTGTCGGGTCATGCAACAAGCTCTCCTCTCCCCTGACCCGAATGGGTTTTGGTTTTGACTCTTTTTGGGATTCCTGCAATGCCCTGGGTCTGGAGTACAACAGCCTACCATGGAATCCTGCGCCTCACGATCTCCTCATCCCCCGTGATCACCTGTATGTTAAATGCTGGTCCCCGGATACGGCTGAAGCTGAAACCTTCCCCGCTGTCCCCTCAAGGGGAGCCCACGGAACTGTGCAAATGGATTTCTCTGATGAGTCCTGTCAGTTGCAAGACGACAACACCTTGTCCTGGACGCCCCCCCAGTGGGTTTTTTTGCCTAGGACACGTCAGAACCTAGCATCCTTGCCCCTCTCTCTGCGCCTGCCCCGTCCCTGCAACCTGATGCCGGAGAACCACCACTCCAGGGCTACGCAGGCATCGTCCTCACCCCTGGGTCACTCCCTCACCGCCCCCTCCTTGGCTCACATCTTGCAGTCTACTCACCTCAAGGCCCGGATCTGCAACAAGGCAGCGAGAATCCCTGAGTCCAGCGTTCCCACTACGTGTGTATACACTGATGTGTCGTCGTCCCCTTAGTGCCATGGTAGCGCCGTCACCTTCTTCCCTCCCCAGGGCGATCCGACGATCCTGTGTTGCTCCTCGCCCTACGAATTGTCTGAGGAATCTGAGGGGTGGGCGGTGCGCGTAGCACTTCAAAGGCTACTTCAGGACCCCCCCCCTGAGGGTTTGCTTCTTAATAGATAACGACCAAATTCAATCCAAGCTTGCTCACTCCACTCGCCTGTCGCGGTCTGACGAGCCCCCCGCCCCCCCGGATTCCTGCATTTGGATCCGGGTTTTCCTGAGCCTGCTGAAAGCCCTGCCCTTGTGAACCCGAATTCAGTGCGCCTGGATCAAAGGCCACGCTGGTTTTCCCGGCAGGGAGAACAGCAACTACTTCAGCAAGTGGGCAGTGCACGCGCTCCTGTGGCACAGAAACATAACCCTGCCCCCCCTCTGGGGTGTATCACGTTAAACAAACGTCCAATCCTTCGTGTCCCTTCTGCAGCCAAAATTGAAGCTCGTCTTCCCAAACACAAATTCGCTGACCTTCTCCTCGCATTCAGCTCCGACTTCTATAAGCACTCCAGCTTCTTTTCTGCCTTCACTCTCAAATGGGTGTCAGGAAACTTCTGCATGTCTACCTATGAAGCGCACTGGAATTGAGCCCAGTACCTCTGCCCTGTGTGCTCGCAGAATCAGCCGCTGGATCCAATCAGCTTCACCACTGAGTGCCCTTCCGGGGATCTGCTCTGTCAGCATATGTTCCAGGCGTGTCCCCCCCCTTCGATGTGATTACTGCCGTGTGGTGGGAACCCCAAGATGTCACCAATCGCCTGCATTTCATTCGCTCCCTGGTCCCCTATTCCCTGGCTGACATACTCTCTACCCCCTGCGGTTGGAAAGTGCTTAGTTGAACACAAGGCGGACCTACGTCACGCCCTGGTGAAGCTACGACCAGCCCTCACCAACGTCCTCCATAAAATCCTGGACCACGTCCGTGAGCACCAACTGCCTCTGTCTTTCCCCCCCCGCCAAGTCTACTCCAACCCCTGGGGTGTCCCCCAGGCAGTCTGTAGCACCACCAGGCACCCCCCCCAAAGTCAGCCACCAGTACCTCCACCCTCCCCCCCTCCCAACGTCTGTGTCTAGGAAACAAAAGCCCAGCGAGGAAAAAGGACATCTACCTTCCGATCCCCCCCTCAAACCCCCGGGCTAACGCCAGCGCGTCTGAAACGTACCGCCAACGCCGCCGCACAACTGCCCTGAAAGTCAGGCGCGCAAAAAACCACCGTTGATCAACACCCGTCGACTTTCTTTTTATTTTCCTCCACTACCCGAAATTAATGCGGTCCCGCCCCACAGCCGTGACGAACACCCCCCCCCCCCCACACCTAATCCCCTCTCCTTACACTAACCCCAACTTTCGCCTGATTCTAATCCACTGCGGGTGAAGATTCAGTCCCTTCCTCGCTGCATATACCCAGTCCCAGAGTTGAACTGACTTCCCCGAACCATCTCAATGCCAGTGTGGGGCCTTGGCTGGGCCGTAAATATTGCTTTATGTTAAAAGAAAAAGAGGTTGAGTGTTCTGAAAATGTCGATAAGTGTTCTTCGGATGTTTTGGTCTGGAAGAGCATGGTTTGACCGCAACGGCCAGTTGTTTTTCCGTTTCAAGTTTTTGTCATAGAGACCGTCTTGTAGAATGGCGTTGAAGCTGCCTCCCGCGATCAGGTGCTGTCCGTTGTCCAATCTAATGCCAGTAAAATCAGAGGCGTGCAATGGAGAGTCGGTGAGGTAAGGGTGTATTGCTGTTTCAATTTTCTTCTCTCGAGAGGTGTTGTTTGGGGGGGGGATAAATATAAATCAATGATATGGGGGGGGTTCTGGGGGGAGAAAGCAGGACATGGCACATGAGTCCTTCGTCACCGAAATGGGTCATGGGTTTTACGAAGTGGGCTAACCTTGGTTACACTATGTTAGAGGTCCCATGTTTTTTTCCCACGGGGCCTTGATGTACATGTTTCAAAGCTGTGTTGAATGGAAAGGAATATACAAAAGAGAGTTGTAGGTCCACATTGACCTTGGTGGCAAAAATGATGTCAACGACTTGCTCCAGCAGGCGGAAAGACGGTCGCAATTCGGAAGTCCGGGCTTGGGGGCTGCTGGTTTTGGTGCTTTGCGCCTAATAAAATTGTGTTTGGGCAAGGGCAAGACAGTAATGCTGGTTTTGAGGTTTGGGGTTTGAGGTTTGATTTTCCGGGTACTAGACGCCTCTTTGCCCCGGGAAGCCACCTGGTCGGGCCAGGTGATATCCTCCCCACCAGGTCGTAGTGGGGGGCCCTCCAAGACGCACCTCCTGCCTGGTGGCAGAGTCCCCCGGGTTCACAGGGCTTGGAGCCCCGTCCCTCCCCGGCTTCCCCTTTTCGCCACTCGCCGGTCAGTGCCTCAATTCGCAGCCGTGGCTGCGGGCGCTTACCCACGGCGTCGCCCCCCTAATGCGTGGTAGCCCGGGACGCCGGCGCTGCCGGGCCCTTGCTACTGGCTTGTTGCCAGTGGGACCCACTTGGGGTGGCGCGGCTGCTGCCTAGCCTACGGGTTGGGGCGTGGCGCAGTGCGCCACTACGGTCTTGGCGGGTGCAGTGCCCCGTCCGTGTGTGCGCGGCGCTCGCGGCCGGTTTGGGGGGCCCGGGCCGGTACCTGGTGTTGTGTTCCCCCCCGTTTCCCCCCTCTCGCCCCGCGTGTCCCGCGCTGTGTGTGGCCGGCCGTCCCGTCCGGGGGTCCCTTACCCTCGCTTGCTCGTACGCGGTCTGTGTGTTCTGCGCGCTCGGTCCGATTGCCCTTCTGGTATTCCCCGCGTGCCCGTTGTGTGTGTGTGCGCTCGCACTCCCGCGGCGTCCGCTTCCGCCCCTCCCCTCCCCTGGCCGATGTGGCGCGCGCACCTCGTGCGCTCCCGGCGCTGGGCGCCGGTAGGGCCGTTCCACGCGGTCCATGCCCCTCCGCGTGTCCTGCCCCGGTCCCTTGCTCTGTCTGGCGTGCCTTTGGGGGGGGCGGCCCGGTCCCATTTCCCCCCACCCTTGCTTGGGGTTGCGCGCCCCTCGTGGGGTGGGTCTGCGTGTCCCCGGCGTTCCTGCGCCGGGGGGTGGGGTGGGGGTCGGGGGGCGGCCTATGCGCCGCGCCCCCCGTTTGTGCGGCCGGGGGGGCCAGTGGGGCGGGGGGTTGCTCTGCCTTCCCTGGACAGGAAACAAAGCGGGTGTCTCTGGCGTCGCTCCGGTCATGGAGGGCGTGGCCCCCATACCACTCCGGTTCGTGGTCGCTTGCCGTCTCTGAACGCGGCCCGTGTGGCGCCCTGGCGCGTTGGTGCGGGTTCACTTGTTCCTGCAGGAGCAGGCGGCTGGGGCCGGGGGGCGGGCCTTGCTTCGGCCCCCCTCTCGGGCGCCGCGGTTCGCCGGGGGGAGGGGCGACCATCCCCTCTGCTTCGGGGGGGGTGGGGGCCGGCGCCCCCGCGGTTTGCGGGCCGGCGGGGGGGTCGGGGGGGGGGGTCGTGCCGCGACTCCCCTGCTCTCCCTCTGGGGGGCGGCCCGCGGTTCCCTACCCTGCCCCCTCTCTCATCGTCGGCGCATTCCCCACCGGCGTGCGCGTTCTGTCAGGGTCGCGGGGCCGCCCCGTGCACCGCGTGCGGCCTGCCTGGCGGGGGGGGGGGGGGGGGGGCGGCCCGTGGACCGCTCCCCCGGGGGCCCCGTCAGACCAAAGCCCTCCCTCCACCCTCCCGGAGTGGGCAGCATTGCGGGTGTCACCGGTGATGCTCTGGCCATGGGGGGCGCGGCCCCCATACTGCTCTGGTTCGTCGCCGCGTGCCGCCCCCGGGCGCGGTCTGCGCGCCACTCCGGCGCGCTGGTACAGGCTCGCCCTTCGCCCGCGACCCCTGCGGGAGCAGGCGGGAGCAGGCGGCGGGGGGCGCTGGGGCGCGCGGCCTGCGGGTTCTGGGGGAGGGGGGGCGTCCCTCTGGCTCTCGGGGGCGGAGGGTCGGCGCTCCTGCGGCCCGCAGGCCGGGGGGGGAGCGGGGGGGGGGGGGAGGGGGGGCCGCTCCGCCGCTCCCCGCCCCCCTGCCCCGTCAGATGTCGGCCTGCCATCCTTTGTCTCCTGCGCGCCCCCCCGGGGTATACTCGTGCTGTGGGGGTTGTCGGGCTGCCGTGGGCGTCAGGCGCGCCCCGGCCGGCTGCCAGTGCGTCAGTGCGGCGGGGGGGGGGGGGGGGGGGTGATATCCTCGCCCTGGTTCGCGCCCCCGCCTTCTCCAGGCCTGCCTCTGAGTGGGCCGCTCTGTTCACGCCGTCCTGGGCGCCGCCGTTCCATGGTCGGTCAGTAGCGGGCCATGCGGGAGCGTGCGGGCGGTTCGGAGCAGAGGGTAATGCTGGGAGTCCCTTCATTCGGGCCTTCGGTAGCACAAAGTGGATTCATTGTCTATTTACGCGGGCTTCATTGCTCTAGCCTGTGTAGGCGTGAACGGAGTTGAAGGCACCTTGGTATGATGCCATGGTGGCGCAGTAGTTGGATACCATTGCCTTGTCTTGAACTTTCGGAGGCTTTCCTGCCAAGGTTAGGGCATTTGAAGAGGGAGCGGTTAGGAAGAGCAGGAGACATTTCTTTTCTGCAGCACTTGATTGCCCGAGTGCATCTCGTCTGGCGCCGGATTTGAGAGGTGAGGCATGAAGCGCACATTGGCATGTGCCAAAAATTCAACAAAGCTTACGGACGTCAAAACGTTGCTGTTAGAAGTCCCTACAGCCTCTGCTTGAAGGTTGTCTAAACAATTGACATCGGGGTTTCGTGCAACAGTAGCAGAATGTAGGACAAACCTGAGGAATTCAACGTAAATTCGAGGATCCTGCATCTGAATCTAGACTTTGACTTTGGCATCAAGACAGATGAAGGTAAGCTCCTAGTGTGGCATCTGCTGTGGTCAGAACTACAGGGGGTGCCTGTAGGGGTGAACGTGGCGGCGCAGCGTGTGTATATTTACAATTGCCTCCATCTACAAGTAGCCAAATTTTGTAAGATGCACAGACCAACAGAGTCTGACGCGTATTCATGGGAGGTCCCCTGCAAAATGTTGCACTACTTTTCCAAATCCACCTTTGTCCCAAAATTTGCAAATTGCAAAATCATCGTAGTCCCTTGACTACCCGACCGATCACGCAGGAGCAACGGCACATGTCCAAGTTCACATACTCCTTGTTCTTCAATTCGGCAGTCTTTTGGCATGGCCCTAGGTTCTCACAACCCATGCCCGCTCCTAACACAATCAGAGCTATTGTACACAAACAACGAGGATGCCACAGTGCATTCAGGACAGCAAGAAAATACACACTGTTCACTGTTTCAGGCCTATCTGGTTAAGGGTCAAGAGGAGAGCTAAATTGCAAACCCTCTCGATGATTATCCTAAGGTGATTTTGGCTGCCAGATTTAAGGATTCCAAAATCAGAAAATTAGAAACCGATAAACCAGCGTAAACAAATGAAAATAAAGCAAGTCTTTATCTTTATATGCACAAACAAGACACTGTAGCACAAAACAGGCACCAAAACGGACACAGGTGCACAAGTGAATTTCACGTTCACTTTAAATTGGCACTAGATGCACACTGGAAAACAAAAACACGCACACAAAACAGCCTGGTCACATCACGAACACTGTCCTGACATATCCCTGCACAGTGTCCTAAACACAGACAAACACACACTGCCCTGCGATGTCACCACAGATTTGTGGCTAGTTACTTGCATTCTGAGGTTACCTTGGGTATGCACACCTACCCTAGTGACCCCTTTTGCACACCTTTGAGCGTAGCGGTTGAACAGCGGTTGAACCCAGTTGAACAGCATGTTGCTGTTCAACCCCCCAGTTGAACTCGGTTGAACGCGGTTGAACAGTTCAACTGGCCTATCGCGCCAATCGGTGGCGCGTGCTCGCGCGATCACGCGTTCAACAGTGGTTAATTGGTAAATGTAGCCTGTCCCACAATTTTGGTTTTGAGCTGTTCCCTAAAACCCAGTTAAAACCTGGAACCTACTACCAATGGGCAGGTGGCGGTGTGGTGACCACATACATGAAAACTGGAGCCGGCACGTGGTGGCCAACACGTGGCGGTAAAGGGAATGCACATGGTGTGTAGTAGTTGCCACCTGCTCGCTTTTTACTATATACATGACGCATTGAATTGAAGAATATTTAATTTCACCCTTGTGCAATATGGTAGTGTCACCAAAAATAACGTAACAATAAGAACAAATTATACTGGCAGCAGTCAGTTGCACCAGGTAATTTTTCTGACACCTCTGGTTCTGACACCTTTGGCTTCCATACTTGGAACTCGCGTGCTTGACCAAAGGATTGCAGGGCCATGCCTGCACATCGTATATTTGTCCAGAGAGTGGCTGCATCTACCCGGCCCTTGACCTGCCCTTCATCGTAATACTATAGCAAAAAAACAAAGCAAGTTACATGTTCATCACACCGGTGGCAATGTCGCCACCATCAGACGCTGGAGCAGCAGAAGGAAAAACACTGACGCTGCAGGAAAATACTGACGCTGCAGGTCGACGCGTAGCGCTGACCCGTGAGGGGTACTGGGGTCAATACACGCTCTGGAGGTGGAATGCATGGTAAACAAAATGATGTAGAGCCATTGTGGCTCACGTCACCTTGTATCATCCTCCATCCGATGCTTGCGTTGTCCCTGAGATCGACGACGTCCACACTGCACCCCTATAGGTACCTCACTGCATGTACTCTGCACTGTGCGCATTACTTTCGAAAAAAGGCTCTCAGTGCTTCTTATAGAAAATTATGAACTCAGGGCGAAACTCAAAATTTAACTACCGCCGTCACGTGCCAAAATGGCACCGTAGTATCTATATTACTCTAAAACTGATACTCCAATGTCCCAAGCCCTTCAAATCACCAGGAATCACGAAGTCAAATTTGTAAATTTCTGGCGCGCGTGTCGACGGCGCCCGACCTCCAGAGTACCTACAGTGGTTTAAGGGTTAAAAACACGGAGAATTAGGTTAGAAGAATTGACAGACAGCAGGACAATTGCTGTCTGAAATCTTTGGCCTGAAACTGGCGCGAATCCCCATGCTAGCGTAGGGGACGACCCCAGTATGCATCACTCCCCTCCCTAAGAGGTTGCCATGGTGCAACCTCTGAAACCTGAGGGTCAGGATTCTGGTGTAAAAAAATTCAGTGACTCAATGAATTCTGTGAGCTGGTAGAGATGTAATTAAAAGGATGAACAGTTTTACAGGCCAGTCACGGGAGAGGTTCTGTCTAACTTACCCTGCAAGCAGAGTGTTCAGACCTACACTCTTCCTGCGCAGGCTCATATTCCCAGAGGAGAACGAAAAAGTCAATGTATCGGAATCAAACAGTAAACATTAATCACTCTACCCTTTAGGAACGGCCGTGCACCATTGTCCAGACGGGCAGGGCGAAGGTGTCGTTTTCACTTTCAGTGATTTGAGGCGTTTTTGTCGGGGCCAAGAAGATGAAGGTCACGACCACCTCTGGGTTACTGAGGGTACCCGCGAACACGCACCAACTAAGTCCAGTGGTGTATGTACAGAGGTAATAGGTGAATGCAGTAAATTAAGTACAGAGTGCCCTGCCAACGGCTGCCTGATCAGGGCACACAGGGCCGATCCTGCGGACAGGTGCGTAAATGGCACAGGGGAAGCGAAAAAAACACATGAGTCAAAAATTCGAAATCCTGAGGTAAAATTCAGAACCTCAGTGAACAAACAACAGAAGACGGTCTGAGCAAAGGACCTGAGGCCTCAGGGCTCAGAGCTGGTCTGGAGCCAGGCTCGGATGAGTTCCAGAGTCAAGGAAAAACAGAAAACATGCAAGTCCAACGCGAACCGTGGACCGTTAGAGGTGCTCACTGAGACTCACCTGAGCAGCAGCGCTCAGCTTGGGGCTTTTCAATCTGCACTGAGCCTTGCGCCACGAATCCTAGCATAGCTGGCAGCCATGACGCTTGCGCAGCTCTTCAGGTTGTCGCGCCACCGTGTTGAGCTTGCACGCAGCGTCTGTAGCTTGCTCGCAGTGGTTTGGACTTGCGCGTCAACCTCCTGGTTTGCAACAACGCGCGCTGGGACTTGCTGGCTCGCATTCAAGGGCCTGTTGACTCTCCAGTGACAATGGGGCTTCACGCTCGTCCAACGACTGGGACTTTGGCGCGTCTTGACGTTGTGGGACCTCCGCAATTCCAGCGCAGTGACACGTAGGACAGTGGATGAGAACGTTCTGAAGCGTATTCATGGGAGGTCATCTACAAAATGTTGAACTACTTTTCGGAATCCTGCTTTGTCCCCAAAATTTGCAAATTACAAAATCATCGTAGTCCCTTGAATACCCAACCAATCACGCAGGAGCAGCGGCACCCGTCTAAGTTCACATACTTCTTGTTCTGCAATTCGGCAGCCTTTGAGGATGGCCAAAGGTTTCCACGGCCCATGCCCGCTCATGACACAATCCGAGCTATTGTACACAAACAACACGGATGCCACAGTGCATACAGGACAGCAATAAAATACACACTGTTCACTATCTCAGGCCTATCAAGTTAAGGGTCAAGAGGAGAGCTAAATTGCAAACCCTCTCGATGATTAGCCCAAGGTGATTATGGGTGGAAGAATTCAAGGATGCCAAAATCAGAAAATCAGAAGCTGATGAAAATAGCGTAAACAAATGAAAATAAGGCAAGCCTGTATCTTTATATGCACAAAAAAGGCACTGTAGCACGAAACCGGGGGACCAAAAAAACACGGGTGCACAGGTGAATCTTACATTCACATCAAATGTGCACTAGATGCACACTGAAAAACAGAAACACGCACACAATACAGCCTGGTCACACCACAAACACTGTGCTGACACGCAGCGTGACTGCTGGAGCCTGCACAGAACACAGCCCTGCACAGTGTCCCAAGCACAGACAAACACACTGCCCTGCCCTGTCACCACAGATCCTTGACTAGTTACTTGCATGCTGAGGTTACCCTGGGCATACACACCTACTGGCAGCAGTCAGTTGCACCAGGTAAGATTTCCGACACCTCTGGTTGTGACACGTTTGGTTTCCATACCTGGAACTCGCGTGCTTGACCAAATGATTGCAGGATCATGCCTGCACATGGTACACTTCTGCAGAAAGTGGCTGCAACTACCCTGATCTTGACCTGCCGTTCATCGCACTAGCACAGCAAAAAAACAAAGCATGTAACATGTTCACACACAGGTGACAATGTCGCCACCATCAGACGCTGGAGCAGCAGAAGGAAAAAAACTGACGCTGCAGAAAAATACTGACGCTGCAGGTCAACGCGTAGCGCCGACCTGTGAGGGGTCCTGGGGTCAAAACACGCTCTGCGGGTGGAATCTGTGGTAAACAAAATGAGGTAAAGCCATCATGGCTCAAGTCAGGTTGTCCCTGCCCCAATGCGACGTTGGCGTCGTCCCTGAAGTGGACGACGTCGACGTGGCATTCCTATAGGTACCTCGACGCACGTACTCTGCACTATGCGGATTACTTTCGAAAAAAGGCGCTCAGTGCTTTAGAAAGAAAATTATGCACTCAGGGCGAACTCCAAAATTAAATACCGCCGTCATGTGCCAAAATGGCACCGTAGTATTTACACCACTGATACTTCAACGTCCCATGCCGTTAAAATCTCCAGGAATGAAGAAGTAAAATTTGTAAATTTCTGGCGCGCGCGTCGACGGAGCCCTACCTCATGAGTTACCTACAGTGATCTAAGGGTTAACAACACAGAGAATTAGCTTGGAAGAATTGACAAAGAACAGGAGAATCGCTGTCTGCAGTCCTTGGCCTGAACCTGGCCCGAATGCTGATCCTAGCGTAGGGGACGACCCCCATACACATCAAGACAAGAGTACCCCAGATGTGCCTAAGTCACGCCTGAGTTTGGTCTTTGTCCCGACACTGCAGCACACCCCGCCGGCTCTGGCTGCGTGTCTATGCTCTGTTTGTCTAGCGGGGACCAAACAAAAATTAATTGGTGATCAAATTATCAAACATTCCCGATTGTCAACATCATGTCCGCAAGAATGAAAACTGGATTAAGCATAATGGAATTTTTCCAAGCCGTCGCAACACTTGCATTGTAATAAGTCATCGATGGGCCGGGGCTGCATCTTAGGAAAGACTTCGACATGCACGGGTTTTCAACCTACACCCTTTGAGCCCTAGCGACGAGTGCCATGACGCCCTGGACTACACAACTGTTAGTAAAATTCGGGCGTCGGCGACTCAAGCCTTGACATGCCTCCTTTATTTTGGTCAAGCACAAATGCGTCTTACCACAAACCTGTCTAGTCGGCCACGTGTACGGGTTGGGCGCTAAAATTCAGCACGGGAACTCGCGGCTCAATCCTCATACAGCTCCTGGGCTGGCCTGACCGCAGGAGCGGAAATTGGAGGATAAACCCTGGAACGTGACGGATGAGGACCATAAAAAGCTGGATGTCGATTCGCCACTGGTGTCCGTATTCTCCACCTAACTCTCTGGCTTTGACAGACAATCTGTCCGCAGTACACCATTTTTGGGGTGCTTCTGGAGCAAGTCAATGAACTCCTTCGTGTATCCATGAACAAAAGAATGGGGTGAGTCCCAGGTGTTGTGACTGGAATCAAAACCCGGCCACTCACACCGAAATTCCCTTTCGCCATTTTCGTCGCGTCTTGCCTTGAGATTCCTCTTGAGTTCGTATTTCCCCCCTTTGATGACAGGATCTGATAAGAATTTCGGGGTCGAAAAAACAGGTTTCACTCGGCCCTTGGGGGAAGGACTTTCTCTGCTGAGGCGATCGCCGGAAATTTCGATTTTCCTGTTGACGTCCACACGGATCTACCGCTTGTTCTTTTCTGGATGGGCTGTAACAGAAAATGGCCGCTCCAACAAGGGAAGAAGCGTATCATCTCCGTCCAGAGTTGTTCCCGATTTTTGAAACCAAACTCGATCTACCACTGAAAATTTGTGCGGTTGTTTTTGGCCCTGATTCTGGACCCACAGCCAGTGGACTTGATGCTTATCAATTGGTTTGGCGACAGCTTTTTCTGCCCTTTGGATTTGCTCCATAAATAGCGAAGAATCTTTGCATGGGCGAGGATTATTCAACGGCATGTTCGACCAACACTTCCTTTGTCCAAAGACAATTCTGAATGGAGAAAGGCAATGATACATTGGCGTGTTGTGGTAGCAACGAAGCAAAGGAAAGAGATTCTCAAGCTCATCGAAGTCCTTCTTACTGGCGAGTTCCTTAGAGGGCATATTTATAACTGAGCGGACGGCTCATTCACCTGGTAGCGCTCGCTGTGAATGGACTTCACACCTGAGGTGATCGATTCCAAGGCAGGAACATAATTCTCTCCACCATTCAGAGGTGTACTCCTTACCTGAGTCCGTAATCATCTCAGGTGGGACGTCGGAATCTGTCATCCAAGTTTGCCTGAACCATTCGGCAGCCCCTCTCGCAGTCAGCGACTTGATGTTACAAATCGACATCTGATTGTAGTCGGAATGCTGGCACTGAATAATCAGCACTCCATTGGCGTTTTTGTTGGTCCAATGGCACTTTTCATCGTCGAGCTCACCAAGGTCGAAGAAATCACTGGTGGCTCTGTTAAAGAGGCGCTTCAAATTAGGATGTGGCTTCAGATGGCCGTGCTGCAGGGCGCTCGGGGGTGTTGAGACAGCACATTGGGCACATCCGGCAGCTAATCTCATGCAATGAGTGCAGAGCCTCTAGCCAAATAAACTATTGTGGTCCTTGGTTCTTGGCCTGAATCAGCCCAGTTTGTCATGGTGGTTTTCATTTTTGAACTGACGTTCCACACTGTATGAACTGAAACAACTTTACCCTAAACCGGCCAAGTTTGGCAGGAAGACAATTACTTGTTTTGTGATTCGAAATGAGGTTTACAGACATGAGCTCAACAATGGAACGGAAGTGATACTGTCAGTCCTGGTGACGGCCTCCCGTGGGGGGCTTGGCCACGGGACCCTGCGGTGACACGCACAAGCAAGCAGGCAGGCAAAGCACTGCGCTCACAGGGGCATCAATACGCTCGTGTCATGTGACAAAGCGTTTCAGGATCCTTGCCACTCTGCAACAAGGTAACGAAAGTATGTACAGCAACACATAGGGATATGTACACATGGGGTTCAGACTGGACTGGGGTAAGTACATCACAGGACAATAGACACTCAGTCCCAACTCATATCCCAATCCCAGGTCCAACCCTCCCAGTGGCTGGCAGGGGCGGGGGCTCAAACACAACCCATGCCCTGCCCAGTCCGGACCCTGAAACCCTGCCAAAAGGGGAGGTGTTCTGCCCAGCCACAGGCGAGTTCCTGGAAGCCAAGGTGCTTCAGGGCCAGCAAAAGTAGCTCCCCGTGCTTCCTTAACGGCAGGTCCCAACTCCCTCTGAGTCAGAGATATGGCCCCGCCATTATCCCCTACGAGTTGGTAGCTGAAAATGGGCTGTTTCAGCCCAAACTGATGATAGCTCCGAAAACTCCAAAATTGACCCCTCGTCTGGACCCGCCAGAGGTAGGGACGAGGCAACTGACCCTATGCCCTTCGCATACGAACTCCCAGGAGCCCTCACCAGACCTGGTTCCCTCTGAGGTTCTGGCATCAGGGCACCACGGGTTCGTCAAGTGGGGTCATAATTGCCAAAATGGCAAAATCGGCTGTCTCGGGCGACCGTCCAGGGTAGGAAATCTTGGCGATGGTGACGCGCCAAGCCTTGATTCACAACCCTTGATATCCCCTTCGGTCCCATGCCCTGGGTTATCGCTTGCCGTCACGCTGGCTGCTTACTGTTCACCGAGGGGATGACCACACGGACGGGGCAGAAAGCAACATGCGGTGCAAAGGGGGGGATCGTGGATCGCACCAAAAGTTGAATACCTCCGGATAAGCCAGAGGAGCAAATACGAAACTCAATGGCATTCAACCCTTTGTCATCTGCTACAATATTCATCCTTTTCTGCTGGCTAGATCCCGTGCCCCATGGAGATATGGTAATTCCAATATGGCATACAATGGCAAAAACAGCAAAAAATTTGGCCAAAATGGCCCGCACTCATGATTCCATATCTCCATGGCCACGGTGAGGATTCTTCCAACCAAAAATGCTAAAAACACATGAGACCTAGGTTCCAATCCATGCTACTCGCCAACCCTCATATACGCCTCTAGCCATCTTTTCCATTGGGGGGAAAGTGACACACAAATGGGGCAGAATGGTAACATACCCCAAATTGGGTGCCTCACAACTCTCCCATTGAGAGGAGATGCCACATGGGGAAACACCCCATTCGATGCGGGTTTGTGTGCCCTCTCCGAATTGCCCTTACCCTTTGTCAAGTGGCGCACGCAACCTCGGGGGTGAAATCAGGGGGAGAAGGAGTTTGTGGCCATTTTGGGCAAAACGGCCAAAATTCACCAAAAAGTGGTCCCTCCAAATATTGTATCTCCGTATCACGAGAGAAAGGAGCCTCGGGCCTTTGCATGGATGCAAACCGAAGCTTTGATTCCCTTTTGCAACAAGGGTTGAGGTTCAAAGCACAATGAAAGCATTTTTAACACCTCAATCCTTGAAGCACACTATTTATGGGAAAAAGTGCATATATCGGCGATATTGGCATGAACATATCTTTGGGTCATTGAGGAACAAAAATATGAGCAAACACTCTTGGAGTAGGCCCAAAGTAGGTGCCCTCAAATATGCACACCATGGTTAGATTGTCTCCGCCCACTCGTGTCAATAGTACTTGCATATGAGCGCGTGTGCAAAGGGGCAATATGGCACGCGTGCTCACAAGGCGAAATTATATAAAATAGAAGACAAGGTTGTACAAATCAACCAAGCCGTCCAAGATGTTTTTCGTGGTCTCTACTTTACATGTTGCTTTGATTCGAGCCTCAACTCCCCATAGGCTTCAAGTACGCGCCTCAGGGGTTTGGCCATTTTGGCCTAATTTTCGACAAAAACTTGCCCTTTTCTCGAAAATAGAGTTTTGGTACGCATTGAATTGCTCGGAGCCATCGTTGAGTTGGCTCGAAAATCAGAAATAGCGTAGGGCTTTTGGTCTTGTGAGCATTGTGTTCGGTTATTAACGTTCATGCTCACAAGGCCAAAAAGTTAGCGTTTGCGCACGCAAACGACTTGGGTTTGCGAGACCCATAGGCTGCCTAAAACACCGCCCTTGCCCGCTTCCCTATACAAGATGATATGCCCGCGTGAAAGGGGCATGGATGAAAGACATAGGGGGGAGATGTAGGGTTTCGTCCGAACTCATGGTCCTTGAGAAGCATGAGTTCGCACGATCGACGGAAAGCCTTGCGCGCTGATTTTCTCGAAAACGCAACGGCGAAAAATTTTGGTGAACACACCAGATGAAAGTACATTAAATACCCTCTAGATTCAGCCCTTAAGTTCTCTTAGAACCTCACAGGTACTCGAGAAAAGTCAATCACAAAACTCGCCACAGAGAAGCGACGAAAGTGCGCGAACAGGCGACATCAGGCGGCGATTTCATGACAATTAGAAATCGCGGTGAAAATCGGGTATTTCACGGATTTCCGACCGAAAATCGCCTAAGACAGTAAAATTATCGTCATTCTACATGGATTCAATGGTTGAGGATCGGATTCCAGATCCCGCGGATTAGAGAACAGGGATATCCCGCTGACAGCCGGTGTCAACGGCTTCCGCACGGGAGTGACGGCTCACAGGCCTCCGGGCCATGGGCCATAGGTTCTGGGTACCGCTTCACCCCCCTCCTTAGAGCAAACCCTGGGGGGGGGCTCGATAACACCCAAGCACGGCAGCGGGTACCCAGGACCATCCCCTGAAGGGGGGGGGGTGTCACATCCTCACTTCAGGCCGATCTGCGGGTTAGGTTGCCCATCGCGATCCCATGGTGAAACAGGTATGATGCTGTAACTGTTAGTAACTGCAAGTATAGTATCAAGTATCAAGTCCCGGGTCCTGGCGGCGATTGTTCGGCATCCAAGGGACCCGTTAACCCATACCAGGCGCACCGGTTGCCGGCTGCGACGGTCACCACCACAGTGGCAGTGGCATACACGGCCAACATAGGCGTCACACGACGACCGAGGTGGTCCGACAGGTCGAAAGCGACCACAAAGATCCATCAGGCTACCCCAAGCTTTCGTAGGACCGCCGGCTGGGGGAGAGTCCCCACGGGTCCTTCCTCGGGCGCACCATGTCCATATCCACGACGCGAGTCCAGAGTGGTACAGCCGAACGAGCTCCTCCTTAAGAGATCGGGCGTCAAGGCCGTCTTTGCCCTCGCCCTATTACCACGAAGGCCATACATGAGGGAGTCCTCATGCAGTGTGGGCGGAGGCGTCGACTCCCCAAACCACCAGTTTCCCAGGCAAACCTTCCCCATCCGACTGCAAGTGCGTCTGCACGTCGGCAGGCTCACAATGGGACTGACAGTGGCGGACGGCTGGGAGTGTACTCAGGCAACTGGGCTTCCCGCCTGGCGCCATCCGGATCTCCACATCACAGCGAATAGGGCACACGGTATCACGGGCACTCAAACAGAATAATCTGTACTTAGGTACTGGTCCAAGCTGGACCCTATGTAAAAACATGTAGACGGCGACTCAGGGCGCCTTCGTAGTCGATTCGCATCCCGTCGGGGGGCAAAAACAGCCCACATTTCAGTGATGGGCTGACATACAGATGCACATATCCTGGGGAACAGAAAAACAAGCAATAGATGGGATAATAGGCGTGTAAACACACTCTGGATAGAGCGCCAAACCACGCCCTGGTTGGGATAAGGCATGTGCAGGAGGGTGGACAGGAAAACGCCTGAGTTCAGGCCATATATAGTCGCGACACACGTAGACTGGTCTGGATCCCGCAGGTGCCATGGGACCAGACCACACACTCAAAAATCGCAATGCCGATGACAGCGGCATGCGTTGCGCAACGTCGTATGGGCTTCAAGGCCCCAAAAAGCTCAGAAAATATGAAGGTCAGTCGCCCTACCTGGTTTCCCACGGATTCAGCAGGGGGGGGAGTGACGAATGGAAGAAGAGAGGGGCCATCCTCCTCTGGATTCAGCAGGGGGGGGTATATGGCCACTCTGATGGCAGGTCACCGAAGGATGGAAGAGAGCAAGCAAGTGAGGGACGATCCGTCGACCACACAGGCGCTCAAAATGCATCAGGGGAGAGCTCAGGGCGCTGATCAGGCACCTCTGGCTGCAATCGCCCGGGTGAGTGCTGCCAAGTCCGAGACATGCATCTTGGTCTTGTGCTTGCGGATGTACTCCATGAAGGGAGTATTGACCCGCAGCACGAACGAGGAGACGGGTTCCCAGGTGTCGTGGGACGGCCCATAGCCTCGCCAACGAACCTTGAACTTCAGGCTTCCGGGTGCCGAGGCGTTCGGACGCTGAGCAAGGATCTTCTCAACTGGATAGTCGTCCTGCTCAGCATAGTCGTCGTCCGAATCGGCCTCATGTGCGGCGTAGCTCAGGGACACATGCTGGCCACGGAGGTAGGGTTCCCGCACACAGAGTTGACTCTCGTGGCGCTCCCGGAACTGACCGTGACCCACCTTGATGCGGTAGGTGTCCTCACCAATCCTGCGGACCACCTCTCCGGGTGTGAACCAGGTCTTGGTGCGGTGGGTGCCCATAGGGCGGGGTCCTCACCAATCCTGCGGACCACCTCTCCGGGTGTGAACCAGGTCTTGGTGCGGTGGGTGCCCACAGGGCGGGGTCTGATCACCCACACTGGGTCTCCCACCCTGAACTTCTGCGCTGTCCAGCTCGGGGCGGACTTCTGACGCTCAGCATGCTCCTTCTCGAGCTGCTGGCGGATGTCTCGCGCCGTTTGCTCTTGCCGCGCGAAGAATTCCTTGGCATCCATGGCCATGCCATCACCAGACAAGGGAAGTCCCCGACCGAGGGGGTCCCTGCCGAACAGAATCTGGTGAGGTGACAAACCACCCGGGGTGGGGGTGTCATGATGGGCCTTCAGAGCAGGCCACATCTCCTCAAACCAGTTCCGACATGGATTGGTGATGTGAATCTTGCGCAGGTTCTCGAACAGCTGCCGTCCAGCCACTTCAGCACGGCCGCTAGACCGGCTGAGATAGGCGGCGCTCTTGGCATGACGTATTCCCATGAGGGAACACATAGCCTTGAACCAGCCACCAGTGAACTGGGGCCCTCGGTCACTGCAAATGGTGCTGGGGATGTCAAAGACGGTCAGCCGATGACGAATCATCATGACTGCCACTTCCTTGGCAAGCAACCCCTTTTTGCGTGCCAGAACGGCTACTACGTAGCCACTGTGGCGATCCACACAAAGAACCACACAGTCAAAGGTCTCCTTGCCAATGTGCACTTCGGGCATGGAGAAGACGTCCATGGCCACGCTCTCCATGGGCTGGTCAGGAACCGGGATCCATTGGGCTTTCCTTCCTCTCGCCCCTCAGGGCAAACTCCCGGTGACGATACACACCGGGGTCCTGCTTCAGTCGTATCTTGGCCTCGCCATACAGTCCACGCACCGGTGGAGGAAACACAGGCTTTCCGCTGAAGAAGGTGTCAGCATACTTCTGCTTCAGCCTGGCCCACAATGCCTGGATCTTGGGGCAATCGTCGGACTCCGCCTTGGCTTTTCGGGGCACCTGGACCACTGAGCTTACTTGAGGGGTAGCGACCTCGCTCGTCTTCGGCTCAGACGGTCTCCCGAGGTGGCCCAAAGGGCCATCTCTGGTCTTGCCTCGGAGAAGATCGCCGTAGGTGGGTGGGTTACCGCCAGGCAGCTCGTCCTGGCTGGACATGTGATCCAGCACCCTCTGTACGAAGGTATTCCCATCATAGGAACCGGAGACGATTGAGTCCACTTCCCACCAGGCTTTGTCCTGGTCTTTGCCCTCACGCTGGTTTCCCCAGTCGTGAAAGGGCTGATGCATATACCCCTGAACCAGATCCAGCTCCTCTTCTGTGAGGGGGTCCTCCGATTATCCGATGTCAACAGGGGGAACCGCGAAGCATTGCCGCCATGGCTCTGCTATGATGCGGTTGACGCAGACGAAGTCCGTGGTGTCGGCTTGATCGAGGCCCCCATCCACATAGTGGAATTCCGTTGGCCATCTCTGGGGTGGCATGGGCTGTCCCTTAGCGTCCTGATAGACACTCTCTCCAGCCGGTAGGACGACCTTGTTTAAGGTCATGTTGGTCAATGAGACTACCAAATGTCGGGTACTTTCCTCCTCGGTGCATCCCATAGGAACAACCAGCACTGCCTTGGAGCGGTCCTTGCGAATCTTCGCTATCGCTCTTGGAATGTCCCAACGGGAGCAATGGATCCACATCAATCCCTCATGCGGACCCCAGTGCTTCTTCCACGCGGAGTCCTGTGCGCTCCAGTACTTCTCACAAACCCGCAGATGGGCGGAGGTTCCTGAAGAGAACGCATCCAGGGCCAGATCCGAAGCTCCCAGGTCCGCAACCACTCAGCTCGTCACTTCTGGCATTACGCCGTACTCCTGGTTTGCTGGCCCAGTTGGCTCAGTGTCCAGCGCGGCTACTTTGAGCTGATTGCGTTCGGGGTGGATCCATTGGCATTCCACATGGTGCTCAGGTGACGAAAGCCACGAGAGCTGCTCGTCCTGGTACGGGGTCATGGAGGCCTGGGCGGGGAGGACGCCGGAGTCCGTCTCCATCATGAAGTCGTACCCAACGATCATGTCCCAGTCCATCTCAGCCTCGTAGAAGCGACCGTGCAGGGGGATTCCCTTGCCGAGGTCTGGGCGGCTCAGCTCAGGAGGGTTCACGAACTGCAGCCCGATGGCCGCTTCCTTCGTGCCTCCAACCATGTACTGGCCGTTCGCCACCTTCAGCCTGACAGGTTTCCGACTGTCGGTCAAACACTCTGGCGGAAGTAGGCCAGCCATGACCAAGCTGACTTGAGCTCCGGTGTCGACCAACACGTCGAAGACCTTTTCGACTTCCCCGCATAAGGCACGGACCTTAAGGTGCAACTGCTGCTCACGCCCAACTCGGCACACGGCGTGCAAGCTCAGGATCTCCGGCCGTTCCAGAAGCTCAGCAAGCGACTGGTGCAGGTCGTGGACAATGGGCTCAGGCTGCCCATCTGCAGCATCCAGCTGCCGTCCGGGTGATCCTCCGATACTCTCTGATAGCTCTTGAAGTACATCAAACACATTCTTGGTCGCGAAGGATGGACGGGTGCAAGGGTTCGTGCCTTCACTTGCCCTCACCCCGCCACCGCGACTGGGTGCCGGACCGGGCCTTCCGCCCGCGGCAGTCCCTTTGTGCTTATCGACTCCCGACTGGGATGGTTCGGCGCTTCCCACGTCACCATCCTGCGACCGCCCTAGCTGGGGCCCTTGGCTGCAGGGGCTCCGCTAGGGGGCGTCGGTTGTGGAAGTAGGGGTGTTGTCTTCCGCATCAACCTCGTTGACGCCCTTCTTCCTTTCCCTTCTAGTGTTCTTGTCCTTGTCCTTGTTCTGGTCGTTCTGGTTGTTCTCCTTGTTCTTGTTGTCCGACCTGGGGACCCAGTTCCTCTTGATCTCCTGGATCTCCTTGGCCAACTCTGTCCCCTGCGACATCTGCTTGGAGAGCTCGTCCTTGTCCACCTCCACCTTGGCTTCCCGGATACCCGCGGGTGCACGCTTCTTCGACCCCTGCGCCTTCTTGTAGGCCTCCGTGTCAGCCTGGTGGATGGGGCATGTTCGGTGGTCATGGTTGAAGCCTTTTTTCCTCCCATAACACACGAAACAGCCCTGAGGGTGAGCTCGTATGAACTCCACAAAGGACAGCAGAGGGTCGCCAATGCGGCGAGGTTCCTTCTTCTCCTTCTTCCTCCAACCCTGCTGCAGGGGCTTCCAGTTTCCCGGTTCGCTCCCCGCGCTCAGGTTGTTGGCCACGAAGGCACAAACGGCCACCTCGGCGGGCTCATCGTCGTCGTCATCGTCGACGAGAGTCTCATTGCCGTCGGCTCCCGCTGGGTCCATGGCAGCTTCCCCGCCAGGTCCCTCGCCAACGTAGTTCACGTCGCGGTCGCCGGGCCTCAACCCGCGGGTGTGGTGGAGGTTCCGGTACTCCTTGAGCACCTCCTCTCCAACCCACTCCAGGATCTTGTCGCAGCTCATCCGCGCCGGGATGGCCTGCAGACGGATGGTCTGGCCGCTCACGTCACACTCGTCAAGGCGCCACATCGTGGTCTTCTCGCGATCGCTAGAGACGGTGATGAGGAGAGCGTTCCGCAGTGAGTGCCGTTTGACATCCCGGGCCACGTTCCTCCTTGCCCAAGCCACCACGTTCGAATGATACTCCTTGGGGAGCATCATCTTGACCGTGTGGTTGGACTTGGCCCTCTTGGTCTCCTCCTTGGTGACCCTCTTGATCCATGCTTCCGGGAGCATGGAGAGCAGGCGAGCCTGCTCGTCACACTCGTTCCAATCCTCCACGTTGCGGCGGAAGAGGGTATATTGCCCTCGGAAGTCCCGCCAGTCCCGTAGGCGGATCTCCCGTCCATCATGCTGAAGCTGGATGGACTTCCACCGCTTGGCAGCCACCTGCGGAGCGTCCACCCGCTCCTGCTCGTTGAGCCACTTCTTGGCTTCCTTCAGGGTCTTGATTTTCCCCTCCTTGGTCGCCACGAAGTACAGCTCTTGGAGCACTTCCGGCAGGCGGTACCTGAACCGTCTGAAGACATATTTCTCCGCATCTGCGGGAGCCATGTCTTCAGTAACGGTCAACCCCCAATCGTCCAGCTTCTCCAAGAAGCGGTCGAGGTTGAGGGGGTTGCCATCGTACATGGGGGGCTTGATGTCCTTCAAGTCTTCCCACACGGTGGCAACCGCAGCCTTAGAGACCATGAACGCCGGCCGCGAGGTCAACCGAGGCTCCCATCGGCCTCGCCCACGTACTCCCATGGACGCCACGTCCATCTCCTCCATGGAATCCCTGTTGCTACGCCGCGGTTCCTCCATGTACGCTGAACCTAGATGTTCACGCCGTACTCCTTCCATGTACGCCTCCTCATCACGGCGCCGGCGGCTGCGTTCAGCGCCCTCATGTCGTACACCACCCGGCGGGCTGATGTCGACTCCTCCAGGTCCAGGTCCAGGTCCTCAACTTCGCCGACATCCCACTCCACGTCTCCTCTGGGGACCTCATCTCTGAGTCCACCATAACGTCCACCAGCCATTGAGATTGGCTCCGGGGCTTGTGTGGGGCGTCTGGGGCGTACCGATGTCCGCGGTGGAGCACGGCGGTTGCGGTACTCCGCGCTGAGCCACTCATCACGCAAACCCTCACTGCCACTGCCGGGCGGCACGCGCTCGTTGAGGCGGCCCGCGCTGTGGTGAGAGGGGGCGGTGAGAGAGAGGGCACTGGCGCTGGGGCGACTCCTGGGGGCTCCGCCGGGGGCGTAGGGTCTGCCTGGACCTGGTCCGGGTCCCCAGCCGTCGTCCGACGAGCCAGACTCCAAGGGTGGGGGGTAGCTGCCGACGCTCCCACGGGCCTCCAGCGCGTCCAGCCTCTGCTGCAGGCCGCTGATGACCTTGTTCAGCGACCTGGTCTGGCCCCTGGCGATGTCCAGCTCTCTCTGCGCGCGCGCGGCGACCCTGGCGATGCGAGTCATCTCGCCCTTGCCCGTGTCTACCTCGCGCTCGAGGAACTGGACCCTCCTGCGGAGGTAGACAATCCACCGCCAGGTGGTATTCGGGTTGCCGTTCCCTGGTAGGTGGTCGGGGTCTCCAGGGGGTCCTCCAGGAGGGCCTCTGCCGGGTCCGCCCGGTCCAGGGGGTCCTCCCCCGCCCGGTGGTCCGCCTCCAGGGGGTCCACTTGGTGGGCGTCCTCCAGGGGGTCCTGATGGTCCCCCGCGAGGGGGGTCCCGGTGGGTCTCCGCTGGGTCGCCTCGGTGGGTCCGAGGATGGGCGCTTCTTCGCGATGTCGAAGTCCATGTCGTCATCCTCGTCCATGTCGCCCCACCTGGGCGTCTCGGTCTCGGAAGACTCGGAGCTCCGGTAGGGAGGAGGGAGATCCTCATCCTCACCTTCCGGCTCCATGGGGACGTCTCCGCGTCCTCCGCCCGTCCAAGCCACCACTTGGCGATGTCGGCGGCCTCGTTCATCCCCGTCGCTGGCGGTGAAGAAGGGGTCACTGTCGTGGGGGTGTCCACCCGCTGGCCTCCGCGGCCTCTCCAGGGTCTTCCCCTTGCCCTTCCTCCATCGATGGGCAGTGGGGCCACTGCTCCCACTGCTGCCCGTGTCCGCCTCATCCAGCGTCATCTTGGAGGAGGCGTCCCCTTCGAAAAGCTTTCTAAGGGTCTCCACTCGTGATCCTCCCCGGGGAGTCTCGCGGCGGAGTTTGGCCTCTGCCTCCTCCATTCCGGCGGCGGTGGCTGCAGCAGCTCGCCTTTCGGCCTCTTCCGGGGCACGAGCCGCCTCGGCTTCCCGGGTCTGCTGCAGCCGCGCCTTCTCCGCTTCCAACGCCGCCAACTTCGCCTCCGTCTTGGCCCTCTCTTCAGCGACCTTCCGTCGCGCGGCCTCGATCACGTTTTTCTTGGCGGTGTCCGCCTGGGCCGTGGCTGTCGCTTCGGCGTGGGTCCTTTTCTTCCGCCTCCTTCTTTGCCCCCTCTTGGGCAATCGCCTCTTCCAGCGCCTTCACCTCGGCCTCCTTGCAGGCAATTGCCTCCTGCGTCAGGCGGGCTTCCTCGTCGGCTGCCGCCCACTCACTCTTGACCTGGGCAATCGCTGCCTCACAGGCCGCTGCGGCCGTGGGTCCGGCCGCAATGGCCGCCACAGTCGTGGCGTGGATGGCCATGCCATGCGCCCACTCCGCGGCCTCCTGCTGGGCGATGCCCGCGGCGCCCTCCACGGCAGCGTTCCGCTGCGTTGCCCGTTGCCGGGCAACCTGAAGGTTGCAGGGCACCCCACAGGCGCGCTTACAGGCGCGCGCCACGTCCCTTTGGTCGGGAGCGACGCTGCTGCTGGAGCTGGCCTGGTCGGCCGGCATCCTTCCGCGGTGGGCCGACTCCACGTCGCTGCTGGGGCCTGACTTCCTCAGGAGCAGCGGACGGGGCTTGGCCTGGGTCTGCTTGGCGACTTGGAAGTAGTCGCCAAGGGTGGTGGAGCCGGGGTGGTGACGGCCATTGGCCCGTTGGGAACTGGGGGCTGGGGTTCCGCCCTTGGCGCCTTGGGCAGCTTCGGCGGCCAGGGACTCCTGGTACTCCCGCCACTTCCGGTCCCGCTTCCTGTCCCCGGCAGACTGCTTCTCCTTCCCCGGAGACTCGCTGCTGCTGCTGCCCTGCAGCCTGCGCTCGCTCCCCGGTTCCGGGAAGTTCTTCTCGATCATGTCCCACATGGAGACGTTGATCGAGGCGCCTGACGGGTACTCGTTGGGCTTCTCGTCCCCCTCAATCCCGTCAGGGCGCAGCCCCTCGCCGGGCCTGTCCGGCCGGGTCCAGGTCTTCCAGCGCTTGTGGCAGAAGCGGTACTCATACCCTTCCGCCCGCAGCCACTCCTCCACTGCCCGCAGGCAGTCCTCGCCCATGTCCTCGCGGAGCTGGAAGCTCCCGGGCATGCCGCCTTCGCACTGGGGATTGCTGTGGCGGTACTGCTGCCCCGAAAGCAAACCACGCAGTAGGCGCGCCGCATTGGGGTGGGGCTGCGGCCACGTCTTGCCCGCCTCGTCCCAGTTCACCATCGTTCCTCTCGATGGAGTGGTCCTGGGGTGGTTGTTGAGGTGGGTGATGTAGCACTGGACTTGGAGTGCGGCCGGTGCTGGTCGGCCGGTGGTTGTGGAGGTGGTTGACGCGACTGGGTGTGCGGCCTTGCTGGTCGGCCGGTAGGAGTCGCTGATGAGGGAGTCCTGGTCTGTTCACCTCCTTCACGGTCGCGGCGCGGTCAGGGTGATGCTCTGGACGGCGCTGCCGGCTCTGTGACGAACTCGGCGCTGTCGCTCGGCGGCGCTGCGAGCCGCTGCGCTGCGCTGCGAGCTGCGGGCTGCGAGCTGCTGCGCCGCGCTGCTCGGGGTTGGTGGCCCCGAGTGGCACGCGAGAGATGGGTAACCCCGCGGCGGTGAAACGTCTTTGACGCTTTCCCGTGGGGGGCCTGGCCACGGGACGCTGCGGTGACACGCACAAGCAAGCAGGCAGGCAAAGCACTGCGCTCACAGGGGCATCAATACGCTCGTGTCATGTGACAAAGCGTTTCAGGATCCTTGCCACTCTGCAACAAGGGAACGAAAGTATGTACAGCAACACATCAGGATATGTACACATGGGGTGAAGACTGGACTCGGGTAAGGACATCACAGGACAATAGACACACTGAGTCCCAACTCATATCCCGATCCCAGGTTCGACCCTCTCAGTGGCTGGCAGGGGCGGGGGCTCAAACACAACCCATGCCCTGCCAAGTCCGGACCCTGAAACCCTGCCAATAGGGGAGGTGTCCCGCCCAGCCAAAGGCGAGTTCCTGGGAGCCAAGGGGCCCCAAGGCCAACCAACAGTGACTCCCTATGCTCCCTAACGGCAAGTCCCACCTCCCCTCTGAGCCAGAGATATGGCCCCGCCATTATCCCCTAGGAGTTGGTAGCTGAAAATGGGCTGTTTCAGCCCAAACTGATGATAGCTCCGAAAACTTCAAAATTGACCCATCGTCCGGACCCGCCAGAGGTAGGGACGAGGGGACTGACCGTATGCCCCTCGCATACGAACTCTCAGGAGCCCTCACCGGACCTGGTTCCCTCTGAGGTTCCGGCATCACGGCACCACGGGTTCGTCAAGTGGGGTCATAATTGCCAAAATGGCAAAATCGGCCGTCTCGGGCGACCGTCCAGGGTAGGACATCTTGGCGATATTGACGCGCCAAGCCTTGATTCACAACCCATGATATCCCCTATGGTCCCATGCCCTGGGTTATCGCTTGCTGTCACACTGGCTGCTTACTGTTCACCGAGGGGATGACCACACGGACGGGGCAGAAAGCAACATGCGGTGCAAAGGGGGGGATCGTGGATCGCACCAAAAGTTGAATACCTCCGGATGAGCCAGAGGAGCAAATGAGAAACCGAATGGCATCCACTCCTTGGTCATATGCCACAATATTCATCCTTTCCTTCTTGGCTAGATCCCATGCCCCATGGAGATATGGTAATTCCAATATGGCATACAATGGCAAAAACAGCGAAATTTGGCCAAAATGACCCGCACTCATGATTCCATATCTCCATGGCCACGGTGAGGATTCTTCCAACCAAGAAAGCTAAAAACACATGGGACTTAGGTCCCAATATATGCCACTTGCCAACCGTCATGCTCGCCTCTAGCCATCTTTCCCATTGGGGGGAAATTGACACACAAATGGGGCAGAATGGTAACATACCCCAAATTGGGTGACTCACAACTCTCCCATTGAGAGGAGAGGCCACATGGGGAAACACCCCATTCGATGCGGGGTTTGTGTGCCCTCTCCGAATTGCCCTCACCCTTGGTCAAGTGGCGCACGCAACCTCGGGGGTGAAATCAGGGGGAGAAGGAGTTTGTGGCCATTTTGGGCAAAACGGCCAAAATTCACCCAAAAGTGGTCCCTCCAAATATTGTATCTCCGTATCACGAGAGAAAGGAGCCTCGGGCTTTTGCATGGATGCAAACCGAAGCTTTGCTTCCCTTTTGCATTAAGGGTTGAGGTTCAAAGCACAATGAAAGCATTTTTAACACCTCAATCTTTGAAGCACACTATTTATGGGAAAAAGTGCATATATCGGCGATATTGGCATAAACATATATTTGGGTCATTGAGGAACAAAAATATGAGCAAACACATTTGGGGTAGGCCCATAGTAGGTGCTCTCAAATATGCACACCATGGTTGGATTGTCTCCGCCCACTCGTGTCAATAGTACTTGCATATGAGCGCGTGTGCAAAGAGGCAATATGGCACGCGTGCTCACAAGGCGAAATTAAAGAAAATAGAAGACAAGGTTGTACAAATCAACCAAGCCGTCCAAGATGTCTTTCGTGGTCTCTACTTTACATGTTGCATTGGTTCGAGGCTCACCTCCCCATAGGCCTCAAGTACGCGTCTCGGGAGTTCCGCCATTTTGGCCTAATTTTCGACAAAAACTTGCCCTTTTTCGAAAATAGAGTTTTGGTACGCATTGAATTGCGTGGAGCCATCGTTGAGTTGGCTCGAAAATCAAAAATTACCTCGGGCTTTTGGTCTTGTGAGCATTGTGTTCGGTTATTAACGTTCATGCTCACAAGGCCACAAAGTTAGCGTTTGCGCACACAAACGACTTGGGTTTGCGAGACCCATAGGCTGCCTAAAACACGGCCCTTGCCCGCTTCCCTATACAAGATGATATGCCCGCGTGAAAGGGGCATGGATGAAAGACATAGGGGGGAGATGTAGGGTTCCGTCGAACTCATGGTCCTTGAGAAGCATGAGTTTGCACGATCGACGGAAAGCCTTGCGCGCTGATTTTCTCGAAAACGCAACGGCGAAAAATTCTGGTGAACACACCAGATGAAAGTACATTAAATACCCTCTAGATTCAGCCCTTAAGTTCTCTTAGAACCTCACAGGTACTCGAGAAAAGTCATTCACAAAACTCGCCACAGAGAAGCAACGAAGGTGCGCGAACAGGCGACATCAGGCGGCGATTTCACGACAATTAGAAATCGCGGTAGAAATCAGGTATTTCACCGATTTCCGACCGAAAATCGCCTAAGACAATAAAATTATGGTCATTCTAGATCGATTCAATGGTTAAGGATCTGATTCGAGATCCCGCGGATTAGAGAACAGGGATATCCCGCTGACAGCCGGTGTCAAAGGCTTCCGCACGGGTGTGACGGCTCACAGGCCTCCGGGCCATGGGCCATAGGTTCTGGGTACCGCTTCACTAGTGGTTTACATGTAGGTATTGAACTGCAACAAAAAGTAGATAACATTGTAACATGTAGGCAAAGCAGTTTACCAACAGCAGGTCACAACATGGTTTTGCTATTCTGTTTATGTAGCCAAAAATGCCTTACAGTGAAAAAGGCCAAAGAAAAGCAACCAATGGTTATTTGCATCTGCAGGGCAGTAACAATCACACAAGGGGGGTCATCAGTAGTTGAATTTTTGTAAATGTTCATTAATTGGTCTGGTGTACTTCAGAGGACTACGCCCCCCGAGGACGATTTGTGTAAGTCAGAATTTGCTTTTCCCATCTTGGCCTGAGTGGGGGGTCAATAGTGACATGACCCCTCCCCCTAATTCGACCATACAAGACAGTGCACACACAAGGCAGAACACACAAGAGGCGGTCTGTGACTATTCCAGGGTGTCATCTTTTTAGGGAGCCAAAGGCAAGCCGGTGCACACACAAGGCGGTCTGTGGCCACCGCAGGAGTCATGTTCCTTAGGGGGCGACAGGCAAGCTCGTACACGCGTAAGGCAGAACACAGAAGAGGCGGTCTGTGGTCATCACAGTAGTCGGATTAGTTAAGGGGCCACAGGCAAGCCGGTGCACACACAAGGCAGAACACAAAGAACGCAGTATGTGTCCACCGCAGGAGTCATGTTAGGTAAGGGGCCACATGCAAGGCGTAGCACACAAAAGGCGGTGTGTGGCGACGGCAGGAGTCATGTTCTCCAAGGCACCACAGGCACGACGGTGCACACGTAAGCTAGAATACACAAAAGGCGGTCTGTGGCCACTGAAGTAGTTATGTTAATTCAGGGGCGGCAGGAAAGCCGGTGCACACACAGGGCGGAACACACAAGAGGCGGCATGTCGCCACCGCAGGAGTCACGTTCGTTGAGGGGCCACATGCAAGCCGACTCACACAAAAGGCGGTCTGTGGCAATGGAAGGAGTCATGTTCTTGAAGAGGCCACAGTCAAGCCGGTCCACACCTAAGGGGGAACACACAAAAGGCAGTCTGTGGCCACGGTAGGAGTCATGTTATTTAAGGGGCCCCAGTCAAGCCAGTGCACATGTAAGGCGGAACATACAAAGGGCATTCTGTGGCCACCCCAGGTGTCGTGCTATCTAAGGGGCAACAGGCAAGCCGGTGCACACGGAAAGTGGAACACACAAAAAACGGTCTGTGGCCACGGCAGCAGTCATGTTATTTGAGGGGCCACAGGCAAGCCAGTGCACACACAAGGCGGAACACACAAAAGGCGCTCTTTGGCCACTGCAGGAGTCACGTTAATTCAGGGGGAACGGGTAAGCACACGCAAGGCGGAACATTCAAGAGGCGGTCTGTGGACACTGCGGGAGTCATGTTCCATAAGGGGCGACAGGCAAGCTCGTACACGCGTAAGGCAGAACACAGAAGAGGCGGTCTGTGGTCATTGCAGCAGTCGGATTAGTTAAGGGGCCACAGGCAAGCTGGTGCACACACAAGGCAGAACACAAAGAAGGCGGTATGTGTCCACCGCAGGAGTCATGTTAGGTAAGGGGCCACATGCAAGGCGTAGCACACAAAAGGCGGTGTGTGGCGACTGCAGGAGTCATGTTCTCCAAGGCACCACAGGCAAGACGGTGCACACGTAAGCTGGAACACACAAAAGGCGGTCTGTGGCCACTGAAGTAGTTATGTTAATTCAGGGGCGGCAGAAAAACCGGTGCCCACACAAGGCGGAACACACAGGAGGCGGCATGTCGCCACCGCAGGAGTCACGTTCGTTAAGGGGCCACATGCAAGGCGACGCACACAAAAGGCGGTCTGTGGCGATGGAAGGAGTCATGTTCGTGAAGAGGCCACGGTCAAGCCGGTCCACACATAAGGGGGAACACACAAAGGGCAGTCTGTGGCCACGGTAGGAGTCATGTTATTTAAGGGGCCACAGTCAAGCCAGTGCACACGTAAGGCGGAACATACAAAGGGCATTCTGTGGCCACCCCAGGTGTCATGCTATCTAAGGGGCAACAGGCAAGCCGGTGCACACAGAAAGTGGAACACACACAAAACGGTCTGTGGCCACGGCAGCAGTCATGTTATTTGAGGGGACACAGGCAAGCCAGTGCACACACAAGGCGGAACACACAAAAGGCGTTCTGCGGCCACTGCAGGAGTCACGTTAATTCAGGGGGAACAGGCAAGCACACGCAAGGCGGAACATACAAGAGGCGGTCTGTGGCCAGCCCAGGTGTCATGTTACTTCAGGGGCCACAAGCACGCTGGTGCACGCACAAGGACAAAAACACAAAAAGCAGTTTGTTGCCAGCGCAAGGGTCATGTTGGTTAAGGGGCCACAGGCAAGGCGGTGCAGACACAAGGCAGAACACGCAAAAGGCGGTGTGTGGCTACCGCAGCAGTCAGGTTATCTACGGGGCCACAGGTAAGGTAGTGCACTCACAACGTGGTTCAGAGACAATCAGGTGGACAGACAAGGGTGCGCGGGAATGGTCCCCCGCTTTGTGCAAAGCAAGCCAAGGGTAAGGGAACGCAAGGGTAGGGGTGCGGTTTGGGGTTTGGGTTGCTCGGGAAGGGAGGGTGGACTGAGGGTTGATGGGGCGGGCTCAGGTAGGAGTAGCAGCATAGGGACGGGGGGAGGAACGGAAAGGGTTCGGGGGAAACAGGGTGGGGGGGGCTGAGGGGGGGGAAGAGGTAGGACGGGGGGAGGTAGGTGGGGACGTTAGGGGGGGGGATAGGGGGGGTTGGTGGGTGGGGAGGGTATGGAGGGGGGCTGGGTGGGGTTAGGGGTGGGTAGGGGGGGGTGGGAGGGGTAAGGGGGGCTAGGTAGGGGGGGGAGGTTTGCGGCGGCGACCTCATGCACACTATTGTCAAATGGGTACGAAATGTTCCAAATTCGGACGACATTTTAAAAACACAGACTTCCGAAGAGCAATGGCCACAGCGGTGGGAACCTTGATGAGAAATTGAACGATGTCCAAAGGGTTGACGAAGACCAGATTTGCTCCCTTCGCCTCATCAATGCTCATGGAGAACACATCTCATTTTCAGCGACTTACTTAAGTTCACATAGGACTGTATTTACTTGATCGTTCATCCTGGTGATGGAAGATCGACTAAATCGTATCAATTGTCCATCTTGGATTTCTCAGCCAAGGACTCGAGAAAGGAATCACAATCATGTGATACATCATCATTAATTTTCCGATCATCAGAAGACTTGAATTAGAAGCCACACGCAATCTTCTGGCGATAGACAGGCTTGCAGTTGTGCAATCGATCTTTCAGCTCCGCCTCCAATCGGATCAGAACTTCAGCATCCACTGCAACAACCATTGCGGGCGTTGCAAATGCCCTGGTGACATCCACATCGCTGCGTACGCCAATCATGCTATACGTATACGTGTCTCCGGATGCGGCACTGATAGAATAGGACATTTCTTCTTCGGTGTTAGCACCCTCTTGGCCACCTTACCATTATCTGCTTCTGCAGGGCTGCTCAGGGCTTGCGCGGATGCTTTCCTTTTATTCGACTTTGTCGGCGTCCTCACCAGCGTCATTGTAATTTTCGATTCCACCAAGACAAAAAATGCAAGTTGCACATGCCCGAAAAGAGCGACTACCATTTTTGGTATTGTTTGTAACTTTCTCTTGTTGCACAACTCCGCACTCACATTGTGGCAAGCAATCATCAGCGCAAATGCAACTATCCTCAATAACTGCCCAAGAGTTGTAAGCAGCTTGTAACTGAATAGGCCAGCCTTGACGAGACTGACCTGGGCGCTTGTGTCGACCTATACATCGAAGACCTTCTCCACTTTTCCGCATAGGGCATGGGGGTGATTCAGCCGCTCGCGGGCAACTCGGCGCACGGCGTGCAACCTCAGAATCTCCGGCCTTCCCAGAAGCTCCCCCAGCCTCTGGTCGAGGTGGTGGGTAATGGGCTCTAACAGACCATCTGCGGCGTCCAGCTACAGTCTTGGTAATTCTCCGATTTCCTCGGAGACATTCTAGAGGACGCTGAATACACTCTTGGTCGCCAAGGATGACTTGGAGCAAGGGTTGGGGCATTCACCGGCGACATCGGTCGGATGCAAGGATCCGTCCAGGGCGATTAGCTCTCCAGCACTCGCGCTCAACCAGCCATTGCAATTGTTCCTCCTCTCCAGCGTCATCCCCGGCGTTCCGCAGGGTGGTTTTCTGCGAGATTCAACAAGTCCCAATGGGGATGGCGTGGGACTCACTGCAAGACCCTTTCTTGAATGCCCTAGCTGGGGCCTTTGGCTGCAGGTGCTCCGCTAAGGGGTGTCCCTCGTCAGGGTGTTCTCCTCTGCGGTGAATTTGGTTTCTCCGTCACCCTTCTTCCCCCACCAGCCCTTGCCCTTCTCGTGCATTTTCCTTGTGCTTGTCCTTGTTCTACCGAGGCACCCAAGATCTCTTGACTCCGGGATATCAACTTGAAGATCTGAGCCTTAGACACCTCCACCTTGGTCTACCAGACGTTGGCCTTCCTCGACTTGTGCGCCTTCTTGTATGTATATCCGTTGCGTTGTTGGTGGCCCATGGCCGGTAGTCGTGCTTGACGGGTGCGTTCTGCCCTTAGCACACGAAGCCGCCCTGAGCGTGAGTTAAGATAAACTTCCCAAAGGACAGGGGCGGATGGCCAACGGGGCGGCTCTCCTTGTTCTCCCCCTTCTTCCTTCCCTACTGGAGAGGCTTCCAGAATCCACGGCTGCCTCCTTTGTGGAGGTTGTTGGTCGCCAAAGTGCAGCAGGCGGTCTCCGCTGGTTCGTCCTCGGCGTCATTTTTGTTGGGATCCTAAACGCCTTCACAGCCGGGGTCACATGGCAGCGTAGTGGCCAGACGCTTCGCCGGATAGTGCACGCCGCGGTTGCCATGTCCCTGCGGCCCGCAATTTTGGTGGACGTTCTTCTACTCCTTGAGCATTTCCTCTCAGACCTGATGCATTTTTTGGCAAAGGAAGGATACACACTTACTGGGCAGGAGGGTGGTCCTGGGACTGCGGTGGCTTTCGCAAAACTCAGCTCGGCCTTTAGCGTAGTGCTCAGAATCTCCGTAAACCATCATTTGCACCTTCCTTTTGCGCCAGGCATTCTGATACATAGATTCATGGACAATTTGTCAAATTACAATTCTTTCAAAAAGGATTTCAAATTTCATGCAGTATCGTTAGACAATTTCCTCAATTAGACGTGGCTCAGCAATTGGTCTGACGCGTAATCCGCAATGCGCGCAGGGCGGGATTTCAGCGCTCACTTCTTCTGCACCAGCTGGATTTTTCAGATTTTCCATTTACATTTCTAAGCTTTCATACTTCAACTAATAGTTTCACGACTCTTTGATTGCCAGCATTGAACGCAGCCAACTGCTGCACTGGCACACTATTGGCCTAGTTCTTGGGCTATTTACCTTAACTTGTGTCGTTCTTCTCTGCACAAATGGCGTTCTAAGCATCTATAACTACTCTGCGATGCACAATATGGCATGTCGTGATGGTTGCCGCATTTGCACTCTTGAGTACTCCAATATGCATGGGCAGCGGCCGCACTGTCAACTTGCTTTATAATTTCAAAGCTGGGGATTGCAAGAACGCAACAAATCCCAACGTTAGAGAATGCACTATGCTACATATGTGGAGCAAACTATGCCTCGCGGGTCTGCCGCACCCTTTGTTGCACATATTTGAATGAATGCATGCCAAGATTAAGCCTGCAACAAATTCACTTGACCATCGAAGTTGAGACCATGCTACAGTTGCCGAGAACGCCATTACAATGCATTAGGAAACATGGATCTCACTAAAGAAAACAATCAAACGTTGCTACCCAAAAGTTGCCATGTGGCACAGAATATTGGTGCCGGAAAACACCATGCCATTTGAAGCATCCAATGGTGAACTTCTTCATTTCTGTTTGGCATCTTGACGCAGCGACATTCCTTTTGAAGTTTGTGACTTAACATTCATCTTCGTCCGATTCTTGCTCGTCGTCGAAGGACAAGTCGAAGACTCATCAGAGCACCAATCTGAGTCATATCCTGTTCGGTGGTAGCAGCGGGATCCGCTTCCATAATTGTCACCTACCACGGCCTCGGCAAGCTGGTTGCATTGGCAACATACACATTGTTCACCACCCAGCAAGTGATGGTGTTGCATGTGGATAGCCCATCCAAGGCGGTACAAACCTGGTCTTGGGTTCCCAAAGTATCATCCGGCACACAATTTTGTGGCCACTTCTCGAATCGTTGGGAGCCCAATCTGCCCTGTCTTTTGTTGAACGTCATCATGGTCGATGGCGCTCTCAATGTCGATATAATCCGACACTCTCGTTTCTCTCTCTGTTCCTTGTAGGAGTCGGGGTGCCCAGCTTGGCGAGGATGCTGATGCTAGTGCCTGAGGCAATAAATTTGATTGATGAGGTCTGACATGACAGCAACCACAAAAAAAGACAATGTTGCACTTGATGACAACACAGTGGCAACCACAGCATTTCTACCGACTTCGAAATTACGATTGAGTCTTCGATAGTAGTGTAAAAAGCATCATTCGCATACGCTTGCGGCAAACACCAACCTTCTCATGGCAAAATTACAAATTTTGAGCATGAACAGCGCGTCACAACCTACATCCACACCATCAGGATACCCAACTTTGCCCGTATGCTGGGTCGAGACGTGTCATGATGTCTAAAGACTGGCACTGTCCTCAAGGCGTAACGCGGAGGGGAAGCAATCAGAAGCACATTGCTTTGCATTGCATGCTCCGTGCGCTTTGTCAGGATGGAGCTAGGCTGAAACCCTTGAAAGCCCACCACGGCGACCAAAACTGGAGTCAACTGTCCATCACAGGGGATTCAATCGTTTGACACTATCGAATTAGAATTCGTCACGTCGAGACGCATTGGCGTATCCTTTGCAGCCTAGCATATGGCTCAGTGATTATGCGTTTGCAAATCTAAATCCAAACTCCACACCGTTGTCTTACAACCGTGTTGAAACCCATTCTTATGCCCATAGGTACCCTCCTCTGCTTGAGCAGATTATTCAGGTGGCGTCGTTCTTTACCTTGTTAACTTCTCTTCGAGGCATCCATGTCCCATCAAAATGCATGCCCATTTGCCACTCTCTCACAAGTCATTTGCCTCCTCTCGTGTTCTTATCAAATCCCAAAAGCAATTGATCCTTTCTCATTTCTAGTGGTTCGGGGTGTGACCTAAGTCAGTACACATATCAAGTCTGGGTTTTCATACCTCAAGTTCTAACACATAAGCTATGCCTTTCATCGAGACGCGCTTTCTATGACATGCCATGGTACTTGTTTAACAACCAATTGCCATGCATCCTGGAATACAAAAACAACCGACATGTTGAACGTTGATCCCACCTTTGTTGGTTTGTCAGTGTTTCCAATCAAAGAGAAAGAAGTAACATCAAAAGTCATAGACATGTTCGATAGAGTCCCGGTTTTGTGATTCCATTCTAACAATAATTCCATTTGTTTTATCAAGTTTGTTTTTACATCTCAAGTTCTACCACATATTCAATGAGATTACATCACATTGCCGTGCACCCTCAAAAATGGTATTTCGTTACCTTGTCAGTGCTTTGCTATGATGGGTTTCACATATCATCTCATATCGCATGACATTCACAGCATATTGGTTGGTGCTATCAAAGATGGTGTTTTGTTACCTTGTCATTGCACCAAGGAGCATCAAAACCAAACAATTGACTTTTGTGTGCATCATTCAATGGCCTACGATTGCACGTTTATATTACATTTGAAAAAGACCTTTCTCTCATCATCGGAACGGGCACGCACGGTCAATCCACATTGTACAGTAAACGAACGGCACGGGGACAGAGAAATGTGGTAATGTGGCATTGTCCTTCAAAAAGAAAGTTAACTCAGCAGAGAAATATCAAAGCATACTATAAGAATTTGAGAAGGACAATACCGGCGCAACAAGGAGAAAAATTGGGTCAGGAAAGTCCTAAAAGTCAAAGGGATGTTGAGGCATAGAAAAAAGATACGTCTGATTTTCGCGAGCACTAGAGTTTAAAATGTTGTTAGGCCCATGACGAGACATTTAGAAGCATTGCACAAGATTGAGGCATATTAAGAGTTGAGTTGGCTATACAATTGGTCATTGTTCCAAAACGTGATCAACAAAAGCAAAGCAAATGGAGGTGGGTTGGGCTATAGAATGATGCGGGGGGCAAAGCAAACGTCGCCTAGGCGACCCCAATGTATTGAATTATCGTTCCTTTGTCTTGATTACTTCTGACAGATTAATCATAGTCATTATGATTTCAAGACAACGGGGATATGAATTGTAGAGGTAGGGATATTTTTAGAGGGAGGAGTTGGGAATTCTGGAGCGAGTTGGGCAGAGCGTAGGTTGCCGGCAGCACGAATCGTCTGTTGGATTCCTGGCAACTAGCGGCAGCGCCATTTTCCTCCCCGAAGCCTGGCTCTGGCAGGTTTTTCTGCGGATAAGCCGTTAAGGAAAAACTTCAGCAAATGAGCCTCGCCCGCGAGTTTCAGAGTTCTGTGAATTTCTCAAAGCTTTTTTGCCAGATTGGAGGCCGCGGAGATGGGGTCCTATTTTTGACTGTTGGTTTGCCGGATGCACTATTTAGATTTTCGTCGAATGGACTGTAGGTACTCGATTCTTTGTCGAACTTCGGGTCCTTTACGAGTGGTCTTTTCGATGGTTACCTCAGCAAGGGAGACTGAGTGTTTTTGCCACGGACAGTATTGGAAGCATACCATGTTTTCGTTTTAGGCGGTTTCTTTGGTACTTGAGGCTCAAGGCCTATTGTCACCTGCTGCAAAAGTGCCGAGGTGTGTCATGTTGCTTTGTACTTCTTTGGTGAAGTTGGGTGGTTGGTGCCCTTGAGAACTCACCATTCAATGGTTGCATTCATCATTAGGTGCCCAATCTCGGGCCATTTTGTGCATCTGCGTCAGATGCAGCTAAATGAAGCTTCGAGGCTCCGTAAGTGATGTATTGGGCACCAGTCGGGAGCCCCTCTAGGGACTCATGAGTGGTTAGTTGGTACATCCAGATAGTTTCTAGTTTGAGACTTCACTTTGTGTTTGGTCGCAGTGGTGCTGCAAGTGCGACTTGGCAGGGACTTTGGGCATCATGTTAAAATTCGGAATTGTGGACCAAATGGTGGGACAAAGGTTGCCAATATACGTAGACTATTTGAAGGCAGGTCCCTTTTGCCAACATTTACGTTCCAGATCTTGGTTTTGTAGTCATTTGTGCTTTGAAAATCGTGATTTTGTCACTTGTCGTTCGACAATGCCTTCTTGCTCTTGCTCTCCCCAACGTCATCTTGCTCTTTGTTTTTATACTTCTTCTCAGATGCCTCATCTGGAGTTGAATCGCACCAAGAGCCACAAGATTCCAACTTTGGCAACATGGGAAGGCCACACACCCAAGTTGCGTGCTCTTCTGAAGCTTAAGGGCGCAGCCTTGGCAAGGCTGTTGCCGCTACATTGAAGCAAGGCCTTGGGCTTCATGGTGGGGTTCCTTCTGATGAGGCATTCCTGAGGTGGAGCGTTCTGAAGTCCGCGTTTTGTGGAAAATTGCAACAATTCCGCGTCGGCATCTACGAACGATGAGAAAAACGTGAGTCCCAAATGACACTCACCCCGAAGGCCGGGGAAACGATTGTGCAAAGGGCAATCCAGTATTGGCGGAGGAACGATACCCAAGCAGCCTAGCAGCTAAGGCAATTCACTTCTTTAGTGGCCGAGGCTGAAGGTGTCACGTTTGACACTAAGGACGGTGTCCCCTCAAAAGGATGGTACTTCTGCTTGCTAGAGCTCCAACCCAACCTCACCGAATGCAGTATCCAACATACCGAATCCGCAAGGTAGAAGGCACAAGATCCAAATAGAGGTTGTGCTCTCTTCAAGCAGTTGGGAGAGTTTGTAGGTACCACCTTTGCTAACGGGATACCCAGTGGGCAGGTGAGGACGCTTGATGCCTTTCGAGAATTTTATTTGCTTTCGTGCTAAAAAGACTAAGGGTGTTGCACCTAAGGGTGCCCGGCAAGTGCGGTCGCATTTCTTCTTGGATAGAAGTTAGGTCACCCTGGTCGGGTGGGGAATGGCAGATAGTGTTTCTAGTCCACCCACCTTTGTACTCCCTAATTTATTGTCATAGCCGGGTGACCTCACTTCTCAACAAGTTGGGGACCCAAGGTTTGTGGGCACCGACAATGGGTGGGTGGACACGGAAGCCTTCTTCCTTTGGCTAAACAAAGATTTCCAACCTACAACTAAGTGTTCTCCCGAACACCCCTTTCTTCTTTTTACAAATGGCCACAGCACTCGGTACGGCACTGAAACCATCGTGCTGGCAAAGAAATCAGCAATGTCACATTATTTTGATCCCCCTTCATGCCACCCACCTCATGGGAATAACGGACAAGACTGGCCAGTATGCTTATCATGTAAGGTACAGTAGATATAAGAAATGTCATCCAAAAGAAGACATTTATATTACTTGGGCCGACTATGTTGGCATGGCAACTCGGTCTTACTATGAGTCTTTCACTCCCTTAACATAATATTTGCCTTCGGCAGCACAGGCTTGTGACCTTGGAGGCCATGAAAAATGTGGACCCCTCCGAAAAGAAACAAATGAGTCAAAGAGAAATCGCGTCCATGAAAAGAAAGTCCGACCCCGCCCTCTTTGAGCTTCCCTCGGAGCTCAAAGAGAAGAAGCAAAGGATGGGGCCGGTGGCAAGGGTTAAGGTTTTTTGGGGGATGCCTCACTAGCGATGAGGTGGAAAGTGCTTTCAAGGCACAAACTATTGAAAGGCATTAGGCAGCTCAAAGAGCCTTGGCCAAGCAATTGACTGAGGCTTTGGACAAAGATGTCACCGAACTCCATAAGGAGTATGGTCGCAAGGTGAAACCACTGGCCCAGGCCTTTTCACAGGGCATTGCTGCATCAAAGCCTCGTGCCTCTTGAAGGCGTGCAGTTCCTCCTTGGGCCACTTCTGTTGTGGCCACGGGTCTGTTATTGGGCTTAGATCTCAATGCATCTTAGGGCAATGTCGCCACACATTCCTCTCTACCTGCCGTTGACCCTTCTTTGCTCCCGCCTTTGGACACCTCGTTCAGGTTGGGTAAAGGTATGAGAGGGTTGTACATTTCAGGTCTCTCCTCCCCCACTCATTCTCCTCTTTTGCATATACAGTGATCATGACCTATCAGAAAGGCGACAGTAACATAGTTGGGTAGGGCAGAGGTCCCTAAATGCACTGCTGGCGCCAGATCGGGGCGGTTTCAGGCCCAAGTTGCCTGTCCTTGCACTTTGGGGGAGCTGGCGAAGCCAAATAGCGGCGCGCGTGCCACATTGTTTCCGCGCGCCAGTCTCAGTAGTGCGGTAGTCTCACTGGTGAGCTTTTCCCTTATCCGCAAAAAAACGTGTTTCTGCGAAGGAAACCTGCCGTGACAGCCGGCTTTACCTGCCTGTTCGAAGCAGACCTTCTGTTCTTTGCGTTTTTGTTCTTAAACTGAGGTATGATCTGTAGTTCGTCCTTGTGCACACCTTGATATGCGGCCTAGTGCACAGAACATCTCGGCCGCAAAGTGACCTCAAAGTTGAACTAGGAGTAGCGGATAGGCAAAGCAAAGGGGAAGGAGCCATACCAACGCCTCTCTGCGTCCAACGGCCTCTGCGGGGTCCCGAGCCGCCACTTCCACCCCCTCCAAGGTGGCAACGCAAAATTGACGGGTTGGCATTTTTTGTTAGCGAGTTTAACTCTAAGAAAAGGTGGAAAACTTGTGTGTAAGTGTTACGGAGCATGGAGGCAACCCAGCACGAAGACCACGAGCGGCGCCGAGGCTTTGCGCCGTGCAACACTACGATGCGAGACTTGGACGGCACATGTGTATTCATAAATTGGAGAAACAATTTGGTGTCCGTTAATGCAAGAAGCAAATGCATAAACGATGGAATAGACACTCAAAATTTCATATCCTATACTCCTTCCTTCGGCAAATGGAGGGACGTTCGTTCAGTGCTCGCCATCTGTAGAGTTCTCCTTTGTGTGCACGGGTTGGGCAACAGATATACCAACCTTGAAAAAGCGGATCATACCCGTATCCGCTTTCAAAAGGACTTGATTTGGTTTGCTTTGACTCATATCAATACTCGCATTGTTTTAATGGATGGAAAATGCCAATCAACAAACACTGCAAGCATTGGGGTTAGGCAAGTCATGCAACGATTGCGTGCCCGAACAATGATGCAAAGAGGGGAACTAAAATATGACGTGGAGAACACCCATCAAATCGCCACCAACCGGGCCGTTGCGGAAAGGGTTGAGGCAAAGGTGGGAAACGCGAAACGCTGACCAATGAATGCTGGATGTGCGGGTCCACGGAGCATTTTCCTTGGGAGTGTCGCAAGAAAAAGAAAGCGGAAGATACCGATGCCAACGGTCATCTCATCTATAAGTATGTTTGTTCCAACTGTACGCAGGAGGGCCACATGGTGAAAGACTGCCCGTTTTCGCGCAACTGTCGCCTGTCCAAAGCTAATAAGAATAAATTCTGAAAGTGTGTTGAAGATGGGGCAGACTTTAGTGACGTGATGATCACAGCTGCCGGAGTGATGAAGACCCGACCACCACTTTTGACGCTGTCGAGTGATGACGGGGAATGCGCCCATGCTGTAGTATGCAAAGGACTGACTCGGGACGAATCGTTGGCGCTAGAGTTCATGTCATTGATTGCAGGGTCACCCGATATGAAGATCAACGACGATGGGCTAATTTTGACAGTTCCTAGTGAGGGGATGGCCTCCGAGGCAATGGAGAATCTTGATGGTGCAAACACATCTGATGGTGACGGGATCACGGTAGCCCAATACAATGAAGCCAAAATTGGGCAGAAGGATGAAAAGCACTCACGGGTCGAAACACCGGAGAAGCCCGAAGCGAAAATTCCGCGAATCACCAGCTCAAGCGTTCAGCCTCCTGAGTTGTTTGAAAAACCCGCTGGCAAAAAATGCCCCTGCCAAACCTTCCACGTTGTCAGTTGCAGAGAACCCCAATTTCATGGCGCTCACCGGGCGTGTATCACTGCGAGAATACACAAGCGGCAGCATTGAAAACAAGGTGCGACATATTAAAGGGGATATCGGTCACATGAGCGGCCTCTTGCAGATGATGGCTATGAATTCGCTGAATCCGATTCCGAATCAGGTGCGTGAACGTCAACAGTATTTTTCTGATAAGGCTTTGCACCAAACTGAGTCCGAGGAGATTGGGCAAGGTGATTGTAAACCACATGGTGATAGAACCAAGGAGCGGAAACCAGAGGGAGCACCGGAGATCCAGAAAGAAGTCCACATGGGCATCTCTCCATTGGGCAAGTGCGATCCCGACACGGATGCTCTGGTCTCTGGTTCCGGCGCCGGTGCAGAAGTGTGTATACTACTCGACATCCTGGGATATGATGCGACCAAACATAGAGGAGACGCTCCGTGAGCTCACAAGAAAAGGGCTAGGGGGGACCCAGGCGCCGCCAAGTTTTCGACACCTGTTCGGCGGGCTGCGCAGGAAGGTGCAAATCTTCCCGGCGGATTTTCTTCTAAAGTTGTTACAGATGAAAGCCTGATTTCTGCATCGGGGATGTCGCTGGTACATGCCCTCCTGGCCGCAAGCGAGCCATGTTCCCTGCAGCACAAATTCTCGAATGTTTCTGCAATTAGATTCCTTGCCCGCGCTACGCGTGGCAAACCTTCAGCCAGGCCTTGAGTTGTTTCCAGAAAATGTAGATGGGCATAAACGGCATGGGGTTCCTAGGAGCAAGGTTCCTGGGTGTACTATGTTTTCAACTGTAAACACTGTCACACTTGCTGCTCCCCTGTTCTATTTGCGTACGCGCAGGTGTCCTGGAATATTTTGGTACACATGTCCGAAGCAGTCACCAGCTGAATGATACACTTTCTGCGTGTCTAGTTTCTCCCAGTATACACCTGGAGTACACACATGTCCGCCTAAACGAATACACCTTCTGAGTATCTATTATATTTTGCTATACACTCGAAGTACACACATCTGCTGCTGAAAGGATACACTTTCTGAGTGTCTATGTTATTTCGGTATACACCCGGAGTACACACATGTCTGCTGCTGAAACTGTACACTTTCTGTGTATCTATTTTTCTTCGGTATACACCCGTACTGCAGTGGTCAGCAGCTAAAGAGATACACTTCATGAGTGTCTTTTCTATTTGCTACACACCCGTAGTGCAGCGTTCAGCAGCTAAAAGGATAAACTTTCTTGGTGTGTTTTTTTTTTGGTATACACCCGGACTGCACTGATGGGGACATTTTTTGAGTGTCTGTTTTATTTCGGTCCGCAGGTACACATGTCAGCAGCCGTAAGCAGCTGAGAGAATATACTTTCTGAGTGTCTATTTCTTTTCGGTATACACTCGGACAGCACATATGTCAGCAGCTGACAGGATACACTTTCTGAGTGTCTATTTTCTTTCAGTACATACCGCGTACACACCTGTGCCACCTTGAGTGTCTCTCCTTTTTGGTACACACCCCGTACACACCTGTACCACCTGCTTGATGGACACACCTGTGCCACCTGCTTGATGGCGGCCTTGAGTGTGCTTCCCCCAACCTTGTACTAGCTCTCCCCCAACCCTCCCCCACCCCTCTCCCAACTCTTTGCCATCCTGCGTTGAAACTAAGACCTGCCAGAAGAGCAAAAAAGGAAGCCGAGGAGATGGAAGAAGGGAACCTCCTGTGATGTATTGTCCTGTGATTGAGGTCAAATCTCATTTCCGATCGGCATCTTGATTTCACGTCCGCAGTCGGCATCTTCATTCCACGTCGGCGACCGTCCGCGACCCTCAACCCTCACTTCCAGCCAGAAGTGCCAAGGACTTGGGAATTTTTCTAAGACGCTACGCCCCTGAACTCACACCCTCTTGCATTTGTTTCTTCTCCATGTACCTCCCCTTCCCTTCTTTACCCAACCCTCGCCTTTTTTGCCCTCCGTCTCGCCGCAGGCGCACCAAGGGAAGAGGAACTTGAACAAGGATGACACCATCAACTCAAGCGACGACAAACAGGACGACAACGACGACGGCAGAGACCACATTCTTCAACGACCTGAACAACCGACGCAGAGACGAACGCGGCATAACACAGGGTGATGATTGATATTTTTTGTGTTTGCCAGCAGGGAGGGAAAGGGCACCACAGCACACACACGCCACCACGGAGCAAAAAACAGCACAGACAACCAACAGCACAGCATAGCACAGCACGGCGCTGCACGACAGGCCACGGGAGGGCAAAGCATGCACAAACAGCACCGCAAAACGACAGCAGAGCAACGACAGCACAGCACCACGCGACAGCACAGCGCCACAGCACACGACACAGGGAAGCAGGGCACCACAGCCAGCACAGCAAAGCAGAGCAACGCACAGAGCAGAGAAGACAGGGAACACACAGCACAGGGGAAAAAGCACCACATTACGCAGACACCACTACAGGGCAAAAAACAGCACAGCCAACCAACAGCACAACACAGCACAGCATGACAGGCCACAGGGCGGCAAGGAAAGCACCAACAGCACTGCAACATGACAGCAGAGCACAACAGCACAGCACCACGCGACAGCGCAGCACCACAGAACACGACACAGGGAAGCAGGGCACCACAGAAAACAACACCAACCACAGAGATGCAGACCAGGCGGCCAGACAGGAACACCGACACCGCAACACGCAACCAGCAGACAACCACGGGACACCAGACCCAGCACCGCACCACAGCACACCAAAGGAAAGAGCTGCAGCAGTCACATGCGCGCTCAAGGCGCTTAGCGCGTGCACGTAGATCTGAATGTAGAGATACTCAGATTGTTGATTGATCCATGAATGTTTGGTATGTTTAGAGCTTCAAAATACATTTCATTTTGTCTGTAGGCACTATGAAGGGTCCTACAGCGAAATCAGTCTGATTCGCTTTGTAGTGCCTTTTTGCTTCGCCAGTGACCTGCTACGATTTCGCTGTTTTGGCATTGTGGATTTCGTCGCCAAGGGTGGTCAGGACAATCAACCACAACAAGAACAATTTTTGCGGAGCTTACGGGCAGCGTTTTAGCTGCATTTCAATGCAGGTTTGGTGTAGCAGGCCAGAGCACAACACCAATCCTTCAAATCAGGGACGCAGTTCTGATTTTGTCCTAAGACCTCTCATAGTCCCTGAACAACATGATAATGAAACAATCATGATATCTCGATAATTGTAACATACAAACACACACAATCTGAGCGTCTTTCATTTATTTACATTATGTATTGCGCAGCACTATGCAACAATCTGAAGTGCGCGCGTGTGACTGCTGCACTCCCCTCCCAAGCCCACTGATACCCTTGTACCATTGGGCTGAGCCACAGTTTGTTTGTTATATAAAAGAGTGGCAGTCACACCCAAAAGCTTTGATAACCAAAACAAAACTGATATTATCTTGCCTCAGGTCAAAACATGCTGCACCCCTGTCAAAATTTGCTGTTTCTCTCATCAAAAACAAATTCCAAAATTTTCGCATCTCAGCCGCAACCACAGGCAAACAAGCAGCACAACCAAGGCAATGATGTTTGTTGAAACCACTGCCCATTGGGTTCTAAACCCTTAAGCTAAGATGCTGCAGCCTTGTGGGGCAGACGTCTTGTATTTTCGACTAATTTCAACTGATTTGACCTGTGCAATAAGAGCAGAAACAATGGTGCATTAGGTAGGTTAGACATCGCGAAGGGGGGGGCAACAGTTGTTTTGGCCTTTAGTAGGGCCCTGCCCATTCTTTGGGTGGCCTACCCTTTTATCTGACCAAGGCTACAGACCTCCTGCAGTGGGGGGGTTACAAAAACAAATGTCCCCAGTCCACGTGTTGTGCACCCCACACAACACACCCAACTGGGCCCCTGCCCAGGTGTCCAAACCCTCCAACACCCTTCAACACTTTCCTAATGCGGGTGTGGGTGGACGGGCGTAGGCAGAAAAAATAGAAGTACCTGCAAATACAAATCTCCTGCTAGGCCACACCATGGCTGCAGGCCTGTTACCCTTACCAAAAGAGCACTGTCCAATTGATAGGCTTCAACGTTTGGCAGGGCACAGGTAAGAAACATAGGCTGTGCTGCCTGCCAGTCTTCAAACCTTCATCTGCCACACGGCAGAAAACCAACACAAAAGCCACCAACTCAACACGAAAATGGCAACAACAGCCATAGCAACAAACCAGTGAAATCAAAAATCAAACATACAATAGAGCTTTCCGGAACAAGGGCAAAGGTGCATGTTCGTGCCACCTATTCAGCACAAAACTGTGCTTTTCGGACTAAAACTGGTCCTCAGCGCAAAAGTCATTTTGACATTCAGCTCATTTTTGAGCTGCATCCCACTCAATATACAGCACTTGAGAGAAAAAAAAACCGAGACAAAAGTAACGAAGACAGCTATTCAGCATGCGTGCACACACACGCAGAGACAGACACAGTCAACCTTTAGGTTTGCTCCTTACTGACTTCTCTCGTGTGCGCCGTTGTCTTTCTTCTGCGACCTCGAATACGCAAACCTGTCGCGCGTTGTTGTTTGTTTTGCGCTGCTTCGATGGAGTCGTCCTCCAGCATTCTAACGTCTTAATCCCTCGCCGGCGCTCCCCCGAACAATGGCTCCCCTTCGCAAACTCCTTCATTGTCGTTGGACTCCTGTCTTTGCGCCTTCTCACGAGCGTGCTTCCGCTACATCTTCACTGATTGCTGTGGCGGCCTCATCGCCGCATATCCCTGGCACGCTCTCTTCAGCGTGACTCGTTGTGGCGCTGTGAGTCTGCCTCAGTACCTGTAGCACTCACACGCCACGTGCCCGACGCCCAGACTCACGATACGGCATACTGGTTCTTTGGTCCACCCAACGTCAGAGGCACCCCAACTGTCCTCAGTGCTCAGGCTGCGCAGAACGTTCCTCAACTTGTCCTCTTCGGCAGGTTGTAGCACTGCCCTGTGCATATATTCGGTGAAAGGGGGAAAAAATTTGTTCCCGAACTTCGGACGTAAATGCAGATGTCTGCGTCCTGCTCTGCACCTTTAAACTTCTCCACAGCGGCCACAATTCTTCGCAACCTCAATCTCATTGATGTCCGAAGGTTTTCCCAGTTAGGACAAAATTGTAGCAGGCCAGAGCACAACACCAATCCTTCAAATCAGGGACGCAGTTCTGATTTTGTCCTAAAACCTTTCATAGTCCCTGAACAACATAATAATAAAACAATCATGATATCTCGATAATTGTAACATACAAACACACACAATCTGAGCGTCTTTCATTTATTTACATTATGTAATGCGCAGCACTATGCAACAATCTGAAGTGCGCGCGTGTGACTGCTGCATTTGCGTATTTTTCCCCCCCTTCAACTGCTTTGGCCGTCAGGGTATGTTACCAGCTAAAGGTGATGGATCTGCCGCACCGACAGCAGCTACAAGTGTTCCTGAAAGAGTTGGATACTGAGGACGCCTTTTTTCAACTTGCAGCGCAGGAAAGATGCTACACCGAGCAGGCGTTTGTAAGACTTCTATGACAAGGCAACGAGGACGCAAAATACGAGCCTGCGGCGGATGCAGGACTGCCGCCATGTTTGGGCGGGCCTGCTTCCACAAAACAGTACCGAGCACGGCAGGGACAACAAAGAGTTGACGCTGTGCGTGATGCCGCGCTCAATGCGCTGTGTGTCAGTGGCCAGCGACACGAGGGCAGTGAGAGCGAAAAGGTTGCGATGGCGCTGCGGAAGAGAACTGCTGCCGAAGCGACAGTGGAGAACCCTGCGAAACTTCAGAGAGAACAGGACGCAATGTTGGCGCCGAAGGTCAGCAAAGTTGCGATGGAATATCCTCAGCACCGCCAGCAACGTGGCGAACGTATCAGGGGCCGCAGAAAGAAGAAAGGGGACGAATGAGCTGATGAGAACAAGGTTGAGAGGAGAACAGAAGGCGCCGAGCGTGCTGCATTCGGGATAGCAGAGGCCCCGAACACGTCAACGATGGGGTTGAAAGTTTTCTAAAGGTTACACGTGGGCGTTTGCGTGTGTTGGTGCGCGCTTCTTTTTCAACTTTTGCCAGTTTTGGGACTGGATCTCACTGAAATGGGCTGAATGTCAAAATCCCTTTTGTGTCAGCGACCAGCTTTGGTCCGAAAAGCACTGTTTTGAGCTTCAAAAGTTGCTAGAATATGCACCCTTGCCTTGTTTTTGGCGCTTTTGATGAGTCTGACTGAACATTTGAATATATGGCATAGGTGTACTGGAGTGCTTGCGCTCCTAGCGTTCGAGTACTTGCGCTCACGCGTGTGTATGCACATCCACCGTGATTGAGTGCGTGCGCTCTGCTGCGTGTGTGTGTACCAGTGTATTGGGAATCTTGAAAGTGGAGTTGTGACTGATCCTTTAGATCAGGTGCGTGGGTCTAACTTAAACAATAGTGAATGACACACACAGCGCAAGGGTTGCGTCAGGGTGTGTGTTTGTGCTCTGTACGGCGGTGTGCCGATGTGTATGTGCAGACACGCCCGCACTGCATTATGTGATGTATCGGTGACCAAATAAAGAGGGTGGGCCACCGAAGGAATGGGCAGGGCCCTAATAAAGGTTACACCAACTTTCCTTCCTCCCTGTTTGCTACTGTCTCAGGTGCAGTCGAAGCGCAAGAAGGTCAGAAAAAACGGAGTTAGTGAGAATCCGAGTAAAAATGACATTGATATGGTATGCCATCATTTTCGTGACAAGTTCCAAGCCTTCGTATGCAAATGCAATCATGGACTTCTGTCTTTCGAAGTTCAATTTCGAGGATCCTTGCAAGAAGAGAATGAATCTCAGAAGTAACTTAAGTTATATATGACTTCAGTGAATGGGCTTTGTACATTAGCATTAATGGGTTTTCTTTGTGCAAGATGGTGTACATTATTCTGATGGTGCACTGTTATTTCATTGCACTGTGATATTGTTTGCTTGTGGCCCCACTGAATTTTGTAAAATAGACTTCTGAGATTTTTCAGCATCCCCATATAGAAGGCACAACAATGGAACAGATGGCATCCCAACAAATATAAATTTTTTTTCTTTCGAGGCATCAATTACAAAAGGCCGAGCAGGGTATATCAGAACCCGAGAAACATATTTGTTTTGGTGTATGTAGCCTATGTGACTGCTACAGAATTCCAGGTCTCAGCCACTCCCCATGTAGTGTCTTGGGAGGGGAGTGCAGCAGTCACATGCGCGCTCAAGGCGCTTAGCGCGTGCACGTAGATCTGAATGTAGAGATACTCAGATTGTTGATTGATCCATGAATGTTTTGTATGTTTAATGCTTCAAAATACATTTCATTTTGTCTGTAGGCAATATGAAGGGTCCTACAGCGAAATCAGTGTGATTCGCTTTGTAGTGCCCGTTTGCTTCGCCAGTGGCCTGCTACAGGAGCACAACACACAGCAGAGAGGGGAGCCACATTAATCAGGGGTGCTGAAGGTGAAGTGTTTCGTACCTCCCATGGAGTTAAACAGGGCTGTCCCATGTCATGTTTTTTGTTTGTGTTGGTCTTCGACATCCCCCTGCGTTACCTCTCCCACCATGGCGTTGTCTTCTCCGCTTACGTTGACGATATCTCCTCCCCGGCCCCCCGCACTGCCAGTCAAACGCATGCCTCTCTTGTCCAGCTGGCGCTGAGTTTGATAGGATGCCGACTTAACGTTACCAAAAGCGAGTCACTGTCAATGTCTGGTTCCCCGCCGCCCTTGGCTGTGCTGCCCAAATACCTACACCCTCCTGACGCCCTCCAGGTGCACCCCGATACTATTTGGCTGCCTATCTCTGCCGATGTGCCGCCGTGGGCTGACGAGGTCCCCCGACCCTTCACCCGCACAGCATGCCTGATGCATTTGGGACACCCACTGCCAGCCCGTCTACATATCCCTCACGCCGCTACTGTTGTCACCAGCGAGCTCAAAGCTCAACTGAACGAATTGCACTCCCATCCCATACAGGTGCTAGATCGGGTCTTTCTGGTCAACAGCATGGTCCTTTCCCGCCTGCTGTACAGGACTGAGTGCCTCCCCCTGACGACTGAGCAGACCATGCAACTTGGTCTCGTACTTGAGCGTTTCGTCTTCGGTGTCGTCGGGTTACCAATGGTTGTGGCGAAGAAGACACTATACACCCACCGCTCCCGAGGCTTAGGCATGGGATACTTCCCGGTCCTCCATCCAACGCGTGTCCTGGACCTCCTGCACCGGAACCAGTTTCTGCATGCCTTCTCTCTACACCCCCGTTGCTCCATGACCCCCTACTCCATGTTCTGCTCCGCACTTACTGTAATGGGGCCCCCGTCCACCTCTACGGTCCCCCCTGTGTTTATCAGCTGGGAGGCCAGCAAACTGCAGCGCGAGGCTACAGCGGTCATGTCAGTGGCTGGGCTTGTCGTGTTCGTAGTGCCCTCCAAGCTGCGCCCCGAGTGCACATATACTGACGGCAGCAAGCTGGGAGTTCCCCCCGCATCTGGGGCTGCTGCCATTATGCCGGGTGGTTGCATTGCTGTCTGCAGGGTCCCAGGGGTACCCAACACGTACAAAGCTGAGGTGGGGATGCTACTCGGGTCTCACTTTTCTGGGGAGGGAGAGAAAATTCGCATGGATTGCCAGGGTGCTATCGCTTCGGCGCTCGGCCAAAAGCGCCCGATCAGGCAAGCCGGTTGGGTACAGAAGGTCCGCCGCTCCCTCTCCGCAAAAGGGCAACAGCCAGAGTGGGTTGAAGCACACGTGGGCCATGAGTTCAACGAGGCCTCTGATCAGTATGCGCGTCTTGGCACTGCCCCCCCCCCCCCCCTGCACGGCCCTCTTCTCCCTGGGACGTTGTTCGACATGGAGAGTCCATGGTTCCCCCCCACAAAGTCTGGACACACGACTTGGCCCCAAGCCATACCCACCAAGACTTCCACCCGTTGTCATGGAGGCCGCTAAAATTCCGCCGCTTAGCGTGGCACAAATGGCTTTTTGGTCTGCAGAGTCGCTCAGCGTACGCACACTATGCGACCTACTGGTCCGATAAGCCCCCGCCACACACGTGCTCGCACTGTCGCTGTTCTCACAACTTGAGCATACACGGACACCTGGCTCACTGTGCGGAGAGCCCCCCCGTGGTCCAGGCGTGGCTGTCGGCGTGGAGCCCACGCGAGGGCGCCGCCTCTTGGCGCCGTTTGGCCCATCGCAACGATCTGCGCATCGCGGGTCGTTTGGCTATCCCGCGCAGCTTGTATCGCCACTTGGTTCGGACGCTGGGGAGCTTCCGTGCGGCCCGCAAAGAGATAGGTTCATACCAGGACAGGGTGCTGGACTCTTTCACTGCTGCTCTGGCCTGAGCAATCCCACCCAAGTCTAAGCGCCCCAATGTGTTTGTATCGGCCGATTGGGATTTGCCCGCCCCCTTGTTATAACTGCCCCCATGTTTGTCATATGCGTGCCATCATGTTTGGCATATAATTTCTGACTGTCACGCTGCGACCTGTGGCGGGCTCTGCCCTGGGCTGTTCTAACAGCCGACGCGAATGCCACTAACTCAGCTACGCCCCCTGTCTCTCCTCAGGATGTCGTGACATACTGGCGATCCCTCTAAGGGCTTTTCACTGGTACTGCCACCAATTGATCCGTTGTGTAAACCCTCACTGATTACCATGCTCACCTGCCTTGGCCGCACAGATGGGCAATCACTGTCTGTAGAGCTACACGCTGATGGGTGGCAGAACTGCAATTGCTAGTGCCTCAGAGCGGTGCCGCATACCCCTTCAGCGCCCTCCCTCGACAACCGTGATTACTCTGATCTACCAAGCGTGCGCCACCGAGTCGCTCCCCCGTCCAACGATTATGTCGCGCTCAGTTTGCATATAACAGGCCGTCTGCTAATGGTTCATGTCCTGCATTCGCTAGCTGGAACAAGCACGTTGTGGCTTCCTGACCTCCCCGGCGCCATCTGGCGCGGTCCAGTCGTGTTGCTGATTTTTTACCGTTGCGATCTGCCAATCCAGGACGCATTGGGTGAATTGTCAGATGGATGCTGCTGAATTTGCTGCTCCCAACACAATGACCTGGGTGCAACAGGGTTGCCTTGGATGAGGTTGCTACGTCGATGAGCCATGAAATTCTGTTGGACGGTCATGAGTCTGGGTGAGATAGTATGCTGTCCCGCCAGTATGGCCTCATCGGTTACCCCGGGGGTGCCCACGCCCCGCCGTCTCTTCAACCTTGTCCCTCCTTCACGTCCTGCACAACACAACGGCCAGTTGTGTCTAATACTGCCCCCCCTCCCGTGAACACGCCTGTGTGCACCCCAATCCCCCTCTGTGTCTCTATTTTTTCGCCAACTGTTGGCAGGTTGGCCCCCCCATGGTACACCGACCCCCACCCCTACACCATGCGAGTGGAATGCCACTTTCTTCTTTCCCCTGTGGGCGACCCACCGCGCCCTGGTCACCCACTGCCACCCCCCCCCCCCCTACCGGACCCCCTTGTCTCCCGCCCTATGTACCAGTGTTTTGCACGTATGAGGGGATACCCGCTCAGGACAGGAACCCGCCCAGACAGTACCCCAAGATTATCTGCCACTGCCCCCGGGCATGGAGTATGGGGCGACCACTTCTGTGATGTCCACTTTGTAGCATAATTTACTACCTTGCATCGTCCTGCCGCCGCCGTGACCCCAGCCTGCCGACCTGCTGACCCTTGACTTGGGGATGTGGGTGACTCAATGTATATTGGGCTGGCCTCCTGAGAACGCTGCAGCTGTGGCTTTGGACTTGTATTACAAAAAAAAAAAGAGCACAACACACAGCAGCGCACCACAGCACCAGGCGCCAGCAACAGCACGCACCACACGCACAGCACAACGCAAGCACACCAGCACAGCAAAGCACAGCACCGCACAGAGCGAAGAGGACAGGGAACGCACAGCACAGCACCCCAGGACACACACAGCGCAAAGCAGAGCGGCAAACAACAGGGCGCACCACCACGCCACGACAAAACACAACCAGCACAGAGCACACAGCGCCGGGGAACACCGCAAAACACAGCGCCGCAAGACACAGGGATGCAGGGTGACGGGGAGCGCCAGAGGGCACGGCACAACAAGCAGCGGCACCAAACGAGCGCAACAAAACAACACAGCACAAAACAGCACAACACTGGGGGGCACAGCGCGCAGCAGCGCGGCGCAGCACCCCACCCAGGGAGAAACAGCACAGCACAGCACACGGCACACAGCACCGAGCGGCAGCGACAAAAACCGCGAGACGCCAAGGGGGGGGGGGGGGCAGCAGCCGGTAGGGAGCAGCCAACGGCAAGGCGGGAAGCACGATAGAGGCGAGAGCGCACGGAGACCCGAGAAGCGGGAGGCCAACAAAGCAAAGAACGCACAGCGCCGAGGCCCAGGGCACCCTGGGCCGGAAACCAGAGAAAGCCAGAGACAACGGGGGCGCACAACGCAGGAAAAAAAAAGAACGGAGCACAGAGACGCATTGACGAAAACCGCGAGACACAAAAAGGGGGGGGGGGGGCAGGAACCACCAGGGAGCAGCCAACGGCCGGGCGAGACACACAAACGAGGCGAGAGCGCACAGAGAGCTGGGCAGCGGGGGGCCCACAAAACAAACAAAACACAGCGCCAAGGCCCAGGGCACCCGGGGCCGGAAACTAGAGAAAGACAAAGACAACGGGGGCGCAGAAAGGAAGAGAAAAAGAAAAAACGCACCGAGCGGAAGCAATGAAAACCGCGGGACACAAAAGGCGACGGGGGGGGGGGCAGCAATTACCAGGGAGCGGCCAACGGCCGAGCGGGAGCAGGCTAAAGCGCACGGAGAGCCGAAAGGCGGGAGGAAAAGAAAAACAAAAAGCAAAGCGCCAAGGCCCAGCGCACCCGGGGCCGGAAACCAGAGAAAGCCAGAGGAAACGGGGGCGCGGACAACAGGAGAAAAAGGAAAAAAAACGCAAGGCACCGAGCGGCGGCAACAAAAACCAGCAGACGCAAAAGGGGGGGGGCGGGTAGCAACCACCAGAGAGCAGCCAACGGCCGGGCTAGACACACAAACGAGGCGAGAGCGCACGAAGAGCCAACAAAAAAAACAACACACAGCGTCAAGGCCCGGGGCAGCCGGGGCCAGAAACGAAAGAAAGCAAGAAACAAAGGGGGAAAGCGGAAAACAACAACGAATAGAAAACAAAAAAAAAACAAGGTTGGGGGGAGGGCAAACAAAGGACCAAGAAAGGGGCAACCGCAGCCCGGAGGGGGCCCAGCAAAGCAGGAAGAGAAAGCAGCCAAAGGTAAATGTGAGGCGCACCAGAACGACGGACGGCACGGGAAACCGGACGCATCAGGGACTGGGTCAACAAACGCCAACCACCGCAGCGCAGGCAGCCCAAGACCGACGCCGGAGGGACCGGCCAGGGACAACCCCATCGCGGGGCCCTGAATGGGTACGACGCGGAGCGAGCCCAGCGCCCCTGCCTCTGCGGGGGCCAGCGGCAGGTAGAATGAGCCGGGTTCTCAGCACCTCAGCGTGCCCCGCGCAACCCCCCAGTAGAGTCGGGGGCGCAACCCCGCGGGGTGGGGAAAGGCACCACGGCGTCCGGAGGACCAACCGGAGCACCGAGAGCGACCGGACCGGACGAGGCGCGGCGCACCACGCAGGGCCACGGTGCACGCCAAAGAGGCACGCCGCCGGCCACAACCAAGGCACACGGACAGGTGCCAAGCAGCGACGGCCGCGGGGTGCCGCAAACCCGAAGAGCAGGCACAACACGCAACGAGCCACGGCACGAGGACAGGTGCCAAGCAACACCAGCAGCCGTCCAGACAGACGTGTGCGCGCCCGGCAGCGAACCCAGCCCCTGCCGGCTATGGAACAGTCGCCGTCAGGATGGACGCGTGTGCGCCCGGACGGTAGCCAGCTCCTGCCGGCTACGAACAGCCGCCGTCCGAATGGACGATTGCGCGCCTGGAGGGTACCCAGCCCCTGCCAACTACGAATAGCCACTGTCCGGATGGACAAATGAGCGCCCCGCAGCGACGCCCCGCACACGTAACCTGCAGCACAACACACACAGGTGAATAGTAGCCAAGTGGCCCAGGACACAGCACAGCACACTGGGCGAGCGCATCGGTGAACAAGAGCCAGGGGGCCCAGGACACCGCACACGCAGCACAACAGACCGATCGGGCACACCGGTGAACAGCAGCCAAGTGGCCAAGGACACCGCACACACAACGCAGCACACCGAGCGGGCACACCGGTGAACAGGAGCCACGTGGCCCGGGACACCGCAAAACCAAAACAACGCACCAAGCAGGCACACCGGTAAACGGAAGCCAAGTGGCCCAGGACGCCGCCCACACAGGCATCTCACAGAGCGGGCACACCGGTGAACAGGAGCCAGGTGGCCCAGGACACCGCACACACAGGCAACGCACCCAGTGGGCACACTGGTGAACAGGAGCCAAGTGGCCCAGGACACCGCACACACAGGCAACACATCGAGCGGGCACACCGGTGAACGGGAGCCAAGTGGCCCAGGACACCGCACAAGCAAAACAACACACCGAACGAGCACACCGGTGAACAGAAGCCAGATAGTTCAAGACACCGCACACGCAAAGCAACGCACCGAGCGGGCGAACCGGTGAACAGGAGCAAAGTGGCCGAGGACACCGCACACACAGACAACACACCCAGCGGGCATACCGGTGAACGGGAGCCACCTGGCGCAGGACGACGCACACACAGGCAACAGACCGAGCGGGCAAACTGGTGAACAGGAGCCAAGTGGCCCAGGACACCGCACACGCAAAGCAAGGCACCGAGCCTGCACACTGGTGAACAGGAGTCAAGTGGCCCAGGACACCGCACACGCAACACAACACGCCGAGCGGACAGACCGTGGAACAGGAGCCAAGTGGCCCGGGACATCGCACACACAGGCAACACATCGAACGGGCACACCGGTGAACAGAAGCCAAGTGGCCCAGGACACCGCACACGCAAAGCAACCCACCGAGCGTGCACACCGGTGAACAGGAGCCAAGTGGCCCAGGACACCCGACATGCAAGACAACATGCCGAGGGGGCACACCGGTGAACAGGAGCCGAGTGGCCCAGGACTCCGCACAAGCAAAACAACGCACCAAGCGGGCACACTGGTGAACAGGAGCCAAGTGGCCCAGGACACCGCACACCCAAAGCAACACACGGAGCGGGCACAATGGTGAACAGGAGCCAAGTGGCCCAGGGGACCGCTCAAGCAAAGCAACGCACCGAGCGGGCACACCGGTGAACAGGAGCCAAGTGGCCCAGGACACTGCGAAAGCAAAGCAACGCACCAAGCGGGCACACCGGTGAACAGGAGCCAAGTGGCCCAGGACACCGCACACACGTGCACACGTAGGGCGGCCGAGGGACAGGAAAGAACCAACTACCCATGGGTCGGGCGCACTGGGGCGACCCAGCCGACCCACCGGGCTAGCAGCAGGGGCGGTAGCCCAAGGCCGCTGGTCCGAGCCCGGCCAGGCTGCATCGGGGACAATGGCAAATGTCACCTGGAGCCATGGAGGCAACCGTTGACAGGCGAGCCGGTACACAGTCCAGGAGGGGGTCCTCTGCCAAGCAGAGAGGCCCCGCAACTCATTCCACAAGGCTGAGGCGGTCGTACCGTAGACTAGCGGGAGCAATGCCCCTTGTGGTGGGAGATACTCCACACGGCTGGACAGCCCTCAGAGCTGCCGCCCAAAGATGGCGGCATGTGGCCCTACCCATGGACACATGTGGGGACACCCTCCCACCTGGGACACCTGGAACGGGTGGCCGCGACACTGCCTTCCCAAGCACCTGCGGGAGCGGCTTGAGAGGCACGTGAACTAGGGCGGTGGGAGGGACAGGACGTCCCCTTGGTAAGACCTTCCTCCGGCATTGTCAAAGGAGGCATCCCGAGCACCCGAAGATACCTACCTACCTACCATGGCCATGAAAAAACACGGGAACTTTGAAAAGGAGTCCGACGACCCCTAAAGTTCCGCCTCGGCGTTTGTTGACCGTGATGCAGTAGGCTAGCTTGATGGGCAACTGGCATCGAACGCAGTGCAACGCCAACTCAGCATCTTGTGCTGGCGTCAAATTGATGCGGGGGATGCACACTGAGCTGCCTTTTGGGGTACCAGTCAAGATTGTCCCTTGCACACTGTATTGTAGGCACGCGGTAACCACCAAATGGGTGCCATTCATTAGGCCTGCGGGGCGACTTAGGGTTCTTAGTACGATGAGTGGCACTCCAACCTTTAATTTGATGTGTGACACGGCGTGCCATTTGGTTGTAAGGTGTTTAAAAATCCAGTTGGTTAGATGTTGGCTTCCTCACCCGCGTCCTGTCCAAAGTGGTCGGCACTCTCGTACGTGTGCTCTTCACCCTTATTTTGCTGCAATATGGTGTCATTGATGTCATCATTGAAGTTCTTCCGCAGGGTTAGAATACATCGGTTCCTGAGGTCGTGACACACGGTTGACGGATACACCGTCTTCACTAAGTCTGGGACATTGCTGCCAGGAACAACCATAGAAGGAGGTATAGGCAACGGGTTCGGCGTATTGCCCTTTCCAACGTTCGACAACAACTCAGCAAAGTCGGCACCGACCACACTGGATGCTTTTTGACTTGCAAGGTGCACTCTCAAGTTTTTCTGTAGTTCAAGGATCTTGAAGGACGGCCAGAAGTACAAGCTCTTCAGCGTGGCACAATGAAAACGACTCCGGGTGCCGCGTCGTACCACAGGCAAAATTTGCCCCCAATCGCTTGCCATGACCACGACTTTGCCAGCAAAAGGAACTCCATGCAAAGATGGGTCGACCGTAGCCATGATATCTCGGAGAAACAAATCCAGTACACGTTAGGAGTCTTTGTGACCCATTGCTGCCTCATCCCATTTGATGACGGCCATGTCGCGGATGATACTGGCACGTTCTCCCTCTATTGACAATGCTGATGTGCCCCCAAGCTGCACAGGGATGCCAAACCGAGAGTCGGCAGTCGTGCCGCCTGGTAGAAGGATTGCTGCTATACCAGGTGTCGCCACGGATGTGGCACTCCCGCCCGCGCTGCGTACTTTGTTCAAAATGCGGGTCAACTAAAATGTCCTCCTGCATCCGCCAGAGCTTTCGATGAAGAAGGCCTTGCAGTGCGGAGCATCGTCACCTAGGGCCTAGCAAACTGCCAAGTAGAGAAGGGACTGCTCCGCAGTGATACGGAGTTCGTCCACTTCTACTTCCATTCGTAACTGTTCGCGGTCGTAGTCCAGTTCCGCCTGCCGCAATTTGGTTGCGCAGTGCTGGTGGGACGGGGCCGGCATATGCATGCTCGGAAAATCCCGAGGGACTTGCCTTGTGCTTGCAACAACTCCTCAACACGCAACAATGCCATGTTTTTGTTCTTTTCCGCAGGGGGCATCGTGTTGATGGTATGGTATCCGCGCAGCTGGTGAACGATGTCGTCAAGCAAATTGTTTTTATGTCGCGTCCAGAGACCCCAAGGATCCTCCGGTTGCTTGAATTCGAGGATGGTGATGAACGATTGCCGTAGCGTAGCCGAGGATCGGTATGTCGTCGCTTCTGTCAGGCAGTTGTCCGGCTCTTGGTCGTCGTCTAACAGTCCTCGTTGGCAGCAGGGTTCTTGAAACGTTTTGTATGTTATGCCGTTGTGCATGCGTACGTCCTCGAAGCTCCTCATCCAAGCCAAATGTGTTAAATGGACCCGCAAAAGGTACTTCTCACCGGCCGATGGAGGTATGAAATTAATGCGTCCGATAGTCTTGCCGTGGCCTCGCTGGCGCGGCATCCAACAGTGTAGTTGAGGAAGCAGTAAGAAAAGTTCGACGTAATCTGCGTAGAGCAGATGGCGGCCAGCCCTGTGTTTTGCATTGAACTCAAACCAGGCGGTGAGCTCTGTCGGACAGCCGGAGTCTACCAGTTCGAACAGATCCGTAACCTCGCTGAAGCACACCCTTTGGCCGTGGGGATGATGCACTGGTAACCGTATGACATGCGGTTCCATGGCATGCAAAGGAAACTGTAGAACGCGGGATGTGGCCTCGCTTGTTGACACGTACAAGCCATCCATGAACTCCTCGATCTCATCACGCGGCAGATTTACTTGCGATGCTGTCTTCGTCGCCTCGTCAGTGTTGTTTGTCTCTTGTATCACAGCAGTGAGGCCCTTTCCAGATGTACTTGTGCAGGTATTTGACACTGTAAATGGACGCACAGTATTCAACGATGAGGTGACAGTTGTAGCGTAGACTGAGGGCACGGTTGTACGGAACCACCCAGCTGTTGTTCAGCAGAACGCCACTCAACGTATGTACCATACGACTGTTGTCGCGCCGCCGGTACATTGGATAGGCGTCGCTGTTGTCGAGGGTGATATCATTGAAATCCTTCGCGTACCGGTCCTTGCAAATGCCAACGTGCATACAAGGGCACTTGGGATTCAGCAAGCCGCAGGAGCCATGCATCTGGGGGGTGGCAATGATCTTATATAGCTCCCGCTCTGTCTTGGCGTCCGGTGTTTCTGCGCATACCACATCATTATAATCGGCTTGCGTGTGCAGCTGATCGGCGTCCGCGAAAATCAGGAGCAAGTAGGCGTGGAGCAAGCCTCGCCTTTGAAACTCCGTCACCCACATGTGGGCCACCGTGCAGCTGAGTACGTTCTTTTCCAAAAGGTCGTCCATAACCTCTCGCAAACGAAGTCGAAAGACTCGTGCTACCCAATCTCGTGGATCCGGGTAGCATTGCTTCTTATACCTCCTTCTCTTTCGGGTGGGCTGTCATGGTGATAAAAAAATCCGCCTCACCTTTCTTTCCGACAAGGGCCATGGCATCTTGATACAGAAAGTGCATATGTCGTGGGCTGCCATTGAAGGAGAGGCTGCTGCTGGATCTTACAGTATTGGTCCACAATGTAGGCTTCCTGAAGGTGCTGGCACCGCTGCAAATAGTTTGCGTAGCCGTTAGGTACCATAAGGTAGAATGCTGCAAACTGCCGTGGCCAGAGACAGGTGCGCCCTTGCACCTGGAGCAGCATGCCGGTATCCGGGTTGATGAGCGGCCACCTCTGCTGACGTCGTACGACATCACCAAGGTGGATACCCAGTTCCCAGCCCTGCCTTCCGCGCGGAAACAGGAGGACGTAATATCACGCATCCTATGCTGGGTTGTAGTCGCTGATGATCTTCAGGCCGCCACCACGCAGGCTGACACGCACTTTGCTGTGTTTGAATCTGCCGGGACAAATGCTGCAACCTCGGAAGCACGGGGCAGATTGCCCCGACGCCAGTTGTTTGTTGCATCACAACCCGGGACGAGCAGTAGGTCAGGTGCATCCAATGTTGCCGCTCGTCGTAAAATTAGTCCGTACGGGTTCTCTTGCATGAGCATGTCTGGGAGTCAATGCAGCTCGGAGTTGTCAAGGCTCTGGGCCAACGGTAGCCTTGCGGCTTGTTCGTCGGCATAACATATGTAAACTTGCGCAAACTCTGGTTGTTGTTCAACAGCCGGCAATGATGAACCAAGTCGGTGATAGCCGGCACCGGAAATGCAGAACTGGGACACGCCGCAGCCAAGGGTATCCTCTAATTTGACCCACATAGAGCACAAGGTGAGAGCGGAGTTGTATTGTTGCAAGTGTTGGCAAAACGGTTTCGCATTTGTAGAGGTACCAAGAAGCAGTCCACGTACTGGCTCTGGTGGTGCATCCAAAAGAGGGCGACGTAGACGACCCTCCGAACAACACGTGCTGTCTATCTCTTTTCGGCAACGCAAGGCCGAGCAGAAAACACACACACTATCCATGCATCCTATGTCACACGGTTGCACATGCGAGAGGTCCTCTCAGGGAGGAAAACGAAACATACAATTACGGGCTTGTTGTCCTTGCTCAAGAACCTTGCGTCGCATTTGTCGCCGTCGAGCAGAGTCGTCCTCTCTGTGTTCAACGTGCTCAGCACGACGTGTAGCATTACGGATAGTGTTGTCATGGCGTGCATACAGCTCAAGACAACTTTGAACGGTTTGAGAAACCTGCAGGTGATGATCACACACTCCTCGCGCGTTCGGTAGTGCAAGTGGTACAGGGAAATCTCGCATGGGTAGCCGAAATTGACCGACAGAAACACATGCATAAGCTCATAAGCTCTGTGATGTGATGTGATATGACTGCTGTAGACAGGCTGGTTGTTGTACACGCCAAGAACATGTACATCATTTGCACAAGTATGTTCTTATTGACAACAACAACATGCACCGGTTCACGGAGGCATGTAATGTATACTGTGTCCAATGCTTTGTACAACCATACGGGCGTCAAAGATGGTGGCATCCAACACAGAGGTCGCAATGCACAGGGCGCCTTGCATGCCTCTCACCAGTGTACCCTGTCTTGTCGGCAGCATTGAGCCCAAATTCCACCACATTCCATGGCTTGCATCATACCGAAAAGCCATCCAGTGTGCACGCGGGCGCTGCACGTTCAGGGGCAACGCACATGGATGCAAATCGCTTTGGAGATACGCCCCCACCGTTGACCTATGTAGAATGGATACAGGAGCTGTTGCGTATGTTGTCAATGCTTAGGGTGTTTATAGCAGAAATGAATATCGTTAGCACCAGCACCTCTGTAATAGCTGCAGTGGATACTGGGCAGCACTATTGGTGACATAGCACAACAGGAACTGTAACAACTGAACGTCAAAATAGATTCGGGCCACCCGAGGCAGGCGACGGCGAAATGCCGCAGGGAGCCACAGGAAGGCGACAGGGTGGCGACAGGATTACGACAGGTTGGCGACGAGAAAACAACAGGAAAGCGGCAGGAAAGTGGCAGGGAAGCTACAGGAGGCGACAGGCAGGCGACAAGAAGGCGACAGGGGGGCTGCGAGAGGAGGGCAACAGGGAAGCAACAGGGCAGCGACAGGGTGGCGACAGGGACAGGACAGGGAAGCAACATGAAACAAGACATAGAAACAGGATAAGCGACAGGAAAGCAAAAGGAAGACAACAGGATGGCGATAGGGCTCGCGGCGACAGGGAAGCGACAGGGAAGCGACAGGAGAAAGTGACAGGAGAGCAACGGGAGAGCGACGGGAGAGCAACAGGAGAGCGGCAGGGTGTTTCTTTGCAACAGGAAGGCCACAGGAAGGCGACAGGGGTGCGACAGGAAAGCGACAGGCTTGTGGAAGACAACAAGTGAGACGAAATAGTATGGTTTTTTTTATAGGTCGATATAAGTAACGAAAATGAGAACCAATGTTTTACATTTTTTTGGATTCTTATGAAGATGTCATTTCATTGTTACTTGGATAAACTGTTACCATTCGGTGATTTTAATCTTTTATGGAATCACTACATTCTGCAGGTAGATTTCACCTGGAACTCAGAGCTAAATGATAAGGATAAAGATAAGTTTCGCCTGCAAACTTCCCAGATCAGAAATGGTACCGACAGGTCCAAACAACAAGAACTCACAAGAACTCTCGGCAACAACGTTTCTTTATGCAAGCATTTCATTGAGTTAATCAAAATTTTTTTTCTGACTTTGTTATTTTGGTCCTCTTCTTGCCACATTTTCTGTTTATAGTTTCTGGTATGAACATGCCTTCCGTTACCCAGACAAGGCTGTACGAAGAGCAAGAAATAAGAGGTACTTGTCTCTGTGTCTGTGTGTGTTTACAACTTAGCACGCACAGCACAGCACAGTACTAATCAGCACTGCTTGGCACGGCACAGCACCATTCAGCAGAGCAGGGGACAGCACAGCACAACTGAGCACTGCACAGCACAGCACATCACCATTCAGCACCGAGGGGAACAGCACAGGACCATTATTCACCGCACGGCACAGCACAGCACAACTCAGCACCGCACGGCACAGCAGAGCACAACTCAGCATCACACAGCACAGCACAGCACAGCACCATTCAGCACCGCACGACACACCACAGCATCATTATTCACCGCACGGCACAGCGCAGCACAATTCAGCACCGCACGGCACAGCGCAGCACAACTCAGCACCGCACGGCACAGCACAGCACCATTTTTCACCGCACGGCACAGCTCAGCATCATTCAGCACCGCACAACACAGCACAGCACAACTGAGCACCCCTGACCCCTTCACCCTAGTCCACGACGGTCATTTCGCATCCCTATCTACATCCGTATGTCCCGACAGAAGCAATATTGGCAGCAACTAACACAGCACGCGTGCACTATTCCGTAGCATGTATAGTCGTTTTGGTATGCGCAATACCAATCCGCAAGTGGCATGATTCACATTTGAGGAGAGCCTGAATTCAATGACAAGCACTGCGCCTGCGCTGATCAGTGGTGTTAAAAAACACCGATCCGCGTGGCCAATGGAGTGTCCCTCAACGCTCACTCCTGTCGGAGTGCCACGGACTTGGGACCCGTGGTGTGGTTTTTCCACATCCCCTAGCCTTAACCCTCCTCGTACCCTAGCAGGCACACAAATAGGGGAGTGGACACACAAATCACCAATCTGCGTTCCTTTCAGCGGTGCTGTGCTTGACGAAGACCGCCACCGTATAGTGGACACCTTTTCGTTGTCAACGGAGCGGTGTAAGAAAGTACGCGGCCAGCGCTCCAAGGACGGTAAAGAAGGTCCCTACCAGGACCGGCCCCCGCTGTGCCCCTTCCGCCTGTTACCCCTGCTGATTTACTCCGGATCAACGATTGCATTTCTCAAAATCCTCAAAGTCCAGGGTCCAAAATCCAAAAATATAGAAAATGTAATCCTCCTTCAACCCTGAATAGCAACCAGATCCCACAAATACAGCAATAACCCAATTCACAATCCAAATCAGGCTGCGGGCTTCCGTTCAGCACACCGGTCGTCTCACGGTGGCGGGCATGTACAAGAATTGCTCCAAGGAAGAAAGCCCTGAAATTGGCATATGAACACAAATAAAGCGTAGTTGGGGAAAGATGGAAACGTACACAATCACAGCCATAGACTCCTCATTCCCTGGACTCAAGACCTTCCCTTGACTCACCAACATATTACCCTGAACCAGGTCAAATGAGATGGCTGAATGCCATGTGTCAAAAGTCACCACATAAACCCCAAAAATGTGTTCACTCCCAAGCCTCTAAATCCTAGCTTAAGAGGGGAGGTTGGGTGTCATGGCCTAGAGTGGCACTCAGGACCACGCCCTACCCTGACATAAACTTGGTTGGACTTGGAGTCGATTGGGCTTGGAGATATGCCCCATGAGTTTGATCTCATGACATGCCAAAAAACTGCCAATTCACACCATATTGGCCATATATCAAATATATGTTCAAAATTGAGGTTACCACTTATCCAAAGGCTCAAAGCATGCATGGAATCGAAGTCTGGTATTCATGGAGGATGGAGAGCAAAGGTCAATGCCCATGTACATCCCCATTTTACCCTCAAAACCCCTTCGGATATGGGCGCCACGCACTGCCCAAGTCAGCCCATGATCTTGAGACCAATTCTTGTAATCCTTCGTGCGCCAAGCCAAATGGAGTACGCGATCCGGAATATGGTGGTGTTCAACTCCAAAGCATATGCCAACATATGAACAACATACCATGGTTCGACTCTCCATAGGCTTCTTGCTGTTTGCCGACCAGATAAGTACACAAAACGCAGAAATGAGCAAAAATTGAGGTCAAAAACATGAAAATATGACCAAATACAAAGTTGTCATGATAGTATATCTCTACGCTCACCCATGATATCCGCTCATGGTTCAATACACAAATGATTGGAACCATCTGCGAACAATTCCCCCACTTGGATCCCCAATCAGGCGCATGGAGATACCTTCGCCACTCATATCTACATGCCCCATGAAAATGGGAGTGCACTCATGGATCTCTTTGCCAAACATACCATGAGCAATAAATATGCGGTAGACTTAGTCTAGCGCTTCGAATTCCACAATTGGGACATGGGCAAAACCCTTGTCACGTATGGCTCCCCATCTCTTCGGCCACACGAAGATATATAACATGGGCGTGAGCATATCAAGACATATACCATGCATATAAAACATACCCTCAAAAGTGGCTCCCACCATGATATGCCATGTCCCTCCATGGACATAACTTCACGTTAAAAATGCGTAGGAACCCAAGAAAAGTTGCTATGCAACCCCAACACTCGAAAGTCGCATTAAAATATTCGGTTGCACGGTCCAAGAGTTATATTTCACTTTATACCTGCTTGACCCCTTTCCCTTGCTACACCAGGCATGTGTGCACACCAAAGGCGTTTGATGCTTCCTCAATTAAGTTGAGACCAAGGCGTTTGCAACGCAACCTTTCTTATTCTCTCTCCTCACACTCGCGCGTAGATATGGTCCTTCAAAGTGGTCCCACGATTCACTTTTGTTTCCCTTATATCTCCAAGTCAAATGGGTGGCAAGCATAAGGGAAACGTGATTCGGGCATAGGGAAAAGAGTATGACCACTCGGAGAAGTCCAAATCAAGTGCGGCGATGTCGAAGTCGAAAATCCGATTTCGACATCGCGAAAAATTCAGATTAAAGTTTCGAGTGCTTATTTAGAAAATTGCGGAAGCAACGAACCCTTTGCTGATGAAATCTGACCCTTCAACGGAGTATCCGCCAAAATATCTGGAAATAACAGTTAACCAATCGGTTAACGCAAAATCGCGAGCCAACTGACGGTCGCCGATACATTGACCATCAGAACGAAAGGCTGAAAAATTACGGAAACATTATGATAATAAAACCCTGTTGGTTCCTGATATTCCGATATATAAATCTCCGCTGGCGGCGCCTCGGTACTGAATATGGCCGCTCGTAGCCGGAATGGCCAAACCGATCACACTATCACATCGGGTTAGTTCAGGTGGACGGGAGAGTATGATATCAGCCAATGGCGGCTTGCCGGCACATAGATACACACCCCAAGTGACCCAAAGATGGCCACGGGGGTCCGAACCGGCTTCACCCCCCTTCTCAGAGCGTTGTTACCGCTCGGAAGTCACTGAAGAGAGGACGGGAGGACACCAATGGGCTCCAACCCCCCCCCCATGTCCCAAGGACACATGGAGGCCCCACACACGTCGTAGGCGTCCCCCATGCCCCAAGGGAGGGGTGGGGACACTGATACTCAGCGCCCTACGCCATATCTGGTCTCCTCTTGATCTACAACATGGACCAAGGGAATCAAAGATAGAAAAACGTCGTCGGTCGACCTAAAAAAGTATACCACAATGAAATATATAAGTGGAGATCGAGTGAAGGGGGTATATGGCCAATCAAGGCCCGAAAATCCCCGGACGAACGCCCTCACCCGTCCCCTCAATCACAGGAACAAACAAGATGCCAAGGGGGATCCATTACGGTGCTACAGCAGCTACCAAGTGGACCAACACGTCCTTAATATCCAAAGAAATGTTCTTTTTCTTCAGGTAGTCCATCCAGACCGTGGTGTACCTCGGCACAAAACAGCTCGGAGGCTCCCACGACTCCCTGGATGCGACGAATCCCCTCCAACGGACTTTATAAAGCCTATGCCCAGGCGTCCCCGGGTCCGGCTTGTCCGCCAGGATCTTCTCAGCGGTGAAGTCGTCGTCCTCACTCTCGTCGTCCGAGTCCACATCGCCGGCCGTGAACTCGAAGGTGACGGGACGTCCGCTGGGGTCTGGTGCTCGGGGACGAAGCTGGGTATGGTCGCGGTCCAGGACCTTGTTATCCCCCACACGAACCGCATACACATCCTGGCCGACCTTCCGAACGATCACCCCCGGCACATACCAAGATGCCTGCGGATGCCTGGACAGGACATCCTTGTGGTGCCGCTCCACCCACACAGTGTCTTGGAGAGCATACTTCTGGACTTTTCCCTGCTTGAAGTACTTGGCCCTCTTGTCATGCTCCTTGGCCGCCGTGTCGTCAGCCCCAGCCATCATGGTGTTCGCATCTCGGGCCACTTTGCCATGGTTCAACCACGGGAGAGTGCGTGACACTCGATCCCGTAGGAACAGGATGCGATGGGGCGACAGTCCCGTGGGTCCCGGAAGGTCATGGTACGCTTGGAGCACTCTCCACAGCAAATTGTACCAATTCCGGCCCGGGTCGTCGATGTGCAACTGGCGGAACTTCTCGAACATCTGCCGCCTGGCCACCTCAGCTCAGCCATTTGACCGGCTGTGGTACGCCACGGTCTTGGCGTGCCGAATCCCCATGTGCTTGCACATCGTCTTGAACCACGTCCCCACTAATTGACTGCACCGATCGCTGCAGATGACAGCTGGGACATCAAGAATCGTCAGCCAATGCCTGATCATGGCATTAGCGACGGTCTTGGCCTGCAGCCCCACTCCATGCTTGTCCTTCTTGTCCTTCTTCTTGGACTTCTTGCCAGGGACCGCCACGATATACCCACTGTGCCTATCCACCGCCAGGATGACACAGTCGTAGGTCTCTCCTTCCACGGTGACCTCAGGCATGGCGAATACATCCATGGCTACGGACCGCATAGGGGCCTCCAGTATAGCAGTATACACCGGGTTGCCCGCTGTGGAGTGGTTGGGGCTCTTCGTGGCCCTACACACGGCACAGTCGCTGCAGTACCTGTCCAAGATGGCGTAGTACCCCGGAGGGAACTTGAAACGCCACTCCAGGTCGTGCTGCACCTTGTCTCGGCCAGGGTGCATGAGCTGGGCGTTGTGCCAGTGGTCAATGAGCTCCTCCACTCGGTTCTCAGGGACCAGTAGCTTGTCCTTGAGAAACAGTTTGTCCCCATCCTCGGTCAGGCCCTCAGGCCACTCGTCGTCCGACGGGGCGCTCACGGCAATCCAGTACTTGCTCCAGTGCTCGGATGCCGCGTAGTCATCCGACCAGTCCTCTGTGAGCACCGACCTGACTAGCTCTACAGGGGCCACCATCCATTGCTCGAGGGTTTCTGTAAAACGCAAAAAAAAACCCTTCCGTGGTTTTTTTGTTGTGTGCTGACTTGAATATTGGCTGCTCCAAAACCAAGTCCTCCAATGATAACCCAAGACACACGGCGAGACAAATCAATTCAACTTCAGTTTTGATGTCGATCACAGTGCATAGTACTGAGATCGTAACGATCCCAAAGCACACTGAAACAATGTACATTACGGGCATCCACAATTCATGCATGTCGCAACACAATTACATTCCTACAAAATCAGATGTTTTTAAAATCAAAATCAGTGCTTTTCAGAAAGAAAACAATGCACAAATCAGTGCGCACGCGTGCCATGCAGTGCCCAAAAAGCGGCATCTGCACCGCAACGCGACAGGATAATATATGGGTTTATGTAACATACATGTGTCAGTACAGCCAAGTACTGAGCACGATACCTAAATGACAAAATAGCAACAGCCATAATGAACCGAATCCTACGGAAAACACAGGCTTTCAGGCTTGTCCTGTCCTGTCCTGAGCTCCCCTTTACACTCCCCCCCCAAGCCCACACATACCCTGATGTGTGGCTGAGACCCCAAAACAAAAGGGTGCGAAGGTCTTTACCATAGGGCTGGGAAAAGCTCAGACAGAGCTGGGTGGGTGTAAAACGCAAGCACCCAAAAAGCTGCCTTGCATGTTTACACTCCCCTCCCAGGCTCAGCACTCCCCAAATGAGTTGCTGACCCGAGAAAAAAAACATAGCAAAACATGCAGGCTTTAACCTACAAGACAGTACAATACAGATATTACTGTCTGTGCTCTGGCTATTTCTACCCATTCCAGGTAAAAACAGCTACTATCTTTGTGCAGATCATGCTAGTGGAGTACCACTGATACCATAGATAGCTTTACCCTCCTGAAAGGGATTTCTGTCACAAAACAGTGCCCTAGGGGAATGGTGAAGTGGTGTTTCAACCTATACCCACTCAACCTCCTCAAAGGGTGTAAAAACCTGATAAGTGCTCATGGCACACAACCTGAAGTGCTCATGGCACAGATAAAATTTAGTATAAAAATACTGAAAGAAAACCCCTGCTTTTTCCAACAAAAGCAGAAAAACAAACGGGAAAACCACTCTGCTTTTTCTCCAAGACAGAAGCAGCTGAAAAAGAAAAAAAGACACACTGCTCACAAGCAGGCAGGTGCAAATCAAAACAGAATTGCAAAACTGAGTAAACCAGAGTTCACTCAAAGTGTAAAGCAGGGTGTATCCCACCACTGCTCATTGCAGATCCAAAATAGTATCTACAACGAAGAAGAAAGCAAAGGCATATGTCAGTGCCTGCACACATGGCGCTTGGCGCCACTTGTAGGCCAAAAAAAGGCTTCGTTGACAAAGTCAATTTTTGGATGCATTGTAATTTACATCACATTCTGCCATCCGTGGCAGATATATACCACAAGGCGCTCACAGCGCCAAAAGCTGACAAAGAAAGCGCTGCAAGCGCTCGCAAATCCAGTTACGATCTACTCTCAAAACAAATCCTTGTTTTGATTTTCGTATGCTTGTTGATGTCGACATTGAGTTGGTGATGGTCTCCATTTGTTTGTCTACATTGCTTGCTAATTCCTCATGTCTGTCGTATGATTCCTTCAATGAAGTATGAAACCCCATGAGGTCTTGGTGAAGTTTCCGAAATTGTTGATCATTTTGTTGATGGTTATGATCCACTATTTTCCGGAGGCCTCTCCCTTCGTTGAGCACACCAAAGGCATTGCGCTTCAGCCAGCGCGCCAACGGCAAAAGCAGCGCGCTTTAAAGAGCAATGCTCAGCCCAAGAAGGGATTCCCTTGGTTCTCCTTGGAGTTCACCACAGACTGCCCCCACATGTCTCGCGTAGGGTAACAGAGCGCTCTCAGCGCTCAAAAACTTAAAGGAAAGGGTTGTACTCGTTCGTCGGGGCCAAGCATTGACCCCAGGCTGAACGTGGTGGACACCTCCTCTTCAACGAAGTAGTCCTTCACTTGAATACCCCACCATTGAACGTATAGCTTCCAAGAAAAACGCAGCAGCCCTGCGGCGCTGTACAGCTCGTCCTCCTCTTCGGCCACGCTCCCTCACGTGTTCGGGTAACTTCCCCTTGGCTGTGTTTGAAGCGTCCCCGTGGTTTCGTTCTTCTTCGCTCGCCTGAGCTCTTGGTTTGGGTCTGGCGACGTCATTCATGGAACTGCTTCGCGCTACCCATTTTTCTTGGGCTGGTGGGTTTCGTCTCGTTTGCAACTCCTCCGCTCGGTGCTCATTTCGTTTCTCCTCGGTTGGACTGCGCGAAGAGGTCGGTGTTAAAAGTGTCAGTATCCTTTTTAACTCAGACAGTGACTTCTCTACGGCCGTAAGTGTACCTGAATGGTCTGGTATTGGCGTCTCATCCGTGAACTCTTTTTGACTTTTTGGCGTCGAGCCTGACTTCCTCACTTCATTCGGCGGTTCTCTCGTCTCCTTCACGCAATACTTGTCTGTATTTTTCGTGTCACACGTCTTTGGCTTCTTCCTCAGTACGGTCGCGGCCAATTTCAGCTGTGCGGCGAATGTAGAGAAATACTGCTGGAAGCGATAGCCAAAATTTGCGTAGAGGCGTGCCGACAGGTTCTCCTGCTCATACCTCAAACTTTTTCGAATTTTGAACTCTTCACTGACCAACTCGTTGACCTGCACGTCAAACTCTTGTTCTTTTTCGCCTTTTGTCACTCCGGTTGTTCCAAATCCTTCAACGGTCTCCAGTTTGGCTGCAACTGAACGTGGCGGTGATGGTGCAGGCCTTCAGGGCGGCGGCGGTGGTCTTGACGGCGCTTGGTTGCCTAAGCAAAGTTGTATTGACAGCGGCCGTAACCCATCAGGGTTGTTTCGTGGCGTCAGGGTTGTGGATCTGCAGTACTCTTGAGTCATCATCTTCGGACGTTACGATCTTCTGGAAAAAAACCCTTCGGTGGTTTTTTTGTTGTGTGCTGACTTGAATATTGGCTGCTCCAAAACCAAGTCCTCCAATGATAACCCAAGACACACGGCGAGACAAATCAATTCAACTTCAGTTTTGATCTCGATCACAGTGCATAGTACTGAGATCGTAACGATCCCAAAGCACACTGAAACAATGTACATTACGGGCATCCACAACTCATGCATGTCGCAACACAATTACATTCCTACAAAATCAGATGTTTTTATAATAAAAATCAGTGCTTTTCAGAAAGAAAACAATGCACAAATCAGTGTGCACGCGTGCCATGCAGTGCCCAAAAAGCGGCATCTGCACCGCAACGCGACAGGATAATATATGGGTTTATGTAGTACATGTGTCAGTACAGCCAAGTACTGAGCACGATACCTAAATGACAAAATAGCAACAACCATAATGAACCGAATCCTACGGAAAACACAGGCTTTCAGGCTTGTCCTGTCCTCTCCTGAGCTCCTCTTTACAGTTTCCTCTCGAATAGCCTGGACTCGGGCGCCCCGGAACTTGGCCAGGTCTGTACGGTTTGCCATCACCACAAAACACTTGACCCCCTCTTGCTCCATGACCTTCTCCATCTCGATGATGCGCTTGGCCTCCTCTGTCTTCTCGGCGTCACCATGGCAGGATATGTCCATCCACGCCTTCCCCGCGGAGTAGGCCCAGCGACTGAGGCAATCTGCCACAGTGTTGTCCTTCCCCGGGACGTACACGACGCTGAGGTCGAACTTGGCGAACGTCTCGTGCCATCGGGCCCTCCTAGCCGCCGGTCCTGAGGGGGTGTCGACATGCTCCTTGTGCCGGCTCTGTAGGGACTGGTGGTCCGTGCAAACCACCACCGGCTGCAGTCCGATGTGGCCAGACCACTTCCTGAGCGCACATACAATGGCGTATGTCTCCTTCTCCCTCGCGGTCCATGTTCGGCGTTGGCCATCGGCCAGGATCCTGCTCCAAAACGCCACGGGAACATGAGTCCCGTCGTCCCGGGCTTGCTCGAGGACTGCCCCCACGGCATAGTCCAAGGCGTCTGTCCGTAGCACGAATCCCTTGTCCGGGTCCACGAGGAACAGCCCCAACTGCCGCAGGAGTCGCTCGTTCAGGCTGTTGAAAGCATCTTCGGCCTCAGGGGTCCAGGCAAGCTTCTTCTTGCTCCCCTTCCGGCCATCGAAGGCGCCCACTTGCAGCATCTTGTGCAGCGGCCCCGACAGGTCTGCATACATCCGGACATAGCCCGAATAGTAGTTGCAGAACCCCATGAAGGACCGGAGTTCGCTGATGGTCTGGGGCTTCTCCCAGTGGGGCAGGGACGCCAGCTTCCCAGGCATGGGACGGCGTTGCTCGTGACCAACCACGTGACCCGCGAACTCCACTTCCCTCACGAAGAGTGAGGCTTTGGTGGGCTTGCACACCATGTTGTGCTTGTCCAACTCGCTGAGCACTCGGCGCAGATCCTTCTCATGCGTGTCGATGAGCTCGTCCTCAGTCATGTTCTCCGTGCCGGACCCGATGATGATGTCATCCACGAAGGGATCGGCACAGTCCCGGACAGGACCGAGTAGGTCCTCCATCATGCGCTGGAAAGCGGCGTTGCCATTCTTGGCGCCCATAGGCACCACTTTCCACTGCATGGGCCCCAGCGGCGTCGACATCGCTGTGCAGGGCCTGGAGTCTGGGTGTAGCGGCATCTGCCGATAACCGTGTTTGAGGTCCAACACCGTGAAGATCCGCTTTTTCTGTTGTTTTTGGAGGATGGGGTCGATCAGGGGAAGCGAGTACGAGTCGTGCTCGGTCTGCTCGTTCAAACCTCTGTAATCAACCACCAACCTCCACTCGCCCTTCTCCTTCTTGGGCACGATGAAGGCTGGGCTGGCCCACTCACTGTCGGAGGGTTCGATCCATCCCCGCTTAATGAACTCGGCCAACAGCTTCTTCATGGTCTCGGCCCGATCGCCCTGAAGTTGGTACTCCCGATGACGATAGATCTTGGGGTTCGGCTTCAGCTTGATCTTCGCTGTGCCGAACCTCCCACGATCGGGAGGGTTCTTGTTGGCGACGCCACTGAATAGCCGCGGATAGGCCTTGATCAGCCTCTCCTTCAGCTCGGCGACCTTCGGGTTCTCCTGGGCCTCTTCAGCCGCTTGCTTCGGTATCGATACAACCGACCGCACTGCGGTATAGGCCTCTTCTGGGTCCCAGTCCGACTTCTCCTTGTCCGATATGCCGTCTTCATCGTCGCGGGTCTCGACTCCCACCGATAATCTTCAAAAATTTGCGGCCTCGGGCTGGTGCTCGTCGCTACCGGTTCCCACTCTTGGAAAACCCCACGTTGGTGGGTCCGACCTAACCGGACCATCGTATTGGTCCGCGGTGTGATCCATGACCCTCGCCACGAACTCATCCTTCTCGTACTTGCCGTTGACCAACATCTTGTCATCCCACCAATGCGGAGATGTGACCATGGCCCGCCTCTTCTTGGCTGCCACACGGTCGTGCATCCTCATCCGCATGTAGTTGACGACGTCGTCGATCTCGGCATGGGACAGGACGTCAATGCCATCAATTGGCTGATCCGTCCCCTCCTTGGGCTCAAACATGACTTTCATGGGCACCGCCTCCACCCTACGGATGAATGTTTCATCACCCGTGGGCTGGGCTTGCGCCCCATCCACCAGGAAAGCCTTGGTACCCCACGCTTGACCCGGGGAGGGCATTGATACACCCTTGGCGTCGATGAACAACTCCTTCTCTGGCCCGAATGACATCTCGTTCAGGGTGATCGAGTCCAGCGTCGACTTGAGACCCTCCAGCGGACATGGGGTGGATCCTATGCCGGTTATGACCAGGATCCCCTTCGCCCTATCAGCGATGATCTTCTCCACCGTACGTCTGGTGTTATCCAGGGAGCCATGCCAATACATGGGTCCCCACTCCTTCAAACCCCAATGCCAGTGCCAGGCTGAGTCTCCTCGATGCCAATGCCTCCTACACTTCCGCAAAAGTGGGGCATCCCGGGAAGCGAAGACGTCCGTCTCGGCCGCTTCGGCTCCCAGCGTTTGGATCATCCTGTCGTACACCTGCGGCGCCATTCCATACTCCGTGAGCTGAACTCCGCGGTCTCCTCTGGACTTGGTACCCACAGCTTGCACCGCTCGGACGATCCGATCCTCTTCCTCAGCACTCCATTGGGATGATCGGCATGCATAGTCCGTGGACAGCCATGTGAGGCATTCATCATCCTCCCGAACCAGCGTTGCACGATGGGGAAGGGCTCCAATGGCGTTTGCCACCATGAAGTCATACCCCATGATCATATCCCAATCGGTAATGTCGGCCACATAGAAGTTCCCGGATAGAGTGCTTCTCTTCGCCTGATGAGGGCGGTTCAAGCGCTCATGCTCCCAGAATTCCATACTGATAGTGGCCTCATGGGTGCCACCACCCATAATCTCTCCGTTGGCGACCTTCAGGCGGACCGGTCTCCGGCTGGGCTGCAGGAATTCCTCTCTGAACAACCCTCTCTGGACCAGGCTCACCTGGGCACCCGTATCCACCAACACATCCACCACCTTCTCCTCTTGTCCGCACCGTACTCGCACTTTCAAGTGCAACTGCCGCTCGTCGCCATGAGGTGTATGGACGACTCACACGGCATGCAACTCTAGCACATCCGGGTGCATCAGGACTTCAAGGGTATGGTCACGGATGGTGTAGATCTTGGGTTGGTCCTGCCCGTCCACGGGGCTCTCCGTGTTCCCTCTTTCCTTCTTGCCATGTCCCGTACCCACATGTACTTCCCTTGGCAGGGCGCTCCAGGGGTTGGGAGTGGCGAAACTCAGTGGTTTTGGCTCTTCCGGAGCCTTCTTCGGCACCCGATATGCCTTCGCTTTCTCTGGGATTCCACTGATTTTCGGAGGAGAGACCTCCGAGGTCCCACTCCCGTGGGGGCTCCTCTAGACTTGGCTTCCCGCAGCCCCTTCCGGCTGCGATCCGCCAGGACTTTGTCCACCACGTTGCTGGGCTTTGAGTTCCTCCAGCGTCCTCAACATGTCCTCAGCAACCTCCTCGATCGACCTAACTCGTCGGTCTTGGCCAGGTCCACCACCATAGCCTTTTCCTCTGCCTTTTCCTTGGCCTTTGCCTTGGCCTTTTCCCCCATCTCCGCCCTTCGCCTTCTGATCGGAAATCCGCTGCTCCTTGGGCCTCTTCTCGGCCTTCTTGTCCGCCTCATACACCTTGCACTGACGGTGGTCGTGTGCATGGTTGTTTCCCTTGCCATAACAGACCCAGCACCCGTCGTGCTGAGACCTGTACTCCCGGAACGAGAGCGGTGGGTTCCCAATCCTCCTTGGCGCTCTGCTCTTATTGGGTCCCACCTGGCTCCATCTGGACCGATCCCGCCCATGATTCCTCACGTTGTGCGCCACAAACGCGAAGAAATGGGCCTCCTCGTGATCCTCCCAGGACCAGGTCCAGTGGTCTTGACCACTTCCACTACCATCCTCCGCGGAGTTGGCCGGGTCCTCCTGGACCTCCCGATGATGTCGGTCTTCTCGGTGGCCTCGTTGTCCATGACCATGTCGATCCTGCACGTGGGCCTCGTTCTTCGCATTGAGCTTCAACTCCACGGTGATGTACTTCACGATCTCGTCCAGGCTCATGCGGGCGAAGATGACCTGCATCCTCAGCGGCTCCCCGCGCCTCCACTCCACGTTGTTGAGGCGCAGCAACCTTTGCCCCATGGAGTCTCCGAATACCTCCACGTACACGGCGTTCTTCAGGCCCAACATCTAGTTGGGTTCACCCAGGTTCCTCCTGAAGAACTCCATGATACCCGCATTGGTATCCTCTGCCGCCATGATCCTCACCGCCACCCGCTTCTTGGCGCGCTTCTTCTCCTCGTCCTCCACTCTCCTCTTCCAGTTGCCGGGGAGGACATCCTTCAGCAAGTGGCGGATCTCACTGGCCTCGTTCCAGTCTTCCACCAGCTTGAGGCATCTGCGGTACTTCCGCAGATACCAGTTCAACTCCCGGACCCGCAACTCACCGCGGTCCAGCGGCAGTGGGATGGACCACAGGTCCTCCAGCTTCTGATTCGGAGCGTCCACCCGCTCCTCATCCTCCAACCACTGGAGGCCGGCCTGCTCCGTACGGATCAGTCCTTCCCGGATCTGATCCCGCAGCTCCTCCTTCAGGTCCTGCGCCAGCCGGTGTGGGAATGTCCGGCATACCCACTTGTCCCGCGGCGCTCCCCGCATCTCGCCGACGACCTCCTCGGCGAAGTCCTCCCAGTCCAGCATGAAGTCATCCAGGTTGGACGGGTACCCGTCGTAATAGGGGATTTTGCCTCCCCTGAGGTCGTCAATCCTGATGGCGTCTCTGACGTCTCAAGCCACCACTCCACCGAGACGGATACCACCTGTGGCCGGGGGTGGTGAGTACACTCCCCGTACATCCCTCTCCTCCATGGAGTGCGGTCCAGTTGAGCCTGAACCCATGGGGTTTGGAATGCGGGAAAGACTTGCTCCATCGGCCGTCCATATCCCCGTATTGGGGTCCTTCGCCCACAGGTTTCTGCTTGGATGGCCTCGACCATGTCCGTCGGCGCTTCCCATGGTTCGCCCCTGCATGGTCTGATTCTGGATCTCGATCTTCTCTTCCGCATAGACTAACATATTCGTCGTGATCGGTACATCCTGGGCGGCATGGGACATCTGTACCGTCAGGCTCCTCGGGTCCGTGGTTACGTGCCCTTCCCGCATGGACCCAGCCGGTGCCGTGTGTTCCCCGAGCATTGTGGATTCGCTGAACATGGGAACAAACGGCAGCGCACCCGGGTCAACACGCGGAGGCGCGTATGGTGCCTCTGCAGGGCCGCCCATGGGTTTCTCCATGGCGCTCCCGAGGGTCTTAACCCGCTCCACCAGCTCTACCGCGGCCGGCTTTGCCGGGAGCTCCGGACCCGAGGCGAGGGGCTGTAGCTCCTCTAGCCTTTTCAGGCGTCCCGACATGTCCTCCACCCGGTGGAGGAGGCTGTCCACCACTCGCTGCTGCTTCTCCCGGATCAGCTCCAGATTCTCCTGGTACCGGTCCCGTTCCGCTCGCAGCTCCTCCATGTCTCTCTCCGCGGCCGACTGGTCGTCCAGGATCCCCGCGACGTCCTCCTCTAGACCATCCTTGGCGTTGTCCAGGCGGTCAAGACTATGCACGATGGCGTCCATCCCCATCTTCGGGTACTTGCCCATGACGAAGGACACGTGCTCGCAGTGGCACGCAGCGTGCTTTCCGCCGGATTCAGCACATCCCGCGGTTCCCGGCACCTCAGACTCATCACCCATAGGCGTATCGCCTATGGCGTCCGTCTCTGGTCCCATGTGCCGGGGCACAGGTGCCGTCTGGGCCCTGGCTGGCCTCTCCAAGCCCTCGGCATCGTGCTTCAGGGCGGGCTCGGGGGCCGTTTGCGCCCTGGCGATCGGCGCGGACATCTCCGACTCAGAAGGTGGCTCGTAGACTGTCCGATAGCCCTCGGAGTGCCCCTCAGATTCCCACAGCCTGACCGGGCTGGGGTCCCTGTCCATAGCCCCGGCGTCCCTTGCCGCGGACTTGGGTGACCCGCGCTTCCGGTAGCGCCGGGCCCATCCTCCACTGCTGCCTGAATGGCTGGCTCCATCAGAGTCCTCCGCGGCGGAGCGGAGGTTGCATGCCTTTCGGCAGCGACGCTCACACATGGAGACCAGGTCCTCCATGTCACGTCCTCCTCTTCCCGAATGTCGTACTTCTCTTCGGGCTTCAACTTCCGGAGTTCGCCATGCTCTTGAACGTCTCGGTTCTTCTATGGCTCCAATCTCCGGCGTGGTCTACACCGAGTCCACAATACGCACCCGGGGCGTACTTGGGCAGGGCTCATAAGGGCCCAAGTCCCCGGGTCGGCGGTTGGTAGGGGCAGCAGGTAAGCCTCTGCTACCATAAAGAAGGTCCCTACCAGGACCGGCCCCCGCTGTGCCCCTTTCGCCTGTTACCCCTGCTGATTTACTCCGGATCAACGATTGCATTTCTCAAAATCCTCAAAGTCCAGGGTCCAAAATCCAAAAATATAGAAAATGTAATCCTCCTTCAACCCTGAATAGCAACCAGATCCCACAAATACAGCAATAACCCAATTCACAATCCAAATCAGGCTGCGGGCTTCCGTTCAGCACACCGGTCGTCTCACGGTGGCGGGCATGTACAAGAATTGCACCAAGGAAGAAAGCCCTGAAATTGGCATATGAACACAAATAAAGCGTAGTTGGGGAAAGATGGAAACGTACACAATCACAGCCATAGACTCCTCATTCCCTGGACTCAAGACCTTCCCTTGACTCACCAACATATTACCCTGAACCAGGTCAAATGAGATGGCTGAATGCCATGTGTCAAAAGTCACCACATATACCCGAAAAATGTGTTCACTCCCAAGCCTCTAAATCCTAGCCCAACGGGGGAGGTGGCGTGTCATGGCCTAGAGTGGCACTCAGGACCACGCCCTACCCTGACATAACCTTGGTTGGACTTGGAGTTGATTTGGCTTGGAGATATGCCCCATGAGTTTGAACTCATGACATGCCAAAAAACTGCCAATTCACACCATATTGGCCATATATCAAATATATGTTCAAAATTGAGGTTACCACTTATCCGAAGGCTCGAAGCATGCATGGAATCGAAGTCTAGTATTCATGGAGGCTAGAGACCAAAGGTCAATGCCCATGTACATCCCCATTTTACCTTCGAAACCCCTTCGAATATGGGCGCCACGCACTGCCCAAGTCAGCCCATGATCTTGAGACCAATTCTTGTAATCCTTCGTGCGCCAAGCCAAATGGAGTACGCGATCCGGAATATGGTGGTGTTCAACTCCAAAGCATATGCCAACATATGAACAACATACCATGGTTCGACTCCCCATAGGCTTCTTGCTGTTTGCCGACCAGGTAAGTACACAAAACGCAAAAATGAGCAAAAATTGAGGTCAAAAACATGAAAATATGACCAAATACAAAGTTGTCATGATAGTATATCTCTCTGCTCACCCATGATATCCGCTCATGGTTCAATACACAAATGATTGGAACAATTTGCAAACAATTCCCCCACTTTGATCCCCAATCAGGCGCATGGAGATACCTTCGCCACTCATATCTACATGCCCCATGAAAATGGGAGTGCACTCATGGATCTCTTTGCCAAACGTACCATGAGCAATACATATGCGGTAGACTTAGTCTAGCGATTTGAATTCCACAATTGGGACATTGGCAAAACCCTTGTCACGTATGGCTTCCCATCTCTTCGGCCACACGAAGATATATAACATGGGCGTGAGCATATCAAGACATATACCATGCATATAAAACATACCCTCAAAAGTGGCTCCCACCATGATATGCCATGTCCCTCCATGGACATAACTTCACGTTAAAAATGCGTAGGAACCCAAAGAAAATTGCTATGCAACCCGAATCTTCATGCAGCACACTCGAAAGTCGCATTAAAATATTCGGTTGCACGGTCCAAGAGTTATATATCACTTTATACCCTGTTGACCCTTTTCCCTTGCTACACTGGGCATGTGTGCGCACCAAAGGCGTTTGATGCTTCATAAATTAACTAGAGACTGAGGCTCTTGCAACCCAACCTTCCTTATTCTGTTTCCTCACCCTCGCGCGTAGATATGGTCCTTCAAAGTGGTCCCACGATTCACTTTTGTTTCCCTTATATCTCCAAGTCAAATGGGTGGCAAGCATAAGGGAGACCTGATTCGGGCATAGGGAAAAGAGTATGACCACTCGAAGAAGTCCAAATCAAGTGCGGCGATGTCGAAGTCGAAAATCCGATTTCGACATCGCGAAAAATTCAGATTGAAATTTCGAGTGCTTATTTAGAAGATTGCGGAAGCAACGAACCCTTTGCTGATGAAATCTGACCCTTCAACGGAGTATCCGCCAAAATATCTGGAAATAACAGTTAACCAACCGGTTAACGCAAAATCGCTAGCCAACTGACGGTCGCCGATACATTGACCATCAGAACGAAAGGCTGAAAAATTACGGAAACATTATGATAATAAAACCCTGTTGATTCCTGATATTCCGATATATAAATCTCCGCTGGCGGCGCCTCGGTACTGAATATGGCCGCTGGTAGCCGGAATGGCCAAACCTATCACACTATCACATCGGGTTAGTTCAGGTGGACGGGAGAGTATGATATCAGCCAATGGCGGCTTGCCGGCACATAGATACACACCCCAAGTGACCCAAAGATGGCCACGGGGGTCCGAACCGGCTTCAACGGGCCCCCATTAACGGTAACCATTGACAGGCCGCAATCAACATATTTTTCAATATATCTAATGTATTGACACCGAGCCACGGATAAAAAGCCATGCATCTGCATGGGCTGCTATAACATGGTCTGTGCACACTGTAACAGCCATTGTGCGGGAGAATCCACGACCGCCTCGTCAAGGAAAGGCAGCCAGTATTCAGTAAACCCAGCCATTAATGTGCTTTTTACGATGCTCTGAAGGTTCACGGCAAAGTGCAGAGCACCCGTCTTAGTGTGACTACCAGTCAGCTCCAACAAGTGCTCCAATATGGTGACTTCGCTGTCATTGTCTGCCCAGTTCACGTTGCACAGGGTCAGTGATGTTTTGGATGCTTGTACCAAGGTCGGAGACCTCACCACGAGGTAGTATCCCTGCGCACCTGTCAAGGGAACGCAAAGGCGTTACAGGACGTACAAGGATGAGGTTGCAACACCGACAATCATGAATCGCCATGTAGAAGAATGACCCGCAAAATTGTGCATATGCCTCTCGCAGTCGTGCCATCCACATACCATGCGATAAGGGGATCGGTAAGCTAGGGCGCGACAGTCTGGAGGAAACTGCTGCCTTGCGAGACGTTGTATAGCTCGATGCACTCCTCCTCAGGCTCCGGCTGCTCTGGCGCTGGAGGTCAGATACCGCAAAGGGCACCGTGGGCGTGGTCCACAATAGCAGCGTAGTTCACCTGTTTCATTTGCTGACAGCCTGTGACTTAATTCCAGCTGCGGAACCCGACACGGCGGTCCGTGACCGTGCAATCCGTGGCTTGCCCACACTTGCATGACTCCCAACGGACGGGTAAGTGGGACGCCGGTTCCAACCACGCGAAGTGCCCGTGCTCCATACTGCCACAACCGGCATACGGCATAGGAATGCCTGTAGCTGTAGTTCAACTTGTGAGAGGTGACGACAGTTATGGCCTGCCGGCAGACACCACATTGGCCAACAGTTTCACCGGTCGACGGCTTTTCTTGTTCGTCCACTTGTGAACCGCGCGCTCCCTCCTCAAAATTGAACGTGGAGCAGATGCCATTGCTCGCAACAGACTTTGTATATTCCATTGTCTAAAGAGGACACGATTCCATCCACAAGCTCTCTGCGCGGCACAGTACGTGCCGCGCGTGTTGCTACATTACACGCAGCACACGCAACACGTGCACAACGCAAACAACACACACATAACGCGCACAACGTGAAAAACGCGCAGCACGGCGTTCTACAGGCGGACTTAGGAGCAGACCTCTGGCGTGCGCAAAGGGTGTAACACGCGGAGCAGGTCACCATTGCACAGCAGCGCATATTTGGGGGGCCGCGTCCTCACAGTTTGGGTATCCAGCCTACGCGGTTGTCCCCCATGGGTCGCACTGGTCCCATGGGTAGGGATGGCAGAGGCTTGGCGGCCATGAAGTTCGAGATGCCACTACGCCTGCCCTCCACCACCTTCTCCTTCCTCCATGTCCTCGTCTTCTTCCCCGTCACTCTCCTCGTCCTCCTCACTCTCTTCTCCTCATCCTGGATGCCCTACTCCTACATGGAAGCGTCCTCCATGCACGCTGTTCACGTCTTCCGGGCTTTCCGGGTCCTTGTGATATACTCCGTCATGCGATGGTTGCCCTCCGGGGCACGACGCTTGCCTTGCTGAAACGGGCCGACATCCGTCTGTAGCTTTGCAAAGCAGCAACCTTGACGGCCGAGATCGGCTTTGGTTTTTCTCCGAATGGTGCGGAGGGCTTGGTAACCTCATCGGCAATGCTGCGCCACCTCAGCAGCGCGGCCATGCGCCGTAGTTGGGCCGTGGCAGGAGGTTGGAATGTTTGGTCGTATAGCCACTTGTTGACCAGCGTAGCATTGTATGTGTCCATCCACCTGATGACCTGCGCCTCATTCTCCAGGGTGGGATGGCAGCATGCAACCCCCTCAGGCACGGAATTCACACACGAACATGCCGATGTTGTCAACGATCGCCAGGACACTAAGGACGACGATGGTAGGGCTGGCAGCCTCCATGGCAACGCCGCAGCCATGTCCACACATCGTCGTGACGTTGTTGCTGATCTGTCCTCTACCCCCCAAAAAAGATCCACTGGGCATGGCACTATTTCAAGAAGATCCGCCAAGCATGATACCGAGGATTGATCCACTGAGCATGCTGCCAAGTCAACTCCCCGAAGAAGATCCACCAAGCATGATGCCGGGGAAGGCGATCTTGGCAGGGATGGACGCTGCGGTGGTGGCAACCTGAATTGCAGCGTTGGCACCACGTCCACATATGGCAATGTCGTCCCTACCACACACCGCCCTGGTCCATCCTTAACCTCGCACACAAGATCAACCGAGTCCACCGACATCAACCCAGCTGATGGCAATGATCTCAACACAGATTGACATGGTCCATCATTGACCTCGCAAAGAAGACCCCCATAGGCAAACGAGCTCAACCCCAGTGACGGCAATGTCCGCACAGATTCACACGGGGGCACAGACAAATGCAAGCCTGATTTACACATGAGTAGCTGTAAACACCGAAATGAGAATGCAACCTCCCCCAGAGATTTCACCACAATCAACGAGGGTGGACCCCCGAAAATCGAAACCCGCTCCCCCAGCCCTGTTCCAACACTCCTGACCTCTCCCAACGCTCTGCAGTCCTCTGGCAACCCTTTCCCTGCCTCTTCCCAGCCTGAGGAGCAATTTTCAGACGAGCAAGTTACACGCGGCCATCGCAACATGATGTCCTCTGCAGGTCGATACAAAGCTCGGATTACACTTTCTGGGTGTCTATCTTATTTTGGTGCATCATCTGATGGATACACATTCTGATTGCTTGTCTTTGAGCACATATTCTGAGTGTCTACGCTATTTCGGGGACACAACGAGCACCACTACAACACTGCCCAATCATGTAATGGCCAATGGCCACCATTGGTGTTGAAAAACACCAGTATTTGATGCCCTTGATGGTGGTCCTTCTTCTCCGTCACTGCCGCTTTTTGTCACACGCTTGCTTGAGCCACCGGCGGACAGTGGCCTTGGCGTGCTTGCTCCAGTTCCTCTCGGCCATCTCCAGCTCCCGCAGCCCAGACCGGTGCGCGGCTTGACTGAAGGTGGCCCGCGCTGGCAGGGAACCCGCGGGGTCCGGCGGCTCCACGCTGGGTCGGCGGGCTGCACACGGCTCCACCCGGCATGTGCCACCGGCGTGTGGCGTCCACCGCTCGCCCTGTAGAATGGGTGGCACACGGCACCTCCAGCACAGGGGCAGGGGGTGGACGGGTACGCGCACGGGCACGCCATCGGTGGCCCAGGTCCCGCTGCAGGACCTGCCGGCGTGCCCGACGCGCACCTTGCGTCGGACTGCCTCCCCATCCGGATTATCTGATAGCTCCGGGAGCAGGCCCCGGATCGAATCCTAAGGGAACCAGGGCCACTCTGGGTGCTCCTCCAGGGGAGGCGGACCGGGGAGATCCTCCGGCAGTGGGAACAACGGCGGCGGTGGGGTCATCCACAGGTGTCTGCGCAACGGGGAGAGGTGGCGTGCGGCAGTTGTGGCTGGACCTAGGACTTGGTCACCATAGTCAGCATGATCAGAAGCGCGGGCATGATGGTCAGGATGGTCAGCATGGTCAGGATGGTCAGAAGTCTTGGGCTTGGTGGCTTCGGTCAGCATTTTGTCGGCCATGGGGTCTGGTCGAAACCTAGTGCAAAGGAGCGGGACAAGGGGTGTCCCAACGGGGAAGTGTCAGGGGGCGGCAGGGACCCAGCCGCTCTCTGGCGTTCGGTCATCCGATTAGGGTCAGGGTCATGGACCGCCAGGCACCCACCCTCCCTCCGGTGATCTCCCAACCGAGTTGGGTCAGGGGCTGGCAGGGGCCCAGGGGGCCCACCTTCCCTCCGGGGGTCTCCCAGCCGAGTTGGATCAGGGGGGCCCACCCTCCCTCCGGGGGTCTCCCAACCGAGTAGGGTCAGGCGCCGGCTGGGGCCTAACCTCCCTCCGGGGGTCTCCCACCTGGGTAGGGTCAGGGTCAGGTAGGCTTAGGCCATAGCTTCATGAGAAGTGCATACCTCAGCCCAGAACAAACCCTGCAAGAAGTGCATCACACCCTCTTATGGGCCTAATCTCCCTCGGGGGTCTCACACGTGATGGGGTCAGAATAAGGGGGGTTTACCCCGGAGGTTGAGCGGAAGTGCATACCTGAGCCCAGAACAAACCAGGCAAGAACTGCAACATACCTCCGTTATGCAGCTGCCTCTGTGATCACCCTCAGGTGTGCAGCTGCCTGCTTGATCAAATAGAAATTGACAGCTGCCCGCATGATCGCACTCATGGATGCAGTTTCCAGCCGCAGGATCTGCTCGCTGCCTGCCGCCGCGAACATGTTAGGCCGGCTCAAAAGGTTGCTGACCACTGGTGGTTCGACAGACGGCTACAGAACGGTCCCGCTCGGCGCAACCCGCCGGAGGACAACGACAACTATCTTTTTTAGAGTATAAGTGCTGAAGTCCGCGTAAATGCCGGCATACCGACCGTGGCTGAATGTACAAAAGCAAAGTTTCCATTACTTAACTTTGGAAATCGTTTTTTCACAGATAAAAGGGAGCGTTTCCCATGCTGTGTCCAAACCTATATAGGCAAAGCTAAAAGCCGTGTCGGTGTCAAGAGTCATGTTTTAATGTTGCTTCATTGCTTTGCATGGCCTGATTGCGGTTAAAAATGCCTTACATGGCAGATGCAGGGCAGCAGGTGGCAGCCGCCAAACAGCGCAAATCACCGCACGGGCGACTGCGAACAGGACGACGACAGAGGACAAATAAATATAGTAATAGAGGAGATCCTTGCGTAAACGCGGGCATACCGACCGTGGCCGAATCTACAGCTTCTTCGGAATCCGGCCAACAACCCCAACTAAGTACCATATTGGACCTGTCATTCAGTGCATTCTACTTTGACATCGGACCAATTGCTCAATAATGAGCTACAAAGTCTAATTGAAAAACGAAAATGATTTCTTACTGTGCAAACACGCAGCTTCTGCTGTGTTTGATGCCGCTGCATCAAATATCGGTGTTCGTTTGCCTTTACTGACTTACGGGTACTGAAGAACTAATAGCCCCAGACGCGCACTACTGAGTTATTTTACTAAATTTTAATGCCTTACATGGCAGACGCCAGGCAACTGGTTGCATTCGCCAGGAAGCGCAAACCACCACACAGGCGACTGCTAACAGGACGACGACCATGAACACACAAGACAATTATATATCGTACTAGTGCTGAAGCCCGCGTAAAAGCGGGCATACCGACAATGGCTGAATGTAGAAAAGCAAAATTTTCGTTACTTAACGTTGGAAATCTTATTCTCACAGAAGAAAATGAGTGTTTCCAATGTTGTGTCCTACATAAAGCTAAAAACAATAACCTTTTCGCGGTTTACACCGGATAAAAGTGGAACCCATGATCAAAGGGAAATGTCCGACCCCCCCCCCCCTAATTCATGTTTAGACAACAATCAAAGTGAAACCCATAATTCAAGGGAAAGGTTCTACCCCACCCCTCCTCCCTTTGTCTCTTTGCAATTGTATGATCTAATGCAGCGGGAATATGGAAACATTCACCCGTTTCTGATCACGAACCTTCATTATAGCTTTCATCAATTTGTTTTCCAAAGGAAGCCATTTGTTTGATCTTTGATGCCCCGCCTTGCCCCCAGAACCATTCCTACCATTGCCCTTTGTCAATCAAACCATTGCCCGTTGCTTTGCATAAGAAGGCACACCCTATCTTTCGTTGTGCATCTCATAGAAAGCTGCCGCCTACCTCCCTTCCTTAGCGTTCATCATCATTCTCATACATCCAAACACAGCAAACAAGCACGGGCAAAGGCAACATGGCATGGTTCGTCGCATTATGGCATGATGGTTCGTCGACTTCATTTTACGATATTCACAATATTTACAATCTATTTACAACCTTATTAGTTATTATTAATTACTATGCTTCTTCCGTGATCCAAAAGACCTCTTAGCCCTTCAAGACATCCAAGATGACTTGGAGAATCGCCACGTAGTGTGGCCACAAGGGGTGGTTGTGGTACTCCGTGGCCGGGAAATGGGCCCGAATCCCAGCCAATCCCGCCGGCCCAACCACCACTCTATCGCCCTACCAGATGGGAACATGAGGTGAAAAAAAGAATGGGGAACTAACTTGCTAAATGCATATGGCACACATTGAGGAGTGCAAACACATGGTTTTAATGAGGGTTTGGTAGCTGAGAAGCTGCATTCGCACTGAGCGGGCTGATTCGCACCTTGAAATACGCCGAGAATCGCCACCGCCAGAACTGCATTGTCAGATTCTAAAGTAGCGGTCGCAAAATTGTTCCGCTGGTGTCTGTGGATTCATGGTATCGCCCTATTCGTCGCAGAACTGCTGCAGCTGTCATGCCCTCTCCAGAAAGCGCCTGCAGACAGTGCAAATGGTCACGCGCTCCGCAGAAGGTCTGTTCCAAAACAGAGCTTCTGTTTTCCTTCAAGAAAAACGCGCCGCACTTTAGTATATCTTCCGTACTGGAAACCTACATATCCGACAACGCTCTGCGCAGCAAAAAACAACTGATATGCAGGAACGCGTTTTGCAGGAGAAACAGGGGTCGTGGAGCACGCGGGAAGCATACCTCGAAGCCACGGAGGTCTGCGTCCTGGCTCAGGGCCTCGGCGGCTTGCGCCACGCAGTCCGCCCAGGCCAAGAGGGGGAGATACATGGGTTGTGCGCACATTTTAGTTTCGCTTGTAACTAAAGCAAAGGAGGACAACAAACCCACATACACAAGGACAAGGACAGCGGAGGACGCTTGAAGATGACCCTTGCATGCATAACTTGCGTTGTTGCTCGCTTTGTTGTTTGCATTGAGTTTAAAACTCAAGGAAGTAGAAAAAATTGTTAACCTACCAAAGGGCTCAGAACTTATGTATAATTTCATTCCGCAGATACCCGTATAATTGTTCTGGTGTCGGATACTTTCATGCTTTTTCTTTCTTGAATTACTACTGACGGTGCACAGCCCGCCTGGCAGGGCAACTCGCCAGCTGGCGGCCAGACCACAGAGGCGCACAACGAACGACGACAACGATGAATACAACCAATAATTAAAAATGGTACTAGTGCTGAAGGCCGCGTAAACGCGGGCATACGGCCAGTGGCTGAATGTACAAAAGCAAAATTTTCGTTCCTTAACGTGGAAATCATATATTCACAGAAAAAGGGAGCATTTCAAATGCTGTGTGGAAATGTATGTAAGCAAAGCTGAAAACAAAAACCTTTTCGCGGTTTCCCTTGATTTGATGTACTTCAGGGAACCTTGAACACGATAAAATGTGTAACCCTAACCCCAACCCTAAACCTAACCCTAAGCGACCCTAGCCCTAACCCTACCCCTAGCCCTAACCGTAGCCTTAACCCTGACCCTAAACATAACCTTAGCCCTAACTCCAAACCCAACCCTCAACATTAGAAATCTGATTTTCACATGAAACAAAAAGAGTGTTTCTAATGCTATGTCCAAATGTATGCTTGCAAAGTTGAAAAAAGGAACTTTTTTCGCGGTCTATCTGGATTTTATGTACTTGAAGGAACATCGAACATCATGCCGTGTGTAACCTCAACAGCAACCCTAAGCCCAACCCTAACGCTAACCCTGACCCTAGCCCTCACGCTAACCTTAACCCTAAGCCTAAGGCTAACCCCAGCCGTAACCCTGACTTTAACCCTTAACGTTAAATGTAGTGTGTTTACATTGCTATGTCCAAAATATATGCAGGCAAAGCCAAAGAATGAAAGCCCTCTGCAGAGTTTATCTGCATGATGCATTTGAGGGGACATTGAACATCATGAATTGTGTAGATAGAAAACTTGTTTGTTGTTTTGTTAAGATACGTTATGCGAATAAAATGGTTTGCAAATGTTACAAAGCACATAAACATGAGCACAGCTGCAAGCAAAGAACCCACGGTAAGCTAGTTAATATAGTATTTCTGGGCACACGATGTTTGGTGTGTTTGGGGCTTCATCCGATTTTTCCCCAAGCACGCCCACCATTGATGACCCGAGTACCGTTCCTTGCCGTGGCACTAGACAAGGCAACGTACAATTGCCAATGGGCCAACACTGGGTCATGTAAAAGAAGTCTGACGTGGTCAAATGATTTGCCTTGGGACCGTTTAATGGTCAATGCAAAGGCCAAGCGCACAGGGTATTGGAGTCTCACAAATGAAATGGACAAAGCTTGGGTATCCCAGCAGGTCGGATTGATGCGTGGCAGCAAAACAACACGCCCCCTCCTTGCACCGGTAACTATTTCAGCTTAAATGTTGTATTCTAGACATGCCTTGACTATTAAACGAGTTCCGTTTATTGGCTCCTCGGCGCGGTTCAGGTTACGTAAAAAAATAATCAGCGCACCCACGTTGAGTATAAGTTCGTGGGGGGCATGCCTTGAGGTTGAGGCTTATTCGACAACTCAGGGGGATAGATGTTTGCATCATCCTGGTTTTCCGCGCCAAAGTAGTCGGCGCTTGTATCAACATATTCTTCACCCGCCAAATGCTGTAGTGCTGCCAAGTTCAATGAATCTGTGGCTCGATTCAGTGGGGCTAGGATGCAGCCACTAATCGGCTCTTTCCTCCCAATTGTCCGGAAAACGTGTTCCACCATTTATTCCATGGTATCCTCTAGCAGAAGCATATCAGGTGGCACAGACAAAGGGTTGTCTAGTTTGCCTTCACCAACGTCCAAAGGCCAACTGGAAAATGCACAGGCCTCCTGATGTGCATGCACATCGGTGTGTTCAAAGCGAATATTTGTGGTTAGGCGAAGCATCTTAAAGTAGGGCCAAAAGTAGCTCTTTTTCAGATCGGAGGCAACAATGGCAGCACGTGAGCCACGCGGCACAACCGACAGAATTTGCCACCAGTCGTCTGTCATAATCACAGTCTTACTGCCAAATGGCACCATCTGAAGTGCATCATCCACTTTACGCATGATGTCACGTAGAAGCTCATCCACCACGCGGAAGCAATCATTGTCAGCCATGGGTGCTTCATTCCGAACATTTAATTTACAATCGCGAAGAAAAGATGCGCGGGCGCTCTTGAAAGCTATGGAAGAAGTTCCCCCTTTGTTTACGGGTGTGCCCAATGCAGAGTGGCCAGATGTACCATCATCTAAGAGCAATTTGCCACCAGTCGCCTGTCATTACCACAGTCTTACTGCCAAATGGCACCATCTGAAGTGCATCATCCACTTTACGCATGATGTCACGTAGAAGCTCATCCACCACGCGGAAGCAATCATTGTCAGCCATGGGTGCTTCATTCCGAACATTTAATTTACAATCGCGAAGAAAAGATGCGCGGGCGCTCTTGAAAGGTATGGAAGAAGTTCCCCCTTTGTCTACGGGTGTGCCCAATGCAGAGTGGCCAGTTGTACCATCATCTAAGAGCAAGGACACAATCCCGCTTGCAGCAACCGCGAGTGCATGGTTCTCTTTACTACGAACATAGGGAAGCAAAAGGTTGTTGAGGTAGGTTTTTCCACAGGCTCAGCAATTTTCAATGAAGAAACACTTGGCATCAAAGATATTCTGTGTTGTTGAACTTGTGACCTCATCAAAAAAACTGCGTTGTTGGTTTTTGAGAGTTGGGATTCGGTGTTGCACATCTTTTTTGCAACTCTCCAATAGTCCAGGTGTCGTTGTCCTTGGAAGGCTCGGTTCCCGTCTTAGAAAAAACCGGCAAGGGCATTGAGGGAAATTTGGTTAGAGAAAGCCCTTGCCTTTGCAATATTCGTGCAACGGCAATCAGGGCGTCATTCACTACATCCTTTCGCTCTGGAAGACTGTGTTTCCCCAGCTCTTTCTTGGCGTGGTACATGAGGTTTCCAATAAAGTCATCTTCAAATGTCAGCCACAACTTGTATGGATCCTTTTGCAAGTTATAATCCTGAATTGTGCAAAAGAGGAGACGTAGTCTAGCTGCGCTATAGTACCTCACGGCCTCTTCAAGGCATGCATGCCATTCATCATCATCTTGCAAGAGACCACGGCGAATGCAAGCTTGTTGGTACGTTGCATGTTCGGTGCCTTCCACCGTACGCAGATACGCAAAGGATGTGGCACCCGGCACTTGGTTTAACGAAAGATGAAGAAAGTATAGCTGGCCTGCATTGGGCATGATAAAGTACATACAACCAACAACGCGGTCAACCATCTTCTTGCGAACTTTCCACCCTTTGCTTTGACCATGATAGGTATAAAGCTCAGCATAGTCAGTATACAATAGATGCTTGCCAAATTGAGGCTGGGGCTTGGCATTGGACTTGAGCCACGCTGTCAATGAGACGTCCGGAGGCCCGTGAGGAACCACGTCAGGGAGGCTCTGCTGATCACTCCAACTGACATATCGTTGATTTTCCAGGTGGATGGGCAACCGCATGACAGGTTGGAACTGCACATACATGTCAAAACCCGGGTGACGCCATACCTCTCGGATGTACAAATGTACCGGCCCTCAACGAACTCAACAGTTTCGTTGTTCGCATTGTCACGCGTCACTGCATCACAATGATCAAAGCCTTTGAAGATGTACTCATGCAAATACTTAATCCCGGCACTCCATATTGATGTGAGAAATGTATCGTTTTGCCAGGGCACGCGCATGTGGCACTACCCATCGGTTATCCAAAACGTTTCCACGGCTAAGCACGGTGCGGCCATTGTTTCTCCGTCGGTAAACAGGGGATCCATCTTTCTTGTCCAACGTGGCATCGACAAACTCTGTTGGATACACATTTGAGCAACGGCCATTTTTAATGCAATCGTAATTTGGGTTCTTATGACCACACGGTCCATGCATGTAGCAGTTGGCTATCATGTCATATAGCTCAGGATCCGCATTCCGGTCAAGAATCTCTGCACAGATGACATGGTCGTAATTCATAGGTGATAATAGGCTATATTAATCGGCGAATATGACCAAAAGGTGGACATGCGGTGGACCTCTCTTTTGAAACTCGATGATATACATGTGGGCAGCCGGCTGACCCAGGAATCCATTTTTCAGCATGTTGTCCAGCAACGATCGAAGCTTGAGTTTGAATACGCAAGTGATGAGGTCCGGGTGATCCATTGATTTTTGACTGGGGAGCAAGGCAGCTGCAATCTCTGGCCAATGGGGCTTTGCAGTCATAGGGATAAAGAGGTCGGCGTTTCCCCTTTTACGTGTGATTGTAATTCCATCTTGGTACAACGCATGTAGTGCCTGAGGGCAACCGCCAAAAGAGCATGGCAAAATAACTCGTTTGCCAATGGATGATGCATCAACATCCCCTTTTTGTACAGCATCTTCAGGCCCGGTGTACAGAGGACATCTCAGCTTTTCTTGATTGTGTTGAATCTATTGCAAGAGTTGCAACTCCACCTTGCCATATTGATCTACAATGTATGCCACATACAAGCTGGCAGCACGTTGCTAAAAGCTTCTGGTATAACTCGTCGGCGTTTGCATTAGGTAGAAAGCAGCAAATTCCCCCGCACTCACAGTGTTGTGTGGCCTTCTGGTCATTGCGGGCGCCTTCGTTCACACGTACATATAACATCATGGGCCACATGATCTCAAACTACACACTTGCTACACACCAACACACACCTAAACACACGCACACAAATTACACCAATTGTCACAACCAACTACACATGCACACATACTCAACCAAATATAGTATTGTAAACATCGACTTAACCGCCCATGATACAAATACAACCGGAACGCCTTATGTAAATAAGAAACGGGGGAGCAGCCCATGGACACGCTGTGAGCATTTATCATCATCACTTCAGCCGAGGAAAGAACATCGTAGTGTGCAAGGTGCCCTTGTAGAAGTGGACCATGGCCCACCGTGTTGCAAATCAGGTTGAAATCCAAAGTGGGTCGCTCTGAGGTAGAAAACTGGGGGGCACCGAAAGTCAATGCCCTGAAATGAAAGTAAAGATTTAATTGACTCAAGCGATGATGTTTTGCAATTGAAAAGCCTTGCTGGTCTTGTAAAGGCTTGTGTTTCAGCCCTAGGGGAAAACATCCGGGCAGCACAACACGGTCAGGCAATCACAGGGCATGGCGCAGGGATATGCCTGGGATCATATATTGCTGAGTACTGACAGCGTGTTTGGTTGGGTGATTTATGAGTGCCTCGTTCTCAAGGCTCCCCTGTAGGGGTAAGCAAAATTGATTGGCATGGAGCGGAAAGGCTACAGCGGTAGACCCCGGTGGAGGTCGGGTGAACTGATAGTGCTGAACGTAGGAGGCGCCGTGAGTGTGACGGGCGTTACAGGGCATGGAGAGGTCGTCGCACATTGTACTACACCTTGTCCTTCTCCATGGGTTACCAAGACGTCAGACCGCAGGCGCCACATGTGGTGCTGACCGCAGTATTCTTGTCGAACGGTTGCATGCCCACCAGAGTTCTGATGATGGCGTTCAGCTGCGGTGTTGGCCTCGGGTGTCCTGGTATATAGGCTGACAAAAGCTGTCTGCGTATCGTCACAGACTGCTCGAGCAAAGAAACGACCGACCATAGACGGTGTGAGACCCCAGCAGGGGGCACGTGCTGTGTAAGTGTGCGCCGAAAAACATTTAGTTATGTTCGCCGTATGAGCCGCGGCAGTGTTGGGAGTTCGAGCTTCAGGAGCCGCGTCAATTGGCCTCCAAGATTCGCTGTGGTCAACCAGGCAGTCTAGATCTTCGATAACCGTGGAGAGGGTGAAAGGCATGTCATAGGGCCGTCGAAAGAACCAGTCAGGGAGCTCAAAGAAGATGTTGGCGATGCTCTCCAAAAGCGCCTCAAGAGTGTGGACTCCTCAGACAATGACTGCAAGGTTGGAATGAAGGAATTTGTCGAGGTAAGTGATGTCTAACTGCCGGCGGATAGTAGCTGCCAGGGTGAGGACGGAGGCCGCGCCAGTTGTGGCTGACATATCTTCGGTTTCGATGCAGGGACTGAGCGACAGAACGGTTGATGTCGTTTTACTCCCTCAACCATGTGGGTGCTTGCTGGTTCCCAGGCCACGGCGTCTGTAGGGACATCCAGCTGGGAGGTTCACTGCGGCGTGACGCCGCGGGCCTAGTGGAACAGTACGGCGCCTTCTCTGTACTAAAGTAAATCCAGGAGGAGGTAGAGTACACGAGCAGTCGTAGTTTTTGAAAGGCTCATTGTCGGAGACGTCCGTGGCTGTTGCGCGGAGTTCCCAAGCGCAGCAAAGCTGTTAGGGGACTTAAATGAGGTGTAGAACACTGGAGCCGAGGTATCAGAGTAGTCGTCGTCGTCCCTTTCGTCAGAGGGCGGCAGTGATGCTGCGGTGTAAACGATGCTCGCAGGCGTTGTTGAGCGGCCCTCCCACAGCACCTCGGGCGGTGCACGAGTAATACCATCCTCGACTTCTAAATCTGGCGGCAGCTGGAAGCCCAGTGTAGGCAGAAGGAAGCTGGGCGGCTGTAATGGACTGATTGGCTGAGCAGCAGGAGGTTCTTCGGTCGTCAGCGAGGCAGTCAAAGTGTGGATAGGAGCCAGTGTCGGTGACCGTGTCTTAATCAGGATAGGGAATGGAGCTGCAGTGTCCACGAGGGCTGGATTGTCATTTTGGGGACCACCGTAGCCGGTCGCGCAAAATGCGTAGCATGTTTCATCGTTGTAGGCTGGTTGCACTTCAGCAAGTACGGCTCATGGGACGTAGGAGTCCAGGTTGGTGGCGGCAGCGAATGTCAGCTAGGATAAGACGCTAGTCGTGGACATTCAGAGTACGCTGGTGGTTCGTTGCTGGAGGGTAGTGCAGGAATATTCAGAAGCAGGCAGTGGCCAAGGGCTGAAGTAGTTGCCGTAGGAGTCTGCATGGAGGGAAGGCGCCTGTTGTGAACGGGGAAAAGAGGAGATTAGCTGCACCAGTGTTCGAGCTGAATGGGCAGCGATTTCCGCGAGTAGGTAGGCATTGATCTGGACAGACTGCAAGAGGACTGTCTGAAGGGTATACTCGAAGAGGCCCCACTGCGATTGCGGGATTCCGGCGGCGGATCTTTTTGTCGCAGTTACGGGCAATCATAACTGCGCTGGGTGGAACTGTATGGAATTGTTGTCATTGGATCTACTGGGGAAAATGTCGGGAAAAATCCCCAGCAGAAGACGATCACGAATTCGTTGGTATCAAGCTCATTAGGATCCGATCGCGACTTCTTTCTTCTGCTTTTTTTTTCTCAGCTGAATGTCAGCAGTCCAACCTTGTTCACCTCTTGGGAACGAAAGAACGTAGTGAAGTTGGTCTGAGCCGGATGAGATCTGTGATGCGCTTGACACCACCGGTTCGCAAATGGACCAAAAGCTGGCCGGGAGCATTGAGGATTGTTCCTCCTGGAACAAAGGCGGGAACCCCACTTACTAAGAGGAAATTATAGAAACGGGTTTTCACATTGGATGCGCAACGGAGCATGATGGTGACATCTGGGTCGTGCAGTGAAGCAGCTTGGCGGAAGACCTTCGCATATGCATTGTGTTCTTTCAACATATTTCCCAAGGAAATAAATAGGGGCTCCTATAGGCTTCGTGCAAAGGCAAATCCATGCCAAGCACACAATTGATCTTCAGATTTCATAATGTATACTTGTGCAAATCTTGCCTTTTCATTGTTGTTGGGAATCAATGGCCCCATGCGGTGATAAATGGTACCCGGGACCCGAAATTGGTGTTGTTCCCCTGCCATGGGACCACTGGCAAAACGCAAATCAACATTACCTTCCATCGATGCCATCGTGAGGGCTGAATTGTACTTGCAAATGTTATTCCGGAAGTGCCTTGCCTCAGCGGTTTCATACGAAAGCAATGATTTCCACGGTTCTGGTAGATCTAAAAGAATCGGTAGTTGCACTTGGCCACGCCGACATCAAATGGTACCGATTCCACCCGGCCAGCAAAGGGCATGACAATGTAAACATTCAACATCCATTTCACCTGCAAAATGCTTTTCAATGTGCTTGAGATCGTCATCTGCGAAGCTTCGAAAAGTACATTGTGCACAAAGATGCCGAGCCAGAATGGCATTGAGATGCATATTGCGTGTACGTGCATTTGGTTCTCCATGTAGTGTTGCATATTCACATCGGCTTTTCTTTCGAGTATCATTTGCGTGTGATTCATAGTCTTCTTGTGGGCGCTTGTTGACCCCCTCAGGATGTGCACCACGTCGTTCGAGAGGTTTTTGGTTTAGATCTGCAGCACGCAGTGCATGTTGAGCTCGGAGCTTTTGGTTCATTTCATCATTGTTTGATTGAGATTGCGCTGCATATCTAGCCCGACGCCTTGCATTGATGGCATCTCTTTTTGATGTGTATTGTTCTCGACGGCGTTGATTTGTATCATGCAATGGCCGAGCATGGACATCATGATTTGATAATGACGATGTGTTATTCAATGTAGGGGCTGATGCCAATGAAAGTTGTGGTGTACGCGTTGATATCGTTGAGATCTGCGCAAAGAATGAAAAAAATGTGTCTGGCTTTGCAACATGTAGTTCAGGGCCACATTCTCAGCAGCCAAAAGTAATGCATTTCCCGCCAGGGCAATGGGGCCATTAGCCAAATCTGATATGCAATACTCTTTGGACGCAAGGGTTGGTAACGGCCCTTCTTCGGGTGGACATAGTGGCGCAATCCCCGTTTCACTTGGTACCGACATTGTACGTGATGGTACAAAAAATTTGTCCTGTTGTGAAATTGCACTGCCAAATAACGATGGAACGATTGGTGTTGTTTTAAGACATGGTGAAGCCGGTTCGGACCCCCGTGGCCATCTTTGGGTCACTTGGGGTGTGTATCTAGGTGCCGGCAAGCCGCCATTGGCTGATATCATACTCTCCCATCCACCTGGCCTAACCCGATGTGATAGTGTGATAGGTTTGGCCATTCCGGCTATGAGCGGCCATTTTCAGTACCGAGGCGCCGCCAGCTGAGATTTATGTATCAGAATATCAGGAATCAACAGGGTTTTTTTATCATACAGTTTCCGTAATTTTTGCGCCTTTCGTTCTGATTGTCAATGTATCGGCGACTGTCAGTTGGCTCGCGATTGTGCGGTAACCAATTGGTTAACTGTTATTTCCAGATAATTTGGCGGAAACCCCGATGAAGGGTCAGATTTCATCAGTAAAGGGTTCCTTGCTTCCGTATTTTTCATATTATACACTCGCAAAATTAATCTGATTTTTTCAGACCTTCGGAATCGGATTTTCGACTTCGACATCGCCGCACTTGATATGATGAATCTCGAGTGGTCATACATTTTTCCCCGATCACGAATCAACCTTCTTTTTGTTATTCCCTTCATTTTTCTCGGAGATATAGTCAAAACAAAAGTGATTCGTGAGACCACTTTGAAGAATCATATCTCCAGCTCACCGCGAGGGAAACCAATTTCGAGAATCGGGTTGGAACTGCCTTGGTCTCAACTTAATTTAGGAAGCATCAAACGTCTTTGCTGTGCACACATGCCCGGTGTAGCAAGAGATAATGTACAAGAGGGTAGAAAGTGGTTTACAACTCTTGGGCCATGCAACCGAATATTTAATTGTGACTTTCGAGTGTATCGCATGAGTGTTGGTGTTGCATAGAAACTTTCCTTGGGTTCTTACGTATTTTTAACGTGAAGTTATGTCCATGGAGGGGCATGGCATATCATGGTGGGAGCCACTTTTAGAGGGTATGTGTTATATGCATGGTATGTGCTTCGATATGCTCACGCCCATGTTATATATCTTCGTGTGGCCGAAGAGATGGGGAGCCATACGTGACAAGGGTTTTGCCCACGTTTCAATTGTGGAATTCAAAGCGCTAGACTAAGTCTACCGCGTATGTCTTGCTCATGGTATGTTTGGCAAAGAGATCCATGAGTGCACTCACATTTTCATGGGGCATGTAGATATGAGTGGCGAAGGTATCTCCATGCCCCAAGTTGGGGATTCAAGTTGGGGAATTGTTCGCAAATGGTTCCAATCATTTGTATATTGAACCATGTGCGGATATCATGGGTGAGCATAGAGATATACTATCATGACAACTTTTCTGTTTGGACATATTTTCATGCTTTTGACCTCAATTCTGCTCGTTTTGTGTACTTATCTGGTCGGCAAACAGCAAGAAGCCTTTGGAGAGTCGAACCATGGTATGTTGTTCATATGTTGGCATATGCTTTGGAGTTGAACACCACCATATGCCGGATCGCGTACTTCATTTGGCTTGGCGCACAAAGGATTACAAGAATTGATCTCAAGATCATGGGCTGACTTGGGCAGTGTGTGGCGCCCATATCCGAAGGGATTTGGAGGGTAAAGTGAGAATGTACATGAGCATTGAATTTTGGTCTCTATCCTCCATGAATACTAGACTTCGATTCCATGCATGCTTTGAGCCTTCGGATAAGTGGTACCTTCCATTTTGAGCATATATTTGATATATGGCCAATATGGTGTGAATTGGCAGTTTTTGGCATGTTATGAGTTCAAACTCATGGGGCACGTCTCTAAGCTCATTTGACCCGAAGTCCAACCAAATATATGTCAGGGTAGGGCATGGTTATGAGTGCCACTCTAGGCCATGACACGCCACTCCCCCTGTTGGGCTAGGATTTAGAGTCTTGGGAGTGAACACATTTTTGGGGTTTGTGTAGTGACTTTTGACACATGTCATTTAGCCATCTGCTTTGACTGGGTTCAGGGCATCATGTTGGTGAGTCAGGGGAAGGTCTTGAGTCCAGGGAATGAGGGGTCTATTGCTGAGTCTGTGTATGTTTACCTCTTTCCCCATCTTTGCTTTATTTGTGTTCATATGCCAATTTCAGGGCTTTCCTACTTGGTGCAATTCTTGTACATGCCCGCCACCGGGAGACAACCGGTGTGCTGAACGGAAACCCGCAGTGTGGATTGGGTTATTGCTGTATCAGTGGGATCTGGTTGCTCTTCAGGGTTGAAGGAGGATTTCATTTTCTATATTTTTCGACTTTGGACCCTGGATTTTGAGAAATGCAAGCGCTTATCCGGAGCAAGTCACCAGGGGTGACAGGCGGAAGGGGCACAGCAGGGGCCGGTCCTGGTAGGGACCTTCTTTATGGTAGCAGAGGCGTACCTGCTGCCCCTACCTACCGCCGACCCGGGGATTTGGGCCCCTATGAGCCCTGCCCAAGAACGCCCCGGGTGCGTATTGTGGACTCGCTGGAGACCACGCCGGAAGTGGAGCCCCGAGGAGAAGTACGACGTTCCGGAAGAGGAGGACTTGACATGGAGGACCTGGTCTCCATGTGTGAGCGTCGCTGCCGAAAGGCATGCAACCTCCGCTCCGCCGCGGAGGACTCCGAGGAGACCTGCCATTCAGGCAGCAGTGGAGGACGGGCCTGGCGCTACCGGAAGCGCGGTTCACCCAAGCCCGCGGCAGGGGACGCCAGGGCTATGGATACGGACCCCAGCCCGGTCAGGCTGTGGGACTCCGAGGGGCACTCCGAGGGCTATCGGACAGCCTATGAGCAACCTTTGGAGTCGGAGGAGACAGCCAGGCCGCCCACAAGGGCGAACACGGCTCCAGAACCCAGCCTGGAGCATGACGCCGAGGCATTGGAGAGGCCCGCCAGAGCCAGAACGGCGCCTGTGGCCCGGTACACGGAGCCAACGCGGGATATCATGGGCGACACACCCATGGCGGAAGAGTCCGAGGCGCCGGGAACCGCGGGATGCGCCGGATCAGGTGGAAAGCACGCTGAGTGCCACTGCGAGCACGTGTCCTTCCTCATGGGCAAGTACCCAAAGATGGGGATGGACGCCATCGTGCATCGCCTCGACAGCCTGGACAACGCGAAGGACGGCCTAGAGAAGGATATCGCCGGGATCCTGGATGACCAGTCGGCCGCGGAGACAGACATGGCGGAGCTGCGAGCGGAACGGGACCGGTACCGGGAGAATCTGGAGCTGGCCCTGCAGAAGCAGCAGCGAGTGGTGGACAGCGTCCTTCACCTAGTGGAGGACATGTCGGGACGCCTGAAAAGGCTAGAGGAGCGACAGCCCCTCACCTCGGGTCCAGAGCTCCGGCAAAGCCAGCAGCGGCAGAGCTGGTGGAGCGGGTTAAGACCCGCCGGAGCGCCATGGATAAACCCATGAGCGGCCCGGCAGAGGCACCATACGCGCCTCCGCGTGTTGACCCGGGTGCGCTGCCGTTTGTTCCCATGTTCAGCGAATGCACAATGCTCGGGGAACACACGGCACCGGCCGGGTCCATGCAGGAGGGCACGCAACCACGGACCCGAGGAGCCTGACGGTACTGATGTCCCATGCAGCTGCCCAGGATCCACCGACCACTACAACTGCCCATGCAGTTTATGCGGAAGAGGAGATCCAGAGCCAGACCATGCAGGGACGAACCATGGGAAGCACTGACGGACACAGTCGAGGTCATCCAGGCTGAAAACCTGTTGGTGAAGGACCCTCATTCGGGGATATGGACAGCCGGTGGAGCAAGTCCTTCCCGCATTCCAAACCCCATGGGTTCAGGCCCAACTGGACCGCACTCCATGGAGGAGAGGGATGTACGGGGAGTGTACTCACACCCCCCGGCCACAGGTGGTATCCGTTTCGGTGGAGTAGTGGCTGCGGACGTCGGAGACGCCATCAGGATTGACGACCTCAGGGGAATCAAAATCCCCTACTACGATGGCAACCCCCACAACCTGGACGACTTCATCCTGGATTGGGAGGACTTCGCCGAGGAGGTCGTCGGCGAGATGAGAGGAGCGCCAAGGGACAAGTGGATATGCCGGACATTCCCACACAGGCTGGCGCAGGACCTGAAGGAGGAGCTCAGGGATCATATCCGCGAGGGACTGATCCAAACGAAGCAGGCCTGCCTCCAGTGGCTGGAGGACGAAGAGCGAGTGGACGCCCCCAACAAGAAGTTGGAGGATTTGTGGTCCATTCCGCTGCCGCTGGAGCGCGGAGAATTGAGGGTCCGAGAGTGGAATCGGTACATCCGCAAGTACCGAAGAAGCCTCAAGCTGGTGGAGGACTGGAATGAACCCAGCGAGATCCGCCACCTGCTGAAGGACGTCCTCCCCGGGAACTGGAAGAGGCGAGTGGAGGACAAGGAGAAGAAGCCAGCCAAGAAGCGGGTGGCGGTGAGGATCATGGCGGCGGAGGATACCCATGCGGGTATCATGGAGTTCTTCAGGAGGAACCTGGTCGAGCCCAATCGGATGTTGGGACTGAAGAACGCCGTGTACGTGGAGGTATTTGGCGACACCATGGGGCAAAGGCTGATGCGCCTCAACAACGTGGAGTGGAGGCGCGGAGAGCCGCTGAGGATGCAGGTCATCTTCGCCCGCATGAGCCTGCACGAGATCATGAAGTACATCACGGTGGAGTTGAAGCTCAACGCCAAGAACGAGGCCCACGTGCAGGATCGCCAAGGTCATGGACAATGAGGCCATCATCGCCATCATCAGTAGATCCAGGAGGACACAGCCAACTCCGCGGAGGATGGTAGTGGAAGTGGCCAAGACCACTGGACCGGGTCCCGGGAGGATCATGAGGAGGCCCATTTCTTCGCGTTTGTGGCTCACAACGTGAGGGACCATGGGCAGGATTGGTCGAGATGGAGCCAGGTGGGACCCAAGAAGGGCAAAGAGCCAAGGAGGATCGGGAACCCACCGCTCTCGTTCCGGGAGTACAGGTCTCAGCACGACGGGTGCTGGGTCTGTTATGGCAAGGGAAACAACCATGCACACAACCACCGTCGGTGCAAGGTGTATGAGGCGGACAAGAAGGCCTACTTTGCCGCCCATCCCGAGAAGAAGCCCAAGGAGCAGCGGATTGCCGATTGGAAGGCGAAGGGCGGAGACGGGGAAAAAGGCCAAAGCAAAGGCCAAGGGAAAGGCAGAGGAAGAGGCTATGGTGGTGGACCTGGCCAAGACCAACGAGTGAGGTCGATCGAGGAGGTTGCTGAGAACATGTTGAGGACATTGGAGGAACTCAAAGCCCAGCAACGTGGTGGACAAAGTCCTGATGGATCGCAGCCGGAAGGGGCTGCGGGAAGTCAAGTCTAGAGAAGCCCCCACGGGAGTGGGACCTCGGAGGTCTCTCCTCTGAAAATCAGTGGAATCCCTGAGGAATCCGAGGCACATCGGGTGCCGAAGAAGGCTCCAGAAGAGCCAAAACCACTGAGTTTCGCCACTCCCAACCCCTGGAGCGCCCTGCCAAGGGAAGTTTATGTGGGCAAGGGAAGTGGCAAGAAAGAAGGAGCGACCACGGAGAGCACTGTGGACGGGCAGGACCAGCCCAAGATCTACACCATTCGTGACCATACCCTCGAAGTCCTGATGCACCCGGATGTGCTAGAGTTGCATGCCGTGAGAGTCGTCCATACACCGCATGGTGACGAGCGGCAGTTGCACTTGAAGGTGCGTGTACGGTGCGGACAAGAGGAGTTGGTGGTGGATGTTTTGGTGGATACGGGTGCCCAGGTGAGCCTGGTCCGGAGAGGGTTGTTCAAGGAGGAATCCCTGCAGCCCAGCCGGAGACCGGTACGCCTGAAGGTGGCAAATGGTTAGATTATGGGTGGTGGTACCCATGAGGCCACTATCAGTATGGAACTCTGGGAACATGAGCGCTTGAACCGCCGTGATCTGGCGAAGAGAAGCACTCTATCCGGGAACTTCTATGTGGCCGACATTACAGATTGGGATATGATCATGGGGTATGACTTCATGGTGGCAAACGCCATTGGAGCCCTTTCCCATCCCGCAACGCTGGTCTGGGAGGATGATGAATGCCTCACATGGCTGTCCACGGATTATGCATGTGGATCATCCCAATGGAATGCTGAGGAAGAGGATCGGATCGTCTGAGCGGTGCAAGCTGTGGGTGCCAAGTCCAGAGGAGACTGTGGAGTTCAGCTCACGGAGTATGGAATGGCGCCGCAGGTGTATGACAGGATGATCCAGAAGCTTCCCGGGATGCCCCACTTTTGCGAAAGTGTAGGAGGCATTGGCATCGAGGAGACTCAGCCTGGCACAGGCATTGGGGTTTGAAGGAGTGGGGGCCCATGTATTGGCATGGCTCCCTGGACAATACCAGACGTACGGTGAAAGAGATCGTCGCGGATAGGGCGAAGGGGGTCCTGGTAATAACCGGCATAAGAACCACCCCATGTCCGCTGGAAGGTCTCAAGTCGACGCTGGCCTCCATCACCCTGAACGAGATGTCATTCGGGCCAGAGGAGGAGTTGTTCATCGACGCCAAGGGTGTATCAATGCCCTCCCCGGGTCAAGCGTGGGCCACCAAGGCTTTCCTGGTGGATGGGGCGCAAGCCCAACCCACCGATCGTGGGAGGTTTGGTACAGCGAACATCAAGCTGAAGCCAAACCCGAAGATCTATCGTCCTCGGGAGTACCAACTTCAGGGCGATCGGGCCGAGGCCATGAAGAAGTTGCTGGCCGAGTTCATTGAGCGGGGCTGGATCGAACCCTCCGACAGTGAGTGGGCCAGCCCAGCCTTTATCGTGCCCAAGAAGGAGAAGCGCGAGTGGAGGTTGGTGGTGGATTACAGGGGTTTCAACAAGCAAACTGAGCACGACTCGTACTCGCTACCGCTGATCGACACCATCCTCCAAAAGCAACAGAAAAAGCGGATCTTCACGGTGTTAGACCTGAAAGACGGCTATAACCAGATGCCGCTACACCCGGACTCCAGGCCCTGCACAGCGATGTCGACGCTGCTGGGGCCCATGCAGTGGAAAGTGGTGCCTTTGGGCGCCAAGAATGGCAACGCCGCTTTCCAGCGCATGATGGAGGACCTACTCGGTCCTGTCCGGGACTGTGCCGACCCCTTTGTGGATGACATCATCATCGGATCCGGCACGGAAGACATGACTGAGGACGAGCTCATCGAAGCGCATGAGAAGGATCTGCGCCGAGTGCTCAGCGAGTTGGACAAGCACAACATGGTGTGCAAGCCAACCAAAGCCTCACTCTTCGTGGAGGAAGTGGAGTTCGCGGGTCACGTGGTTGGTCACGCGCAACGCCGTCCCATGCCTGGGAAGCTGGCGTCCCTGCACCACTGGGAGAAGCCCCAGACCATCAGCGAACTCCGGTCCTTCATGAGGTTCTGCAATTACTTTTCGGGCTATGTCTGGATGTATGCAGAACTCTCGGGGCCGCTGCACAAGATGCTGCAGGTGTGGAACTTCGATGGCCGGAAGGGGAGCAAGAAGAAGCTTGCTTGGACCCCTGAGGCCGAAGATGCGTTCAGCCGCCTGAAGGAGCGACTCCTGGGGCAGCTGGGGCTATTGCTGGTGGACCCGGACAAGGGATTCGTGCTACGGACTGTAGGTCCAGTCCTCGAGCAGGTCCGGGATGACGGGTCGCACGTACCCGTGGCGTTCTGGAGCATGATCCTGGCCGAGGGCCAACGTCGAACCTGGACCGCGAGGGAGAAGGAGAGGTACGCCATTGTCTGTGCGCTCAGGAAGTGGTCTGGCCACATCGGATTGCAACCGGTGGTGGTATGTACGGACCATCAGTCCTTGCAGAGCTGGCACAAGGAGCACCTCGACACCCCCTCGGGACCGGCGGCAAGGAGGGCCCGATGGCATGAGACGTTCGCCAAGTTCGACCTCAGCGCCGTATACGTCCCAGGGAAGGACAACATTGTGGCAGATTGCCTCCGTCGGTGGGCCTACCCCGCGGGCAAGGCTTGGATGGACATATCCAGCCATGGAGACGCCGAGGAGAACGAGGAGGCCAAGCGCATCATCAAGATGGAGAAGGCCATGGAGCAAGAGGGGGTCAAGTGCTTTGTGGTGATGGCAAACCGTTCGGACCTGGCCAAGTTCCGGGGTGCCCGCGTCCAAGCTATTCGAGATGAAACCCTCGAACAATGGATTGTGGCCCCTGTAGAGCTAGTCAGGTCGGTGCTCACAGAGGAATTGGTCGGATGACTATGCGGCATCCGAGCACTGGAGCAAGTACTGGAACGCCGTGAGCGCCCCGTCGGACGACGAATGGACTGAGGGCTTGACCGAGGATGGGGACAAATTGTTCCTCAAGGACAAGCTATTGGTCCCTGAGAACCGAATGGAGGAGCTCATTGACCACTGGCACAACGCCCAGCTCATGCATCCTGGTCGGGACAAGATGCAGCAGGACCTGGAGTGGCGCTTCAAGTTCCCACCGGGGTACTACACCCTCCTGAAGAAGTACTGCAGCGACTGCGCGGTGTGTCGGGCCACGAAGAGCCCCAACCACTCCACGGCGGGCAACCCGGTGTATACGGCTATACTGGAGGCCCCTATGCGGTCCGTGGCCATGGACGTATTCGCCATGCCTGAGGTCACCGTGGAAGGAGAGACCTACGACTGTGTCATCCTGGCGGTCGACAGGCACAGCGGGTATATCGTGGCGGTCCCGGGCAAGAAGTCCAAGAAGAAGGACAAGAAGGACAAGCATGGAGTGGGGCTGCAGGCCAAGACCGTCGCTAATGCCATGATCAGGCATTGGCTGACGATTTTTGATGTCCCTGCTGTCATCTGCAGCGATCGAGGCAGTCAGTTCGTGGGGACGTTGTTCAAGGTGATGTGCAAGCACATGGGGATTCGGCACGACAGGACCGTGGCGTACCACAGCCGGTCGAATGGCCGGGCTGAGGTGGCCGGGCGGCAGATGTTCGAAAGGTTCCACCAGCTGCACATCGACGACCCGGGCCGGAATTGGTACAATTCGCTGTGGAGAGTACTCCAGGCGTACCATGACCTTCCGGGACCCAGAGGGCTGTCGCCCCATCGTATCCTGTTCCTACGGGATCGAGTGTCACGCACTCTCCCGTGGTTGAACCATGGCAAAGTGGCCCGGGATGCGAACGCTATGATGGCTGAGGTGGACGACACGGCGGCCAAGGTGTGCAAGTCACTACAGGACGAGCATGACAAGAGGGCCAAGTACTTCAAGCAGGGAAAAGTTCAGAAGTATGCTCTCCAAGACACCGTGTGGGTGGAGCGGCACCACAAGGATGTCCTGTCCAGGCATCGGCAGGCATCTTGGTATGTGCCGGGGGTGATCGTTCGGAAGGTCGGCCAGGATGTGTATGCGGTTCGTGTGGGGGATAACAAGGTCCTGGACCGCGACCATACCCAGCTTCGTCCCCGAGCACCAGACCCCAGCGGACGTCCCGTCACCTTCGAGTTCACGGCCGGCGATGTGGACTCGGACGACGAGGGTGAGGACGACGACTTCACCACTGAGAGGATCCTGGCGGACAAGCCGGACCTGGGGACGCCTGGGGGGAGGCTTTATAAAGTCAGTTGGAAGGGATTCGCCGCATCCAGGGACTCGTGGGAGCCTCCGAGCAGCTTTCTGCCGAGGTACACCACGGTCTGGATGGACTATCTGAAGAAAAAGAACATTTCTTTGGATGTCAAGGACGTGTTGGTCCATTTGGTGGCTGCAGTAGCACCATAATGGTCTCCCGTGGCATTTTTGTTTGTTTCTGTGCTTGGGAGTCGGGTGAGGGCGTTCATCCGGGGATTTTTCGGCCTTGATTGGCCATATACCCCCTTCACTCGATCCCCACATATATATTTCATTGTGGTATACTTTTTTAGGTCGACCGACGACGTTTCTCTATCTTTGATCCCCTTGGTCCATGTTGTAGATGAAGAGGAGACCGGAAATGGCGTAGGGCACCGATTATGAGTGTCCTCACCCCTCTCTTGGGGCGTGAGGGACGCCTACGACGTGTGTGGGGCCTCCATGTGTCCTTGGGACATGGGGGGGGGGGTTGGAGCCCATTGGGGTCCTCCCGTCCTCTCTTCAATGACTTCCGAGGGGTAACAGCGCTCTGAGAAGGGGGTTGAAGCCGGTTCGGACCCCCGTGGCCATCTTTGGGTCACTTGGGGTGTGTATCTAGGTGCCGGCAAGCCGCCATTGGCTGATATCATACTCTCTCATCCACTTGGCCTAACCCGATGTGACAGTGTGATAGGTTTGGCCATTCCGGCTATGAGCGGCCAGGTTCAGTACTGAGGCGCCGCCAGCTGAGATTTATATATCAGAATATCAGGAATCAACAGGGTTTTTTTATCATACAGTTTCCGTAATTTTTCCGCCTTTCCTTCTGATTGTCAATGTATCGGCGACTGTCAGTTGGCTCGCGATTTTGCGGTAACCGATTGGTTAACTGTTATTTCCAGATTTTTTGGCGGAAACCCCGATGAAGGGTCAGATTTCATCAGTAAAGGGTTCGTTGCTTCCGCATTTTTCATGTTATACACTCGCAAAATTAATTCGATTTTTTCAGACCTTCAGAATCGGATTTTCGACTTCGACATCGCTGCACTTGATATGATGAATCACGAGTGGTCATACATTTTTCCCCGATCACGAATCAACCTTCCTTTTGTTATTCCCTTCATTTTTCTCGGAGATATAGTCGAAACAAAAGTGATTGGTGAGACCACTTTGAAGAATCATATCATATCTCCAGCTGACTGCGAGGAAGACCAATTTCGAGAATTGGGTTGGAACTGCCTTGGTCTCACCTTAATTTGGGAAGCATCAAGCGTTTGTGGTGTGTACACATGCCTGGTGTAGCAAGGGATAATGGCCAAGAGGGTAGAAAGTGGTTTACAATTCTTGGGCCATGCAACCGAATATTTAATTGTGACTTTCGAGTGTACCGCATGAGTGTTGGTGTTGCATAGAAAAATCTCCTTGGGTTCCTACGTATTTTTAACGTGAAGTTATGTCCATGGAGGGGCATGGGATATCATGGTCCCCGCGATCAGTTGCCGTGACAAGATGACATTGCGGCGGCTGGATGGCATGATGGATAGAGTGTAGTGTTCGTAGTAGTCGCTGTGCAAACCGTTTCTGATGTTTGTCCAATCAATCGCTGATTTGTCGCCGGGATGCAGTTTAGTGCCGACATGAGGGCTTGCCAAGCTTGATCATCGTTCAAAGGTTACAAGAATAAGACGTGTTTGTCCCTCTTGACATGGGTTTCCAACCAATGTTCCCAAATAACACGGTAGTGATGATTTTCCTGCACAAAACGTTGCAGCCGGGTAAAATTCTATTTCGTCAAATGCGACAACATGCGTCACAAAAGGCTAAACGTGAAACAACATTTTCTGACATGTCCTGAGGGCGTGGCATCACTCAGCGGTGCCGGTGTCATGGCCACGTGTTGTTCACTGCCTGTCACGCCGATTGCCCTTTCTAAAACACAGTGCCAAACTATATGCTATTCTCAGACCATTAACTTCTGTCAAGCGATTTTTCAGGACAGCGGCGCGCGCCGCATTGCAGGGCCGCTAATACTGAGTTTGATGTCACTTAGGAATGAGATAATATAGACTATCGCTGAGTTTTCGGCATGTTTCACATTGTATTGCCTGTTTTTGGAATTATGCCATTTTCGCTGTGCATATTTCTGTGTTTCAGCCATGTTTGTTTGCTGAGGAGGCCCGTAGAGGCGAAACCGGTTCAAACCCAATCAATTTCTGAGAGAGACCTTGGCCGTGCCCGTTGCTTGCTTTGGTTTGGAGGTCAGCTTTGGCGTCAACCACAATCAACGAGAGTGGAAAACATTTTCTTGGGCTTTTTATTTCTATCGTTGGGCATTGTTAGCATCCAGCCTCCACAGCTGGCCCCGACAATTTGCTCCAATCAGCTGACTCGTGCTTTGTTTGGACTTACACCATCCATGGCTTGACCGGCCAGACTCCCAACGAACGGGCCACTTGAGGCGATATCGGATGCCTTCCTTATAGGTGGTTTGGTAGGTGTCTGGACTGGTGTAAGAGAGTGTTTGGGACCTACCAAAAAATTCATATACAACCATTACACCACAATCGGTCACGGTATCCATGCTTGCTCAGGACGTGCCATGATGTCTAAGGACTGGCGGTGTCCCCCAAGGCGTAGCACCGAGGGGATGCAATGGGAAGCACATTGCTCTGCGCTGCATGCCCCTTGGGCTTTTGTCAGGATAGGGCCAGGTCGAAATTTTTGACACCCCACCGTGGCAACGAGCACCGGAGTCAAGCGTGCATCACAATGTATCTCAGTGTTTGACAATTGCCTCTTCGAATGCAAAAAAGGTAACGTCGAGATTCATTGGCGTAGCCCCGGGAGCATGGCATCATGGATTACGCTTCAAAGGAAAAACAAAGATGCTGCACCTTGGACATGGTGATCATGCATTACAAAGCTGCATGGTGCATCTGAAACTCACTGAGACTGGTCCCCCGCGGCCGGGCATGGCATGGGTTGGGACACGGGGTGCTTGTTATCCACTCAACCATCGATGGGGGTATCATCTCCTACCAGACACTCTTTTTGCACTGAACGGCGCCTTTTGTGGCTGGCCAGGCCTCTCCTACCAGACACTCTTTGTTGCTGGCGTTGACGCGTAAGCAAACACAGTACACGGAATGCAGAAGCAAAGCAATATTCGGAACCAACATGGTTCTTGACCTGGGATCATGATACAAAAAGAGATCTGCAAAATCTGTTCACAAAAAACAATGCTGTGAAAAAACCCCTACGAGATGATTATCGCCTCCCTCGATGTCCAAGGCGCGTTCCCCCACGCCCCACACCGGCTCTTCACGGAGGTATGGGATGCCATGGGCCTCCCATTCCTATCCTTAATGACCTGGTACATCCAGACCCGGCTCTACGCCGTCATCACAGCCGCAGGCCTCACCCCCTGGACCGGCGCAGACAGCGGGGTCCCCCCGGAAGGCGCCGAAGGCCCCTTCCTCTACCTCCTCGTCACCCCACCACTGGCATTCGAGCTAGCACGGGTATACCCGGGGTACGCCCCATACCCGCTACGGTCCCCCCTCATTAACTTCGCGGACGACAACCTCCTAACTACGGCCACCTGCCACCGCGACCCTGAGAACGCAGGGCTACCAACGACCACCGAGGAAGCATCCGCCATTCTCCAACTCACCACAACCTACCTGAACGCCCACCAGCTCCTAGTGCACCCCCGCAAATCGGTCGGGCTGGCCGACGCCAGGACCCCCACCCCCCACATCCGGAGAGGCGAACCCCTACACCTGGAAGACACGGCAGTCGACCTGGGAGTCACACAGGCCACGCGGCACCACCACATCACACTCCCAAGCAAGCTGGAAGAGCGTCTCGCCCGGCTACCCCAAATTGCCAGGGGGGACCTCCTGTCTACGCAGGGCCTGGCGTACTTCATGGAAGCGGTGCTCAACGCGGCCATCGGGTACCAAGCCCTGCACCTCCCGCGCCCACGCCACGCTCCACAGCAAGTGACGAAGGCATGGGCGCAACACGGAGGCTGGCCCACGTCGTTCCCCAAGGAGGCCATGATGGCCCACTGGCGCTACTACAGAGACAATACAGGCGCCCTGGTCGACATGGCCTATGCCAAACACGCAGCGCACCTCCTACACAGGGTAACACACAACCACCAACCTGAAGTTCGCGAGGCGGCAGCCATACGCATAAAAGAAGCGCAAATGGCCCGCACCACCTGCTCCCAGTGGAGACTGGCGCAACACGGCGTCTGCACCTCCCTGGGCACTGGTATCTGGGCCCAGCTACAACTCCTCCTACCGCACCACACGCACGCCATCCTGACAAACCACCACTGCGATCAACAGGGGCCACTCGTGGCCACGCACACCGACATCCACCGACACCCGGCAGGCGAGGTGGACACCCTGCGCCTCGTGGGGGCAACCGTCACCATAGTGTATATCACCCCAACACAGATGAAAATCATGGCCCAGTGCGACGCCCACCACGCCCCGTTCCTTTCCGACCCACAATGGCCAGCACGCCACGTCGTCCAAGCGTACCTCCGCGCATGTGCTACGACGGCAGGGCGCGACATGCTGGGGCCCGAGGACATCGACATGGCGTACAACGCCTTCGAGCGCCAGCACCTCCGGCCCCGCCCGAGCGAGCACGAGACCCCCAACGACGGCACCACGACGCAGGTGGAGCCCACCCCGTCAGCCGAAGGCTGGACACCACCCACCATCCTGCTACCAGCACCAAACGGCCACAAACATGCTACCCGCACTGTCCAGCGACACCATGCCCCCTGGTCCATCCCCAAACACAATGCACCGGAGACCGATGTACCACCAGTCAGACACAGTGACCAGGGCATAGCACGCACGTGCTGGCACTGCGGCCCGGCAGCCCTCGACACTCTGTGGCCCCTGCTACACCTCATCTCCACCCACTAACACACCCCCACCGCCGCCGCCACTGCCGACCAGCAGGCATGGCTCTCCCCCTGGTTTCACACGGTACCCCCAGACCACCCGGCGCACGTAGCCTGGATCCGAACACCCACGGCGACATGGACGTTCACCAACGAGCGGGCAGACCCGGACAGCGTGGCCATAGAGTACGACCGCTGCAACCCACACCGCACAGGACCTCAGGAGGCACCCATGCGCCCCCTACAGCACAAATACCTGGCCCTCCGCGGCGACAAAGACGACAAGGAGCGGCGACAGACCATCACGTGCCAGAAGTTCCACCCCAATACGGGATACCTCTTCCACCTGATGTATGCGTATATCACCCAGGGGCGCCCAGACAGGGGCCTCCCCCGCCTCACCCCACGAGCCCAGGCCATCATCACCCAGGGGATAGGCGTCTATGCAGCGCCGCTACTACAACCCACGCAAATCACCGCCAGAACCGCCCAAGGGAACCCCATCTACGTCTATCACCCCACAGCAATTGCCCGCCTACCCATACCCAGCGACACCGACATCATCTACTTCATTGACGCATCCTGCAACCAGCAACGCGGACCCACGGTCGGTTGCGCCTCCGTGCGCATCACCTGGCACGCGGACGGCCTCCACGTCGAACACCACACCGGGGCCCCCATCTTTCGTGCGTCCTCCCACGGCGAGCTGCGCACCATGGCAGACGCCGTCACCGCCACACCGCCACCCACAGCAATCCGGCCCCGCAACATCTGGGTAGTCGTAGACGCCACGGTCGACATCCACCTCACCAGGCGCCTTGCGGACCTGCACCTCCACAAGGCACTCTAGTCCGGCCTCACCATACAAGCGTTGGGACTATGGATGGCCTTCAGGGGCATGCACCACCAGGTCGCCCTACACATCGTCAAACAAGAGTCACACCGCTACTCATACGGCAATGGACGCGCAGAAACGCAGGCCAAACACCAGAACACCAGCCACACCCCAGGGCTCGAACACGTGCAACTGGACATCCCACACCACAGCCACCTGCAGCACCTGCCCCCGATACCCCCGGCCACACAGCCCCCCCAATGGATGCCCGAGGACACGCCGTACAGAGATCGAGACAAGCAGTACCACTACCCCACACCCATCCAGCAACTGGCCACCACACTGGGCCACCCAGCGAACACCGAACTCCTCCGACGCCTCGAAGACTCCGTCCACACACCCCTCTACTACTCCGCCCTGCGCCCGGACCGCCTCCGAGCACACCCACAAAAACCCCGACTCCAACTCGCCCTCGAATAGCTTCCCCTCCTCACCCGATACCACCGATGGTATGCATGCCCCTCGATCCACGTCCCCACAGAATACACCAAATGCATCTGTGGCCACGCGGAAGAAGAAACCTGGGACCACTTCAAGGTGTGCCCTCTGTACAGAGGACTGGGCACCCTCAGAGACTGGAACCCAACCCACACCATCGCACAGCACGCCAGAGGGCTGACGCAGTCCCCGGCGACCCAGCAACTCACCACCGTCCTCAAGCAGACAGAGGTACTCGAGGCGGTCCGCAGGGGACTCGTCCCCACTGCCGTCTACACCTTGCTACGCACCCACGCGGAGGACCCCCAGGCCACGGCGGCGCACATGCAGCGGACGGCCGTTGCCAAGACAGCGGAGCAGCTCACATACCGCACCCACAAATACCTGCAGCATGCAGCAACCCTGCCCCAAACAGACCAAGCCCACCTCCTCAAACTCCTGTTCTACCAACCATGAGAACCTACCCCTTGACATACCAACACGGAACCCCCACCACACCTACACACCATCCACCAAGCACAACACCGGCACGGCACACACGGGCACCACAGGCACCGCACACACGCCCACCAGCATGCGCGCGCCACCAGCCCCCATCCCCCCCCGCCACCGTCCGTCCACAGGTACCACCAACCGCCAGCCACCGCATGTCCCCTCTGCATACGCCAGCGGCTACCACAGACGGCCCTGCCCTGCAACCAAGACCAGTGGGTCTGCCTGGGAGCCGCGAACCGCCTCACCCACTGCCCCCACTGCGCGGACCTCAACCCCCACCACCGCAAGCGGCCCGCGGCCCCAGCCGCACCCCCCCCTGCCAGCCACCCCAGCTTATTCGGGCCACTCACCGACACCCTTCGGGACCACCTGGGAGGGTACTACGTGGCGGACGCGGCGGACCACGCATCAACCATAGCCGTGGCAACAGGCAGCACAGCCCTGCCCCCCCACAGCCCACCCTTAAGCCAAAGCGGAGGCGGCTTGAACGTGGCGGCCCGCCACATCCTCCTCGCCCTATACCTCCATCACTGTGACCTACGACTTCAAGACCCACAACTCCCAGCCCTCTAAGCAGCTGCCCTGACGCCAGAAGCGTGGGCAGACACGGCACCAGAGTGAGATAGCAGCCTACCTCCGAAACACTTGCCGCCGGTTCAACACCGCCCTCGGCCGACGGAAAGGAACACCGTACCCACTCAGCGCACTCCTCTACCCGGCACACCACCCCCACCCCGCACAACTGAAGCCCCCGGAGGGCTGGGCGTCCTTTTGGGACGCCCACCTGGCCGCCCCCGACGAGGCCACCGCCACACAGATGGGCATCACAGACCAGCGCACCTACGTCAGAGGCCTCGAGACGCGCCTCCGAGAGGCACACCGCTGGCACGCCCGCTCCCCGTCGCCCCCACGGGGACAGGGCAGTTCACCTGCCCCCGACACCCACCAGGCCAAGAAGACCAGGACAGGTCAGGGGGTCCGCCAGTGCCGCCCGCCAGGATGGCGCGACGCCCCGACCAGGGCCCGGGTCCAGCCACACCGCACCACACCACGCCCAGACCCCCGGGGCACACCAACAGCACCGCCCCCGCCAGCGCCCACCACCACCACCGTACCGCAGCACCCAAACCCTGCAGCCCAGTCAGCCACCACCGCCCGCACACGTTTACACAATGCCAGGACCACCATACGCGCAGAGCCAGGGGACATGGCACCACCAACACCACCACCACGCGCCCGTCCCTCCCAACCCCTACCCCCTAATGCCCCCATCCCACAGCGACCCGCACCATGTACATTCCCACCGCGCCCCAGCACAACCAGGCCCCACGAACCACCCATGGCATACATCACCGCACCACACCATCACGTATTCCACCACCACCAGCCCCTACAACCAAACCCACCAACACCGGGGTACCACACAAGACCAGCACACCCTCAACACCACCACCACGCGGTCCAGCACCACCTGCCGCCCCCACTACACGGGCCCACGACACACGAGCCACGGTACACCCCCATGGACCCGCGGGGAGCCGCGCACGCACACCAGCAACACCAGGGCCCAGTAGGAGCACCCCACCACCAACAGCAGCCCCCCCACCCACACCCCATACCAGCGAGCACCATCCACCAGCAGCCACCCATTACATACGGACCACAGCCCCAACCGGACGCCCATGCCGCCGCCTCCCACTCACAGCCCGGCACCACAACCAGTCAAGAACCGCAAGGACCGCACGGCGCACACACGCAACACCCACACGACCCACAGGGACGCCGGGACCCCCAGCCAGCACAACACCCACCCCCGCCCCCCCCACCACCCACAGTGCCACCCCCACACCACCACCCCCCCGCCCCCTCCTGATACCAGGCCATGGACGCAACACGCGGCAGCCAGCACCAGCCAATCGACGTCGATGCCCCCGTCGACACACGCCACCGCGAATCCCCCCTCCCGCGACAGCCACAAGAGATCCCATCACCGGACTCCACGCGCGACAACGACGACCACCCCCCCAAACCCACAGCACCCCCCCCATCACACCTCGCACCACCAGCCGCCGCACCGGCTGAACCCTACGCCCTACACAACGCCGCAGCGGTACGACAGCACCTCCGGGCACTCGGGGACCAGGACGTGCTGTGCCTCCGCACCTCCGGCACCACCCAGCGCATCCGGGCGACCATCCTGGTCCGGGCGGCCACCCTGGGGTAAGGCGTCCGAGACTTCCTCTTCGACGCCTTCCTCCACGTCGCCCGACACGACCGCCCCCCACGCGCCACCCCAGACATCAAGAGCCCGCCCCCCACGGGGAGCCGGATCGGGGTGCCCCCCATCGACTGGGGGCAACACCTAGTCGGACACCCCGTGCCGGAGCGGGACAGCTCCCAGGGCCGCACCCGCTACCGCGAGCCCAACATGGCCCACCCCCCACCCAGCGCCACCCCCGACAACACCAAAGAGTGGGAGCGGGAAACATGGGTAGCCCGGATGGCATCCCTGAGCAACTTCCGGCACCACGTCCCGGGGGACATCCCCACCCCCGACGACCGGCAGCCAACCCCCTCCACGTACATGACTCTCATGTACAATCTGCACTACACCCTCTCCACCACCCACTTTCCACGCACCAACTGACCACTGGGTGGTGCACGGCACCGACTCCCTCCTCCCCGCCGACTACGCCCCCCCCCCACACAGCCCAGGCCTCGACACGTACGCCAGGGGGGACGAGCCGGACGACCTGCACATCTGGGGCACGTGGGAACGCAAATCCCTGGACACGCTGCTCTCTATCCGCAGCGGCAGCCAGGGCCCTGGTAGGGCGATGTATTGCCTCGCCAAGTGGACCCAACGGACCTGGGGGATCCCCACGGACCGGAGGGTGTGGGTGGTCACGCTGCGCCCCCAGCAAAGGGAAGCCGCCCCGAACAGCAGGGGACCTACCCCCCCCCGCCCCACCACCCTACAGCTCTGCCCGTACATAGTGGCAGCCCGCCGCATGGCGCTGCTGTGGCCGGGCCCAAACACCCCCACCCAAAACTACCCCCACGTCACAGAGGAGGACATGCCCGGCATCCAGCGATGCTTCTTTTGCACCCTCGACTGCCTCCAGCAAACACAACCGCACGTCCTGGAGCAGATATGGCCACCCCCCGGGTAACCCACGTGCCCGCGCAGCCGAGACAACGCCGCCACACCAGCACCAGCACGCACGGGTCACCAGGGACAACGCGTGCACACGCCAGGTGCCCGAACCCGCACCCTCGTTCTCGCTACTTGCAGGACCCAGCATCCCACGCCCACCCCCGAAGCCCAGGGCCCTCCGCTGTCTCCCACAGCCCTCTTCTCCGCCTCCGACTCCACAACCTCCACCACCACGATCACCTCATCCACCACCACCACCACGTCCTCATCCAGCACTCCACCCCCCAGGCCGCGGGGGACATCTCCCAAACGGGCCCCCAAACCCGCCCCAACCGCGAGCAACCCCGCTGCCGCCAAGGCCCACGCCCCGACGAGGCCCACACCCGCGAGTCAGGTCCGGAGGGAGGAGCGCCCAGCATGGCGCCCCCCCACCGTCACCGACGCCGCCGCCACCACCTTCATAGCGGAGCGCGCCGCGGCCGAAGCACGACGCACCTCGTCCCGCCACCTCTCAAAGCCCGCACCCCAGGCCCACGGACCGCCCCCGACAAGGCCACAACGACGCCAGGGTCCGCCAACAGCGTCCCCGCCCCCCTACCAACCCTCGATGACAGCCCACATACAGCGCATTCCCCGCTATCGCCGCCGCCGCGAGTCCCCACCCAACCCCGAGGCGGAGACCGTGCGCGCACACCCGCGGGTCCACATCCGCTCGCGCCCCCACTCCCCGCGCAGCCCCACGGTACAGGACTACGAGGAATCCGCCGGGCCCGCCACCGCCACCGGTCCCCACGACCCCGTCACACCCACCCACGCCCACTCCTCCGCCCAAGACCGCGGCCCCGCCCAGGGACAGTGGTGGCAGCGCTGGACCCGCAAGGGGTCGGTGGAGAACTGCCGTTTCCGGCTAGCGGGGGGGTGGATGCCGCAGGCCGCATGGGAAGCCATGCTCGCCGATGCGCTCCACCCCCTGGGAGTCCGCCCCCGCAACCTCCCCGCGCTCCAGGACCACCCGTATGTCCTCAGGCGCCTGCGGGAGACCCTCCAGGAGACACAGCGGGACGGCATCCGCCTGTGGGACATCACCGAAAGCCCAGCCCCGCACAGGCACACCCCCTCACCACCCCACAAGCGTCGGCGCACCGACACCGGCGGCACCCACAGCACCCCAGGAGCCCTGCGCGCCACACAGCACGACGCGCCTGACACCCCGTCAAGCGGCGCCGCCACCTAACCCCGTTGCCCAGCAAACCACCACCACAAGGCGCCAGGCCAGGCCCCGCCCAGAAGTCACCAAACAAACCAGATGCCGAAGGACGCCGACGCACACGACAACGGGCACCACTACGCCCACAGGCACCGGACCCAGGCCCGCTACCGTCGCAATCGCCTAACTCAGCCAAAACCCAAACACAAATCAAACCCGAGCCACACCCCGAAAGCGCTAACCCTTGACTCCTAACCAGGCCTGCTGAGGGAACAGTGCAGCCACAGCCAACACCGACAGCCCACACAGCCGCCTAACCGGTCAGCTCCAGAAGGAAAGAGACACCTAACGAAAGCAACCCTGGCCCATACCCGTTGTCATCAGGACGCGCGAGCCGCACCCCTGGGGCGCGACCGCCGCCACAGCACTGACGACACACGCCAGAGGACAAAACACTATTGCACCGCCGCACCAGCTGCCCGTGCCTGTGCCTGCAGTGTACGCGCGCCACTGTTTTTCTTTCCTTTTTTTTTTCTTTTTTTTTCCATCAAAAGAAAAACGTAAATGAGGGGGGGAGGAAGAGGGACACAACCACCAATGGCACACGCACACCGCACACAGCGCACACACCGGTGAACGGGCGCCACGAGGGCCAGGACACAGCACACGCGCGTGCACCGAGGGCAACAAAAGGGACGAGACACCACGGCCTGCCACACCGATGAACAAGAGCCAGGAAGCCCGGGAAACTGCACACGCAAAGCAACACACCAAGCGAGCGCACCGGTGAACAGGAGCCAAGTGGCCCGGGACACTGCACACGCAACACAACACACCGGGCGGACACACCGGTGAGCGGGGGCCAAGGGGCCCAGGGCGCCACACACGCAACACAACACACCAAGCGGGCACACCGGTGTACAGGAGCCAAGTGGCCCAGGACACCACAGACAAAACACAACAAACCGCGCGGGCACACCGGTGAACAGGAACCAAGTGGCCCAGGACACCGCACAAACAAAAAAACACACCGAGCGGGCACACCGGTGAACAGGAGCCAAGTGACCCAGGACACCGCGCACGCAAAGCAACACACCGAGCGGGCGCACCTGTGAACAGGAGCCCAGTGGCCCGGGACACGGCACACGCAACACAACACACCCAGCTGGCACACCGGTGAACGGGAGCCATTTGGCCCAGGACACCGCAAACGCAACACAACACACCGAGCGAGCACACCGGTGAACAGGAGCCAAGTGGCCTAGGACACCGCAGATGCAACACAACAAACCGCGCGGGCACACCGGTGAACAGGAGCCAAGCGTCCCAGGACACTGCACACACGTAGGGCGGCCGAGGGACAGGAAAGAACCAACACCCCATGGGTCGGACGCACTGGGGCGACCCAGCCGACCCACCGGGCCAGTGGCAGGAGCGGTACTCCAAGGCCTCTGGTCCGAGCCAGGCTGCATCGGGGACCATGGCAAACGTCACACGGAGCCATGGAAGCAACCGGTGACAGGCGAGCTGGTACACAGTCCAGGAGGGGGTCGCCTGCCAAGCAGAGTGGCCCCGCAACTCAAGCCACAAGGGTGAGGCGGTCGTACCGTAGACTAGCGGGAGCAATACCCCTTGTGGTGAGAGATACTCCACACGGCTGGGCAGCGACCAGAGCTGCCGCCCAAAGGAGAGGGCATGTGGCCCTACCCATGGACACATGTGGGGACACCCTCCCACCTGGGATACATGGACCGGGTGGCCGCGACAATGCCTTCCCCAGCACATGCGGGAGCGGCTCAAGAGGCAACTGACATAGGGCAGTGGGAGGGACAGGACGTCCCCTTGGTAAGACCTTCTTCCTGCAATGTCAAAAGAAGGCATCCCGAGCTCCCGAAGATACCTACCTACCTCTTTGTTGCTGGCGTTGACGCGTAAGTAAACACAGCACATGGCATGCAGAAGCAAAGCAATATTCAGATCCAACATGGTTCTTGACCCGGGATCATGATACAAAAAGAGATCTGCAGAATCTGTTCACAAAAAACAATGCTGTGAAAATAATTTACTTGCCCGCGCCCAACGAGGACAGCGGTCACTGGCAATAACGTATATACTCAAAAATGATCAAACCAAAATTCAGGTGTCATTATCATGTGCCATATGCGATGGGAAACCCATATCGTGCGAAAGGCAAGAATAGCGGTTTTGCGACCATGCACATACTAACACAGATATATACAGCGGTCCACCTCCAAAGCAGGACGCATTACACGTGAGCTTAAAAAGAGCCATGTACCTCGTAGGTATAAACATGGACCTCAGTTGCCATTCTAAATGATGAAAGATGGTGATGATGATAGACGCTCACAACTTGTCCATGGGCTGCTTCCCCATTTTGTTTTTATTTACATATGGCGGTCCGGATATAACTGTATCATGGGCGGTTAAGTGTATGTTTACAATACTATATTTATCTATGTGTGTGTGTGTATAATTAGTTGCGGTAACTGGTTTGGAGTGTGAGTCTGTGGACTGTAAGTAGTATGTGCCGTGACTTTGGATAAAAATCATGTGGCCCATGACACTATATGTGTGTGTGACAGAGACGCCATGGTTTGAAGTCAGGTTGCAAACTGAGGTGGATACTCTGAGGCAGAAAAATGGGGGGCACTGAAAAACGATGCCTGGAATTGGTGGAGTTATGATGGAAATGACAAGTGCTTCTGTTTTGCCGTTAAAATCCATTGCTGTTTTGCAAAACCCTTGTGTAACACCCCTAGGGGAAAACAACTGGGCAGCACGGCGGGGTCAGGCAATGCACTGAGATGGCGTAGAGAAACTGTGTCATGTGAAGGTTCGTGCGAACACTTGTAGCAGTAGCAATAAAAAAAACATATATATATATATATATGTGTGTGTGTATAAGTGTTGCCGACAAAGAGAAGGTGGTGCAAGGCCCTGCAGGGCGCTGATAGAGTTCTTGCAGCTGCAGCTGTTTGAAGGATGGAAAAGAATTGTGAAACAGACGCCGGGGATGACCCAGGCATACAAAAATTAGGAAGGGTGGCGCTGATTGCGTCGCTTCACAGTTGTGCAGTGGACTCCGGGTGGTTTCTCCATGTAATTGATTGTAGTAGTAGAAGCGTCCGTGAATCGGATCATAAACCTTCCAGATTCTCGGGGCTACCTCTTGTGGAGACGTGTAGGAATAGGGGAGGCTTACAGTGATTTCCTGATGGTCCTAGCAGACCTTGGTGGGGTGATACGGGTCAGCTTCGAGGTTCACTGGGACGCGGTCACTTTCAAGCCAGTCCAGATCATCGTTCACCGTGGTACAAAAAGGATGGAGGGTGTGCTTGAGGGGGCGTCAACTTTCGCTCTTGCTGGTGGACGCGCTGATGTTCCAGAACCTACCTGGTAGACAATCATTTCGATCTCGGGATCTCAGTGTTGCGGTTTCGCCTGCGGAGTCAGTAGATGCAGTGGAGAGGCACAGGTCGTTCATGCCCAAAGAACGAGAGCTCCAGACAAATGTCCGCGGCAGAATGGTGCCGTACTGACGAAATTCATGCGTTGACGCGGGTCGTGAGCTGCAGAATTGGGATCCATTCTCGCGGCCATACATCTGGGGTTGTTTGCGAGTTCCGAGACGTCGGCGGCGGCGGTGGACAGCAGGGACAGAAGGCTGCGGCACACATGAAGGGCGACTGCGCTGAGGGCGGTGGACAATCGTTATGAAGCCCGCAGGAATTGTGTTCTCTTGGGGTGTTGAGGCGTCCACTTGCTCACATGTATTTCTGGTGGCAGAAGGGCGACGGGGCGTGTCAAGGACTCGGAGCGTGTCAAACACATTGGCTGTTGCGCAGGGGGAATCATAAGGAGATTCTGTATGGGACTCGGTCTCGTACTCTTCTGACGTACTCTGCAATGGCGGTGGTTCCTCGCCGTGAGTGGATGTTCAGCTTGCAGGGGCTGATCGGCGGCGTACATGGTCGATTGGTGTGCTGAAAGACGCAGTTGTGGTTTCATTGTGAACACAGGACCCTCGTCGAGGTGTGGGATGAGAAACTGCATGTGGGGGTTCTTTAGGTACTTGAACGAAAGGCAAGGTAGCGGTTCAATTGTGGACGCTGCACTCTGGCTGAGGTGTGCAATGCAAAATTTCACGCAGAGGTTGTTTAAGCACAAGCATCCACGCCGGGAGAGTATTACTGGCAACCGGAAACATGTCCAGAACACAAGGGGTCATATGTTCGGTGGGAGGTGGAGCCGCGGTGGCCTCTTCTGCAACGCGTTGTCTTGCATCACCGTCCCAGGTAGTTGGCGGCTCAGAGTCGTCTGCTTCATAAGCTGCTAGGTGAGGTAATGGTGTTACCTGTTGTTCTGCTGCTCCGACTGTTGGCGAGTGGTCCACAGGAGGTTGCGGCCAAGAGCTGGCATGTTCACACGGCAAAGCCTGGTATTGCTGGTAGGTGGGCTGCAGATCCGTATTCTCGTACTCTGTGTATGCAGCGACGTGGTTCCAATAAGGAGTGGCATACCGAAGATCTTCGGTGTATGTCGGCGCCCATGGATGCTGAGGCCAGGAGGTTGGACCTGGCGGCGAATTGTGATAGATGTAGTAGGATGTCAGATCCTGTGGAAGACGTGGGTACAGGTGAGCTTTGGAATTTAAATGGGCGAGGTATTGTTGTTGGAATGGCAGTAACAGCAGAGTGTTCACTTGCGCAGCGTTTAGCAAAAGCGCCTGTAGGGTTGTGCAGGCGACATCGCAGCGGGCCTGTGGCATGTCTGCATGTCCGTTTCAGATTGTCAATGTACAGGTTGAAGCCAGTTCTGCTGGGGTAAAAGTCGGGGGAAAACCCCCAGCAGAAAGACGATTGCCCAGGCGCCTGGGTGACTGGTCAGGATCCGACCGCGACTTTTCACTCGAAATGATGAAAGATTGGCACAATACATATCGTCAAAAGTCCTCAATGAACCAATGAACTGCGGCGTTGCCTTGATACCTTTGATGCAAGAATCCATAGCCTATTCGACTGTACTTCTCAATTCTCTGCCTGTCCAAGTGGCGTCCCCCACATACACCGGCGATTTTTTTCAAAACTGAGCGTAAAGCGGCGCAGAAGAGACCCTGTCCATCAAACTATTTTGGCACCACGTTGACGTCAAAACCAAGCACAATATTGCGCAAACATGCTTGTGGGCAATCCACCACAATAACTTGGACGACGCGCGGAACCAGCCTGGGAGCGCAAAAACTCCGAATGGAATTGAGCTTGTCAAGATGAGCGTATTGTTCCAAATTTTCCTTGCTTGGCATGCAAATCAACTCCATTAGTTGTTCGCCCACAAGATGCTGATAAAGGATTGAGAAAATTGACCGATGACAATAGATGTCCAGGTCCACCATGAAAAACCGTTCATGGTGAATTCCCATCAACACCGTACAGCCGGGTTTATTGCTCTTGCATCGCCTATTGGATTATGTTCGCAAAACAATCCCATTAGCATAGATGGATATGGCATGTACTTCGCCAAATGCTCGATCAAGAAATTCATAAACCTTTGAATGATGGGCCGCCCAAGACGCATACGGTTGAAGAAAGACGGAATCCCTAATCTTAGCCCTGGCAAACAGCACCCTGTTTTTCACCTCAAGGGCGTCAGTCGTGTGCAAAAAAAAGACGCGCAGTTTCCGCGTGTTTCCACCTGGAAACTGAGAATTAAAAGACGGAGGAATCTCAAATATATTGTTCTAGGCTATCAGCGGAATGCAAGTAGTCAGAGGTATGAAAAAAACGTTTTTTTGGCATGTTGAGTGCGCGAGGCCTCACGCACTCAATTATGCAGCATGCGTATTCCCCAATGGTCCTGAATAAACAGTATTCCATGCCAATTGAGGCTCTGATGTCTTAATGGGTGCCTCATGGTGTACTGTTCGGGTCATGTCAGCAGCAAGAGTGGTCAATCAATGGACGTCTTGTACACGCCATGCACTATGTAAGGTGTAATAGATCTAAATAGCGGGTTGCCCTCAGTCCTTGCTAAACACACAATTTTCAGTTAGTTTACCTACAAATGAGGTGCTCAGCCTCCCATCTTTTGGGGCTGTACAACAGTTTATCGGAAGCACTACGTCACAGCACGTATGAAGCAAGTGCTCGAGAGGAGGATAGTCTAATCGCTACTCTTGAGCTCACGGTTTTCACAGGATTCCAAAAGGGAGGAATCTCAAAAAGCCTTTTGGAGGCTATCGGCAGAATACAAGTAGTCAGGGGTATTCAAAAGCCCATGCTTCTAGCATGTTGAGTGCGCGAGCCCTCGCACACTGAGTGTTCCGCTGTGCAAGTCTTTAAACCCATATTGAATCTTGTAGTTTTGCTTTTGCTCCATCCTTGCTTCATTCGAATTCCCATGTCAAAAAGTGATCTCAAAAAAGCCTGAAAATCTCACTCCAGCTGGCTGAGTGCGCGAGGGCTCGAGCACTCAGCCTCCCATAATAAGTATTCCTTCATGTGGACATGTACAGGATGTGTGAACAGCGCCCATCTTTAATAGTTTCTCAGACGATCCGAAAATTGGTATTCTTCAAATTAGCCAACAAAATTTTTTTCGGGGGGAAAATGACTGCTAAACCCTCTTATTTTGGACTAAAGAATTGTTATTTGACCCCCCTAAAAACAGCAAAAAATGGGCAAACCTGATGAAAAATGCATTTTTTGGGAGGGTATGAAAAACAGTATTTTCAAGATGGCAAAAATAACTATTTTTTTCAGTGACAAAATCTAGGTGCTTAGGTGAAAAAAGGGGGTGCAGTTTGCGTGGGCTAAGCTAATAGTTGCATTGCATTGATTGAAGGCAGAAGGACGCAGATGAGCCACCACAGCGTCCGGGGGAAAGTTGCCAATATCATTCATGGTTCAATGGAAAGAAGTTCCACCTACCGAAAGAGAAAAAGGCCGCCCAAACAATGCATGGACCCACCCTAACGCTAACCGCAACTCTACACCTAACCCTAACCCTAACCTAACGCCAACGTCAACCCTAACCCTAATACTAACCCTAATCGTAGCCCTAACCCCAACCTTAACCGTAGCCCTAACCGCAACCCTAACCCCACCCCTACCCCTAATCGCCTAACCCTGACCCTACCCGAACCCTAACCTTATGTCAAGAATCATACACCCGGTTTGAACATAGCAGTGCCGACCATGGGGTGTCCAATTAGCACAGGTTTGCAACCGGTCGCTGGAGTCGGCACAAGGCATGGGTAGAGGCCCGAGGTACTTGTTATCCACTGTAACCAATTTTGTCATGTCGTATCACAGACTCTTTGTTGCCAACGTTGAGATGAAAAGAAAGGATCATGAATACAAGGCTTGACACATGCACAAGGAGAGAGGACCAAGCAAAAAACAGGTAGCAATGATTACGGCGGTTGCCAAATAGGAAAGGTTCAATGATAAGAGTCTTATGAGCTACAGGCCAAACTATATGCTATTCTCAGACCATTAACTTCTGTCAAGCGATTTTTCAGGACAGCGGCGCGCGCCGCATTGCAGGGCCGCTAATACTGAGTTTGATGTCACTTAGGAATGAGATAATATAGACTATCGCTGAGTTTTCGGCATGTTTCACATTGTATTGCCTGTTTTTGGAATTATGCCATTTTCGCTGTGCATATTTCTGTGTTTCAGCCATGTTTGTTTGCTGAGGAGGCCCGTAGAGGCGAAACCGGTTCAAACCCAATCAATTTCTGAGAGAGACCTTGGCCGTGCCCGTTGCTTGCTTTGGTTTGGAGGTCAGCTTTGGCGTCAACCACAATCAACGAGAGTGGAAAACATTTTCTTGGGCTTTTTATTTCTATCGTTGGGCATTGTTAGCATCCAGCCTCCACAGCTGGCCCCGACAATTTGCTCCAATCAGCTGACTCGTGCTTTGTTTGGACTTACACCATCCATGGCTTGACCGGCCAGACTCCCAACGAACGGGCCACTTGAGGCGATATCGGATGCCTTCCTTATAGGTGGTTTGGTAGGTGTCTGGACTGGTGTAAGAGAGTGTTTGGGACCTACCAAAAAATTCATATACAACCATTACACCACAATCGGTCACGGTATCCATGCTTGCTCAGGACGTGCCATGATGTCTAAGGACTGGCGGTGTCCCCCAAGGCGTAGCACCGAGGGGATGCAATGGGAAGCACATTGCTCTGCGCTGCATGCCCCTTGGGCTTTTGTCAGGATAGGGCCAGGTCGAAATTTTTGACACCCCACCGTGGCCAACCATGAGAACCTACCCCTTGACATACCAACACGGAACCCCCACCACACCTACACACCATCCACCAAGCACAACACCGGCACGGCACACACGGGCACCACAGGCACCGCACACACGCCCACCAGCATGCGCGCGCCACCAGCCCCCATCCCCCCCCGCCACCGTCCGTCCACAGGTACCACCAACCGCCAGCCACCGCATGTCCCCTCTGCATACGCCAGCGGCTACCACAGACGGCCCTGCCCTGCAACCAAGACCAGTGGGTCTGCCTGGGAGCCGCGAACCGCCTCACCCACTGCCCCCACTGCGCGGACCTCAACCCCCACCACCGCAAGCGGCCCGCGGCCCCAGCCGCACCCCCCCCTGCCAGCCACCCCAGCTTATTCGGGCCACTCACCGACACCCTTCGGGACCACCTGGGAGGGTACTACGTGGCGGACGCGGCGGACCACGCATCAACCATAGCCGTGGCAACAGGCAGCACAGCCCTGCCCCCCCACAGCCCACCCTTAAGCCAAAGCGGAGGCGGCTTGAACGTGGCGGCCCGCCACATCCTCCTCGCCCTATACCTCCATCACTGTGACCTACGACTTCAAGACCCACAACTCCCAGCCCTCTAAGCAGCTGCCCTGACGCCAGAAGCGTGGGCAGACACGGCACCAGAGTGAGATAGCAGCCTACCTCCGAAACACTTGCCGCCGGTTCAACACCGCCCTCGGCCGACGGAAAGGAACACCGTACCCACTCAGCGCACTCCTCTACCCGGCACACCACCCCCACCCCGCACAACTGAAGCCCCCGGAGGGCTGGGCGTCCTTTTGGGACGCCCACCTGGCCGCCCCCGACGAGGCCACCGCCACACAGATGGGCATCACAGACCAGCGCACCTACGTCAGAGGCCTCGAGACGCGCCTCCGAGAGGCACACCGCTGGCACGCCCGCTCCCCGTCGCCCCCACGGGGACAGGGCAGTTCACCTGCCCCCGACACCCACCAGGCCAAGAAGACCAGGACAGGTCAGGGGGTCCGCCAGTGCCGCCCGCCAGGATGGCGCGACGCCCCGACCAGGGCCCGGGTCCAGCCACACCGCACCACACCACGCCCAGACCCCCGGGGCACACCAACAGCACCGCCCCCGCCAGCGCCCACCACCACCACCGTACCGCAGCACCCAAACCCTGCAGCCCAGTCAGCCACCACCGCCCGCACACGTTTACACAATGCCAGGACCACCATACGCGCAGAGCCAGGGGACATGGCACCACCAACACCACCACCACGCGCCCGTCCCTCCCAACCCCTACCCCCTAATGCCCCCATCCCACAGCGACCCGCACCATGTACATTCCCACCGCGCCCCAGCACAACCAGGCCCCACGAACCACCCATGGCATACATCACCGCACCACACCATCACGTATTCCACCACCACCAGCCCCTACAACCAAACCCACCAACACCGGGGTACCACACAAGACCAGCACACCCTCAACACCACCACCACGCGGTCCAGCACCACCTGCCGCCCCCACTACACGGGCCCACGACACACGAGCCACGGTACACCCCCATGGACCCGCGGGGAGCCGCGCACGCACACCAGCAACACCAGGGCCCAGTAGGAGCACCCCACCACCAACAGCAGCCCCCCCACCCACACCCCATACCAGCGAGCACCATCCACCAGCAGCCACCCATTACATACGGACCACAGCCCCAACCGGACGCCCATGCCGCCGCCTCCCACTCACAGCCCGGCACCACAACCAGTCAAGAACCGCAAGGACCGCACGGCGCACACACGCAACACCCACACGACCCACAGGGACGCCGGGACCCCCAGCCAGCACAACACCCACCCCCGCCCCCCCCACCACCCACAGTGCCACCCCCACACCACCACCCCCCCGCCCCCTCCTGATACCAGGCCATGGACGCAACACGCGGCAGCCAGCACCAGCCAATCGACGTCGATGCCCCCGTCGACACACGCCACCGCGAATCCCCCCTCCCGCGACAGCCACAAGAGATCCCATCACCGGACTCCACGCGCGACAACGACGACCACCCCCCCAAACCCACAGCACCCCCCCCATCACACCTCGCACCACCAGCCGCCGCACCGGCTGAACCCTACGCCCTACACAACGCCGCAGCGGTACGACAGCACCTCCGGGCACTCGGGGACCAGGACGTGCTGTGCCTCCGCACCTCCGGCACCACCCAGCGCATCCGGGCGACCATCCTGGTCCGGGCGGCCACCCTGGGGTAAGGCGTCCGAGACTTCCTCTTCGACGCCTTCCTCCACGTCGCCCGACACGACCGCCCCCCACGCGCCACCCCAGACATCAAGAGCCCGCCCCCCACGGGGAGCCGGATCGGGGTGCCCCCCATCGACTGGGGGCAACACCTAGTCGGACACCCCGTGCCGGAGCGGGACAGCTCCCAGGGCCGCACCCGCTACCGCGAGCCCAACATGGCCCACCCCCCACCCAGCGCCACCCCCGACAACACCAAAGAGTGGGAGCGGGAAACATGGGTAGCCCGGATGGCATCCCTGAGCAACTTCCGGCACCACGTCCCGGGGGACATCCCCACCCCCGACGACCGGCAGCCAACCCCCTCCACGTACATGACTCTCATGTACAATCTGCACTACACCCTCTCCACCACCCACTTTCCACGCACCAACTGACCACTGGGTGGTGCACGGCACCGACTCCCTCCTCCCCGCCGACTACGCCCCCCCCCCACACAGCCCAGGCCTCGACACGTACGCCAGGGGGGACGAGCCGGACGACCTGCACATCTGGGGCACGTGGGAACGCAAATCCCTGGACACGCTGCTCTCTATCCGCAGCGGCAGCCAGGGCCCTGGTAGGGCGATGTATTGCCTCGCCAAGTGGACCCAACGGACCTGGGGGATCCCCACGGACCGGAGGGTGTGGGTGGTCACGCTGCGCCCCCAGCAAAGGGAAGCCGCCCCGAACAGCAGGGGACCTACCCCCCCCCGCCCCACCACCCTACAGCTCTGCCCGTACATAGTGGCAGCCCGCCGCATGGCGCTGCTGTGGCCGGGCCCAAACACCCCCACCCAAAACTACCCCCACGTCACAGAGGAGGACATGCCCGGCATCCAGCGATGCTTCTTTTGCACCCTCGACTGCCTCCAGCAAACACAACCGCACGTCCTGGAGCAGATATGGCCACCCCCCGGGTAACCCACGTGCCCGCGCAGCCGAGACAACGCCGCCACACCAGCACCAGCACGCACGGGTCACCAGGGACAACGCGTGCACACGCCAGGTGCCCGAACCCGCACCCTCGTTCTCGCTACTTGCAGGACCCAGCATCCCACGCCCACCCCCGAAGCCCAGGGCCCTCCGCTGTCTCCCACAGCCCTCTTCTCCGCCTCCGACTCCACAACCTCCACCACCACGATCACCTCATCCACCACCACCACCACGTCCTCATCCAGCACTCCACCCCCCAGGCCGCGGGGGACATCTCCCAAACGGGCCCCCAAACCCGCCCCAACCGCGAGCAACCCCGCTGCCGCCAAGGCCCACGCCCCGACGAGGCCCACACCCGCGAGTCAGGTCCGGAGGGAGGAGCGCCCAGCATGGCGCCCCCCCACCGTCACCGACGCCGCCGCCACCACCTTCATAGCGGAGCGCGCCGCGGCCGAAGCACGACGCACCTCGTCCCGCCACCTCTCAAAGCCCGCACCCCAGGCCCACGGACCGCCCCCGACAAGGCCACAACGACGCCAGGGTCCGCCAACAGCGTCCCCGCCCCCCTACCAACCCTCGATGACAGCCCACATACAGCGCATTCCCCGCTATCGCCGCCGCCGCGAGTCCCCACCCAACCCCGAGGCGGAGACCGTGCGCGCACACCCGCGGGTCCACATCCGCTCGCGCCCCCACTCCCCGCGCAGCCCCACGGTACAGGACTACGAGGAATCCGCCGGGCCCGCCACCGCCACCGGTCCCCACGACCCCGTCACACCCACCCACGCCCACTCCTCCGCCCAAGACCGCGGCCCCGCCCAGGGACAGTGGTGGCAGCGCTGGACCCGCAAGGGGTCGGTGGAGAACTGCCGTTTCCGGCTAGCGGGGGGGTGGATGCCGCAGGCCGCATGGGAAGCCATGCTCGCCGATGCGCTCCACCCCCTGGGAGTCCGCCCCCGCAACCTCCCCGCGCTCCAGGACCACCCGTATGTCCTCAGGCGCCTGCGGGAGACCCTCCAGGAGACACAGCGGGACGGCATCCGCCTGTGGGACATCACCGAAAGCCCAGCCCCGCACAGGCACACCCCCTCACCACCCCACAAGCGTCGGCGCACCGACACCGGCGGCACCCACAGCACCCCAGGAGCCCTGCGCGCCACACAGCACGACGCGCCTGACACCCCGTCAAGCGGCGCCGCCACCTAACCCCGTTGCCCAGCAAACCACCACCACAAGGCGCCAGGCCAGGCCCCGCCCAGAAGTCACCAAACAAACCAGATGCCGAAGGACGCCGACGCACACGACAACGGGCACCACTACGCCCACAGGCACCGGACCCAGGCCCGCTACCGTCGCAATCGCCTAACTCAGCCAAAACCCAAACACAAATCAAACCCGAGCCACACCCCGAAAGCGCTAACCCTTGACTCCTAACCAGGCCTGCTGAGGGAACAGTGCAGCCACAGCCAACACCGACAGCCCACACAGCCGCCTAACCGGTCAGCTCCAGAAGGAAAGAGACACCTAACGAAAGCAACCCTGGCCCATACCCGTTGTCATCAGGACGCGCGAGCCGCACCCCTGGGGCGCGACCGCCGCCACAGCACTGACGACACACGCCAGAGGACAAAACACTATTGCACCGCCGCACCAGCTGCCCGTGCCTGTGCCTGCAGTGTACGCGCGCCACTGTTTTTCTTTCCTTTTTTTTTTCTTTTTTTTTCCATCAAAAGAAAAACGTAAATGAGGGGGGGAGGAAGAGGGACACAACCACCAATGGCACACGCACACCGCACACAGCGCACACACCGGTGAACGGGCGCCACGAGGGCCAGGACACAGCACACGCGCGTGCACCGAGGGCAACAAAAGGGACGAGACACCACGGCCTGCCACACCGATGAACAAGAGCCAGGAAGCCCGGGAAACTGCACACGCAAAGCAACACACCAAGCGAGCGCACCGGTGAACAGGAGCCAAGTGGCCCGGGACACTGCACACGCAACACAACACACCGGGCGGACACACCGGTGAGCGGGGGCCAAGGGGCCCAGGGCGCCACACACGCAACACAACACACCAAGCGGGCACACCGGTGTACAGGAGCCAAGTGGCCCAGGACACCACAGACAAAACACAACAAACCGCGCGGGCACACCGGTGAACAGGAACCAAGTGGCCCAGGACACCGCACAAACAAAAAAACACACCGAGCGGGCACACCGGTGAACAGGAGCCAAGTGACCCAGGACACCGCGCACGCAAAGCAACACACCGAGCGGGCGCACCTGTGAACAGGAGCCCAGTGGCCCGGGACACGGCACACGCAACACAACACACCCAGCTGGCACACCGGTGAACGGGAGCCATTTGGCCCAGGACACCGCAAACGCAACACAACACACCGAGCGAGCACACCGGTGAACAGGAGCCAAGTGGCCTAGGACACCGCAGATGCAACACAACAAACCGCGCGGGCACACCGGTGAACAGGAGCCAAGCGTCCCAGGACACTGCACACACGTAGGGCGGCCGAGGGACAGGAAAGAACCAACACCCCATGGGTCGGACGCACTGGGGCGACCCAGCCGACCCACCGGGCCAGTGGCAGGAGCGGTACTCCAAGGCCTCTGGTCCGAGCCAGGCTGCATCGGGGACCATGGCAAACGTCACACGGAGCCATGGAAGCAACCGGTGACAGGCGAGCTGGTACACAGTCCAGGAGGGGGTCGCCTGCCAAGCAGAGTGGCCCCGCAACTCAAGCCACAAGGGTGAGGCGGTCGTACCGTAGACTAGCGGGAGCAATACCCCTTGTGGTGAGAGATACTCCACACGGCTGGGCAGCGACCAGAGCTGCCGCCCAAAGGAGAGGGCATGTGGCCCTACCCATGGACACATGTGGGGACACCCTCCCACCTGGGATACATGGACCGGGTGGCCGCGACAATGCCTTCCCCAGCACATGCGGGAGCGGCTCAAGAGGCAACTGACATAGGGCAGTGGGAGGGACAGGACGTCCCCTTGGTAAGACCTTCTTCCTGCAATGTCAAAAGAAGGCATCCCGAGCTCCCGAAGATACCTACCTACCTCTTTGTTGCTGGCGTTGACGCGTAAGTAAACACAGCACATGGCATGCAGAAGCAAAGCAATATTCAGATCCAACATGGTTCTTGACCCGGGATCATGATACAAAAAGAGATCTGCAGAATCTGTTCACAAAAAACAATGCTGTGAAAATAATTTACTTGCCCGCGCCCAACGAGGACAGCGGTCACTGGCAATAACGTATATACTCAAAAATGATCAAACCAAAATTCAGGTGTCATTATCATGTGCCATATGCGATGGGAAACCCATATCGTGCGAAAGGCAAGAATAGCGGTTTTGCGACCATGCACATACTAACACAGATATATACAGCGGTCCACCTCCAAAGCAGGACGCATTACACGTGAGCTTAAAAAGAGCCATGTACCTCGTAGGTATAAACATGGACCTCAGTTGCCATTCTAAATGATGAAAGATGGTGATGATGATAGACGCTCACAACTTGTCCATGGGCTGCTTCCCCATTTTGTTTTTATTTACATATGGCGGTCCGGATATAACTGTATCATGGGCGGTTAAGTGTATGTTTACAATACTATATTTATCTATGTGTGTGTGTGTATAATTAGTTGCGGTAACTGGTTTGGAGTGTGAGTCTGTGGACTGTAAGTAGTATGTGCCGTGACTTTGGATAAAAATCATGTGGCCCATGACACTATATGTGTGTGTGACAGAGACGCCATGGTTTGAAGTCAGGTTGCAAACTGAGGTGGATACTCTGAGGCAGAAAAATGGGGGGCACTGAAAAACGATGCCTGGAATTGGTGGAGTTATGATGGAAATGACAAGTGCTTCTGTTTTGCCGTTAAAATCCATTGCTGTTTTGCAAAACCCTTGTGTAACACCCCTAGGGGAAAACAACTGGGCAGCACGGCGGGGTCAGGCAATGCACTGAGATGGCGTAGAGAAACTGTGTCATGTGAAGGTTCGTGCGAACACTTGTAGCAGTAGCAATAAAAAAAACATATATATATATATATATGTGTGTGTGTATAAGTGTTGCCGACAAAGAGAAGGTGGTGCAAGGCCCTGCAGGGCGCTGATAGAGTTCTTGCAGCTGCAGCTGTTTGAAGGATGGAAAAGAATTGTGAAACAGACGCCGGGGATGACCCAGGCATACAAAAATTAGGAAGGGTGGCGCTGATTGCGTCGCTTCACAGTTGTGCAGTGGACTCCGGGTGGTTTCTCCATGTAATTGATTGTAGTAGTAGAAGCGTCCGTGAATCGGATCATAAACCTTCCAGATTCTCGGGGCTACCTCTTGTGGAGACGTGTAGGAATAGGGGAGGCTTACAGTGATTTCCTGATGGTCCTAGCAGACCTTGGTGGGGTGATACGGGTCAGCTTCGAGGTTCACTGGGACGCGGTCACTTTCAAGCCAGTCCAGATCATCGTTCACCGTGGTACAAAAAGGATGGAGGGTGTGCTTGAGGGGGCGTCAACTTTCGCTCTTGCTGGTGGACGCGCTGATGTTCCAGAACCTACCTGGTAGACAATCATTTCGATCTCGGGATCTCAGTGTTGCGGTTTCGCCTGCGGAGTCAGTAGATGCAGTGGAGAGGCACAGGTCGTTCATGCCCAAAGAACGAGAGCTCCAGACAAATGTCCGCGGCAGAATGGTGCCGTACTGACGAAATTCATGCGTTGACGCGGGTCGTGAGCTGCAGAATTGGGATCCATTCTCGCGGCCATACATCTGGGGTTGTTTGCGAGTTCCGAGACGTCGGCGGCGGCGGTGGACAGCAGGGACAGAAGGCTGCGGCACACATGAAGGGCGACTGCGCTGAGGGCGGTGGACAATCGTTATGAAGCCCGCAGGAATTGTGTTCTCTTGGGGTGTTGAGGCGTCCACTTGCTCACATGTATTTCTGGTGGCAGAAGGGCGACGGGGCGTGTCAAGGACTCGGAGCGTGTCAAACACATTGGCTGTTGCGCAGGGGGAATCATAAGGAGATTCTGTATGGGACTCGGTCTCGTACTCTTCTGACGTACTCTGCAATGGCGGTGGTTCCTCGCCGTGAGTGGATGTTCAGCTTGCAGGGGCTGATCGGCGGCGTACATGGTCGATTGGTGTGCTGAAAGACGCAGTTGTGGTTTCATTGTGAACACAGGACCCTCGTCGAGGTGTGGGATGAGAAACTGCATGTGGGGGTTCTTTAGGTACTTGAACGAAAGGCAAGGTAGCGGTTCAATTGTGGACGCTGCACTCTGGCTGAGGTGTGCAATGCAAAATTTCACGCAGAGGTTCTTTAAGCACAAGCATCCACGCCGGGAGAGTATTACTGGCAACCGGAAACATGTCCAGAACACAAGGGGTCATATGTTCGGTGGGAGGTGGAGCCGCGGTGGCCTCTTCTGCAACGCGTTGTCTTGCATCACCGTCCCAGGTAGTTGGCGGCTCAGAGTCGTCTGCTTCATAAGCTGCTAGGTGAGGTAATGGTGTTACCTGTTGTTCTGCTGCTCCGACTGTTGGCGAGTGGTCCACAGGAGGTTGCGGCCAAGAGCTGGCATGTTCACACGGCAAAGCCTGGTATTCTGGTATTGCTGGTAGGTGGGCTGCAGATCCGTATTCTCGTACTCTGTGTATGCAGCGACGTGGTTCCAATAAGGAGTGGCATACCGAAGATCTTCGGTGTATGTCGGCGCCCATGGATGCTGAGGCCAGGAGGTTGGACCTGGCGGCGAATTGTGATAGATGTAGTAGGATGTCAGATCCTGTGGAAGACGTGGGTACAGGTGAGCTTTGGAATTTAAATGGGCGAGGTATTGTTGTTGGAATGGCAGTAACAGCAGAGTGTTCACTTGCGCAGCGTTTAGCAAAAGCGCCTGTAGGGTTGTGCAGGCGACATCGCAGCGGGCCTGTGGCATGTCTGCATGTCCGTTTCAGATTGTCAATGTACAGGTTGAAGCCAGTTCTGCTGGGGTAAAAGTCGGGGGAAAACCCCCAGCAGAAAGACGATTGCCCAGGCGCCTGGGTGACTGGTCAGGATCCGACCGCGACTTTTCACTCGAAATGATGAAAGATTGGCACAATACATATCGTCAAAAGTCCTCAATGAACCAATGAACTGCGGCGTTGCCTTGATACCTTTGATGCAAGAATCCATAGCCTATTCGACTGTACTTCTCAATTCTCTGCCTGTCCAAGTGGCGTCCCCCACATACACCGGCGATTTTTTTCAAAACTGAGCGTAAAGCGGCGCAGAAGAGACCCTGTCCATCAAACTATTTTGGCACCACGTTGACGTCAAAACCAAGCACAATATTGCGCAAACATGCTTGTGGGCAATCCACCACAATAACTTGGACGACGCGCGGAACCAGCCTGGGAGCGCAAAAACTCCGAATGGAATTGAGCTTGTCAAGATGAGCGTATTGTTCCAAATTTTCCTTGCTTGGCATGCAAATCAACTCCATTAGTTGTTCGCCCACAAGATGCTGATAAAGGATTGAGAAAATTGACCGATGACAATAGATGTCCAGGTCCACCATGAAAAACCGTTCATGGTGAATTCCCATCAACACCGTACAGCCGGGTTTATTGCTCTTGCATCGCCTATTGGATTATGTTCGCAAAACAATCCCATTAGCATAGATGGATATGGCATGTACTTCGCCAAATGCTCGATCAAGAAATTCATAAACCTTTGAATGATGGGCCGCCCAAGACGCATACGGTTGAAGAAAGACGGAATCCCTAATCTTAGCCCTGGCAAACAGCACCCTGTTTTTCACCTCAAGGGCGTCAGTCGTGTGCAAAAAAAAGACGCGCAGTTTCCGCGTGTTTCCACCTGGAAACTGAGAATTAAAAGACGGAGGAATCTCAAATATATTGTTCTAGGCTATCAGCGGAATGCAAGTAGTCAGAGGTATGAAAAAAACGTTTTTTTTGGCATGTTGAGTGCGCGAGGCCTCACGCACTCAATTATGCAGCATGCGTATTCCCCAATGGTCCTGAATAAACAGTATTCCATGCCAATTGAGGCTCTGATGTCTTAATGGGTGCCTCATGGTGTACTGTTCGGGTCATGTCAGCAGCAAGAGTGGTCAATCAATGGACGTCTTGTACACGCCATGCACTATGTAAGGTGTAATAGATCTAAATAGCGGGTTGCCCTCAGTCCTTGCTAAACACACAATTTTCAGTTAGTTTACCTACAAATGAGGTGCTCAGCCTCCCATCTTTTGGGGCTGTACAACAGTTTATCGGAAGCACTACGTCACAGCACGTATGAAGCAAGTGCTCGAGAGGAGGATAGTCTAATCGCTACTCTTGAGCTCACGGTTTTCACAGGATTCCAAAAGGGAGGAATCTCAAAAAGCCTTTTGGAGGCTATCGGCAGAATACAAGTAGTCAGGGGTATTCAAAAGCCCATGCTTCTAGCATGTTGAGTGCGCGAGCCCTCGCACACTGAGTGTTCCGCTGTGCAAGTCTTTAAACCCATATTGAATCTTGCAGTTTTGCTTTTGCTCCATCCTTGCTTCATTCGAATTCCCATGTCAAAAAGTGATCTCAAAAAAGCCTGAAAATCTCACTCCAGCTGGCTGAGTGCGCGAGGGCTCGAGCACTCAGCCTCCCATAATAAGTATTCCTTCATGTGGACATGTACAGGATGTGTGAACAGCGCCCATCTTTAATAGTTTCTCAGACGATCCGAAAATTGGTATTCTTCAAATTAGCCAACAAAATTTTTTTCGGGGGGAAAATGACTGCTAAACCCTCTTATTTTGGACTAAAGAATTGTTATTTGACCCCCCTAAAAACAGCAAAAAATGGGCAAACCTGATGAAAAATGCATTTTTTGGGAGGGTATGAAAAACAGTATTTTCAAGATGGCAAAAATAACTATTTTTTTCAGTGACAAAATCTAGGTGCTTAGGTGAAAAAAGGGGGTGCAGTTTGCGTGGGCTAAGCTAATAGTTGCATTGCATTGATTGAAGGCAGAAGGACGCAGATGAGCCACCACAGCGTCCGGGGGAAAGTTGCCAATATCATTCATGGTTCAATGGAAAGAAGTTCCACCTACCGAAAGAGAAAAAGGCCGCCCAAACAATGCATGGACCCACCCTAACGCTAACCGCAACTCTACACCTAACCCTAACCCTAACCTAACGCCAACGTCAACCCTAACCCTAATACTAACCCTAATCGTAGCCCTAACCCCAACCTTAACCGTAGCCCTAACCGCAACCCTAACCCCACCCCTACCCCTAATCGCCTAACCCTGACCCTACCCGAACCCTAACCTTATGTCAAGAATCATACACCCGGTTTGAACATAGCAGTGCCGACCATGGGGTGTCCAATTAGCACAGGTTTGCAACCGGTCGCTGGAGTCGGCACAAGGCATGGGTAGAGGCCCGAGGTACTTGTTATCCACTGTAACCAATTTTGTCATGTCGTATCACAGACTCTTTGTTGCCAACGTTGAGATGAAAAGAAAGGATCATGAATACAAGGCTTGACACATGCACAAGGAGAGAGGACCAAGCAAAAAACAGGTAGCAATGATTACGGCGGTTGCCAAATAGGAAAGGTTCAATGATAAGAGTCTTATGAGCTACAGGTCTTCACGGAAATGATGAACATATAGAACATGCAACCACTCCACCCGCCCCAGCAAATGTGTTGCGGGTTGCATGTACATTGCATGCACGAGGCGGCAAAAAAGAGCAAACACTTTATCATGGCTATGCACTCATGGTGACAAAAGACCATCCCAACTCCAATAGTATCCTAATTTAAACCCAATGTCCCACATGCAGGTAGTTATACATTGACGGGGCTCAACATGAATGCTGTGAACAGCAAAACCCCGCACAACCACGACAAAAAGGTGGAACAAAGAAAGAATGGATAAACTCGGAGCGAAAGTGTCCCCGCAAGCCAAAAATTGTTGTGATCTCACACGCGACAAATTGCGCATCCGTTCCTGTAGCCTGCATCGAGAATTGCCGCAAAGGACGTTGCTTGCGATCTTTCACTTTACCGCGGCGATCTTTTCGTGACAAATGCCAACTTTGGGGCCATGCTTCAAATTCCTCCGAAGTCTCGAGTTCTTTGCCTTCACAATGCCTATTCCCTGGTCCGCAGGACAAATATACTTGTCGAAGTGCGGAGCAAGCGGCTTGCATGGATCCCCGTTCACATTGGAAGTGTCCTCTTCGGATGTTTGAGGTAGGTCACCGCCTGAACTTTGCCCAATACATGTCAAGGTAATGGAATCCTGCAAAGAAAGGGTGCTATCACCATTGCTAGAATGGCCATCCTCCATGGCTTGCATTAATTCACGCCATGCATGCTCGTCATCCCCTGCCCAGCTGTAGACATCTCCATTCTGAAGCTGTTGAGTTGCAGTTTCCCATCGCATAAAGGCATGCCAATGCTTCGTGTAACGTCGAACAAAAGAATATACTTCACCCCACTCGGCCTTTGGCAAGGTAGAGGACATCGTGACTAACCAAAATAGAGTGAACTGCACAGTGTGTAAGGCCGTTTGTATGGTGAACAACGGCAAATAGGGACATGCTTGACACAATGCACACAATCGTCACACCGTACATCATGGCCTAAGCCACGGCACGCACACATACATCAACTTTCAATAATAACGCAAAAAAATTTGAAGATGGTGTTAGCAGAGCCATTTCACAAATACAGGCATCTAAGTACAAATAGTCGAAGACACAATATAGCCAAAGAGGCATGTAAAGGATCAAATGTGATTTGAGGTTTCAGAGCAAGGACACCAAACGAAGTAGGCTCAAGATGTGGAGTTCGTCTTCTTACAGCCCCGCATCACATTCGCATAGATCTTGGGGTCACGGAAATACATCAATGTGATCTCCCCAAAATACACGATTCGGCTGGCTCCCCGCAAGATTGGTACCAAATCGTTTAGATTTGGAAGACAATTGGAAACCACAGGCCTTTGAGGAGCCATCACCACTGCGGTGGGAGCCCGGATGAGAAATTTGATGATGTCGAAAGGGTTGACGAAGACCACAGTGGCCCCCTTCGTCTCATCAATGCTCATAGAGGACACATCTCCTTCTCATTCCAGCAACTTAGTGAAATCAAGGTACAACTTTACATCCTTGTTGGTGCATTCTGGTGATTCAAGATCGACCAAAATGTAGGAATTGTCAATCTCAGGCTTTTCAGCCAAGGACTCAAGGAAAAAATTGCAATCGCCATCTGATACATCCTCATCAATGTTGTGTTCACCAGAAGACTTGATGTAGAAGCGACACGCAATCTCCTGGCGATCGATGGGCTTGCAGTTGTCCTATTGATCTTTCAGCTCCGTCTTCAATTTGATGAGCACTTCGGCTTTCACTGCAGCAACCATTGCGGGTGTTGCAAACGCCTGGGCGACATCCACATCGCTGCGTACCCCAATCGTGCTATAGGTGTACGTTTCCCCGGATGCGGCACTTATAGAATCGGATGATTTGTTGATCTGTGTTAGCATCAGCTTCTCGGCCACTCTACCATTGTCTGCTGCTGCAGGGCTACTCGAGGCTTGTTCGGATGATTTCCTTTTATTCGACTTTGTAGGCGTCCTCACTGCCGTCATTGTGATGTTCGCGTCAGCCCAGAGAAAAAAGTTGCAAGTTGCACAGGCCCAGAAAGAGCGACCAGCATTTTTGATATTGCTTGTAACCTTCTCTTGTGGCACGTCTCCGCACTCACATCGTGGCCAGCCATCATCCAAGCAAATGCAACTATCGCGGATACCTGCCCAAAACTTGTAACAGTTGTCCTCCTTCTCTGGACATATGTGTTGTAAGCATCCGTAATTACTCTTCGATGCGCAAGACCGTATGTCATAAGGGCTGCCGCATTTGGATTCTTGTGTACTCCAATTGTAATGGGATTGCCACTGGCAGTGCTGGTGTGCACGCGCTGAACATCGCGAGATCAGATTACAGATCACGCATCGCGCGCACGGCGCATGTTGAAATGTTTGAATAATGAAATGTGTATGGATTTCATTATCTTGTCAATATTTTATTATTTTTTGTGCACAGGAACTGCCAGCTTAACATGTAGTGATACTGTTATAAAGGATTGACAATATCAAGGTCTTCTGCAGTTCCTGTGCACGTCCCGATTTCAGCGTAAGGTGTGGATCTTGGTTACAAAGCGGGGAAAGATAGACATAAACACAACAGTGTTATTACAAGCTGGCCAGTCCGTCTCCGTAGTGACCAAGGAGCATGCCATGCTCAGCGTGTGAAGATTGCTGCTGCCAAGGGGCTGCAAGGCTTCGGTCAGAGCGAGAGGAGAAGTCACGCGAAGTGCAAAGACTCCGTGGCGAGGGAGATGACAAGCGGCAAGCAGTACAGGAGCTGGAAAAGACCGTGGTGCGGCTACGAAGTGAACGAGATGCCGCAGCGGCCGAGTTACAAAAGCTGAAGCAGCTGATCAGTCAAGGCAAACCGCCACGCCAAAAAGAAGGACCGCGCAAAAACTCACAGAGGAGTTCGTGCAGTGAAGGCGAACAACGGCTGAACTGTTCAACAAAGGTACGTGTACGCAGATCAGTGAGCGCATTCAGCGATCCAACGCGTTGAAGGCGTGAGGATCTAGGAGCGCACGCAGCGCTCAGTTGAGTTGGACAAGTGCAAGCAGTCCGTTGGAGAGCAAGGAGCGCGGGCAGCGCTCAGTAGCGAACAAGCAGCGCGCGCAGCGCTTGGTGTGGGCAAGGAGCGCGCGTAGCTCTCAGAGGAGAGCAAAAAGATGGCTAAATAAGCCTTTGTTTGTCTGTAGGCGCTTCTTGGCGCGCTTGCATGCTTAGCAGCTGTGAAATTTCTTTTGTAACTGATATGAATTGTTTATATTATTAAACTGTAAGGGTGAACGGAGTGCGAGGCACGCCTCCGTGTTTGTTTCCCCTTGCCGGCAGCGTGTTGAGTGTGTCTGTGCGAGAGACCAAGCGTGTGCGAGTATGAGCGTGAGCCTAGAGTGCTAGTGCGACAAGCGTGTGTGGGAACAAATGGAGTGGTTGCCGGCGACTGTGCGCGTGCAGCAGCCTGCTACAGTGGTGAGTGTGTGCGCTGGCGCCTTATGCATGCGCGCTGCTGTTTGGTTCCGCCTGCGTGTTGTTGGCCTTCGCGTGTGGGCGCGTCCGCCGGCTCGCCTGCACTGGCTGCAGCGAAGGTGCTTACATGAAAAGATTTACGACAACTTTGTATGTTTATTATGTTTGTTAGTATGCAACAGCTGTGTAGACCTGCAGGCAGCGGATGCTCATTCAAATGAGCAGATGCCAAAATTCGCTATGACAGCCAAGCCAGTTTGGGGCTCTGCAACACTTTTGAAGGTGCTGCATAGCCATATGGGGGGATGGGCTTGAGTTGGTTTGCCTGTTTGAGGCAACGTGTTGGCTCTGTGATGAGCAGTCTTTTCTTGGCTATTTGACTTGTACAGCTCACAGTCTTTGCACCAGCACGTACGGTGATGTACATTGTTGTGCACGGCACAAACGCAGCCTTGCTGTGCACGTGCGAACTGAGGTAGACAAAGGACACAGTTTGTCTTTGTGTCTTGTTGTTGTCCAACCAGTGTTCGACTGCATTCTTATGTGTGTCCAAAACTGCAGGTTTTGAGAAACCTGCAGGATTTTCCCCTAGGTTGGGAAACGTTTGCAGGTTTTGTGAAATGGTGGCAGTTTTTCACACAAAAGCAGCATGGTTTTTCATTATATTATCAGACAAGTTCAAGTAGAACTGTTGTTTTTTTATATAGTGTGAACCAGCTTAGCAGGGGAGTGTTCACCACACCCCCTGATATGGAATGGGGTTTTAGAGCTTTAGGCATTTCAGGCCTTCCCCATCCCAACATGAAAAAAAACAATGTTTAGTATAGGTACACTTTCTGAATGTCTATTTTGTAGGCATTTTAGAAAAAGAAGCCAGTGACAACCCCACTATTGGGTTATCAGTCCAGCCCTGCCTCTGACTTTGGGAGGTCTGGCTGAACTGAGCAGGGGAGTGTAATGGGATTGCCACTGGCAGTGCTGGCGTGCACGCGCTGAACATCGCAAGATCAGATTACAGATCACGCATCGCGCGCACAGCGCATGTTGAAATGTTTGAAAAATGAAATGTGTATGCATTTTATTATCTTGTCAATGATTTATTATTGTTTGTGCACAGAAACTGCCAGCTTATCATGTAGTGATACCGTTATCAAGGATTGACAATATCAAGGTCTTCTGCAGTTCCTGTGCACATCCGGATTTCAGCGTAAGGTGTGGTTCTTGGTTACAAAGCGGGGGAAGATGGACATAAACACAACGGTGTTATTACACAATATGCACGAGAAGCGACCGTATCGTCAAATTGCGTTTCAATTCCAAGGCTCAGCATTGAAATAGAGTAACAAATCCTAACATTCCAGAATGCAATATGCCACATATGTGGAGGGAAAAACGCTTGTCGGATTTGCCACATACTTTGGTGCACATAGTTGAATCAATACATGCCAACATCAACCCTACAAGCATGTTCACACCTACAATGAAGTTGAAACCATACCAAAAATCGCCGAGAGCATTCTTCGTATGCATGAGTAGGCATGGAGTTCACTGAAGAAAAGAAGCAAATTAGTTGGTAGTGGTCATAACAGTGACGTCCGTGACATTCAATGTTGGTGTTGAAAAACACCATGCCATTTGAAGCATTCCGTGGCTGAAGTTCTTCATTTTTTTTTGGCCTTGTCAGGCAGCGACATTCCTCATGAAGTTTGTGACTAAACATTCATCTTCATCCCTTTCTAGCTCGTCTTCGGTGGACAAGTCGATCGAAGACTCATCAGGGCATCGATCGGAGTCATATCCAGCTCGGGGGTAGGAGCAAGATCCACTTCCGTAATCATCACGTACTCCGTCCTCCGCAAGCCGGATGCATTGGGAACATGCACATTGTTCACCACCCAGCGTACGACGGTGTTGCGTGCGAATAGCCCATCCAAGGCAGTACCAACATGGCCTTGGGTTTCCAGGGTAACATCCGGCACACAATGTTGCTGCTACTTCTGGAATTTTTGGTAATCCCATCCGACGTGCCTTTTGTTGCACTTGATCATGGCCGACAGGGCTTTCCACGTCGATCCAATCCACGGTCTCCCTTCTTTTATTTCATCCGTTCCTTGAGAAAGTTGGGGAGCCCAGCTTGGCAGCGACGCTGATGGTTGTGCACGAGGCATTATGTTTGATTGATAGGGTCTAAAATGACAACAAACACACAAGAAAGACAATCTCGCAACTGAAGGCAACATGGTGACAACCACGGCATTTTTACCAAATTGTAAATTTCGATTGAGTCCTCGGTAGTAGTGTAAAAACCATCATTAGCATATGCTTGGGGCCAACAGCGACTTCCACATGGCAAAATGAGTAATTTCACATTGACCGGTGATTCAGAACCTACAAGCACACCGGCCGGATACCCAACTTTGTTTATTTGGTCAATTTGATACACGCACCGCCATGGTGTATGACATCGCCTTGGGTTTCCAGGGTAACATCCGGCACACAATATTGCTGCTACTTCTGGAATTTTTGGTAATCCCATCCGACGTGCCTTTTGTTGCACTTGATCATGGCCGACGGGGCTTTCCACGTCGATCCAATCCAACGGTCCCCTTTCTTCCTCCGTTCCTTGAAGAAGTTGGGGAGCCCAGCTTGGCAACGACGCTGATGGTTGTGCACGAGGCATTATGTTTGATTGATAGGGTCTAAAATGACAACAAACACACAAGAAAGACAATCTTGCAACTGAAGGCAACATGGTGACAACCACGGCATTTTTACCAAATTGTAAATTTCGATTGAGTCCTCGGTAGTAGTGTAAAAACCATCATTAGCATATGCTTGGGGCCAACAGCGACTTCCACATGGCAAAATGAGTAATTTCACATTGACCGGTGATTCAGAACCTACAAGCACACCGGCCGGATACCCAACTTTGTTTATTTGGTCAATTTGATACACGCACCGCCATGGTGTATGACATCGCATTGGTCCAAGGGTACTTTCTACCCTCTACATGTATGCTTGCTTAAGACATGCCATGATGTCTAACGAATGGCGGTGTCCCCCAGCCCGTAGCGCGGAGGGGATGCCATGGGAAGCACATTGCTCTGCGCTGCATGCCCCTTGGGCTTATGTCAGGATAGGGCCAGGTTTGACACCCCACTGCGGCGACCAGCAACGGAGTGAAGCATGTATCACAATGGATCCAATCGTTTGACACTCGCCCCTTCAAATGCAAAGAAGGTAACGTTGAGACTCATTGGCGTAGCCTTTTCAGCAGAACATACGGCTCAATAATTATGCGTTTGCAAATCTACATTGAAACCCCATACCATCGTTGCACGACCGCGTTGAAACCCATTCGCATTCCTCGTGAGTACCACCTTCCGTTTGCGCAAAATATTCATGTCACGTCATTGTTTACCTTGTTCAAATCACTTCATCACATCCGCAACCCATTGAAGTGCATACCCATTTGCCCGCGGTGACTATACGTTTGCAAATCTTCATTGAAACTGCAAGGCATTTTATCACAACCGCGTTGAAATCCATTCTTATTCCTCATGAGTACCATGCGCCGCTTGAGCAAAATATTCATGTCAAGTCATTGTTTACCTTGTTCACATCACTCAATCACATCCCCATCCCATTGGTATGCATACCCATTGGCTCGCGGTTATTATCTGTTTGCAGATCTTCATTGAAACTCTATAGCATTGTATCACAACCGCGTTGAAGCCCATACCATTGTTGCACGACCGCGTTGAAACCCATTCTTATTCCTCGTGAGTACCATCCTCCGCTTGAGCACATTATTCATGTCAAGTCATTGTTTACCTTGTTCACATCACTTCATCACATCCCCATCCGATTGAAGTGAATACCCATATGCCCACGGTGATTATGCGTTTGCAAATCTTCATTGAAACTCCATAGCATTGTATGACAACTGTATTGAAACCCATTCTTATTCCTCATGAGTACCATCCTCCGCTCATGTCGTGTTGCATATTCACATTGGCTTTTCTTTCGAGTATCATTTGCCTGTAATTTATAGTGTTCTCGTTGGCGCTTGTTGACACGCTCAGCATGTGCATCACATCCTTCACGTAGCTTTAAGTTTTTTGAATCGTCAGCACGCAGTGCATATCGAGCTCGGCGCCTTTGGTTCATTTCATCCTTGTTTGATTAAGATTGCGCTGCATATTTAGCCCGACACCTTGCATTGATGGCATCTCTTTTTGATGTGTATTGTTCTGGACGGCGTTGATTTGTATCATCCAATGGCCTGTTATTGACATCATGATTTGATAATGACGATGTGTTATTCAACGTAGAGGCTGATGCCAATGAGAGTTGTAGTGTGAGCGTTGATGTCGCTTTGATCTGCGCCAAGAATGACAAAAATTGTGTCTGTCTTTGCGAAATGTACTTCAGAGCCACATTCTCAGCAGCCAAAAGTAATGCCTTTCCCGCCGGGGCAATGGAGCCGTTAGACAAATCTGATATGCAATACTCTTTGGACGTAAGGGTTGGTAACGGCGCTTCCTCGGGTGGACATAATGCGCAATCCCCGTTTCATTTGGTACCGACATTGTACGTGATGGTACGAGACATTGGTCATGTTGTGAAACTGCACTGCCAAATGACGATGGAATGATTGGTGTTGTTGGAAGACATGGTCCCCGCAATAAGTTGCTGTGACAAGATGACATTGCGGCGGCTGGATGGTTTGATGGGTAGAGTGTAGTGCTCGTGGTATCCGCTGTGCACACCGTTTCCGATGTTTCTCCAATCAATCGCTGATTTGTCGCCGGGATGCAGTTTGGTGCGGACATGAGCGCTTGCCAAGCTTGATCATCGTCCAAAGTTTAAAAAAATAGAGCATGTTGGTCACTCTTGCGATGGGTTTCCAACCAAATTTCCCAAAGAACACGGTAGCGTTCATTCTCCTGCACAAAACGTTGCACCCGGGTAAACTCCTCCTTCGTTGAATGCGGCAACATGCATCACAAAAGGGTAAACATGAAACAGCATTTTGGTTGGGTGGGAATTGTTAGCATGTAGCCTCCACAGCTGGCTCCGACGATTACATCCAATCAGTTGACCCAGGTTTGTTCGAACTTACACCACCCATGGCCTGACCGGCCGGACTAACAACTAATAGGCCACTTGAGGCGATATCGGATGCCTTCCTTATGAGAGGTTTGGTAGGTGTCTTCATTGGTGTAACTGAGTGTTGAAACCTACGAAAAAACCGATATAGGAGCTTTACACCACAATTGGTCACAGTATCCATGCTTGCTCAAGACCTACCATGATGTCTAAGGACTGGCGGTGTCCCCCAAGGCGTAGCACGGGGGATGCAATGGAAAGCACATTGCTCTGCGTTGCATGCCCCTTGGGCCTTTGTCAGGATAGGGCCAGGTGGAATCTTTTGACACCCCGCTGCGGGGACGAGCACCGGAGTCAAGCGTGCATCACAATGGATCTCAGTGTTTGACACTCGCCCCTTCAAATGCAAAAAAGGTAACTTGGGGACTCATTGGCGTAGTTCCGGGAGCATAGCATCATGGATTACGCGCCGAAAGAAAAACAAAGATGCTGCACCTTGGACATGGTGATCATGCATTACAAAGCTGCATGGTGCACGTGAAGCTCACTGCAACCAGTCCCCGGCGTCCGGGCATGGCATGGATTGGGGCCGGGTGTGCCTATTATCCACTCAACCATCGATGGGGGTATCATCTCCTACCAGAGACTCCTTGTTGCCGGCGTTGACGCGTAAGCAAACACAGCACACTAAACGCAAACGCAAAGCAATATTGAGATCCAACATGGTTCCTGACCCCGGAACATGATACAAAAAGAGATCTGCAAAATCTGTTCACAAAAAACAAGGCTGTGAAAGAGACGTACTTGCCCGCGTTCAACCACGACAGCGGTCACTGGCAATAACATATATACTCCAAAATGATCAAACTGAAATTCAGTTGTCATTCTCATGTGCCATATGCGATGCGAAACCCATATCGTGCAATATGCAAGAGGAGCGGCTTTGTAACCATGCAGCCACTAACACAAATATATAGAGCGGTCCAGCTCCGAAGCCGGACGCATTACACGTGAGCTCCAAAACAACCATCTACCTCGTAGGTATAAACATGGACCTCAGTTGCCATTCGGAAGGATCAAAGATTGGCACAATTCATATCATCTACAAGTCCTCAATGAACAAATGACATTCGGTGTTGTCTTGATACCTTCGATGCAAGAATCCATACCCCCTTTGAATGTACTTCGCAATTCTCTGCCCGTGCAGGTGGCGTCCGGCACATACACAGGCGATCTTTTACAAAACCGAGCCTGAAGCGGCGCAGAAGAGACAGTGTCCATCAAAATCATTTTCCACCACGTTGATATCAAATCCAAGCACAATATTGCGCAAAGATTCTTGTGGGCAATCCACCACAATGACTTGGACGACGCGCGGAACCAACCTGTGAGCGCAAAAATTCAGAATGGAATTCAGCTTGTCAACATGAGCGTATTGCTCCAAATTTTCTTTGCTTTGCATGCCAATCAACTCGATTAGTTGTTTGTCCACAAGATGCGGGTGAAAGATTTAGAAAAATGACCAAGGACAAGAGATGTCCAGGTCCGACATTAAAAACCGTTCATGTTGAATTCCTTCCCACACCGTACAGCCGGAGATTATTGCTCTTGGATCGCCCATGGGATTATGTTCGTACAACAGTCCAATTAGCATAGATGGATCTGGCATGTACTCCGCCAAACGCTTCATCAAGAAATTCATAAACGTTTGAACGATGGCCCACCCAATATGCATACGGTTGAAGAAAGACAAAATCCTTAGTAGTTGCATTGCAATGATGGGGGGCAGAAAGAGGCTAACCTAACCTACAAGAATCTAATCTCAACCCTACACCTAACCCTAACCCTAACTTAACCCCAACATCAAGCCTAACCCTAACCCTAACCCTAATCCTAGCGCTAACCCTAACCGTAACCGTAACCATATCCTTAACCCGAACCCAACTCCTACCCCTAATCCCCTAACCCTAACCCTACCCGAACCCTAACCTTATGTCAAGAATGATACACCCGGTTTGAACACAACAATGCCGAGCATGAGGAGTTGAATTAGCAAGGGTTTGCAACCGGTCGCTGGAGTCCGTACAAGGCACGGGTAGTGGTCCGGGGTACATATTATCCACTCTAACCGATTCCGTCATGGCGTATCACAGACTCTTTTGCTGCCCATGTTGAGATGAAAAGAAAGGATCATGCAAAGCTTCACAAAGCTTCACACATGCACAAGGAGAAATGAGACAGCAAAAAAAAAAGTAGCAATGATTACGGCGGTTGCCAAAGAGGGAAAGGTCAATGATAAGAGTTTTATGAGCGACAAGCCTTTCACGGAATTGATGAATATATAGACCGTGCAACCACTTCACCCACCCTGGCAAATGTGTTGCGGGTTGCATGTACCTTGCATGCACGAGGCGGCAAAAAAGAGCAAACACTTTATTATGGCTATGCACTCATGGTGACAAAAGACTGTCCGGACTCCATTAGTATCCTAATTTAAACCCACTGTCGCAAATCCAGGTAGTTATATATTGACGGCGCTCAACATGCATGCCCTGAACAGCAAAACCCCGCAAAACCACGGCAAAATAGTGGAAGCGGGAAAGGATCGATAAACTTGGAGCGAAAGTGTCCCCGCATGCCAAAAAATCATGTGATCCCACACGCCACAAAGTACGCATCAGTTCCCGTAGCTTGGGTCAAAAATTGCCGCAAAGGACGTTGCCTGCGATCTTTCACCTTACCGCGGCGATCTTTTCGTGGTTTCTATGCGGACTTTCGAAGAATGCCAACTTTGGGGCCATGCTTCAAATTCCTCCGAAGTCTCCAGGTCCATGCCTTCACTTTGCCTGTCCCTTGGTCCGCGGAACGGTTATACTTGTCAAAGAGCGGAGCAAGCGGCTTGCATGGATCCCTGTTCACATTGGAAATCTCCTCTTGGGATGTTTGAGGTAGGTCACCGCCTGAACTTTGACCAACACATGTCGAGGTAATGGAATCCTGCAAAGAAAGGGTGCTATCACCATTGCGAGAATGGCAATCCTCCATGGCTTGCATCAACTCACGCCATGCATGTTCGTCATCCCCTGTCCAGGTGTAGAAATCTCCATTCTGAAGCTCTTGAGTTGCGGTTTTAAATCGCATAAAGGCATGCCAGTGCTTGGTGTAAGGTCGGACAAAAGAATATACTTCACCCCACGGGGTCTTTGGCAAGGTAGACGACATTGTGACTAACCAAAAAAGAGTGAACCCCATAGTCTATAAGGCCGTTGGAATGGTGAACAACGGCAAATAGCGACATGCTGGACAGAATGCACACAATTGTCACACCGTACATCATGGCCTAAGCGACGGCACGCACACATACATCAACCTTTAATAATAACGCAAAAAAAGTTCGAAGTCGGTGTTAGCGGAGCAGCTCATAGCATGCGTAGAGCCTTTTCACAAATACAGGCATCTAAGTACAAATAGTCGAAGACACAATATAGCCCGAGAGGCATCTAAAGGATCAAACGTGATGTGAGGTTTCAGAGCAAGAACACCAAAAGACGTAGGCTCAAGATGTGGAGTTTGTCTTCTTACTGCCCCGCACCACATCCGCATAGATCTTGCCGCCGCGGAAATGCATCAATGTGCTCTCACCAAAATACACAATTCGACTAACTCCCGGCAAGATGGGTACCAAATTGTTTAAATTTGGACGACAGTTAAAATGCAGAGGCGTTTGAGGGGCAATCACTACTGCGTCGGGAACCCTGATGGGAAATTTCAATGATGTCCAAAGGGTTCACGAAGACCACAGTTGCCCCCTTCGTCTTATCAATGCTCATAGAGGACACATCTCCTTCTTCTTCCAGGAACTTCGTTAAGTCCACATATGACTTTACATCCTGGATGGTGCATTCTTGTGATGGAAGATCGACCAAAACGTATGAATTGTCAATCTTAGGGTTTTCGGCCAAGGACTCAAGGAAAAAATTGCAATTGGCATCTGATACATTCTCATCAATTTTGTGTTCGCCACAAGACTTGAAGTAGAAGCGACGTGCAATGGGCTTGCAGTTTTTGTATTGATCTTTCAGCTCCGTCTTCAATTTGATCAGCACTTCGGCTTTCACTGCAGCAACCATTGCCGGTGTTGCAAACGCCTGGGCAACATCCACATCGCTGCGTACGCCAATCATGCTATAGGTGTACATTTCCAACGATGCGGCACTTTTTGAATGGGATGATTTGCCCCTCTGTGTTAGCATCAGCTTCTTGGCCACCTTACCATTGTCTGCTGCTGCGGCGCTACTCGAGGCCTGTTCAGATGCTCTTCTTATATTCGACTTTATAGGCGTCCTCAGCGGCGTCATTGTGATGTTCGCGTCAAGCCAGAGAAAAAGGTTGCAAGTTGCACAGGCCCAGAAAGAGCGATTAGCATTTTTTGTATTGCTTGTAACATTCTCCTGTGGCAAGTCCCCGCACTCACATAGGTGCAAGCCATCATCAGAGCAAATGCAAATATGGTGGATAATTGCCCAAGACTTGTAACACCTGTCCTCCTATTCTAGACATATGTGTTGTAAGCATCCGTAATTACTCTTTGATGCGCAATACCGTATGTCATAGTGGCTGCCGCATTTGCACTTTTGTGTACTCCAATGTGCGCGAGAAGCGGCCGCACTGTCAAATTGCATTTCAATTTCAAGGGTCTGCATTGAAAGAGAGTAACAAATCCTAACATTCAAGAATGCAATGTGCCACATATCTGGCGCAAACAATGTTTGTCAGATTTGCCACATACTTTGGTGCACATAGTGGAATCAATACATGCCAACATCACCCCGACAAAGAAGTTCACACCGACAATGAAGTTGAAAGCATGCTAAAAATTGCCGAGAACATTCTTCGAATGCATGAGTAGGCATGGAATTCCCTGAAGAAAGGAAGCAAAATGGTTGGTAATGGTCATAACAATGATGTCCGTGACATTCAATGTTGGTGTTTTTGTTCATTTTTCTTTGGCTTTGTCAGGCAGCGACATCCCTTTTGAAGTTTGTGACTTAACATTCATCTTTATCCACTTCTCGCTCATCGTTGGCGGACAAGTCGATAGAAGACTCATCGGAGCACCAATCGGTCAAATTCGGCTCGGTGGTAGCAGCGGGATCCACTTCTGTAATCATCACGTACCCCGCTGGGTGCATTGGGAACATGCACATTGTTCACCACCCAGCGTACGACGGTGTTGCGTGCGAATAGCCCATACAAGGCAGTACCAACATGGCCTTGGGTTTCCAGGGTAACATCCGGCACACAATGTTGCTGCAACGTCTCGAATTTTTGATAATGCCATCCGCCGCGCCTTTTGTTGCACTTGATCATGGCCCATGGGGCTTTCCACGTTGACGTAATCCAACGGTCTCCTTTCTTCCTCCGTTCCTTCAAGAAGTGGAGGAGGTTAGCTTGGCAACAGCGCTCATGGTTGTGCACGAGGCATTATGCTTGATTGATAGGGTCGAAAATGACAACCGCCACACAAGGAAGACAATCGTGCAACTGAAAGCAACACGGTGACAACCACGGCATTTTTACTCAATTGAAAATTTTGATTGCGTCCTTGGTAGTAGTGTAAAAACAACCATTGGCATGTGCCAACAGCAACTTTCACATGGCAAAATGAGTAATTTTCACATTGACCGGTGATTCATAATCTACAAGCACACCGTCCGGATACCCAACTTCGTCTTTTCGGTCAATTTGATACACACGACACCATGGAGCATGACGTCACATTGGTCTGGGGGTACTTTCTACCCTCTACATGTATGCTTGCTTAAGAGGTGCGATGATGTCTAGAGACTGGTGGTGTCCCCCAAAGGTGTAGCCTCGAGGGGAGGCAATTGCAAGCACATTGCCCTGCTTTGCATGCCCTTGGGCTTATGTCTGGATGGGGCCAGGTCGAAACCTTTGACACCCCAAGGCGGCGACCGGCACCGGAGTCAAGTGTGTATCACAATGGATCCAATCTTTTGACAATCGCCCCTTCGAATGCAAAGAAGGTAACGTCGAGACTCATTGGCATAGCTTTTCAACAGAGCATACGGCTGAATGATTATGCTTTTGCAAGTCTACATTGAAACCCCATACTATCAATGCATGATCGCATTGAAACCCATTCTTATTCCTCGTGAGTCCCATGTTTTGTTTGAGCAAAATATTCATGTCAGGTCATTGTTTCCCTTGTTCACATCACTCCGTCACATCCACATCCCATTGAAGTGCATACCAATTTACCCGCGGTGATTTTGCGTTTGCAGATCTTCATTAGGATTTCCCTGATACGCGTATTCGATACGGTAGGACACAGCAGGAGACGGCAGGATACAGCAGGATACGGCAGGATAGGGCAGGATACGGCAGGATACGGCAGGATACGGCAGGATACGGCAGGAAACGGCAGGATATGGCAGGATAAGGCAGGAAGTGGCAGAATACGGCAGTATGTGGCACGATGACGGCAATATACGGCGGATACGGCAGGATACGGCAGCATACGGCATGATACAGCAGGAAACGGCAGGATACGGCAGGATACAGCAGGATCCAAAATATCTGCTTGTTCGCACTACGGAAAAAACCATTTTGCGTTCATTCAGCGTTCCGTGGAATTTCTTACTGTTCCTGCCTGCCAGTTGTGACGTTTCCGGCTGACAACCCTTTCGTGTACACCAAATATTCGTTTGAAAAAGAAGGTTATTGCTACCTGCTTCCGCAGTTCGGTGGTATTTCATCCTGTTCCTGCGTGCCCATTGTGCCAATTCTGTTTAGGTTGACAACCCGCCTTGCTGCACACCAAATCTCGGTTTTGAAAAAGAAAATGATTGCTACCTGATTGCGGACGAAGGACTTCCTGTGCCCCAGAACACAAGACTCACAGGCATAATAAAAAACAATCACATCATTGCAGCCTGTACTATTATGGTTGTAGACTTTCGGTGTACCTCTACTCCATGTCATGTAGGTTACAGCAGAAAATGAACAAACCGCCAAGGAAGTCGTACTTATCCGGGCGCCCGGGAGTCTCATCACGGCCGTTCCAGAATCGCCACTTCTTGACATTGCTGAAACCATTCTCCACTAGATGACGGCTTTCATTGATCATCTGGTTGTAATGCACCATGAACCAGGTCAATCGGCCATCCCCCCCGGCCACACGTCAGAACATGTTGTCCGCTGTGCTGTAGTGACAGTCACCGAGGCGGAAGTCAGGCGGAGGACCATTAGAGTTTTAGGGAATGGATGCATCTATGTCCGCTGTCATCTCAGCATGGGTGGCACGGGGCGGATACCACCACCATCAGGCAATGATCCCGCGCCCCGAGTTGATCATCGCATTGAACACGAGCACATTCCCGCGGTAGGTGGGTTAGCCTAACCAGAACAGCTCCCGGTCTAACGGGTGCGAAGGTGACTGGAGGGCCACATGCGTGCTATCGACAATAGCCGACACATGGTGGTGCATTGCATGGCTGTGTTGGTGGAATTCCCATCGGCGTTCAAAAGCATCCGTGAACTTATCCCACAGGTGAGCCCGTTGTGACACATCACGTAGTACTTGGATACAGTAGTCCCGACCAATTCCGAATGTCCTCGCACATGCCATCTGGCTGAACTGCAATCGCAGGAAAGAGATTGTAATTAGAAACTCCTCTAATGAGAAAATGGAATTTGCCACCAGGAACAGCAGGAATCCCATTCTGTACCCGGTGCCATTCATGAGCGGCATTGCTGACAGAGGAGCGCAGTGCGGGGAGACGCCGCTATCAGAAAGATCGACAGAGATCCACGTAGACTTAAAGAATTAAGGACTGAAGAACTTCAATGATGGCGCAGTGGCAAAACGAGATAACAACAGCGTAATGATAATTCTGATAATGCTAATAACATTCTTCTGTCCTTGTCTCAAATATGTGCTGTCCATGAAATCAACAGTGAGGGCAACGCCCGAAGCGCTGCCATCCATGGCTCTTGACAGGGAAGGTGCTTGATGGTCCTCCACTCTTAACGAGTCTCAGTGAAGCGCTGCGATCCATGATTCCTGCCAGCTGGGCAAAGTGACGTGGAAGGTGCCTGATGGTCCTCGACTCTTAATGAGTCTCAGTGCGGCGGTTGACAGCACGTCCAACAATGCAACAAGGTTCACACTGTGGTACACACTTCGAACCATCTGTGCAGGGTGTCCAACATGAGATGTCGCCGCTACAAGGGTTGACGCTATGGTACACGCTTCCACCCCTGTGTGCAGGGCGTCCAACAGGAGGCGTCACCGCTACAAGGGTTCAGACTGTGGTACATGCTTCCAGCCCTGTGTGCAGGGCGTCCAACATGATGCGACGCCGCGACAGAGGAGATGTGCCGTTGCACACCTGGAAACAAACTGCTAGATCACTGTTGCTGGCCGTTTTGTCCGAGAGAGGGGTGACGCCCACCACTGCAGATCAAATAACGTTTGATGTCTTTGTCATCAGTTTGCAGGATGCGCCTGCGTGGCGAGAACAAAAGAGGTTCGAAAAGGCTGAGGGTGCAAGCCAGAAGGAGGAGCCTGTCAATGCGCAAGCTCTTGGTCCTGGCCCCAGTTCATTGGAGAGGCGGAAGCACACACTGGCCAGCTACCTCATGGGTCCGAATGCAGTGGGCCGGCAGCCAAGGACAGGGACATGGCGCCCCACCAGTGGTCCTGCACCTCAGCGGCGCTGCAAGGCACCGGGTGGCACATGCTACGCGCCAGTGCTACAGAACTGCAGCAAGGGAATGTACACACCGCACTGTCTGAGCTTCCAGATTGCCTGTGCACAGCGGTTCGTAACTTGTACGGGATGCAAATACAAAAGGTCTGGAGTTCGACACAGGCACACACAACGTGCCACTGATTCAACGGAGCTCAAACCTTGGATTGGAGACTGGCAGGGTCATTTGGATGAACCTCGCTGGAGGCACGTCGCGCAGAATAAGGAGGATGAAAATCAGGACAGTGACACCAGTTCTGTGATTGATGAGAACCCACTTGCTCAGCCGCAGACGTTCTCAGCAAGAGCAAGGCAGACACTGGACCTACCACCGGATGATGCGGAAGAGGAGACTCTTGAGGCCTACCGGGGGAGGCTGCTGGGGTCAGCTCCGCAGCGCAATTCCTTGCCCAGACGCCCGGGTGACACGCCATCTGAAGATGCTGATTTTGCAGAAGCGCGGACCGCAAATTTGCTTGATCACTTACAGCAACCGCCGCCGGCAGAGCGCAGGCCCTCGGCGGTCGGTACATTGTGGAAGCCCCGAAGAGGAACTATCACTGCATTGTGTGCTATTGCTTGCTGTTGAACACTGCAGTTCTGCCTTGTGGACACACGATCTGCACGGACTGTGCAGGGAGGATCAGCCGGTGCCCACTGGATCGTACTGTTTTCGTTGCTGCCAATACTCCCAGGAACCGCGCTGTTCAGGATGCTGTGCAAGAATTTCTGCTGTCGGAAGGAGATCGTACTGCAGGCGCGATACTGGCAGCAGCGGGAGCTGAAATATTCTCGCTGGGATCCACAACAAGACCACTGACAAATCCCGATGCCATGCGACGAGCCAGGTTGCGAGCTTTCATGCACCTGTTGCCACCGAACCCTCCTCATGAACCAGCAGCAGACCCTCCTTGTGAACCAGCAGCGTCTCCTGATTCAACATGCTCGCAGATGCCAGCGCCAGCAGTGATTTGAAGAGCGGTGACTTCGCAGGACTCTGAGCGATTGCTCAGAGCGGGAATGTAAGTGCACGACATTGCAGCGTCATGTGCAGTGGTCTGTGCAGCCACATGCAGCAGCTGTAACAATGGTGCACGTCATGTTCAATGACGACTTGTACGAGGGCCTGGCCGGAGGTGGTACTGTTGATTTCAGCAATGGAACAAGATTTTCATTGAGCGGCATCCGCACCTGGCATGCAGCAAGCGACCACTAAGGTCAGCTAAGGACACTGTTTTGGTAATATATTTGATTAATCTTTGTTGTTTGTCTTCACCCTTGCCCACCATGCGGCCAATCAGTTCGCAAGCACAAGGTCTCAAATTTGGAGGATGTGACTTGGTTTGTGGACAGGTATACTTGCAATTCTCATACCTTGCCGTAAAAGGGATACATGCAATGCATGGATGCAGGTTCTGCTTCTGGTGCTCATAGGTTCCACGAGATGAACCACAAGTGTACGAAGTACAATGCAGACGACATCTCTGCCTTCGACAGCGTCAGCAGTGAGGTGTGCGAGCAACTCCTCGTATGGCTGTCGCGCTTCAAGTACATTGCACCTACCATGAATGATGTCCGGTTCTTCCTGCCTTGGAACGTTTGTGAGGCCCACAATCGCTACTTGGGAGCAGGCGGCAACCCGGCTTGCATCTTGAAGCTTTCTGCACCAACCATGGCACGTGAGAAGCAGCTGGAGGATCTCCTCACTTGGATTATTTTGATCGTTGAGCCGACAGTTGCCGTTAGCTTGTGGAACTTCCCTCTGCGGCAATCAGCGGCCTTGCATCCGGCAATGACGTATGCGTCGCCTTCCCCCAAGACGCTCCCGGCTAACATCCTCGTTGCACACTTGGCACGCCCAGATACGTCAATGGCATCAGGTTTGTCTGGTTACCCGGCCATGGGCTCCGTCTCGCGGCGCATTTTGTCCAAGCCCGCGCAGCCCACAAGTCCAGCGTCGCCAACATCCTCACCCGCACTTAAGCGATTGGCCCTTCATCAGGCCGACGTGGACGGTATCGCAAAGCAGCCTTTAGCCACCGGTTTGAAGGGGAAGGACGATGCTTTGTCCCCATCCATTGCCCAATCTACGTCTTCCTCTGGTGCTCCTGTTGCTGCTGCAGGTGTGTGGGGGTAGCCTAACGCCTTGGAAGCACTTCTCCGTTCCATGGTGCCATCATGTTACTCTTATTGTTGTAGGTGATCCAGCCGTGGGAACGGAGGCCACTGCTGACAAAGGTGGATTGCACGGTGATGACGCGAGGCCGGATGAAGCAGCAGCTCCTGCAGCCCTTCCTCCGGGCCGTGCTGCTAAGGCCGTGGCACAGAAGAAGGATAGGGAAGGTTCCTGCTTCGTCGTGTTCCTGCTCCGTATGTTCGCTTCCGCTTCACGTTTTCTTTCATCACATGGGTATGTTTCGTCTTTCTAGTCCCCGACAAGTTGAGGCACTATGAAGTGGCAATGTCGGAGGGCGTCAGGAATCAGCTGATGACCCTGAGTATTGAAGTCGCGGAGTTCAGGGAGTGGGATGCGGCCAAAGAGGCGGAGGACTTCCAAAAATTGAGGTAGCCACCCTCTGGTTTGTCTGTGGCGAACTACGACAAAATTGTGACCTTCTTCTTGTTGCACTTGCGTGGGAACGAACCCATCGAGGTCCGCCCAGTGATGAAGGGTATCTTCGGCAAGGCGCAAGTGAACTGCCCAAGTACAGTGGGGGTGTGCAACTACACAAGCAAACGGGCCTTTCGTTGGTCGCAATACATCTCTTCTTTACTTTCGTCCCTTTGTCCTTGCAACTCGTAAGGCCGTGCTGCTGCGCTTTCAGTATGAGGGGATGTTGTTGATGCTGGCGAAGAAGTCCCCCATGGCACTGGTGCCTTCGCTGTGGATCGGATTGTTGCCTGTGCGTGGCCCAACCCCTGTTATGCAGCAGTATGGTGTGGAGCAAGTTGACTGGAATAGGCGCGTGCGGCTGGTGCCACTGAAAGGTTTCTTGCTGCAGAACAAGAACGTGGAGAAGGAACAGCCGAAGGTTGGTGTTCCGGAGTAGTCGGTCAGCGGTGTAAGTACGTGCTGTCTACATCACCGTGTACTTGCATGCATCACTCCCATGGTGCCATTGGCACATGGTGCCCATTGGTTACACACTGTATTTAACTTTTCATCTGTGTCGTCCGTTGTTTGAGTCCATCATATATGGCACCTTTTGCGTGGGCCGGTTTGCCATGGTCTTGTGTTGCTACTGCGGTGGCTTGTCGCTTGTCTTCTGCATTCTTTGGTGTGACACCATGCTTGTCACCCTGCATCCATACTCATTCTTCTGTTCATAGTCACGTGTTGACTTTGGCGCTGCATACAGTGAAGCAACACATCGGACTCGAGTGGTAGCAATCACTCACCATGGGTCCCAATTCGTCTTTGGTTTTCATGGCTGTTGTGCTCGCATTGGTCTCCTCTTTGTGGATGGGTTGGAGATGTTTGGGCGAGAAGGGAGCCGTAGCAAAGAGCGGTTAGGTGGTTCGTAGCAGTGAAGTCCTTTAAGGGGCCACGGGCAAAGCGGTACGCACAGAAGGCGGGGCACACACAGGGCAGTACACGGAAAAGGCCGTTCTGTGACCACCGCAGGAGTCATGGTAGTTAAGGGGCCACAGGGAAGGCGGTGCACAAACAAGGCAGTGCACACACAAGGCGGTACAGAGAAGAGGCGGCCTGTGGCCACCACAGGAGCCATGTTAGTTACAGGGCCACAGGCAAGGCGGTGCACACACAAGGCAGTACACACAAAAGGCGTTCTGTGGCCACCGCAGGAGTCTTGTTATTTAAGGGGCCACAGGCAAGGCGGTGCACACACAAGGCAGTGCACACACAAGGAGGTCTGTGGCCACCGCGGGAGTCATGTTAGTTAAGGCGCCACAGGCACGGCGGTGCACACACAAGGGGGAACACACATAAGGCAGCTTGTGGTCACCACAGGAGTCACCTTAGTTAGGGGTCCAAAGGCAAGGCGATGCACACACAAGGCTGAACACACAAAAGGCGGTCTGTGGCCACCGCAGGAGTCATGTTATTTAAGGGGCCAGCGGCAAGGCGGTGCACACACAAGGCGTTACAGCCAAAAGGCGGTCTACCAACGCAGGGGTATGGGTGGGGTTGGGGGTGGGGGTTGCTCGAGAAGGGCGGGGAGGACGGGGCATTGGTGGTGCGGGAGGGGGGGCAGGTAGGAGTAGCAATGTAGGGGGGGGGTACGGGTAGGGGCGGGGGAGACAAGGTGGCTGGGGGAGGTAGGGGGGGGAAGAGGTAGGGGGGGGAGGTAGGGGGGGGAGGTACGGGAGGTAGGTAGGGGGGGGGGTAGGGGTGGGAGTTAGTGGGGGGAGCTGGGGGGGGTAGAGGGGGGTAGGGTGGGGTAGAGGGGGTAGGGGGAGTGGGGCGGATGAGGGAAGGTGAGGGGGGAAGGGGGGGTAGGGGGGGGTAGGTAGGGGGAGAGGTGAGGGGCGGCGACTTCGTGCATAATAACCCCCATTCCATTAATGTGCATACCCATTTGCCCGCCTCTCACAAGTCATTTGCCTCCTCACTTCTAACTATCCATCCGAATCCAAAAGGCAATTGATCATTTCTCATTTGTATTGGCTTCCTATGTGTCCTAAGAGTCATATGCCTCCTCACCTCTACAAATACATTCAAATCCAAAAAGGGTTGATTCTCAGAGTCATTTGCCCCCCCACTTTTACCAATCCATTCGAAGCCAAATGGCGATGGACCCTTTCTCTTTTCTATTGGCTTCCTATATGTTCTGAGTCCGTACACCAATAAAGTCTCGGTTTCCATACTTCGAATTCTAACACAAATTCTATGTGTTTCATTAAGTCCCGGTTTTTAAGGAAAAGAAAACAACAAATCAAAAAAACAACTTGTTTTGCACGATTCAGTTTTGTTTGCATCATTCGTTGGCCTACGGTTGCGCGTTTGAACTATATCTACAAAAGACCTTTCTCTGATGATCAGAACCGGCATGCACGTTCCATTCACATGGAATACTAAAGCAAAGGCACGGAGACAAAGAAATGTAGCAACGTTCATTGTCCATCAAAAGGAACGTTAACTCGGCAAGAAATATAGAAGCACTCTACAAGATTTGTAAAGGCAAAATAAGGAGACGATTAGGAAAACAATTGATCATGTGGGTTCAAAACGTCAAAGGGATGGCAGGCCGTCGAAAAAGGTTCAAATGGCCAGAGGGACGGCGCGCCGTCGAAAAAAAATACGTGTGAACTCCGCATGTGCGTGTGGCCATACAATTGGCCATTCCTCCAATAAAACGATCAACAAAAGGTAAAGGCACAATAGAGTGAGTTTGGCTATACAATGATGCGACATGCAAAGCAAACATCCCATGATATACCCATATATATGTATTGAATTAGGGTTCCCTTATCATCATTACTTCTTCCGGATCAATTATTCTTAATATCATTTCAAGGTGAGGGATGTATGTATTGTACAGGTAGGAATGTGGTTGGAGGAGAGGATCATTGTGGCCGCGGAGGCCCACAGTGTGGGCAGCGACTGTCATTGCGTTGTCAATAAGGTTCGGAATTGGTTTCATGCAAAAATAACCAATTGTTTTCGATTATTTCCATAGAAATAACCAATTATTCCGAGTATATGACATTAAAATAATCCGTCATTTTCGATTTTTGTCTCTACAAAATGCAATCATTGTCAAACAGCAGTGAACTTTTGCCAAAGGGATAGTAAACAGGAAAAAAGGGGTGAAGAACATGCTAAACCTTTGACTTTTATCCCAAATTGCCTGTGATTTTGCAAAATCCTCTGGTTTTTGATCAGAAACATTTCATGGTGTATCAACAAAACATTTCTTTTTCATACATAACTTGTCTGATTAATTAGTTTATACCAGTTCTCAAAAAAATCAGTTTTACCGATTATTTGTCACATTAGAGCCAATTAATCCAATTAATCTGATTATCGGATTAACTGGTAAAGCCGATTTCAAACCTTAGTTGCCATGCTGCAAGAAGAACACACAAAGTCACAGGAAAGAAATACAATGAACATACAATGCATATGAATAAAGAGGGCACACGTACACTTGCAAAGAGCGGCAAGCACAGCAGCGGAAAGGCAATGATCGGCCCGTTAGCGTGGCACATGAAAACTGGCCTGTCTTAACATATAACAATGTAAATTGCGCTGCAGCACCTGTCAGCGCGCAGCGATTACAGCCCCGCGCTCTCACAGCGCCTGGCACGCCCACAGCACTAAAAGGCAGCAATAATTGCACAGACACTCTGCTCGCCCAAAGATGATTGTCACGCGCACAAAGGCGCCTGCCGCTTCTGCGCCGAGTGCGTGTGACAGCCGCCTGTCACCTGCACACAGCACCAGAAGGCCTGTTGGAAACAGACCTTCTGTTCTTTGCGTTCTTGGTGCTGAAACTTGGATATGATATTCAGTTCTTCGTTGCGCACAGCGTGATATGCGGCGCAGTGCGCAGAACGGCTCGAGCACAAAGCGCCTTCAAAGTTGAACAAAGGTAGCGGAAAGTCACCGCAAAGGAGAAGGGGCCATACCAACGCCTCTCCGCCTGCAATTGCTCGCGCCAGTCCGTACGCCAACAGTTCCACCTCCTCCACCGTGGCCACGCATTGGCTGGGCATTGTTTTGTTGAGTCTAAGACCAGGTTGCGAAGGTTTTGAAGTTGTGTGTAGGTGGCAATGGAGAGTGGAAACAACGAAGGACAAAGACCACAAACGGCGCCGAAGCTTTGCGTCGTGCCGCACTACGTTGCCAGACTTTGAATGTTCAAAGAAATATATTTCAAATATCTTTTAAATATCTTTTTGTTGAAGAAAAATGTTTTGCGCTCAACTCGTGCAACGGCGTGCGGGTGTCAAGATTCATGTTTTATTGTTGCTTCATTGCTTTGCATGGCCTGATGGCAGTCCAAAATGCCTTGCATCGCAGATGCCAAGCAGTAGGTGGCAGCCGCCAGGCAGCGCAAATCGGGCAATCGGGCAACTGCGAACAGGACAACGACGAACAACAATACAATACCCATTGAAATATAGTTCTAGTGCTCAAGCCCGCGTAAAAGCGGGCATACCGACCATGGCTCAATGTACAAAAGCAAATTTTTCGTTACTTAACGTTGCAAATGTTATATTCACAGAAAAAGGGAGCGCTTCCAATGCTGTGTGCAAATGTGGGTAGGCAAAGCTAAAAACAGAAAAACTTTTCGCGGTTTCCGTGGATTTGATGTACTTCAGGGAGCCTTGAACACGATGAAGTGTGTGACGCTTACCCCAACCCTTAGCCTAACCCTAACCGTAACGCTAATCAAGACTGACCATTCGGACCGAGCTGGTGGGAGAGGGAACATCAGCTATGACTGGTGAGGGACATCAAGAACGATTCACACATTGATGGCTCTTGACAAAGTGAAATCAGTAAGAAAAAGTGCTTTTCCAATGCTTTGAGGCATACTCTAGTTGTATTAGAGATGCACTGAGCATCCAGGCATTTCTATCTTAGTATTGGTCCCACCAAAACTGGTGATAACACATTTTGACCTATGGAACCAAACACCCAATCAGGATATGGAGTGGACTCCTTAATCCCCTTTCAATGTGAGGCAAATCATCTTTTCCTGAATTGACTGAGTACTGACATATCCAGGGCAGAGCCTATGAATTTATCTATGTTTTTCCATGAATTCGTAGCTATCCTAGCGGTATGCACCCTAGGGGGCTGGGCACCTCTTTTTGAGAGGTCCTGGGTTCAATTCCCGGTCAGCCTAGCTAAGTAGGAAGATCCCATGTGACATGGCAGTGACCTCATCGCCACATGCCCTGCGACCTCAGCACATATGGGACCCAAAACAAAGAGTGCACATCTCCTGAGATGGCACTATGGAGATAGAGTGACAATGGGGCAGTTTTCCAACTCTTTTCCAAAACACTTCAGCTATCTTTGTGAATATGCGATCCGATTTGACTTGAGTTGCAGTTTCTGTGAATATTCTTTCATCTTTCACTGTTTACACTGCAGCCCTTCATGCTTTGTTCCTGATTCTCTTCTCCTTGCACACCTCTGGCTGGGGCTATCCTGGATTTACTGTATTTCAGCAAACAAAAGCTTTTCATCTTCCAAAACAAGCAGCAGGAAACCCTACACCAGCAGCAAGCAGCAGGAGAGACAAAAACACAGTGTTGAAACCACCATAAACTTTTCTGGTAGCAAGAGGCAGGCTGTCTCTGCGCACCGGCAGCAACCCCGCGCCGTACATCCAGTGCGCCGAGTACAGGCACATATAAGCAGAAGGGCGAGAAGATGGACACAAGGAAGGAGGACGCCGACGGGAAGACAGCGCCAGCGCCTGAGGCACCGGCAAGGCCAGCACCTGGGGAACCTGGACCTGGACCTAGCGGCGCTGTACCTTCGGAGCGCCTACATGGGCCAGTGGAAGTGGCTGAGGACTCGCTGGATGGACTCCAGACGGCCTTCAGGGCCCTCTCAGTCGAAGAGGTGGTTGTGGTCACTCAGCCTGTGAAGAGGAAGAGAGAGAGCGAGAAGGATGCTGGAGACGGAGCAGACGAATGAGAGGAACAAGGGCAAGACCTGACGAATGACCCTACCTTCGAATGCGCACCAAGAGCTTCTGGCCTCCACGCATCACCCTCTCCTATAACCACCACACTCCCAATTCCAGACCCAGCCGCTGCAACATCCACTCCCATAACCAACCCGCCTATGGCAGAGGGCACAGGCTTTACTGGCATGCCGCCCTACCCCGCCTATGGTATGGGCCCACCTACCACTGCGCTCCCTGAGGCAACTACTGCCAGTGAGCCGTTGGCTTCCAGCTCTGCGCCGCGATGGTATGCGGCTGAATATCCCCATCAACTACCCGCTACTGGAACCTATGTGGATGTTCCTGGGAATGCACCTGGGTATGCAACCTTGAGTGGGTTGAGGAGAGGACCTGAATCTCTTGGTGGCAGGAGCAGAGGATCGGGAAGATCCTCTAACAGGTCCCTGACGCGGTCGGAGATCAACGAGGTGCTCCGAGGAGCCACTTCAAAAATCGTGGGCGACCTCACTCAAGAGATCCGAGAGAAACTGGAGCCCCTGATGATCCAACCCCAAGCGTCACCTACCACGGCGTCACCTACCACCTGGCTGCAGGGTTGACAAACACCCTGGGGAGCCTGAGGAGCCGACCGATGCCGACTCCTGCAGCTATACCGAGAAGTCCTTTCGTACCGAGAACGGCCCAGCCGCCCTACAGCCACGTGACGAACTCTACGAGGGCCGAGCTGGACCGGCTGGGGCTGACAGCCTTGAGGGCAATGGTGGACGTGGAGCCTTATGGCTCTAGTAATCTAGGCGGAGACCCCTCCGATGATGAGCCGCCGTCGATGACTTCTACTTCGCCCTCAGAGAACGATGACCCGGAGGACCCCGAGGACCCAAAGGGGAAGAAGAAGAAGACGAAGAAGAAGAAGACCCGACGCCCTGAGGGACGCAGGTCTCAGGAGGCGAAGGCTATTGCCACCTCCAAGATCGTGGTGAACCTGCCTGAGTTCACAGGCAAGGACCTCAGCGAGTTCGCTGAAAATTTTGGCCGGTTTCTCCGATTGACCGACCAAAACCCACGCTAGTGGGCGAGCCAAGTGCGATCTGCTCTTGCAGTGCTGCAAGACCAGGTACCTGGAGAAGCAGGTCAGGCAGATCGTGACTAACTCTGCCACCTTTGCCGATGTGTTGGTTGCCCTGGAGAGGCAGTACCCGACCTACGAAACCGACCTCTCCATCAGGACCGAGATCCAGAACTTGCCCGTGCTGCCCAACAACCCCAAACCTGGCAGGGTCTCTGAGCTGTTTGCTGACCTGGATCACTGGGCTGGACGACTGACGCCCGGTTCCTACAGCAGCGACGACCTGCTGTTCTGGTTGGTGGCCAAGCTCCCTCGAGAGCTATGGGACGAGTGCCGTTCGACGGCGGAGCGCAAGGCTAGATCCCTCTGCTACGAAGATCTATGCGTGCTACTCCTGGAGCTGGCGCTGGAGAAGGAGAGCGACCAGCACTTGAACAACTACCGTCCTGGTGGTGGAGGTTCTGGAGGCCATGGCAAAGGGTACCAAGGGTCCCGACCTGGGCAGGGGACTACCCCTAAACACGCCCACGCCCGTATCATGGAGAACGTTAAGGAGCTATTCTGGTGTGATGCCAGGGACGAGCAGGGCCACCTGCAGCACGCCTCTGACTGTGAGCAGCGAGACTGCTTCGTAGTCCAGAGGAAGCAGCAGGAGAAGAACACCGGCGCCAAAGCGAAGCTGCCGGATCATTACAGGTTCACCATCACGTGTGCATTCTGCGGGAAGCGGAAGCACTACGAGGATAAGTGCTACCATAAGCAACGCCTATCGGCGAAGCTTAAGGGTGAAGATCCTGGCAAAGGCTCAGGCAAAGATGGAGGCAAAGGCAAAGGCAACGACTCCGGCAAGGGCAAGTCGAAAGGACGTGGTCAAGGGCAAGACAAGGGTCAAGGTGGACGAGGAGGAGGCGCTAACCGCCAGCCCGACAACAAGAACAAGGACAAGAACGGAGGCAACCCCAACCCTAATCCAGGGGGGAACTCCGAGCCCTCTGGAGGGCAGTCTGGTTCTACCACGCGCTCACAAACGCAGGCCCAGCAAGAACAAGGAGCCAAGCGTGAGCATGAAGGTGGTGATGACGGCAACGCTAAGAAGAGGAGCCGTTTCATGAGGATGGCCCGCAAATTGCGGAACAAGAGGTTCGAGGTGACCTGTCCCGCGGAGTTCTGACGGGGACGCTCCGGTGGCACCCAAGACCTGGTGTTTTGGGTACGTATCCGACTAGGGGGACGCGAATACCTGGGGGTATTGGACACTGGCGCCACTATATCTATAGTGGCCAAGAAAACTTTACGTTGTGGGAGCCTGAAGAACACCATGACCACCGCTGCTATACGCATGGGGGATGGACATGTGGTGCACAGCTGCGGGGACTGTGAAGTGGAGGTACCTATGGGCTCCCGGACTATCGCCCATCGGTTCCATGTGATGGACACTGAGGCCTTCGACTTTGTACTGGGGACTGACTTCTTCGTACAGCACTCCCAGATACAATCCCTGACGCTGCAAGCGCCCTACCTCCTCTACGTGGACCACGGCAGTGGCAGAGAGTCCGTGCCACTGGAGCAGTCGGAACATACCTCGAGTTACCTGAGGCTATCGAAGGAGGAGCCCTCCAACATGATGGCGGCCTCCAAAACTGAGGACTATCAACTATTGGGGGAAGTCTTAGACCAAGGTCTGAAGGAGTTTGGTTACTCTCGAGAAGACCTGAGTGTGGAGTTGTTCGCCAGCGACAAGCAGCATGTACTGGACCTTTACTGCAGCAAGGGGAAGAACTGCAGCTACAAATTTTACTGGCCCTCTTTCGGGATGGCCTACGGGAACCCCAGGTTCAGTGAACTGGGGAAGGTGCTGACCAAGGTGGCCTTGGAACGTTCCCGTATGATCCTGTGTTCCCCCGATTGGGGAGCCCATGGTAGCAACGAGTACTGGCGAAACCTCCTGGACAGGCTGACTATCAGCTCTGTTCGTTTGCCTGATGAGGCCATCTACGTGCCTCTGGGACGCAAGACGCCTATTGGGAAACCCGGATGGGGGAGTATGCTGAGCGTGGTGGACGGAGGTCTTGCCTCCATCCCCTGGAAGGATCTGGACCCGACTCTGGTCCAGGCTATACAACAAGAAAGCGACGGACTCGCCTTGGGTGACTTGAAGGATCGCCTACGACCTCAAGATGCTGTTGAGACTACACCCGGAGGAGATGAGTACGTCGTGACTGACACCAACGCCCCCAACTCTCCCTGTCATGTACCTGTTCCTGATGGAGTCTCCGAGTGTGGACTATCTGAGCTACCTAGCTCTATCCACTCAGATGACGAAACTGAGCACGACGCCTTCTTCGTGCAGACTTGTGTGGAGGAGGTGGAGAGCGCCGAGTACGTCGCCCCACTGAAACCCCTACTCTCCATTAGGGTGGAAGACCCCGTGGACGAGGTGCTGGACCCTCGATCCAGGCTCAGGGAGTATGTGGATTCCAAGAGGAAGTTGGTGGCGAAAAAGCTATGCTACGCGAAGCCTACCCGCAGCTCATGGCCACTGAAGCAAGGACGTATGGGAGACCTATCCCAATTGAAGGAGGACCTCGAACAGAAGATCACCACCTGGCAAAGGGAGGTAGATCTTAAGCTCATGAAGAGCGTGTGGGGCGCCCATGTGAGGACCCCAGAGGAGGACGACCTCTCGGAGGAATGTGTATGTGAACCCCCTCGAGCGTGCCTATGTTGCCATCGTCCACCGGAGATGGTTGAACAAGACCTTCTATATGCCTACCAAGGGCTGAAGGACACTACCACAGGCGAAGAGTCGGTGGAGGACCACCTCCCGACGTCTATTACTCAGGGGGCAAGCAACTTACACTCTGACGAGGACATGGAGGACAAGATCAAGGTATTGGACCCGCGGGTACAGAAGCTTATAAGGACCTATCTGGAGGTGTTCGGAGAACTACCTCCTCCAGCTTGAGGTGACAAGCTGGTACAGATGGACCTCAAGCTGAAACCCGAGTTCGTGGGTCACAAGATCCGGAGGAGACCCTATCCAGCTCCTGAAGAGCAGGCCGACGAGATCGAGCGACAGATACAAGAATGTATGGACGCTGGCCTAGTCCTGGAGTACAAGAACGGGGACTACCCCCCTACACTGCAGCCCCTGTTTCCTGGTGGCTAAACCTGGGTCTACAGCAAAACGGCTGGTAGTGGACTACGGAGAGCTGAACAAGAAGACGCTGAACCACACAGGGTCCATTCCCAATATGGAGTCTACCCGATAGCCTCCTGCCGCTACAAGACCAAAATGGACAAGAGGAGCGGATTCTTGCAAATGGACCTCACGCCCAACGCACAGGAACTACTGGCCTTCATCACCCCTCAGGGGAGGGTGTTCAAGTGGAAGGTCATGCCGTTTGGCGTGGCTAACGCACCCGCTCTATTCAAAGAGCTGATGAACAAGATCTTGTCCATCCTACGAAGGAGACCTAAGGTGCAGGAGCTCATATCCCGTGGTGCTCAAATGGAGGCTCACATCGACGATGTATGCCTCGGGACCAATACCCAGGAGGATCACCTAATCCTCTTGGGTGAGTTCTTTGCGGTCTGCCAGGAGAACCACACACGACTCAAGCTGGAGAAGTGTGAATTCATGCAGGAGACAATGCAGTACCTGGGGTTTGACGTTGGCTATGGGTGGTGGACCCCAGCGGCCTCTAAGGCCAAACCCCTCATGGATGCCAAGGTACGACACGAAGACCCCAAGAAAGGACTTCATGATGTACGCAGTTTCATTGCTTTGGCGTGCCTAGGGCACAAGGTGAGATTATCCTCGTGACCGACGCCAGCAATGTGGGCGGTGGTGGAACGTTGTTCCAATGGCAAGCACTAGAGAAGGAGGAGTTCGACTCGGCCATTTCCCAATGGGGGACGGAAGGTCTCAACCGAGATGGAACCCTCAAGCACAGCTACCCTGACGACAAGTGGGTCCTAGTACCTCTGGGCCACTGGAACTGGAAGTGGAACCAGGCCAGGGGGAACTACTCCACCTATGAGGAGGAATTGCTCGCGGGTATGCTGGTGCTATCCTCACAAGCACGACTTTTGGGGAGTAACTGTGGTCTGGCTGTGCGACCAAGAACCGGTCCAGAGCTTCCAGAAGGGTCCCCCACCTGAGAAGGCTAAGCTACGGCGCTGGTGGACCTACCTCAGTCAACTACGGCTGACGGTACACCATATCCAGGGAGTGAAGAACGAGTGCGCCGACTACATCAGCCGCAACAACTCCGACGCCCTGATTGGTGCCCGGTCTGAAGCGCTGGCTAAGGAGGCGTTCAGCCGTATGGACGTCCACTTGGACCTCAAGATGACGATGAACCGCCCCCTGGATGGACTCCAACAATCGGAGTACCTGAAAGAGTTTGGGGATATCTACAAGCGCCTGGAGAAATGCCTTGAACCCCTCCTGGTCAACCAAGACCAGTGGAAGAGGGACAAGGGCTACCTCTGGCACGAGGACCGCATCGTGGTGCCTGGTGACCGAGTCCCAGCGCTGCTGAAGTGGACCCATGAGTCCGGCGGTCATGTGGGTGCTGATCGTACCCTGAGGCTGTTCAAGCAGTGGTTCCACACTACGTGGACTGACGACCAACTGCGGAAAACCCTCCAGCCTATCGTGGACAAGTGCCCGTGCAGGTCCTGTAAACCAGGGGATATCAGGGACAGAGGTCTCTACTCGACCCTGCCCATCCTTCACTGTGCTAACAGTGTTCTATACGTGGACTACACAGAGATGCCGAAGTTCGGGGGCTATGACTTCGCCCTTGTGGTAACCTGTGGGTTGACCAGGTTTACCAGGGTGTTCCCATGTACCAAGCACATTACCGGGGAGGAGACTATCAAGATACTCCTGGGGGAGTGGTTTTGTGTCTATGGGGCGCCCAAGGAGATCAACTCCGATGAGGACGTACGAGTACGCTCAGATACCGGTTGGTACAAGAGGGTCCTGAGATCCCTCAATGTGCAGGTGTCTACGGGGAATCCCTAGTCGCACACGAGCAACCCCCTATGTGAGCGACAGATCCGTGTCCTGAAGGAGAACGTACGGATATTGTGCAAAACTGAACGCACCAGAGACTGGGTGAGACTACTCCCCGTCATATCCTTGATGATGAACTCCCAAGAGAGTTCAGCTACTGGCTACTCGCCCCATGAGCTATTCCTGGGGCGCCCGGCATGGTTCCTACATGCCCCCTATCCAGAGGACACCAATTCTTCTGTGGGTGGATCGGTCCAAGAGCAACAAGCGAAGGTGGACAAGGCCAAGGCTATGCTCCAGATACTGAGGGAGCGTCAGTGGAACAAGAAGAACAAGCACCGAGTACCGGCCACCTACCAAGAGGGGGACTGGGTGCTGGTGCACCACCGTCGACTACCCGCCTGGCCACGCTCTACCAGCGATGACCCATACTTCGGGCCGTACAAGATTCTATCAGTGGATGGACACCGTATCACGGTGCGGTGTTCTCCCCGTCTAGGGGGGACCCTGGTGTGCGCTGCTCAACACCTGAAGCGCTACTATGATTCTGAAGACCTCTGTGGGGAGGATTGGGAGCTGAACGACGAGGAAATCGCCGCTTTGGACCTACAAGGGGCTGCCAGTGCTATGGAAGTTGAAGGTGAACTCCCCGACATGAACGCCGAGGAGATGGCTAAGGAGGGCTTCTACCTAGTGAAGTCTGTCCTACGCCACCGCTATCGCCAGGATTGGCGCTTCCTCACCCTCTGGGAAGGGTTTGGAGTCGAAGAGGCCACCTGGGAGCCCTTCTCTGCGTTTGTTCTACCTGAGGGACGCCTAAACTCAGTTCTGGTTGACTACTTCACCCAGAACAACCTTTGTGAGTTGCTGAGGCTCGCTGAGACGCTTGCCCCCAAGAATAAAGCTAGGGACTGAACCTTACCCTTACCTGCCAAAGCGTATGTGTGAGTGTGCTATTCCTAAGGTCCTGAGAGCAAGCCACAGAAGTGGTGTCCTAATTATACCCAAGTCTGCACGCTTGCTAAACCTGGAGGGTTGGCTTATTGATGCCACGGGGTACGCCCCGGGTCTCCCCTCCCCTAAGCGCCCTATTTCTGTGCTGGCGCAAAACCTTTGGGGAATACCCAGCGTACTAATCCAGGTAGTGTTTTCCCTACCTATCTGTCTACTACAGGGAGGGGTGGCCAAAAGCTATGATGGCATGAAAACGACGTTTTGCCAAATGGCCAAAACACTGACCTAACCACTGCCACAGCCCACCAACCCTGCTAAAATTGCAGGAAACGGGTGGGACAGTGACACATGCACTACAGGTCCTACACACCCTACAGTGGCACCATCCTGGTGGGCGAGCACTGCTGCAACTGGCTCAAGCCCCAACTCAGGACTACCACTCCTACACGCACACTCTACTGGGTGTTGTTCAAGAACATGTTGTGGGTCCTAGCGACCCTCCTGTGAAGAGGACAAGAGAACACAGCGCTGCTAAGCAACTGTGGCCTAACAGGGGACGCAACAACGCGTTTCCCCTGCTAGGGCTTGGAGGGAAGAGGGGCTCTTTTTGCGTGCACGGCGCAGATGTCGAAGAAGTCGGACTCCCTGCTCTTCCACAGGCAGAGGGGAGTTATTTGTTTATGTGATCTGCGCCCTTGTTTAGCAGGGTATGAAAAAAAAATGGTATGCTGCTGCACCAATCACCCTACCTGCCCACCTGTAAAGGAAAGGCAAATGAAGGGGTGTTTGCGGCGGAGGAACCAAGCCACACTCCCCGTATTATACGGTTCTCAGTGTGACCTATAATACACTGTCCGCAAACGCGCTGAAGAATCAGCTCCCCTGTCAAGCAAGCAAGCTTTAAGGGACTCCTCAGGTTCAGTTAAAGAACGTACCGAGGAGCCCCTGGGTAGCCTAAACAAGGTTTACCGTGCGCACTTCTCGTGGCCTACCCTTTAATGCGTGTGTGAATGCGCGAGCATGCACGACTGCGTTGGGCAAACCTGCCCATCTGAACCTCAATCACGACTCCACCAGGGGGTGGCCCCACCTGGGCTTACTCACCTTACCTACCGCTGGAGAGAGAGAACAAGTGGGCACGTGAGCGGCGGAAGCGAAGAACGTTACCATGCACTTGTGTGTATGTCTAATCACCCTGACCTGACCTCTAATCATCTGCAATCCTTCTAATCAATCCCCCTATCGCGTCCTATCGTTGTTAGCGCTGCTACAAGACTCGTTCACGGAGACACGAGACGAGCAATGTGTATGCGGCATACGAGACGAGCATACCTGTAGTTTATACCTGATTCATTGAAGTCTTTTCGTTGATTTTCGAATTCTTGAATTTTTGATACTTCTATTAGTGTAGGTGGAATCTGTATGTTTATTTATTAATGTGTGTCTCGTCATTTTCAAGACTACGTGAGACATACGTTTATAATGCCATTATTTCTCAATTTTCGGCGCTTCGCTAGGAGCCGCTCCTGCGCGCCGCCTTTTTATGCGTAGGAATTTCTTGATTTCAAAAATATAGAGATGACTATAATTTTTATAAAAATGTGCTTCTGATGCACAATTGGATTCTGCTCAGGTGTGTTGTCTTAGAAAAATGCTAGGCCGTCATTTGACGAATTTTGCTGTCGTCGCTTCGCTTTTGCGTGGATTCGTCCATAATTCTCCCATTCCTGCCTCTGCAGATACCCACGCGCAGCCTCGCTGAGTAGGCCGTGTTCGGGCCGAAACGCAGCAGCCTGGAGAGACTGAGCAGAACCCAAGACCCCACCAAGGGGCAATTTAAATTTTTAACGACTCCCTTCGCCCTATGACAGGTCACAGGTCGCCAGCAGGTTTACGAGAACCCGTGCGAGTGTGTATATTGTGTCTTGGGTTGGGTTTGTGTCGCGCTGCGTCTTGGAGGGAGGGATGCACATGCACATGTTTTGACATGCTCCCAAACTAACCCAACCAAGCCACAGGAGCCCCGGCAGCGCCATGAGCGCTGAGTCTTCTGTAGGAAATGTTACAAACAGAGCAGCAAAAGAGCGCCAGCCATGGTGAGCGCCCATTGTTCTGTGTGAGGGAAACTATAGGTATTTTAAAGTAGATGTGGAAACCAAGGAAAGGCCAAGAAAAAATCCCTTTTTCCTAAAATGCGACGGTAGTGGCCACCACAGCACAAGGGGGGAGTAAGAAAAAGTGCTTTTCCAATGCTTTGAGGCATACTCTAGTTGTATTAGAGATGCACTGAGCATCCAGGCATTTCTATCTTAGTATTGGTCCCACCAAAACTGGTGATAACACATTTCGACCTATGGAACCAAACACCCAATCAGGATATCGAGTGGACCCCTCAATCCCCTTTCAATGTGAGGCAAATCATCTTTTCCTGAGTTGACTGAGTACTGACATATCCAGGGCAGAGCCTATGAATTTATCTATGTTTTTCCATGAATTCTTAGCTATCCTAGCGGTATGCACCCTAGGGGGCTGGGCACCTCTTTTTGAGAGGTCCTGGGTTCAATTCCTGGTCAGCCTAGCTAAGTAGGAAGATCCCATGTGACATGGCAGTGACCTCATCGCCACATGCCCTGCGACCTCAGCACATATGGGACCCAAAACAAAGAGTGCACATCTCCTGAGATGGCACTATGGAGACAGAGTGACCATGGGGCAGTTTTCCAACTCTTTTCCAAAACATTTCAGCTATCTTTGTGAATATGCAATCCGATTTGACCTGAGTTGCAGTTTCTGTGAATATTCTTTCATCTTTCACTGTGTACACTGCAGCCCTTCATGCTTTGATCCTGATTTTCTTCTCCTTGCACACCTCTGGCTCGGGCTATCCTGGATTTACTGTATTTCAGCAAACAAAAGCTTTTCATCTTCCAAAACAAGCAGCAGGAAACCCTACACCAGCAGCAAGCAGCAGGAGAGACAAAAACACAGTGTTGGAACCACTATAAACTTTTCCAAATCAGCTTGTAAGTGAACCCCATCACCACAGGGCGCACTTTCAAGGCTCTTTGGACTTAGGAGGGGCTGAAATACCCCAAAATGGGCTCAAAATGGGGTCATTTCACCCGTTTGTGCACCCACAATGGTCTAGGATGAGGTTTGGAAAAATGCAATTTTGACCCATTTTTAACCCATTTTTTGTCCCAACACAGCCCCTTTTCAAGGCATTTTGGGATCCACGGAGGACCAAAATGGGCCACCACCACCTGAAAACATTCCAAAAACACCTGTTTTAGCGTTGCACATGGACTAGGATTATTTTTGAGAAAAGTCATCTTTTTGCCCCTAATGGACCCTGTTGACCCATTTCGGCACCCACCTGTTTGGGCTTGAGCTTGCAGCTTGCTACAGCCTAGTGGGCCTAGGTATTGGGGTCTACGCATCCATTTGGGCAATTCCGAAACCACGAAACGTGGGGGGCTGCGGGTGGAGTAGGTGCCCTCGGAATCGCAAATTGGGCCATGTAGCCAACGATATGGCCTATTCTTGGTTTGTGGCTGTCGGCATTTGGAGCTTTTGCGGGCCTTTTTGGGGCGTTTCCGGGACATATAATGGCGCTAGAGGGCCCAGAAGGGCTCGTTGACACATGGAGGTCAACCGGCACGTGAAGTGTACCCACCGTTTCGCTTCCTTTTGGCGTTTTGAATGCGTTCCAGGGCTTTTTTGGCCCAAAAATGGCGGTTTCCTGCCTTAAACTGCAGTTTTTGAAACTGAGGTCCGCGACTTGCGGATCCTGTTGTCGGCCACCACAGTCGCGGTTCCTGCTAAAGCTTTGTGTGATTGTACTTCGGCCAAAATTCATCCGAATCAAAGGCAGGACGACGGACATCTGATTTTGGCCCATTTCTCGCGTGCTGCTTGCTTGCTGCTTGCCTGGTGCTTGCTTACGTGCTGCTTGCTTGCTGCTAAACCTGGGAGGTGCACCCTAGACACTAAAAAGGGTTATAAAACCATGACTGGTTCCACCAGCTCGGTGACCCGGATCCCAACCCTAGCCCCAACCTTAACCTTAACCCTGACCCTAAACTTAACCTTAGCCCTAACCCTAAACCCGAGCCTCAACGCTAGAAATCTGATTTTCACATGAAAAACAGAGTGTTTCTAATGCTGTGTCCAAATGAATGCTGGCAAAGCGGAAAAAAGAAACTTTTTTCGCGGTCTATCTGGATTTGCCTTACTTGAAGGAACGTCAAACATCATGCCATGTGTAACCTCAACAGCAAACCTAAGCCTAACGCTAATCAAGACGGAATATTGGGACAGAGCTGGTTCGGGTGGGAACATCAGCTATGACTGGTGAGGGACATCGAGAATGATTTACACATTGATGGCTCTTGACAAAGTGAAATCAGCTTGCAAGTGAACCTCGTCACCACGAAGCCCACTTTCGAGGCTTCCTTGACTTCTCAGCGGCCAAAATGTTCCCAAATGGGCTCAAAACAGGCTAGTTTCACCCGTTTGTGCATCCCAAATGGTCTGAAGATGAGATTTCGAAAAATGCGTTTTTGACCCATCTTTGACTCAGCCCTCTTTCAAGGCATTTTGGGATTTCCGGAAGACCAAAATTGGCCACCACAAACTCAAAACGGTCTAAAAACACTTGTTTTGACGTCGCACATGGTCTAGGATCATTTTTGAGAAAAGTCATCTCTTTGCCCCTACTGGACCCTGTTGACCCATTTGGGCACCCACCTGTTTGGGCTTGAGCTTGAAGCTTGCTGCGGCCTAGTGGGCCTATATATTGGGGTCTACGTGTCCGTTTGATCAACTCTGTGGGGTCGAAACCACAGAAAGTGGGGGGTTGCGGGTGGAGTAGATGCCCTCGGAATCGCATTTGGAGCCATGTAGCCAAAGATATGGCCTATTCTTCGCTTGTGGCAGTCGGCATTCGGAGCTTTTGGGGGCTCTTTTGGGCCGTTTCAGGGACATATCATGGAGTTAGGGGGCTGCAAAGAGCTTGTTGACACAGGGAAGTCAAGCTGCATGTGAAGTGTAGCCACAGCCCCCCTATGTTCGGCCGTTTTGAATGCGTTCCGGGGCTCTTTTGGCCCAAAAATGGCTGCTTTTGGCCCTAAACTGCAGTTTTTGAAACTGAGGTTCACCACTTGCGAATCCACCTCTTGGCCGCCTCTGTTGAGTTTCCCGCTCAAACGTTGTGTGCTTGTAGTGCACACCGAGAGGTATCATCCACTGAGATTTCACTCAAATCTAAAGCACTACGACAGAGTTCTGTCTTTGGTTCCTTTCGCGCGTGCTGCTTGCTTGCTGCATACTTGCTGCTTGCTTGCTTGCTTGCTTGCTGCTAAACTTGGTAGGTCCACCCTAGACACTAAAAACGGTTCTAAACCCAAGACTTGTTCCACCAGCTCCGTGAACCCTAACCGTAATCCTACCCCTCTTGCTAACCGTAACCCTAAGCCTAAGCCTAACCCAAGCCGTAACCCTAATATTAACCCTGAAACTTAAAAGTGGTGTGTTTACATTGCTATGTCCAAAATGTATGAGGGCAAAGCTAAAGAATGAAAACCCTTTTCAGAGTTTATCTGCATGATGCATTTGAGGGGACATCGATTATCATGAATTGTGTAGATCAAAAACTTGTTTGTTGTTTTGTTACGATACGTTATGCGAAAAAAATGGTTTGCAAATGTTACACAGCACACAAACATGAGCACAGCGGCAAGCAAAGAAGCCACGGTAAGCGGGTTAATATAGTATTTCTCGCCACACGATGTTAGGTGTGTTTGGGGCTTTATCCAAATTTCCCCAGGCACGCTCACCAATGATGCCCTGAATACCGTTCCTTGCCGTGGCACGGGACAAGGCAACGTACAATTGCCCATGGGCAAACACTGGGTCATGTAAAAGAACTCCGACGCGGCCAAACGATTGGGCTTCAGACCGGTTAATGGTCAATGCAAATGCCAAGGGCACAGGGTATTGGCGTCTGACAAATGAAATGGACAAAGCTTCGGTATCCCGGCAGGTCGAATGTATGCGTGGCAGCAAAACAACACGCCCCTTCCTTGCACCGGTAACAATTTCGGCTTGAATGTTGTATTCTAGACATGCTTTGACTATTATACGAGTTCCGTTCATTAGCCCTTCGGCGCGGTTCAGGCTACGTAATAAGATAATCGGAGCACCAACTTTTAGTTTGAGCTCGTGGGGGGGCATGCCTTGAGGTTGAAGCTTATTCCACAACTCAGGGGGAAAGATGTCTGCATCATCCTCGTTTGCCGCGCCAAAGTAGTTGGCGCTTGTATAATCATATTCTCCACCTGCCAAACGCTCTAGTGCCGCCAAGTTCAATGAATCAGTGGCTCGAATCAATGGGGCTAGAAAAGAGTGATCCACCATTGAGGAAGGTAGGCAGGTAGGTAGGTGCACTGGGTCGTGGAGAGGCGCCCCATGGTTCCCCCTGGCGTCGCCCCTGTGACGAACAGGAAGAGGTTCCGTTCGTGAAGAGGGGAGGCGGCTTACTTCCCGCTAGACCTGACTGGTGGCCCCCAACAAAGCGGCCCCGGGCAACACCGGGAGGGCTGATCGCCGACAGCAAGACTGCTTGTCATGCCGGGAGGGTGGGCCCCCATGCTTGCGCACGTCCCCTCCTTTGGGCTGAACCCTAGGGGTTCACCGGACTTCCTGGCGTATCCCGTTCCCAAATCATGCATGCATGTTCTTGGTAGTGGGGTTCCGAGTTGCTTGGGTGTCGCACGCTCCGCCTCGAGTCCCAAAGCAGCGCAAGCCTTAGGATGCAGCCTTACCCCTGGTCTCCGGATCTCGTTTGGCCGGGTCACCTGCATGGCACGGGCTGCCTCAGTGCCCGGGCTATGGACACTCGGTTTCCTACTGTTGCGTGGCGCTTGTGTTTGGGTCTGGTTTGTGGTTGGGTTCGGGTTTTGGCTGCGCCCCGCCACTCCTGGCTGGATTGTTGGGGTCTGTGTGCGCTTGTGTGTGCGCGCCGCTTGTACCCTGCCACTCCTGGCTGGGGTTTGCGGTGTGGGTGTGTGTGGTTGGGTTCGGGTTCCGGTTGCGCCCCGCCACTCCTGGCTGGGGTGTCAGGGTTTGTGTCCGCCTGTGTGCGCGCTCTGCTTGCACCCCGCCACTCCTGCCTGGGGTGTGCGGCGTGGGTGTGTGTGCTTCGGCTCGGGTTTCGGCTGCGCCCCGCCACTCGTGGCTGGGGTGTTGGGGTGTGTGTGTGCTCGTGTGCGGGCTCCGCTTGCACCCAGCCACTCCTGGCACGGGTGCGCGGTGTGGGTGTGTGTGTTTGGGCTCGGCTTTCGGCTGCTCCGGCCACTCCTGGCTCGGGTGTGCGTTGTGGGTGTGTGTGCTCGGGCTCGGGTTTTGGCTGCGCCCCGCCACTCCTGGCTCGGATGTCGGGCTGTGTGTGTGCTCGTGTGCGCGCTCCGCTTGCACCCCACCACTCCTGGCTGGGGTGCGCGGTGTGGGTGTTTGTGTTTGGGCTCGGGTTTCGGCTGCGCCCCCCCACTCTTCGCTGGGGTGTTGGGCTGTGTGTGTGCTCCTGTGCGCGCCCCGCTTGCACCCAGCCACTCCTTGCACGGGTGCGCGGTGTGGGTGTGTGTGTTTGGGCTCGGGTTTCGGCTGCCCCCCGCCACTCCTGGCTGGGGTGTTGGGGTTTGTGTGTGCTGGTGTGGGCGCTCCGCTTGCACCCCGCCACTCCTGGCCGGGGTGGGCGCCGTGGGTGTGTGTTTGGGCTCGGGTTTCGGCTGCGCCCCGCCGCTCCTAGCTGGGGTGTTGGGCTGTGTGTGTGCTGGTGTGCGCGCTCCCCTTGTACCCCGCCACTCCTGGCTGGGGTGCGCGCCGTGGGTGTGTGTGTTTGGGCTCCGGTCTCGGTTGCACCCCGCCACTCCTGGCTGGGGTGTTGGGCTGTGTGTGTGCTGACGTGCGCGCTCCCCTTGTACCCCGCCACTCCTGGCTTGGGTGCGCGCCGTCGGTGTGTGTGTTTGGGCTCGGGTTTTGGGTTGCACCCCGCCACCCCTTGCTGGGGTGTTGTGGTGTGTCTGTGCCGGTGTGGGCGCTCCGCTTGCACCCCGCCACTCCTGGCTGGGGTGCGCGCCGTGGGTGTGTGTGTTTGGGTTCGGGTTTCGGCTGCGCCCCGCCACTCCTGGCTGGGGTGTTGGGCTGTGTGTGTGCTGGTGTGGGCGCTCTGCCTGCCCACCCCGCCACTCCTGGCCGGGGTGGGCGCCGGGGGTGTGTGTGTTTGGGCTCGGGTTTCGGCTGCACCCCGCCACTGCTGGCTGGGGTGTTGGGCTGTGTGTGTGCTCGTGTGCGCGCTCCGCTTGCACCCAGCCACCCCTGGCACGGGTGCGCGGTGTGGGTGTGTGTGTTTGCGCTCGGGTTTCGGTTGCGCCCCCCCACTCCTGGCTGGGGTGTGCGTTGTGGGTTTGTGTGCTCGGGCTCGGCTTTCGGCTGCGCCCCGTCACTCCTGGCTGGGGTGTTGGGTTGTGTGTGTGCTCGTGTGCGCGCTCCGCTTGCACCCAGCCACTCCTGGCACGGGTGCTCGGTGTGGGTGTGTGTGTTTGGGCTCGGGTTTCGGCTCCGCCCCGCCACTCCTGGCTGGGGTTTTGGGGTGTGTGTGTGCTGGTGTGGGCGCTCCAAATGCACCCCGCCACTCCTGGCTGGGGTTTGCGCCGTGGGTGTGTGTGTTTAGGCTCGGGTTTCGGCTGCGCCCCGCCACTCCTGGCTGGGGTGTAGGGCTGTGTGTGTGCTCCTGTGCGCGCTCCGCTTGCACCCAGCCACTCCTGGCACGGGTGCGCGGTGTGGGTGTGTGTGTTCGGGCTCCGGTCTCGGTTGCGCCCCGCCACTCCTGGCTGGGGTGTGCGTTGTGGGTTTGTGTGCTCGGGCTCGGGTTTCGGCTGCGCCCCGCCACTCCTGGCCCGGGTGTTGCGTTGTGTGTGTGCTCGTGTGCGCGCTCCGCTTGCAACCAGCCACTCCTGGCACGAGTGCGCGGTGTGGGTGTGTGTGTTTGGGCTCGGGTTTCGGCTGCGCCCCGCCACTTTTGGCTGGGGTGTTGGGGTGTGTGTGTGCTGGTGTGGGCGCTCTGCTTGCACCCCGCCTGCCCTGGCTGCATTGCGCGCCGTGGGTGTGTGTGTTTGGGCTCGGTATTCAACTGCGCCCCGCCACTCCTGGCTGGGGTGTTGGGCTGTGTGTGTGCTGGTGTGGGCGCTCTGCTTGCACCCTGCCACTCCTGGCTGGGGCGCGCGCCGCGGTTGTGTGTGTTTGGGCTCGGGTTTTGGTTGCACCCCGCCACTCCTGGCTGGGGCGTTGGGGTGTGTGTGTGCTTGTGTGGGCGCTCCGCTTGCATCCCGCCACTTCTGGCTGGGGTGCGCGCTTTGGGTGTGTGTGTTCCGGCTCGGGTTTCGGCTGCACCCCGCCACTCCTGGCTGGGGAGTTGGGATGTGTGTGTGCTGGTGTGGGCGCCCTGCTTGCACCCCGCCACTCCTGGCTGGGGTGCGCGCCGTGGGTGTGTGTGTTTGGGCTCAGGTTTTGGTTGCACCCCGCAACTCCTGGCTGGGGTGTTGGGGTGTGTGTGTGCTGGTGTGGGCGCTCCGCTTGCACCCCGCCACTCCTGGCTGGGCTGCGCGCCGGGGGTGTGTGTGTTTGGGCTCGGGTTTTGGCTGCGCTCCGCCACTCCTGGCTGGGGTGTCGGGGTGTGTGTGTGCTCGTGTGCGCGCTCCGCTTGCACCCAGCCACTCCTGGCACGGGTACGCGGTGTGGCTGTGTGTGTTTTGGCTCGGGTTTCGGCTGCGCCCCGCCACTCCTGGCTGGGGTGTGCGTTGTGGGTGTGTGTGCTCGGGCTCAGGTTTCAGCTGTGCCCCGCCACTCCTGGCTGGGGTGTTGGGTTGTGTGTGTGCTGGTGTGGGCGCTCCAAATGCACTTCGCCACTCCTGGCTGGGGTGCGCGCCGTGGGTGTGTGTGTTTGGGCTCGGGTTTGGGCTGCGCCCCGCCACTCCTGGCTGGGGTGTTGGGCTGTCTGTGTGCTGGTGTGGGCGCTGTGCTTGCAACCTGCCACTCCTGGCTGGGGTTTGCGCCGTGGGTGTGTGTGTTTAGACTCGGGTTTCGGCTGCGCCCCGCCACTCCTGGCTGGGGTGTAGGGCTGTGTGTGAGCTCCTGTGCGCGCTCCGCTTGCACCCAGCCACTCCTGGCACGGGTGCGCGGTGTGGGTGTGTGTGTTCGGGCTCGGGTTTCGGTTGCGCCCCGCCACTCCTGGCTGGGGTGTGCGTTGTGGGTTTGTGTGCTCGGGCTCGGGTTTCGGCTGCGCCCCGCCACTCTTGGCCCGGGTGTTGCGTTGTGTGTGTGCTCGTGTGCGTGCTCCGCTTGCAACCAGCCACTCCTGGCACGGGTGCGCGGTGTCGGTGTGTGTGTTTGGGCTCGGGTTTCGGCTGCGCCCCGCCACTTTTGGCTGGGGTTTGGGGTGTGTGTGTGCTGGTGTGGGCGCTCTGCTTGCACCCCGCCTGTCCTGGCTGCATTGCGCGCCGTGGGTGTGTGTGCTTGCGCTCGGTATTCAACTGCGCCCCGCCACTCCTGGCTGGGGTGTTGGGCTGTGTGTGTGCTGGTCTGGGCGCTCTGCTTGCACCCCGCCACTCCTGGCTGGGGCGCGCGCCGCGGTTGTGTGTGTTTGGGCTCGGGTTTTGGTTGCACCCCGCCACTCCTGGCTGGGGCGTTGGGGTGTGTGTGTGCTGGTGTGGGCGCTCCGCTTGCATCCCGCCACTTCTGGCTGGGGTGCGCGCTTTGGGTGTGTGTGTTTGGGCTCGGGTTTCGGCTGCGCCCCGCCACTCCTGGCTGGGGAGTTGGGATGTGTGTGTGCTGGTGTGGGCGCCCTGCTTGCACCCCGCCACTCCTGGCTGGGGTGCGCGCCGTGGGTGTGTGTGTTTGGGCTCAGGTTTCGGTTGCACCCCGCCACTCCTGGCTGGGGTGTTGGGGTGTGTGTGTGCTGGTGTGGGGGCTCCGCTTGCACCCCGCCACTCCTGGCTGGGCTGCGCGCCGTGGGTGTGTGTGTTTGGGCTCGGGTTTTGGCTGCGCTCCGCCACTCCTGGCTGGGGTGTTGGGGTGTGTGTGTGCTCGTGTGCGCGCTCGCTTGCACCCAGCCACTCCTGGCACGGGTACGCGGTGTGGCTGTGTGTGTTTTGGCTCGGGTTTCGGCTGCGCCCCGCCACTCCTGGCTGCGGTGTGCGTTGTGGGTGTGTGTGCTCGGGCTCAGGTTTCAGCTGTGCCCCGCCACTCCTGGCTGGGGTGTTGGGTTGTGTGTGTGCTGGTGTGGGCGCTCCGCTTGCACCCCGCCACTCTTGGCTGGGCTGCGCGCCGTGGGTGTGTGTGTTTTGGCTCGGGTTTCGGCTGCGCCCCGCCACTCCTGGCTGGGGTGTGCGTTGTGGGTGTGTGTGCTCGGGCTCAGGTTTCAGCTGTGCCCCGCCACTCCTGGCTGGGGTGTTGGGCTGTCTGTGTGTTGGTGTGGGAGCTCCGCTTGCACCCCGCCACTCCTGGTCGGAATGCGCGCCGTGGGTGTGTGTGTTTGGGCTCAGGTTTCGGCTGCGCCCCGCCACTCCTGGCTGGGGTGTTGGGATGTGTGTGTGCTGGTGTGGGCGCTCTGCTTGCACCCTGCCACTCCTGGCCGGGGTGCGCGCCGTGGGTGTGTGTGTTTGGGCTCGGGTTTCGGCTGCACCCCGCCACTCCTGGCTGGGGTGTTGGGCTGTGTGTGTGCTGGTGTGGGCGCTGTGCTTGCGACCCACCACTCCTGGCTGGGGTGCGCGCCTTGGGTGTGTGTGTTTGGGCTCGGGTTTCGGCTGCGCTCCGCCACTCCTGGCTGGGGTGTGCGTTGTTGGTGTGTGTGCTCGGGCTTGGGTTTCAGCTGCCCCCCGCCACTCCTGGCTCGGGTGTTGGGTTGTGTGTGTGCTCGTGTGCGCGCTCGGCTTGCAGCCAGCCATTCCTGGCACGGGTGCGCGTTGTGGGTGTGTGTGCTCCGGCTCGGGTTTCGGCTGCGCCCTGCCACTCCTGGCTCGGGTGTTGGGGTGTGTGTGTGCTGGTGTGGGCGCTCCGCCTGCACCCCGCCACTCCTGGCTGGGGTGCGCGCCGTGAGTGTGTGTGTTTCGGCTCAGGTTTTCGCTGCGCCCCGCCACTCTTGGCTGGGGTGTTGGGCTGTGTGTGTGCAGGTGTGGGCGCTCTGCTTGCACCCCGCCACTCTTGGCTGGGGTGCGCGCCGTGGGTGTGTGTGTTTGGGCTCGGGTTTCGGCTGTACTCCGCCACTCCTGGCTGGGGTGTTGGGGTGTGTCTGTGCTGGTCTGGGCGCTCCGTTTGCACCCCGCCACTCTTGGCTGGGTTGGGCGCCGTGGGTGTGTGTGTTTGGGCTCGGGTTTGGGCTGCACCCCGCCACTCCTGGCTGGGGTGTTGGGCTGTGTGTGTGCTGTTGTGGGCGCTGTGCTTGCACCCAGCCACTCCTGGCACGGGTGCGCGCCGTGGGTGTGTGTGTTTGGGCTGGGGTTTTGGCTGCGCCCCGCCACTCCTGGCTGGGGTGTGCGTTGTGGGTGTGTGTGCTCGGGCTCGGGTTTCAGCTGCGCCCCGCCACTCCTGGCTGGGGTGTTGGGTTGTGTGTGTGCTCGTGTGCGCGCTCCGCTTGCACCCAGCCACTCCTGGCACGCGTGCGCGGTGTGGGTGGGTGTGTTTGGGCTCGGGTTTCAGCTGCGCCCCGCCACACCTGGCTGGGGTGTTGGGGTGTGTGTGTGCTGGTGTGGGCGCTCCGCTTGCACCCCGCCACTCCTGGCTAGGGTGGGCGCCGTGGGTGTGTGTGTTTGGGCTCTGGTTTCCGCTGCACCCCGCCACTCCTGGCTGGGGTGTTGGGCTGTTTGTGTGCTGTTGTGGGAGCGGTGCTTGCACCCGGCCACTCCTGGCACGGGTGCGCGCCGTGGGTGTGTGTGTTTGGGCTCGGGTTTCAGCTGCGCCCCGCCACTCCTGGCTGGGGTGTGCGTTGTGGATGTGTGTGCTCGGGCTCGGGTTTCGGCTGCGCCCCGCCACTCCTGGCTTGGGTGTTGGGTTGTGTGTGTGCTCGTGTGCGCGCTCCGCTTGCACCCAGCCACTCCTGGCACGGGTGCGCGGTGTGGTTGTTTGTGTTTGGGCTCGGGTTTCGGCTGCACCCCACCACTCCTGGCTGGGGTGTTGGGCTGTGTGTGTGCTGGTGTGGGCGCTCCGCTTGCACCCCACCACTCCTCGCTGGGGTTCCCGCCGTGGGTGTGTGTGTTCCGGCTCGGGTTTCGGCTGCGCCCCGCCAGTCCTGGCTGGGGTGTTGGGATGTGTGTGTGCTGGTGTGGGCGCTCCGCTTGCACCCCGCTACTCCTGGCTGGGGTGGGCGCCGTGGGTGTGTATGTTTTGGCTCGGGTTTCGGCTGCACTCCGCCACTCCTGGCTAGAATGTTGGGCTGTGTATGTGCTTGTGTGGGCGCTCTGCTTGCACCCCGCCACTCCGGGCTGGGGTGTGCGCCGTGGATGTGTGTGTTTGGGCTCCGGTTTCGGCTGCGCCCCGCCACTCCTGGCTTGGGTGTTGGGGTGTGGCTGTGCTCGTGTGCGGGCTTCCCTTGTACCCAGCCACTCCTGGCACGGGTGCGCGGTGTGGGTGTGTGTGTTTGGGCTCAGATTTCGGCTGCGCCCCGCCACTCCTGGCTGGGGTGTTGGGCTTTGTGTGTGCTCGTCTGCGCGCTCCGCTTGCACCCCGCCACTCCTGGCCCGGGTGCACTGTGTGTGTGTGTGTGTTTGCGCTCAGGTTTCGGCTGCGCCCCGTCACTCCTGGCTGGGGTGTTGGGCTGTGTGTGTGCTCGTGTGCGCACTCCGCTTGCACCCAGCCACTCCTGGCACGGCTGCGCAGTGTGGGTGTGGGTGTTTGGGCTCGGGTTTCGGCTGCGCCCCGCCACTTGTGGCTGGGGTATGTGGTGTTTTGGTTGGCTGTTGACTGGCACCTGTTCATGTGCCGTGGTTCGTTGCGTGTTGTGCGCGCTCACCGGGTTTGTGGCACCCGGCGGCCGTCGCTGCTTGGCACCTGTCCGTGTGCCTTGGTTGTGGCCGGTGGCGTGCCTCTCTGGCGTGCCTCGTGGCCCCACGTGGTGCGCCGCGCCTTGTCCGGTCTGGTCGCTCTCGGTGCTCCTGTTGGCTTTCCCGTCGCCGTGGTGCCTTTCTCCACCCCGGGGGCTTGTGCCCCGGGCTTTACTGGGCGGCTTGGCGGGGCACGCGGAGGCCGGCCAAGAACCAGGCTCTTTGTGCCTGCCGCTGGCCCCCGCTGAGGCGGGGGCGCTGGGCTCGCTCCGTGTCATACCCGTTATGGGCCCCGCGATGGGGTTGTCCCTGGCGGGTTCCTCCGGCGTTGGTCTTGAGCTGCGTGCGCTGCGGTGGTTGGCGTGTGTGGACCCGGTCGCTGACGGTCGTTCGACGGGGGACTCAGCCGGTGCAGCGGGGCTGTTTCCTGTGGACGCCAGGGTGGAGGATGCCACGCCCGGGTCCCGCGTGTGTGTGTGTGTGCTTGCTCTTCTTGGCCTCCCAGGCGCATTCTGGTGCGCCTCACCTCTTCCTTTGGCCGCTTTGGCTTTCTGCTGTGCTTGGCCGCTCCGATCCTTGTGTTTTTCTTTTCCTTGTTCTCGCCCCTGTTGTCTCCCGCTTTCTCTTGTTTCCGGCCCCGGGTGCCTTGGGCCTTGGCGCTGCCCTTTGCGTTTTTTTTCCCCTCCCGCCTCGCGGCTCTCCGTGCGCTCACGTTTTTTTTCCTGCTCCGCCGTTGGCTGCTCCTTGGTGCTTGGTGCCCCCCCCCCCCCTTCCTTTGTGTCTGGCTGGTTTCGTCGCTGCCGCTCGGTGTCCTCCTTTTTTTTTTTTCCTGTGTGCGCCCTCGTTGTCTTTGGCTCTCCCTGGTTTCCGGCCCGAGTTGCCCTGGGTCTTGGCGAGTGTGTTTTGTTTGCTCTTTGGGGCTCCCGTTTCTCGGCTCACCGTGCGCTCTCTCCTTCTTCTGTGTCTCGCCTGGCCGTTCGTTGCTCCCTGGTGGTTACCCCCCCCCCCCCTGCCGCTTGGTGCTCCTTTTTTTTTCTTTGCGTTGTGCGCCCCCGTTGTCCTTGGTTTTCTCTGGTTTCCGGCCCCGGGTGCCTTGGGCCTCGGCGCTGTTTGCTTTGTTTGCTTTGTTGGCCTCCCGCTTCTCGGCTCTCCGTGCGTTCTCGCCTTTTTCGTGCCTCCCGTCTGGCCGTTGGCTGCTCCCCGGTGGTTGCTGCCCCCCCCCCCCCTTTTGTGTCTCGCGGTTTTCGTCGCTTCCGCTCCGTGCTGTGTGCCGTGTGTTGTGCTGTGCTGTGTGTCCTGGGTTGCGATGCTGCGGTGCGCTGCTGCGCGTTGTGTCGCCCGGTGTTGTGCTGTTATGTGCTGTGTTGTTTTGCTGCGCTCGGTTGGTGCCACTGCTCCTCATGCCGTGCCCTCTGGTGCTCCCCGTCGCCCTGGGGCCCTGTGCTGTGCGGCGCTCTGTTTTGCGGTGTTCCCCCGCACTGTGTGTTTTTTGTCGTTGCGTGGTGGTGTGTGCTGTTGTTTGCCGCTCTGCTTTGTGCTCTGTGTGTCCTTGGGTGCTGTGCTGTGCGTTCCTTGTCCTCTCCGCTCTGTGCGGTGCTGTGCTTCGCTGTGCTGGTGCGCTTGCGTGGTGCTGTTCGTGTGGTGCGTGCTGTTGCTGGCGTCCGGTGCTGTGGTGCGCTGCCGTGTGTTGTGCTGTTTCCTTTGGTGTGCTGTGGTGCGGTGCTGGGTCTGGTGGCCCGTGGTTGTCTGCTGGTGCCGTGCTGTGGCGCCCTGCTGTCCGTTTTTCTTTGCTGGTGGTGTTGTTTTGTGTCTTTTCCCTGTGTGTGCGGTGCTGTGTTTCCCTGCGCGTCGTGTTTTTCGGTTCCGGTTGCGTCTGCGCTGTTGTTGATGCCTCGTGCTGTGCCGTGTCCCTGTGTGTTGTGGTGTCTCCCTGGGCGTTCTGCGGTGTGGTGGTGCCGCTCTGGTGTTTCGTGGTGTCTTGCTGTGCTGTGCGTTGTCCTGTGGTGTCCTGCGCCCTCTGCTGTGTCCTGCGGTGCTGTGCTGCCTTGCGGTGTTGTGCTGCTTGGCTGTGCTGTGCGGTTGTCTGCGCTGCTGGTGTTTGTTTTTCCTTTTGTCCTCTTTTCCTTTGCTAAATACCCCTGCTGTTTTTCCGTGCCTTTGAAAACTTTCTGGAAACCAAAAATTAAAACTTTCTCCTTTGAAAAGCAAACTCTGCGCAACTCACGCACGCAGGCAAGCAGCAATACCAAGGTCAAATTTCTGACTTACGTGTTGCCACGCGGCCGCGAAGATGGTGGTCTTGCTTGCAAGGGGTTGACCACTTTTCCCCCAGGGCCGGTCGCCTAAGCTGACGAAAAGGAGTGAGGGGGGGCACGAGGGAAGGGGAGTGGGTGCATGGAGAGGAAAAGAAAAAGCAGGGAATCAGGGCGAAGGGACGCGGCGGCTTAGAAAATTTTTTTTCGAGTTTTACGCGCTGCTCGCGACGCGTTTTTTTCTTCCGCCTACGGCTAGTTAGACGTCGTGAGGGACGGCGTTAGGGTCCTACAAGCGTTACGGTGTTTATGGCGCTAACTATTCACCTATTTTACGTCGAAAAAATTTTAATCGCATTTTTACGCGTTTCGCAGCGCGCTTTTTGGCCTAACCGTTTTTTACGCTAGTTAGCTTTATTTTCAGCTGTACAGAAAATTTTTTCCGTCGTGTTTTACCTATCTTTTTTTTTCGTTCTGGGACAGGGCCCCAGCGCGCCCGACGGAATCCACCATTGATTCCATGGTATCCTCTAGCAGAAGGATATCAGGTGGCACAGAGAAAGGGTTGTTCATTTTGCCTTCACCAACGTCCAATAGCCAATAGGAAAATGCACGGGCCTCCTGATGTGCATCGACATCGGTGCCTTCAAAGCGAATATTTGTGGTTAGGCGAAGCGTCTTAAAGTAGGGCCAAAGCTACCTCTTTTCCAAAGTGGAGGCAACGATGCAAGCACGTGAGCAATAGGGCACAACCGGCAGAAGTTGCCTCCAGTTGCCTGTCATTACCACGTTCTTACCGCAAAAAGGCACCATGCGAAGTACATCATTCACTTTACGCATGATGTCACGTAGAAGCTCATCCAGCACACGGAAGCAGTCATTGTCAGCCGTGGGAGCTTCATCCCAAACAATTACTTTACAGTCACGAAGAAAAGATGCACGGGCGCTCTGTGAAGGGATGGAAGAAGCTACTCCTTTGGTTACAGGAACGCCAAATGGAGAGTGGCGAGTTGTACCATCATCTAGGAGCAAGGACGCAATCCCACTTGAAGCAACCGCATTTGCATGGTACCCTTTACTACGAACATAGTAAGGGAAAAGGTTGTTGAGGTAGGTGTTTCCACAGCCTCCGCAACTTTCAATGAAGAAACACTTGGCATCAAAGGTTTTCTGAGTCGTTGAATTGCGGCCTCATCAAAAATAGCGCGTTTCTGGTTTTTGACAGTTGTGACCCGTTCTTGCACAATTTCTTGCAACTCTCCAATAGTCCAGGTGTCGTTGTCCCTGGAAGGCTCGGTTCCCGTTTTGGAGAAAACGGGCAAAGGCATTGAGGGAAATTTGGTTAGAGAAAGCCCTTGCCTTTGCAATATTCCTTCAACGGCAATCAGGGCGCCATTCACTGCATCCTTACGGTTTGGAAGACGGTGTTTCCCCAGTTCCTTCTTGGCGTTGTACGTGAGGTCGCCAATAAAGTCACCTTGAAACGTCAGCCACAACTTGTATGGATCCTTTTGCGACTTGTACTCCTGAATTGTGCAAAAGAAGAGACGTAGTCTAGCTGCGCTATAGTACCCCACGGCCTCTTCAAGGCATGCATGCCATTCATCATCATCTTGCAAGAGACCACGGGGAACGCAAGCTTGTTGGTACGTTGCATATTCGGTGCCTTCCACCGTACCCAGATATGCAAAGGATGTGGCACCCTGCACGTTGTTTAACAAAAGACGAAGAAAATATTGCTCGCCTGCATTGGGCATGATAAAATACATACGACCAACAACTGTGTCAACCATCTTTTTGCAAACTTTCCACTTTTTGCTTTGACCATGGTAGGTAAAAAGCTCAGCATAGTCAGTGTACAACAGAGGCTTTGCAAACTGATGCCCGGGCCTGGCATTGGACTTGAACCACGCTGTCAATGGGGTGTCCGGAGGCCTGTCAAGAACCACGTCACGGAGGGTCTGCTGATCACTCCGACCGACATATTGTTGAGTTTCCAGGTGGATGGGCAACCGCATGACAGGTGGAAACTGCTCATGCATGTCATGACACCAGGCGCCCCTCACAACAGTGGCAGGCCACCGCCCTTGGGGACGGCCCCGCACCACCCCCGCGGCATGCAGCCCCCACAGGGCATGCAGGCCAAGGGGACAGTGTTCGGCTCCCACACCCACACACCCGCGCCCACAGCAGGTGGGTGGCGGACCCCAACAGCCCGCCCAGTGAGCTGGCAGTCGGGGGAGGGACGGCGCCTGGCCTCAGACGCCCCCCACAATGGAGGAAGGCACCCCCCCGGGGACGCCCTTCCGCCACCCCCACAGAGAGCAACGCCGGCCCGCAAGGGCGCACGCTGTGGGGCTGGCGCTGGGTCCCCACGCCCGCACCGACCGCACCCGGGACAAACGGGTCGCGGAACCCTGGCTGCCCGCTCCAGAGGACGGGTGGCCGGGGGAGGGACAGCGCCTGACAGCAGGCGCCCCTCACAACGGTGGCAGGCCACCCCCCCCCGGGGACAGCCCCCCACCACCCCCGCGGCATGCAGCCCCCGCAGGACATGCAGGCCGAGGGGACAGTGTTGGGCCCCCACACCCACACTACCGCACCCACAGCACGTGGGTGGCGGACCTCAACAGCCCGCCCAGTGGGCGGGCAGTCGGGGGAGGGACGGCGCCTGGCCTCAGACACCCCCCACAATGGTGGAAGGCACCCCCCCCGGGGACGGCCTTCCGCCACCCCCACAGCGAGCAACGCCGGCCCGCAAGGGCGCACGCTGTGGGGCCGGTGCTGGGTCCCCACGCCCGCATCGACCGGTCCCGGGACACACGGGTCGCGGAACCCTGGCTGCCCGCTCCAGAGGCCGGGCGGCCGGGGGAGGGACGGCGCCTGACACCAGGCGCCCCTCACAACGGTGGCACCCGGGGACGGCCCCCCACCGTCCCCGCGGCACGCAGCCCCCACAGGGCATGCAGGCCAAGGGGGCAGTGTTGGGCCCCCACACCCACACACAGCACGTGGGGGGCGGACCCCAACAGCCCGCCCAGTGGGCGGGCAGTCGGGGGAGGGACAGCGCCGGACCTTAGACGCCCCTCACAACGGTGGACGGCACCCCCCCGGGGACGCCCTCCCGCCACCCCCACAGCGAGCAACGCCGGCCCACAAGGGCGCACGCTGTCAGTGCTGGGTCCCCACGCCCGCACCGACCGCACCCGGGACACACGGGTCGCGGAACCCTGGCTGCCCACTCCAGAGGGCGGGCGGCCGGGGGAGGGACAGCGCCTGACACCAGGCGCCCCTCTCAGCGGTGGCAGGCCACCCCCCCCCGGGGACAACCCCTCGCCACCCCTGTGGCATGCAGCCACCACAGGGCATGCAGGCCAAGGGGACAGTGTTCGGCTCCCACAACCACACACCCGCGCCCACAGCACGTGGGTGGCGGACCCCAACAGCCCGCCCGTGTGGGCGGGCAGTCGGGGGAGGGACAGCGCCTGGCTTCAGACGCCCCTCATAATGATGGAAGGCACCCCCCAGGGGACGCCCTTCTGCCACCCCCACAGCGAGCAACGCCGGCCCGCAGGGGCGCATGCTGTGGGACCGGTGCTGGGTCCCCACGCCCGCACCGACCGCACCCGGGACACACGGGTCGCGGAACCCTGGCTGCCCACTCCACAGGGCGGGCGGCTGGGGGAGGGACAGCGCCTGACACCAGACGCCCCTCACAACGGTGGCAGGCACCCCCCCGGGGGACGCCCTGCCGCCACCCCCACAGCGAGCAACGCCAGCCCGCAAGGGCGCACGCTGTGGGACCGGTGCTGGGTCCCCACGCCCGCACCGACCGCACCCGGGACACACGGGTCGCGGAACCGTGGCCCCCCGCTCAAGAGGACAGGCGGCCGGGGGAGGGACAGCGCCTGACAGCAGGCGCCCCTCGCAACGGTGGCAGGCCACCCGGCCGGGGACAGCCCCCCACCACCCCCGCGGCACGCAGCCCCGAAGGGCATGCAGGCCAGAGGGACAGTGTTGGGCCCCCACACCCACACACCCGCGCCCACAGCACGTGGGTGGCGGACCCCAACAGCCCGCCGAACAGGCGGGCAGTCGGGGGAGGGACAGCGCCTGACCTCAGACGCCTCTCACACGATGGTGGAAGGCGCCCCCCCCGGGGACACCCTTCCGCCACCCCCACAGCGAGCAACGCTGACCCGCAAGGGCGCACGCTGTGGGGCCGGTGAGGGTCCCCACGCCCGCGCCGACCGCGCACGGGACACACGGGTCGTCAAACCCCGGCTACCCGCTCCAGAGGACGGGCGGCCGGGGGAGGGACAGCGCCTAACACCAGACGCCCCTCGCAGTGATGGAAAGCACCCCCCCCGGGGACGCCCATCCCCCACCCCTACAACGGGCAACGCACCAACGCACCAACGCACCAGCCACGGGACATCCGCACTTCACCCCCTGCTCTTAGGCACAGCGACACAACAATGGCGGAACCCGCGGCCCAACGCAAAACACGCCCCCGATCTCCGACGCTGGACAAAGCACACGAGGTCATCAGGGCGCTGGGACTCCGAGACGGCGAAGGAGACCCCCCACAAGGGGACGCGGGCACGGACTCTGACCTGGAGGCAGTGTCGGACCCCCTCACGGGAGGCGCGCCCGCGGAACCTGCGCCGCCGGCGGGCAGCGTGCCCACACTCCGCCCCGCGTGGAAACGGGGCCACTGCACCGGCGAAGGCCGGTGCCCCAAAGAGCACCCTCAGCCCGGCCCCGATGACGGAGCGCTGCCCGAGGCTAAACCCGCGGCCGCATGCGCCGCCCTGCGCTACGGGGTGGCGCAGGGCTGGATCCTGGATGAGACCGCGCGCGGCAGCGTGAACATCCAGGAGGCCGTCGACCGAGTCACCCACGCGGGACAGGCGGCAGTGGCCTTGCACACCCGGGGCCGCCACGGCGGACCCGCACAGGGGATCATTGTGGAACCCTGGTGAATGGTGCTGGTCTTGGCGGCAGACATGGTCCGAGGGGTGCTCCACGCATCCCGCGTGCGGCGGGCGTGCCCACAGTGGACCATCCAGGTGTACACCCCTCCGCGGGCGTGGCCCTTCTGCACGTGGGCGGTGCTCGCCGTCATGTGGCACCTGGCACCGGAGGACGCCCCCACAGGCACCGCAGAGGAAATCGCCCGGGACCTCCACACCTGGCCGGCCGACCAGGATTACCCCTGGCGCAGGCCCCGGGGCGGCCTCCGAGTGGCACCCGCGGCAGAGGGGCTCAGCCTCGCGGCAACCCTCCAACGGCACCCCGACAAGAAGGCACGCCACTTCCTGCAGACGGGCACGGTCCCGGCCACCCCGCCAGACTCCGAGTGGCCAATGGACGCAGGGGAGGCGCAACCGCTGCCGGGCCCCTGGACCCTTCCGTTGTGGTACTTGCCCTTGGGCACCCTGGCCCACACCACCCAAGCCGTCAAGGGGGCTTTCCCGCAGCCGCTCCTCCCCGGCGTGGCCCTGCTCCGCAGCCTGCAGGCGGGGGCCGCCAGGGTACGATGGAAGGAAGGAAAAGGGCGCTCGAGCCCCTATTTCCCCCTGGTCCAGGGCCAGGCGCTGCTCCACACCGAGGGCATGGGGACCGTGGAATGGGGGGCGATCGTGCCCGGCACGGCGTGCAGGTGGCACACAGCGGCCGCCCCACAGCCCATGCAATCGCTGCCGGCGTGCCACCGCCTCCTACGGATGGTCCCCTCTTTGGCCCCCCAACACGCCTTTACGAGGGACGTGTGGAAGGCCATACTGAGCCACACCAGGGAGTGGCTAACGAGCCCGGGTGCACCATACCCGCCCGGGCCGGTGCTCGAACAGCTCACGGCCCCCACACCCAGGGTCCGCCGCGCCCTGCACAGGGCGTCGGCTCTCACAGAGCAGCTCAACGACGGGGTGCTGGACCTGGTGCTGGAGCCGCTGCGGGTGCTTTTCCCACCAGACCCACATCCCACCCGCGGGCACTTCCTACCGCCTAGGCCGCCTGGAGTTGCAGCGCCGCGTCGAGGCCGCGCACCCAGGAGGCGTGGTGAAACAGCGGCCAACGCTCCGCAACCCGTCCACCGCGGAAGGCCACTGGTACCTACACCAACTCCTCTTCCTACCACGGGCAGCCCCGGAACACCGCCGGCAAAACCCGTACCACAAGCACCCGGAGCGCCGAGGCGCGCGGGACTTCCCGCAGCCAGTCCTGCCCGCCCTCTTGCCGGCCAGGACCCGGAGGCGCTACAGCAGGGCCCCCTGCTCGACACCGCCACCACGGTACAACAAAGGGGACGCGACAGCGCGGATGGTGCCGAACCGGACGTCACGAACTGCGGAGCGGTGGCCTGGATGGCAACCTGCAGGCACCTCGCCCGAGATACCACGGGGCTCCGGCAGTACAGACCAACGGACCGCACGGCGCTGGCGTCCGCGGTCGCGGCCGTCACGGTGGGTCCCGTGGCGGCGTGGCTGGCGCAACTGCTGCCCCACGTCCCCTGCCGCGACACGCAGCCCCGCCGGCCGGCCGCAACGCAAGCGCCGACGGCACCCCTCACGGCGGAGCAGCTATACGTCGTCGCGGCGGTGTTGCTAGCGGACGGCGGGGAGAGCTTCGTCCACCACCACGGCCCGGCGCAGATTGCGGGAAGCATACAAGGGCCACAGCGCGATGCGCAAGACCCGTGGCATGCCACACTCCGCGCTGGCACCCGCGTCTGGGATGCGGGCGATGGCACACCTCCACCCGGGCCTCAGCAAGGGGAGGCACTGGTGCTGCAGACGGCAGGCTACCAGGCCATCCTACACGGCCACGCCGGAGGGTACTGGTCGCACGTCCTGGCCGGAGGCCGCTGGACTGTCTGGCACAGCACCACCAGGCAAGGGGCATTCCCACCCCTGCCCCACGTCGACTGGCAGCAGGGGCCCACCCAGGCCTACTATATGTCGACGGACCCCTGGCCGCTGGCAGTCCTGCTACACACCGTGAGCGCCCCCAACAAGAGGCAGGAACCGGGGTGGGTCAACCCCCCCCGCACTGGTGTGGAGCCCCGACCAGGAGGAGCATCTACGGGCCGCGTGGCAGGGAGACGCCATCAGGGCCACGGACGTCCCGGACCTCCACGCGGGGCCAATCATGCACGCCCGCCCGGCGGCTACCCTGGCGGCGGCCCAACGGGTACAGCGGAACCCGCAGTGGGTGGTCTGCATGTTCAGCCTGGCGGACGCGCACATCGTCGTCTGTGACCCCGAGCGCCTGCCGGGGCCCGAAGCCGTGATCCGCCCGGCAGACTGCACCCGCATGATCGTCAAGGCGCTACGGGGGGGCGAGCACCACGCCGTCCTGCTCCAGGTCAGGCTGAAGGACAACGCCCGGGCGACGAGGCCGAAGCTGTGGCCAGCAGCGGCGCACCACGCCGACCTAGAGCTCCAGCTGGCGGTCCCGACCACAGTGTACCACTGGCTACAAGCCTTCCACGACCTGCGATGGAGGGGCAAACCCGACCGCCAAATCAGCTCCACGCACTGGCAAACGTGGTTGCAAGCAGACGCGAAGCGCGATGCCATCCGGGGTCTCGGGCCCGCGCCCGCGACCTGAGCCCTCGATGCGGCGGCCCCGGGCCGCACACTGGCGCCACACACGGTGCCACTGGCCAACCTGCCCTTCAAACCAGCGGCGGAGGGCGCCATTCGGAAGTCGGTGCCGCTCCTCCCGGTGCGAGGGGCCACGGAGCCGACGAAATGCCCCCAGTGTGCACACACGTACTACACAAGCGGGGCAATGCTGGAACACTTGGCGTGGCACGCGGTGCACGCTGCAGCTCCGGCGGACGACAAGGAGGCGGCCTCCAACATCCTGCAAGGGAGAGCGTGGAGGTCCCCATGGCACGCCCCGTACGCCCGGCGCCCCCAACCCCAGGCAGCCGACCACGCAGACGGAGATGAGGAGGCACCCGGGGCGGCCCCGGGGACCGGCTGTGCGGCCCAACCAGGGTCCATGTCCATCCCCGCGGGGCTGGCCCCCCTGGCCCCTCTGGCTCCCCCGGCCCCCCGGGCCCCCCTGTGGGCCCCGCTGGGAACGGGCTCAGCGGATGCGGCGCTCCCAGATGCCCTGGCTGCGCCGGCGAACCCAGCGGCGATGCCGATGCGGGATAGCTGACTTCAGGAGAACATGGCGGGCGACGCCCTGTGGCTCCTCTCGTGGAACCTGCGCAATGGCCTCGTGCCGCCAGACCAGTCCCTCCGAAGCACTCTCCGGCGGCGCCGGGGGCCGGCGGCCTGTACCGACAAGGAGCACATCATCACCGGCATGCTACCCCAGGAGGGGGGTTTTGCCATCATGCTCCAGGAAACAGGGATCGCCACCCGGGCGCAGGAGATGCACGTCGCCGCGGCGCTCCGGGACAAGGGGTACACCGCCTTCTTCAGCAGCCGGCTGGCGGAGACGGGAGCCACCTCCACCTCGAGAGGGGGGGGCCTCCTCACCGCGGTCAGCAGCAAGTAAGTGGCGGAGCACGAGGTGCTCAGCTTCACGGAAACTGTCCCAGGGAGGGCTGCGGCCCTGGAGATCCACACGGACGGGGGAGGCCTCACCCTCATCAACGTCCACGGGCCGCAAGCAGGCTGCTCCCCGTGGGCGGGACGGGAGGCGTTCTGGGCCGACATACAAATGTATGCCACGGCGCGCAGCCTCGGTGGGAGGCACCCGGTGGTGATCGCTGGCGACACCAACATCTACATGGATGTCCCCACCAACCCGGCCAGGGAGCACTTCCGAGCGGGCTTGGAGGCCTGCGGTTTCCGGAGGGCCGCGGCAGGCGGCGAGGAGGACATGAGCCCCACGCTCCACCCGTCCGGGCACAGGGTGGACACCTTCCTGGTCAACGAGCCCCTCCTGCCGTGGTCCCTGCGGGAAACCGTCTGGGCTCGCGGCATGGCACACCCCCAGGTGGTCGGCTCGGACCACCTCCCGGTCCGCCTGGCCCTACCAGGGGTCTTCAGCGCAGCGGGGCGCGCGGCGATGCCCACCCCCTACAGCCACACGGAGGGCCGCCTCCTCCCGTACGACGCCGAGGCCGCGCCCGTCCAACACTGCCTGTGGGCGTCGGTCACCGCCGCGCAGGATGAACCCTACCTGGCGCCCTGGCTGGGTCCTGCAGAGCAGCAAGACTACGGGTCCATGCCCGCGGCCGCGGTGGACAAGGTGTTCGAACACCTCCACGCGAGGCATGACGCCCTGGCGCGTGTGGTGGGACGCCGGCAGCGGTCCCCGGCGGGGACGGACCCGGCTGAAGGGGACCTCCTGGAGAGCGGAAAGCGGCTCCAGGCGGCGGTCCTCCGCTATGACACCCTGGCAGCGCGCGCGCCGGCAGCGTACCAGGCGGACGCGGCACGGCGGGGCATCCGGTCCGAGGCGGCGCTCCGGCTCACGGAGGAACTGCAGGGTGTGTCGCCTGGGTTCCGCCCGACCACACAGGGCCAGCTACAGGAGGAGCTGGAGAGGCAAGCAGCCGCCCTCGAGGAGGACATTTGCCAGCTCCGCGCACTCCTCGCGGCGGACCACAAGCGCGCCATCAAGGACTTCTGGCGCCGCCACGCCCCCGACATCGCCCAGCGCTGGAAAGCCGTGCGGGGAGCCATAGAGGTGGAGGCCCCGGGCCCGTCAGGCCTCTGGAACGTGCGGGTCCCCAACACCCAAACGCTCCTCACGGAGGCCCACGACGTGATGTTCGCAGTTCGCGCCTTCTGGCGAGAACTGTATGACAAACGCCCGGTGGACCTCCCAGGCTTCCAGGCAGTCCTCGGCCGCCACGTCCCCCGGGTCCCTGAAGGGGCCTGGACACAGGTCCAGCAGTACTCCATGCAGGACCTGAAGTCCCCCCTGGACAAGGCCGATGGCAAGGCACCAGGTCCCAACCACGTGGAGGCCCGTTTCATCAAGGCCCCCCCGGCACCCGTCCAGTGGCTCCTGGTCCACTCCTACCGGGCCATCCTCCGCGGCGCCCCGCCGCCTATGCACTGGAGGGACGCGCACATCTGGCTCAGCCCCAAGGTACCGGGCTCTGCCAGACGGAACGACTACAGGCCCATAGCCCTGGGCCAGCTGGACATGAAGCTGCTCACGGGCCCCCTCACCCAGCGCATCACGGAAGTGCTCACACGGCACGGAGTGGTCAGCGACTGGCAGCAAGGGGCCATCCCTGGCTCCAACACAGGCCCCCCGCTGTTCATGGCGCAGCGGCAGCTCCAGCGGGGAAGGCCCAACTACGTCTTCTCCTTCGACGCCCGCAAGGCCTTCGACACCGCCCCGCACGGCGCCCTCCACCTCATCCTGCGCCACCTCTCCGTGCCGCCGGACGTCATCGACCTCCTGCTCTTCCTCCACACGTGCGCCAGGCTGCGCATCGTCACCGCACACGGGCTATCGCAGCCCGTCTACATGCTGCGCGGCGTCCGACAGGGCAACAACGAGAGCCACCTGCTGTACGCGCTCCTCCTGGAGCCCCTGCTCAGGGCGCAGGGGCACCGCCTGCGCCCGCCGGGAGGGGCCGAGCACGGCCTCATCCAGGCCTACATCGACGACCTGCTGGTGGTGGCCCACAGACTGCAGCACTTCATCGAGGGCGTGGAGGCGGTGGCCGCGTACCTGGGGCTGATGGGCATGGGAGCTCAACACCCGCAAGTGCGCCATGGCCACCACGGAGGGGACCCCGGGCCTGCAGCTGCGCCTCTGTCCCCACCTAGAAAACCCGTGGCACTGGGTTCCAGCGGCGGAGTGCGTCCCCTACCTGGGACTCCAGCTGCAGCCGGACAGGGAGTTCTCCCTGCAGCGCAAGCAGCGGCTACGCCTGGCGGCAGTGCACCACTGGTGCCTTAACACCCTCGCGCCACCGAAAGTGGTGCAGGACGTCATCCTGGCGATCCTCGGGGGGGTGACGCAGTACGTCGCCCCTTTCATCGCCGACGACTCCGACACTGCACGCCACCTGGACCACATCACGGTGCAGGTCGCGAAGGACAGGGCGCGGTACGCCTTCGACGCCTCGCGGGACGGCCTGCAGGATGGCCGGACCCTGGGGCTCACACGGGTGCCAACGCGGTGCCAGCAGGCAGCGGTGGCCCTCGTGGGTACACTCGTCCACCACCGCTCAACCTCCGTGCGAAATAGCCGGCGCGCACAGAATATGTCCCGAGGTGCACTACCCCGTCCCGGAGTTCACAACTCTAGCGGGGGGCAACTGGGTCGACCGCATACCCCGGGCCCTGGACGCCCTGGGAGTGGGGCTGTACAACCCCATCGCGTGCCCCAGGGCGGCCCATGTCCAACTACAGTCCCCGCCGGGCAACATCGTCACGCTGCGCACCGCCAAGCTGCGGCACCGCGACACGTGCCGCCTAACGGTGCCGCACACAACGCCGTGGCATGGGCACCACGGGCCACGCCACCCCTACCCCGACAACGACGACCCGTGGCTGACGGTGGTACGGGAATGCCTCAACCAGTGCGCCGATGAACACCTCCACAATTTCCGCCGTGAGCAGGAGCCCTCCAACCACCCCGGGTGGGGCGAAGCCTTGGTCCACCTCTTCCACACCACCGGCACGCGGGACCCCCGCCTGAGACTCGTCCACCCCACGAGGGCTAAGCAGGACGCCCACACCGTCCCACTGGTGACCCCAGACGGCCTGCACCTCCACGTCGGGGGCTACCGCCGCCGGGGCGGCCTATCCTCCCCCACGCGGGTGGCGGCGTACCACCCGCAGGCAGCCCTGATGTACATCCTCCGCGACGTACTCGCGGAGAGAGAGCACCAAGAGCAAAACGCGGACGTGGCATGGCCCGAGCCCCTGCGCCCCCGGCCCCACGCGCCGACGCCGTTGTGGTTGGTGACCACGGACGACGAATGCACCCAAGCGACGGGGCAAGCGCAGCTCCGGGCCGAGTGGGTAATGGTGCAGGTGGGGGCGGGCCAGCCCGAACCCCGTGGGCTCCCCCGTGGCACCGCCCTGCTGGTAGCTACAGGGCTGCCGCACGACCAACACATGGCAGTTCACGCGTTGGAGGACCAGCCGGAGGACACGGGGCACCTGGTGGTGCACCAGCGCGGAGGCCCGGCGTGGCTCAAGGAACATGTGACGGCACTTCGGTCCTGGGGAAGCACGATCACCGGAGCGGAGATCCAGCTGCACGACCACCCGGCGATCAGCCCCTGCGACACCAGGGCGCTGAGCGTGGACCAACTGACCCCCAGCCACCCCGACGTCCGGTGGCACTCCGCCGACCTCAACGCGCGGTGGCTCAGGCCCACCAGGTAACACTGGATCCCGGAGGCCTGGGGCCACTCCTCTTCCGACGCACCCGGGGGCGGACCCTGCAAACACGCCACGAGCGTCGCTCTCGCCGCCGACCTCACCCACACGTGGGCGGTGGCCATCTCGGGCACGGTGCCCGACGGGGAGGGGGTGGCCGCCTCCCTCCCCCTACAATACGGTGCCCACCGACCATGGGTCCACACGGTGGACGCCAAAGTCATCTCCCACCTCCTGCGGCACGCAGATCGCGAGCGGACCACGGGGATCCCCGCGGGCGCAGCGAAGGTGGTAAACCACATGCCCCTGCGGTGGCTCGGGGACAGCCTGTGCGCGCGAGGGCAACACGCCGGGCACCCGTTCTGGTACGTCCGAGCCACCTCGCACCACAGTGACGCCCTACTGCACAAGGCGGACTGGGCGGCGTCCCAGGACACCGTCCTGCAGAACACGCCCCCGGACCCTGGCCACGCCCAACTCATTGTCCCCGGCCGTGACGGCCATCTCAATCTACGGCCCCCCACGATGCGGGTGCTTAGCGAGGTCGCGCAGCGGGCGAAGACGGACCATGCGCTGACGCAACAGGGACACACACCTTTGGGCGCGGCCCACGCCACAGCCTATGTCCACGCCTGAGACCTCACCGCGACGGCCACCAACCGCCGGGCGCTGCGGGCCCGAGACGGCCACACGCCGATGCAGCGCAGGCTCTGCGTCCGTAAGGAGCGGCTCTCCGGCGTCGCCCCGTCCCACAACAGTGCCTCCTATGCAGCGGCCCGGAGGAGACCGCGGTGCACATGCACGTGGGGTGCGCCCACTCACAGCTCCTCTGGCCCCACTACCGCCAGGCGGTACACGAGGCGGCCCGCCACCTCCCACCCGGGGACAAAGCCCTTTGGGTGGCCTCGTGGCGCTCCGCAGGCGCCACATGGACGGAAGTCTTGTGCTCTGGACTGGTGCCCGAGGACGCGGAGGCGCAGCTCCGCGCCATAGCCCGCTACGAACCGCCAGGAGGGACCTCTGTGGACGATCTCCTCCACCACATGCTCCGGCTGGGGGACTTCGCATGGGGGCTTCGGAACCAACGGCTGGAGCAACTCCTCCGCGAGCCCCAAAGCGCGGCGGCTCGGGCACACCAGTGGCTCACTGCGGCGGAGGGCGACCACCCTCCCCCTCCCCCGCGCCCTGACAAGGACTTCGTAGCCTCCCTCCGTGTCGTGAATGGCACTCTGGAGTGCCCGCCCCAAGAGGGCCCCCATCCGTACCAGGACCTGCCGGGGGGTCTCTCGAAGCACCTACAAGACGCCCTCTTCCCACCGTGGATCATCGGGCGCGGCTCCATGACCGCGTGGGATGCGCGCATCGTGGGTGAGGAATGGGCGCGCGAGTGGGGCCGGTGGTGCGCCGCCACGCGGGCCCCGGAGACCCCTGCGCAACGATACGCCGCCATCCCGCCCAAGGGGTGGGGGCCGGACACCCGGCCGAGACCCACCGTGATCCATGGGGCGGGACCTGACCACCCGTGGGACGCGGCGACGGGGGAATGGCTGCAGGCGGCCCCGGGGCCGCAAACAGGATGGACTGGGGACGTGTCCTCACTCGTCAGGACACCTGTCCCGCCCCGCATCGTCCTTCACGCCGCCAACGTACTCCGGGCTACGGAAATACGCACATGGGGATACGCCGCGGCCACCGTCCGGTGGCACCCCCCAGAAGACGGGGCCGCCCAGCTCGCCGTGGCGCACTTCAGAGCTGGGGGGCCGGTATACGACGACGCCTTGTCCCGGCTGGGCGACACCCAGGGGCCCTTGCTCTCCATGCTCCCCACCGACAGTGCAGCCGCGCTGCGCCAGGAGCTGGACGGCTGCGAAGGGCTGCGAGTGGGATGGGAGGCAGTCGCGGACGGCACCCTGCTGGCCCTTTTCCACCGAGACACCGCAAACGGGTGCCAATGGGATGCGCTGACGCCCCACCTCACCGGGCGCCACGTGTACATGGCAACCCCCCCCCAGGGGCACCCCCGCCCGGCGTGGGACGACCTCATCGCCGCCTTCCACGACCACGGGATCCTCCCCGACGACACGTGGCGGGAGGTCCAGCGGAAGACGCTTGGCAGGGACTACTGGCGTCGCGTCCGCGCCCGCCTGCTGGAAATCGGGGACCCCCTCCGACAAAGGTGGGACGACCTCTGGCTCCATCATCTCGACCCTTGGTCGCCGCCCTCCCACGTCCCGCACACCTGCCGGCTCTGCGGGGAATGTGACACGGTGTCCTCCACAGCATCGACAGGAGCCAACAGGTGCGCGCGGTGCGCCGAGGTGGCCGCGTGCCCCTGGCCCGAACCTTCCGCAGGCCCGCGCAGGCACACAGCGGAGGAGGCCCTGCACCGGCGCATCGAGGGGGCACACGACCCCTCACACGAACGCGCGGGCCCCGCGGGCGCTGCCCTTCTGGGGATCCACGTGCACCTGCGGGACCCCACATCCGTTGCGCACCTGTCGCACGTGTTCGCGCCCTGACCCCCACCCGCCGCCGCCCTTTGCAGAGCCCGCAGTACCATGCCACGCCGACGGGGTGATGGGCCGGGACACACCAGGGCCCGCCGCAAAGCGCAGGAGGCGGCCGTCCGGGGCCTGGTGACGGACGCGGTGGCGGAGGCGCACGAGGCGCACGCTGCCGCACGGTGTGACCTGACGGGCAGGGCGAGGGCTTTCCTCAACGAGACCGCCCTCCCGGCCGTCCGCGCCCTGAACGGAGCGGGGGCCCCTAGGCTGATCCCGGCGATGCACCGGATCATGAACGTCGTCCAGCCGGGGCTCATCAGCCCGGAGGCGGCCCTCTACGGGCATTGGATGGAGTGGCGCGAGTCCAACCGGTCGGGCTGGCCCCTGTCCATGGGGGACACCCTGCGGCTGACGGGAGCAGGGTCTGCCATGTCCCTCCGCAGCAGCGCCCCAGCCCTGCTGCACGCCCTCAAGACGCGCTACCCCGGGGACGCGGCCCCGTACCTGAACCAGGCGCGGGCCACGTACCCGGGGGGAGTGTCCGAGCTGGATGTGGCGCTCCACCTTCTACACCAACCGGACGGGGACCTAGAGGTGGGCGAGATCACGGTGTTCGTGGAAGGCGCGGACGAGGCTTCCGCCCGCCCCCGGCCGACCAACCCGGTGTACGACGGCACCAGGCCTACCCCCCCGTACGCCATCGTATGCGAGGCATTCCCCAGGGAGCCCACTTGGTGCCCCGCCCTCCCGCCGGCGACGCACGCGCCAAGCGGCTGGGCTAACCCAGACCTGCCCGCCCCCCTCTCCAGAACCAGGGGCGCCCACCACAGGGGGCAGGTCCTCTGGCAAGAGTGCCCTGGCACCCCCCTGCTCTTCCTCGTCGTCGCGACCCGCGGGAACCCGAAGCGGGTCCTGGGGATCACCCCCAGCCACCTCTATGGGGCAGCACCCGTACCCCGCCCCCCCGTCCCGGCGCCCGCGGCGCGGGACGGAGTACACACCTTCCTGCGAACACAGGAGGTCACCGCCGTTACGGGGGTCCACCTAGTGCGGCTCCCCCCGACACCACCCGACGACCCCCGGGGGCCCAGGGCCCTGGGCCCCGCCCCAGACTGGGAGCTGTGGCGCGACGCGTGGGCCGCGTGGCTCCCCCGCCTCCCTTCCCAATGCCGATTAATGGCCGCCGGCCCCCGGCCGTGCGGGGCTGACGCCACAGCCGGCCCCCCACCCCCTCCCCCCCTCCCCCCCGCAGAGCACCACACGGCACTGCCCAGAGCACGGCACTGATGCACCAGGAGGTAGTGGGAAGGGCGCGCCTGCCACCACGCATGCCTACCAGGATAACAGTGATGGCAGACTCCGATGGCTCCCCCCAGCGGGACAACCGCCACCACCGCCGGTCCCGCTCCCGCTCGCCCGCCTCCCCGGAGTGGAAGGGGGAGACCCTCGCTGAGCGCGAGGAGCGGAGGCTGGCGGAGGCGGCGGTGCTGGTTGGGCCGCCGCCGCCGGCCCGGGAGCCTGAGCCAGCCGAAATGACCGCCGCCGCCGCCCAAGCAGTAAGCCCTGCCGCCCCGCCCCGGGAGGGGGCCCCAGACGCGCAGGAAGCGGAGACCGCAGCCCCAGCGAGCCACGCCGCGGCCCGGACCGCGGCCCCCGGCACGCCGCCGACACGGGGGGTAGCCCCGGCGCAGGAACCAGGCGCACCGCCAAGGGCTGCCACAGCCGCAGATGAGAGCGAGGAGGGCGCGCAAGGGGTTGCGACCGCGGCCCCAGCGGGCCGCGCAACCGCCTCGGCCGGCCACGCCGCGACCCCCAGCACGCCGCGGAAGCAGGGGACGGACCCCGCACGGGCCACGGGCGCCTCGCCGGCGGCCGCCACAGCAGCAGAGGAGAGCGAGGAGGGCGCGCGAGGGGTTGCGACCGCGGCCCCGGCGGGCCGCGCCACCGCCTCGCCCAGCCACGCCGCGACCCCCAGCACGCCGCGAAAGCGGGGGACGGGCCCCGCACGGGCCACTGGTGCCTCGCCGGCGGCCGCCACAGCAGCGGAGGAGAGCGAGGAGGGCGCGCGAGGGGTTGCGACCGCGGTCCGGTGGGCCGCGCCACCGCCTCGGCCGGCCACGCCGCGACCCCCAGCACGCCGCGAAAGCGAGGGAGGGACCCCGCACGGGCCACGGGCGCCTGGCTGGCAACCGCCGCAGCAGCAGCAGTGGGCAGGGAGAGCGCGAAGTACCGCGCCCACGCCAACTCCACCCACACCTACACCAGCCCCCCCAAGCATTTCCCCCCGGTACGCGCGCGGCACGTCCGCCCCCCGGCGCCCGAGCGCTCGCCGCCGGACGTCACGCTGCCGCAGCAGCAAAGACAGCGGGACGCCCGGCGCGTGATCCAGGAAGGAGGGGAGGGCGCGCAGGCAGAGCTGCGTGCCAGCCACGGGAGCGCGGAGCGGGGGGCAGGAGGCGACAGAGAAAGTGCCCAGGAGCGCGCGCAAGGAGCAGGCCAGGGCACGCGCGGCAGGGAGCAAGGGCGCAGCAGCGGGGGGGGGCAGAGCGCAGGCAGCGGACGGCGCGACTCAGGGCAGGGGGCCGGGAATGGACCAGGGCACGGGAAGGGCGTGCAGGGGCGCGGGCAGGGAGCCCAGGTGCAGGGGGCGGGGCGAGGGGCGGTGGGCAACCGGGCGGGCCAGGGCGTGGGGGACGGGGGGCGGGACCCGCGGCACGGGCAGGGGGCTGGAAAGGGGTCCAAGGGCAAGGGCAAGGGCGCCGCGGGCCCCAAGGGACAGGCGGGACGAAGCATGGGAGCCCGGGAGGGAGGGCGGGCCGAATGGAGGGGGGCGGGGAGCGGGGCGCCCCCGCAGCCGGGCGTGCAGCCGGTGAGGTGCATCCCCCCCGGCATCCAACAGATGCCGGCGCACCACACCCACCACCACCACCACAACCACCACGACCACCTCTACAACATCGACCCTGACGCCGGCGAGCTCGTCCCCCCCCAACCCCCACGACCTCAGCACCAGCCAGCCCCCCCCGCGCCGAGAGCGGAGCCGGCGCGGATGGCCTCGGCGGGGGGGGGGCGGGGCGCGGCATCGGCGCCGCAGGCACAGGGGCAGCAAGGGGAGCCGGCGCGAGGGGCAGAGGGGGCCCGGCCGTGGGACCGGGACTGGAGCACGGTCCCGGACCCTCTGGGGCAGGAGGCCCTCCCCCTGGTGGGGGAGGTGTACGGGTGGTTGTGCTGGGCCAACCAGGCCACCACTAGGGGGTCGAGGAACCGGCCCTTCGATGCCGTGCTCCTCCGGAGAGACGGAGGAAACCGAGAGGTACCCCCGGGGGCGTGGGCAGCCCCAGAGGACCATGAGAGGGTCCTCAGGTCAGTGATCTGGGCGGCGTGGCCCGACAGGGAGCCGACGTGACCGACCTTCCTGAAAGGGGGGACGGTGCTCCGCATCACGGATGCCGACGCCAACAACTGGCTCCCCCGGGCCTTGCGCAGTGCCCTCGCCAACTGGCGCTACCGCCGGCGCAACCCGCTGCCGCCACAGCCCCAGCCCCCACACAAGCGGCGGCGCAGGTGACGGCCCAGACGGCGGACGCGAGAAAGTGGGGGGGGGAGCTGGGCCCCCCGACCCACGCCCCCCCCACGGTACGGCATGACGCAGAAGAGCGCGCCACCTCCCGCGGGAGGGAGGGCGGAGACAACGAGCGCGGGGGGGAACAAGCTGCCCCGCAGCCCGCTAACCGCTGACCGCTAACCCTCACGGCCGCCCCCGGCCGGCCAGCGCCGCGCGACGACGGCCGGGGGGATGAGGGGCCCCAGCAAGGGCCTGCACGAGGGTCCGGCTCTAGGTAGAGGGGGGCGGGGGAAGGGTGCGACCCCCAAGCCGATGGCGGGCCCCCGGGGCCGGGACTGCCATACCGCCCCCCCCCCGGCCGTCAGGAGGCGTCGCCGAGGGACCAGAGGGCCCCCCCCACTCCCCCCCCCCCCCCTCCCACTCAGGCCCAAGAGCGGCCGAAGGCGGACTGAGGAAACGGCGGCCCCACAACCCCCCCGAAGAGGCCGCTGCACCCGGGGTGCGGGGGCACCACGGCCGAGGCAGGCGCCTACACGCCCTGCCTGCTGCCGGCCGACAGCGGACTGGCGACGCCCAGGACGGCGCAAACAGAGCGGCCTTATCAGAGGCCGGCCCCGGGGAAGACGGGGGCTTGAACCAGGGCGGGGGGGATCCCTCCCTGCCCCCCCCCCCCCTCGCCGCACTGGGGGGATGCGGCTGAACCTGCTCCCGCGGGGGTCGTGGCCGCGGGGCGAGCCCACACCAGCGTGCCGGAGCAACGCGCGCAACTGAACAGTATAGGGGCCGCGCCCCACATGACCCTCCCGTGACCACAGCCCACTCAGGGAGGGCAGAGGGGGGGTTCAGGTCTGCAGGGGCCCCCGGGGGAGCGGTCCACGGGCCGCCCCTCACCCCCCCCACCCCGGGGCGGCACTGCGACCCCAACCGCACGCGCACGCCGAAGGGAGTGCGCTGACGACACGAGGGGGGCCAGGATTGAGTACCGCAGGCCGCCACCCAGAAGGGGAGCAGGGAGGCCGCTGCGCGACCCCCCCCCCCACCCCCCCACCGGCCCGCAAGCCGCGGGGGCCCCGGCCCCGACCCCCTGACGCAGGGGGGATGGTCCCCCCCCCACCCGACAGAGGAGCCGGAGCGCGGCCCGCCCCCCCGCCCCAGCCGCCGGCTCCCACGGGGGCCGCGGAGAACAAGCGAACCCGCGCCAACGCGCCAGGACGCCGCACAGATCACGCCCAGAGAGGGCGGGTGAGCACGAACCGGAGTGGTATGGGGGGCCACGCCTTCCATGGACAGCACGACGCCAGTGACAGCCGCTTTGTTGCCTGCCCAGGGATAGGCAGAGGGACGGAACGAGGCAGAGCGACCCCCTGCCCTACAGGCCCCCCCCCGGCCGCACAAACGGGGGGTACGGCGCACCCCCCCCCAGCCCGCCCCCCGGCACATGAACGCCACGGACCCGCCCCGTGGCGCGCAGCCCCCACAGGGCGTGCAGGCCGAGGGGACAGAGAAGGGCCCCCACACCCGCACGCCCGCGCCCACAACACGTGGATCGCGGACCCCAACAGCCCGCCCAGTGGGCGGGCAGTCGGGGGAGGGGGAGCGCCTGACCCCAGACGCCCCTCGCAACAGCAGAAGGCACCCCCCCCGGGGACGGCCTACCGCCACCCCTGTAACCCCAAGCCAAGTAGGGGAGAACCGGGACCGGACCACCCCCCCCCCAAGCATGCCAGACGGAGAAAGGGACCCAGTCAGGACATGCGGAGGGGCACGGACCACGTAGAACGGCCCTACCAGCGCCCAGTGCCAGGACCGGGACCGCGAGCGCACACACACGAAAGGGGCACGCGGGGACTACCAGAAGGGCAACCGGACCGAGCGCGCGGAACGCACAGACCGCGTGGAATGGCGTATTAACGAGCGAGGGTAAGGAAAACCCGGACGGGACGGCCCGCCACACGCAGCGCAGAACACGAGGGGCAGGAAGGGGGAAACGAGAGAGACACAACACCAGGTACCCGCCCGAACCCCCCGAACCGGCCGCGAGCGCCGCGCACACACAGACGGGGCACTGCACCCGCCAAGGCAGTAGTGGCGCACAGCGCCACGCCCCAGCCCCTAGGCTAGGCAGCCTCCGCGCCAGCCCAAGGGGGTCCCACTGGCGACAAGCCAGTAGCACGGGCCCGGCGGCGCCGGCTCCCCGGGCGACCACGCATTAGGGGGGCGACGCAGTGGGTAAGCGCCCGCAGGCACGGCTGCAAATTGATGCTCTGACCGGGGAGTGGCGAAACGGGGAAGCCGGGGAAGGATGGGGCTCCGAGCCCTGTGAACCCGGGGGACTCCGCCACCAGGCAGGAGGTGCGTCTTGGAGGGCCCCCCACTAGGACCTGGTGGGGAGGATATCACCTGGCCCGACCAGGTGGCCCCCCGGGGCCGAAAGGCGTCTAGTACCCGCAAAATCAAACCTCAAACCTCAAACCTGCTCATGCATGTCAAAGCCCAATAGACACCATACCCCGTCAGATGTACAAATGTACCGGCCCTCAACGAACTCAACACTTTTGTTGTTCGCATTGTCACGCATCAATGCATCACCATGATCAAAGCCTTTGTATATGTACTCATGCAAATACTTGGTGCCGGCACTGGAGGCACAATACTCCACATTGATGTGAGAATTGTATCGTTTTGCCAGGGCACGGACATGTGGTACAACCCATCGGTTATCCAAAACTTGTTCACGGCAAAGCACCGGTCGGCCAATGTTCTTCTGTCGGTAAATAGGGCATCCATCTTCGTTGTTTATCGTGGCATCAACAAACTCTTTTGGATACCCATTTGAACAACGGCCATTTTTCATGCAAGCGCAACTCGGGTTCTTATCACCACACGGTCCATGCATGTACCACTTAGCTATGATGTCATATAGCTGAGGATCCGCATTCCGGTAAGGAATCCCTGCACAGATGACATGATCGTATTCCATAGGTGATAATAGCTTATATCCATCGGCAAATATGACCAAAATGTGGACATGCGGTAGACCTCTCTTTTGACACTCGATGATATACATGTGGGCAGCCAGCTGACCCAAGAATCCGTTTTTTAGTATGTGGTCCAGCAACGATCGAACCTTGAGTTTGACTACACAAGTGATGAGGTCCGGGCGATCCGTTTTTTTTTGGCCTGGGAGCAAGGCAGCCGCAATCTCTGGCCAATGGGGGTTTGCGGTCATAGTGATAAAGAGGTCGGCTTTCCCCCTTTTGCGTGTGATTGCAATTCCGTCTTGGTACAAAGCATGTAGTGCCCAAGGGCAACCGTCATAAGAGCTTGGCAAAATAACTCGTTTGCCAATAGATGATGCAACAACATCCTTTTTTTGATCAGCATCTTCAAACCCCGAGGACAGATGATATTTCAGCTCTTCTTGGTTGTGCTGAATGTATTGCAAGTGTTCCCACTCCACCTTGCAATATTGATCTACAATATATGCCTCATACAAGCGTGCAGCACGTTGCAAAAAGTTTCCGGTATCACTTGTTGGCCTACGTAGTGAAGCGGGTCGTAAGCTAATGGAGATCTGTGATGCGCTTGACACCACCGGTTCGCAAATGCACCAAAATTTGGCGGGGAGCATTGAGATTTGTTCCTCCTAGAATAAAGACGGCAACCTCACTTACTTGGGGCACATTGTAGAAACGGGGATCCACATTGGATGCGCAACGGAGCATGATGGTGGCATCTGGGTCGTGCAGTGAAGCAGCTTGGCGGAAGAACTTCGCATATGCATTGTGTTCTTTCAACATATTTCCCAAGGAAATCAATAGGGGCTCCTAAAGGCTTCGTGCAAAGGCAAGTCGATGCCAAGCACACAATTGCTTTTCAGTTTCCATAATGTACACTTGTGCAAATCTTGCCTTTTCATTGTTGCCTGGAATCAATGGCCCCATGCTGTGGTAAACGGCAACTGAGATGCGAAATCGGTGTGGTCCTCCCGCCATGGGAACAATTGCAAAACACAAAGGAACATTAGCTTCCATCGATGCCATCGTGAGAGCTGAATTGTACTTAGGACTGTTTTTCCGGAAGTGCCTTGCCTCAGCGGTTTCATTGGAAAGCGAAGATTTCAACGGTTCTGGTGGATCCAAAAGAATCGGTAGTTGCACTTCACCACCCCAACAACAAATGGTACCGATCTCACCCCGCCTGCGAAGGGCATGACAATGTACAAATTCAACATCTGTTTGACCTGCAAAATGCTTTTTAATGTGCTGGAGATCGTCATCTGCAAAGCCTCAATAAGTACATTGTGCACGAAGATGCCGAGCCGCGATGGCATTGAGATGCATATTGCGTCTATGTGCATTTGGTTCTCCATGTAGTGTTGCATATTCACATCGGCTTTTCTGTGGAGTATCATTAGCATGTAATTCATAGTCTTCTCGTCGGCGCTTGTTGACACGCTCAGCATGTGCACCACGTCGTTCACGAAATTTTTTGTTTGAATTTTCAGCATGCTGTGCACGGCGCTTTTGGTTCATTTGATCCCTGTTCGTTTGAGAGGTAGGTAGGTAGGTATCTTCGGAGCTCGGCATGCCTCCTTTGACCATGCAGGAAGAAGGTCTTACCAAGGGGACGTCCTGTCCCTCCCACTGCCCTAGTTCAGGTGCCTCTTAAGCCGCTCCCGCAGGTGCTTGGGAAGGCAGTGTTGGGGCCACCCCGTCCAGGTGTCCCAGGTGGGAGGGTGTCCCCACATGTGTCCATGGGCAGGGCCACATGCCCCCTCCTTTGGGCGGCAGCTCTGGGGGATGCCCAGCCGTGTGGAGTATCTCTCACCACAGGGGGTATTGCTCCCGCTAGTCTACGGTACGACCGCCTCACCCTTGTGGCTTGAGTTGCCGGGCCACTCTGCTTGGCAGGCGACCCCGTCCCGGACTGTGTACCGGCTCGCCTGTCACCGGTTGCTCCCATGGCTCCGGGTGACGTTTGCCATGGTCCCCGATGCAGCCTGGCCGGGCTCCGACCAGTGGCCTTGGAGTACCGCTCCTGCCACTGGCCCGCTGGGTCGGCTGGGTCACCCGAGTGCGTCCGACCCATGGGATGTTGGTTCTTTCCTGTCCCCCGGCTGCCCTACATGTGTGCAGTGTCCCGGGCCACTTGGCTCCTGTTCACCGTCATGCCCGCGTGGTATGTTGTGTTGCGTCCGCGGTGTCCTGGGCCACTTGGCTCCTGTTCAGCGGTGTGCCCGTTCGGTGTGTTGTGTTGTGCGTGCGGTGTCCTGGGCCACTTGGCTCCTGTTCACCAGTGTGTCCGCTCGGTGGGTTGTGTCGTGTGTGCGGTGTCCTGGGCCACTTCGCTCCTATTCAACGGTGCGCCCGCTTGGTGTGTTGTGTTGTGTGTGCGGTGTTCTGGGCCACCTGGCTCCTGTTCACCGGTCCGCCCGCTCCGTGTGTTGCTTAGCGCGTGCGGTGTCCTGGGGCACTTGGCTCCTGTTCACCGGTGCGCCCGCGTGGTTTGTTGTGTTGAGTGTGCGGTGTCCGGGGCCGCTTGGCTCCCGATCACCGGTTTGCCCGCCAGGTGGGTTATGTTGTGTGTGCCTTGTCCTGGGCCACTTGGCTCCTGTTCACCGGTGTGCTCGCCGGGTGTGATGTGTTGCATGTGCGGTGTCCTTGGCCACCTGGCTCCTGTTTCCCGGTGTGCCCGCTCGCTGCGTTGCTTTGCGTGTGCGCCGCCCTGGGCCACTTGGCTCCCGTTCACCGGTGTGCCTGCTCCGTGTGTTGTGTTGTGTGTGCGGTGTCCTGGGCCACTTGGCTCCTGTTCACCTGAAGCAGAATCGGTAACGATCCCTGCGTTTGCATTTTTGTAGCAGAGCTTAGCGTCGCGAAGCCTTCTGGCGCATAGCGCGGAGTCCACGCAAATGACGCAATTTTGCATCAGAAGAGTGACTGATGGCAGCTGATAGCTGCTGTTACGTGTTTTCATTTGGCAGCTATTTTTTATATAGTTAAATTCTGTAGCATAATATATGCGATTTGCGTCGTGTATGTTAACTCCGTCTGTTACGAAATCTGTTTGTCGTTGACGTTCAGGTTTGTGTCATATGGGAGGACCGTCCAAGGTTCTCAGAATTATTTGTAGGCCGACACTGGCCTGAACGCCGCATCGCCCGTCCTGGGGCAGCATGCCAGGGCATCGTGGACGCAGTCAACGCCCTCGTTGAGGGCCAGAGTCGTGAAATACACCGGCGGCGCTTAGCATCGTGGCAAGAGCGCCCTCGTTGAGGGCCTACGGCTACTGGCCTATGGCGCTCAGCATTGTGGAAGCTGAAAACTGTACGTGGTACAGCAAGGATGGTCTCAGCCTTTGATGGATTCACTGAAAGAAACCCTCGATACAGGTTAGACCTCCTGTGGATTTGGTGCGCTGCGTTTGCCATTGGGTTCCAGCAAGCGTTGGACGATCAAAGGGTTTTGTGTGTTTGCATGCAACGAGCAGCAGGATATTTTATTATCAAAATCAACCTGTGGTTCAAAAAGCTCGTAGGTTGTTCAGCTTTTCTCACGTGAAAGCAAAGCAGGACCAAGAGTGCGGCGGCAAGGTATGCAGAAATACCAAGGGATCAGCATCTTGTTTTTCTCACGTCAAAGCAAACCAAGGCCAAGACAAGCTGTGATAGCAAAATGGCAGACAAAACAGTGGTGCAAGGAAGGGAAAATCAGTGCAAGGCAGAGATCAAAGATACAAGTTCAGCGCGGTGTCCCGTGAGTCTCAAGGGTCGAAGGCCTCACGCTCCGCGAGGCCCCACATTACCGCTTCAAAATAATTCTGAAAATGCGTCTAGCCCCCTTAGACGCGTCCAATCATGTGTTGCAAGCAGCCGCGTGTGGAGTGGACAACAAAACCGAAAATTCCCGAATCCTTCGAGGGGTACACGTTCCGTGCCAGCGTGTACACAGTATGGGTGCTCCCGACCATGGTCCACAGTCACAGCGCGTGGTGAAGAAAGGTGCACAAGGCCAGCATCTGTGCTGCACGGAGGCCATGATGTGTCGGAGGGGACAACGTCGATGCAGGCCTTCGTTCAACCTTCGAGGTCTCAGCGAGAGTCGCCAAGTAACGCTAGAGAAGCCCGTCTTCGCGGCCGACAACCTGGCTAAGCTCTTAGGAGGGGCGTGAAGCAGAATCGGTAACGATCCCCGCGTTTGCATTTTTGTAGCAGAGCTTAGCGTCGCGAAGGCTTCTGGCGCATAGCGCGAAGTCCACGCAAATGACGCAATTTTGCATCAGAAGAGTGACTGAAGGCAGCCGATAGTCGCTGTTACGTGTTTCTATTTGGCAGCTATTTTTTATATAGTTAAATTCTGTAGCATAATATATGCGATTTGCGTCGTGTATGTTAACTCTGTCTGTTACGAAATCTGTTTGTCGTTGACGTTCAGGTCTGTGTCATATGGGAGGACCGTCCAAGGTTCTCAGAATTATTTGTAGGCCGACACTGGCCTGAACGCTGCATGCCTCGTCCTTGGGGCAACATGCCAGGGCATCGTGGACGCAAGCAACGCCCTCGTTGAGGGCCAAAGGTCGTGAAATACACCGGCAGCGCTTAGCATCGTGGCAGGAGCGCCCTCGTTGAGGGCCTACGGCTACTGGCCTATGGCGCTCAGCATCGTGGAAGCTGACAACTGTACGTTGTACAGCAAGGATGGTCTCAGCCAATGATGGATTCACTGGAAGAAACCCTCGATACAGGTTAGACCTCCTGTAGATTTGGTGCGCTGCGTTTGCCATTGGGTGCCAGCAAGGCTTGGACGATCAAATGGTTTTGTGTGTTTGCATGCAACGAGCAGCAGGATATTCTATTATGAAAATCAACCTGTGGTTCAAAAACCTCGTAAGATGTTCAGCTCTTCTCACGTGAAGGAAAGGCAGGACAAAGAGTGCGGCGGCAAAGTATGCAGAAATACCAAGGGACCAGCATCTTGTTTTTCTCACGTCAAAGCAAAGCAAGGCCAAGGCAAGCTGTGATAGCAAAATGGCAGACAAAACAGTGGTGCAAGAAAGGGAAAATCAGTGCAAGGCAGAGATCAAAGAAACAAGTTCAGCGCAGTGTCCCGTGAGTCTCAAGGCTCGAAGGCCTCACGCTCCGCGAGGCCCCACGGTACCGCTACCAGGACCGGCCCCTGCTGTACCCCTTCCACCATATCCCGTCACTCCTAGGGTCTTGCTCCTCACCAGGGTCTGCATGATCTTGCCCTATCCTGCACAATGTCCCACAAACAATAGAAAAATAGGCTCCTTCACACAAAACCCTTGCAATACCCAACTCCCAAGTACAATCCAAATCCAGTCAATCCACACTGGGGGCTTCCTTTCAGTACGCCGGTTGTCTCACGGTGCACTCAGAGACACGGGCGACAGGCATGTACAAGAATTGCACCAAAAAGGAAGCCCTGAAATTGGCATATGAACACAAATAAAGCCAAGTTGGGGAGAGATGGAAACGTACACAATCACAGCCATAGACCCCTCATTCCCTGGACTCAAAGTAAGAAAAAGTGCTTTTCCATTGCTTTGAGGCATACTCTAGTTGTATTAGAGATGCACTGAGCATCCATGCATTTTTATCTTAGTATTGGTCCCACCAAAACTGGTGATAACACATTTTGACCTATGGAACCAAACACCCAATCAGGATATGGAGTGGACCCCTTAATCCCCTTTCAATGTGAAGTAAAACATCTTTTCCTGAGTTGACTGAGAACTGACATACCCAAAGTAGAGCCTATGGATTTTTCTATGTTTTTCCATGAATTCTTAGCTGTCCTAGTGGTATGCACCCTAGGGGGCTGGGCACCTCTTTTTGAGAGGTCCTGGGTTCAATTCCTGGTCAGCCTAGCTAAGTAGGAAGATCCCATGTGACATGGCAGTGACCTCATCGCCACATACCATGCGACCTCAGCACATATGGGACCCAAAACAAAGAGTGCACATCTCCAGAGATCGCACTATGGAGAGAGAGTGACCATGGGGCAGTTTTCTAACTCTTTTCCCAAAACATTTCAGCTATCTTTGTGAATATGCATTCATTTGTAACCTGAGTTGCAGTTTCTGTGAATATCCAATCATCTTTCACTGTTTACACTGCAGCCCTTCATGCTTTGATCCTGAATTACCTTCTCCTTGCACACTTCTGGCTTGGGCTATCCTGGATTGACTTGGACTTACTGTATTTCAGTAAACAAAGCTTTTCATCTCCCAAAACAAGCAGCAGGACACCCTACAGCAACAGCAAGCAGCAGGAGAAGCAAAAACACAGTGCTGAAAACACTATAAACTTTTCTGGTAGCAAGAGGCAGCCTGTCTCTGCGCACCAGTGCGCCGAGTACGGGCAAATATAAGCTGAAGGGTGAAAGAAGATGGATCCAGGAAAGGTGGACGCCGACGTGAAGACAGCGCCAGCGCCTGAGGCACCGGCAAGGCCGGCACCTGGCGCTGTACCTTCGGCGGAGCCCTTACATGGGCCAGTGGATACGGCGGAGGATTCCCTGGATGGACTCCAGACGGCCTTCGGGGCCCTGTCCGTCGAAGAAGTGGTCTCTCAGCCTCAGCCTGTGAAGAGGCAGAGAGAGAACGAGAGCGAGAAGGATGCTGGAGAAGGAGCAGACGAAGGAGAGGAACAACGGCAAGACCCGACGCATGACCCTACCTTCGAAGGCGCACCAAGCGCTTCTGGCCTCCACGCATCACCCTCTTCTATAACCACCACACTCCCAGCCGCAGCAACATCCACTTCCACAACCAACCCGCCTATGGCAGAGGGCACAGGCTTTACTGGCATGCCTCACTACCCCGCCTCTGGTATGGGCCCACCAACCACTGCGCTCCATGAGGCAACTACTGCCAGTGAGCATGTGGCTTCCAGCTCTGCGTCGCGATGGTATGCGGCCGACTATCCCCATCCACTACACGGCACTGGAACCTATGTGGATGTTCCTGGGTATGCTCCTGGGTATGCACCTGGGTATGCACCCTTGAGTGGGTTGCGGAGAGGTCCAGAGTCTCTTGGAGGCAGGAGTAGAGGATCGGGAAGATCCTCCAACAGGTCCCTGACGCTGTCGGAGATCAACGAGGTGCTCCGAGGAGCCACTTCAAAAATCGTGGGCGACCTCACGCAAGAGATCAGGGAGAAACTGGAGCCCCTGATGATCCCGTCCCATGCGTCACCTACGACGGCTGGAATGTCAGCCCACCGAGTACAGGCTAACCACCTGGCAGCAGGGTTGACAAATACCCTGGGGAGCCTGAGGAGCCGACCGATGCCGACTCCTGCAGCAGTACCGAGAAGTCCATTCGTCCCGAGAACGGCCCAGCCGCCCTACAGCCACGTGACGAACTCGACGAGGGATGAGCTGGACCAGCTGGGGCTGACAGCCTTAAGGGCTATGGTGGACGTGGAGCCTTATGGCTCCAGTGATCTTGGCGGAGACCCCTCCGACGACGATCCGCCGTCGATGGATTCTTCTTCGCCCTCAAATGACGATGACCCTGAGGACCCCAAGGGTAAGAAGAAGAAGAAGAAGAAGAAGAAGACCCGACGCCCTGAAGGACGCCGAGCTCAGGAGGCGAAGGCTATTGCCACCTCCAAGATAGTGGTCAACCTGCCTGAGTTCACAGGCAAGGACCTCAGCGAGTTCGCTGAGAACTTTGGCCGGTTCCTACGACTGACCGGCCAAACCCACGCGAGTGGGCGAGTGAAGTGCGATCTGCTCCTGCAGTGCTGCAAGACCAAGTAGCAGGAGAAGCAAAAACACAGTGCTGAAAACACTATAAACTTTTCTGGTAGCAGAAAAGTTTATAGTGTTTTCAGCACTGTGTTTTTGCCTCTCCTGCTGCTTGCTGTTGCTGTAGGGTGTCCTGCTGCTTGTTTTGGGAGATGAAAAGCTTTGTTTACTGAAATACAGTAAGTCCAAGTCAATCCAGGATAGCCCAAGCAAGAAGTGTGCAAGGAGAAGGTAATTCAGGATCAAAGCATGAAGGGCTGCAGTGTAAACAGTGAAAGATGATTGGATATTCACAGAAACTGCAACTCAGGTTACAAATGAATGCATATTCACAAAGATAGCTGAAATGTTTTGGGAAAAGAGTTAGAAAACTGCCCCATGGTCACTCTCTCTCCATAGTGCGATCTCTGGAGATGTGCACTCTTTGTTTTGGGTCCCATATGTGCTGAGGTCGCATGGTATGTGGCGATGAGGTCACTGCCATGTCACATGGGATCTTCCTACTTAGCTAGGCTGACCAGGAATTGAACCCAGGACCTCTCAAAAAGAGGTGCCCAGCCCCCTAGGGTGCATACCACTAGGATAGCTAAGAATTCATGGAAAAACATAGATAAATCCATAGGCTCTACTTTGGATATGTCAGTTCTCAGTCAACTCAGGAAAAGATGTTTTACTTCACATTGAAAGGGGATTAAGGGGTCCACTCCATATCCTGATTGGGTGTTTGGTTCCATAGGTCAAAATGTGTTATCACCAGTTTTGGTGGGACCGATACTAAGATAAAAATGCATGGATGCTCGGTGCATCTCTAATACAACTAGAGTATGCCTCAAAGCAATGGAAGAGCACTTTTTCTTAATCCCCCCCTGTGCTGTGGTGGCCACCACTGTCGCATTTTAGGAAAAAGGGAATTTTTCTTGGCCTTTCCTTGGTTTCCACATCTACTTTAAAATACCTACAGTTTCCCTCACACTGAAAAATGGGCGCTCACCATGGCTGGCGCTCTTTTGCTGCTTTGTATGTAACATATCCTACAGAAGACTCAGCGCTCATGGCACTGCCGGGGCTCCGTTGGCTTGGTTGGGTTAGTATGGGAGCATGCCAAGACATGTGCATATGCATCCCTCCCTCCAAGATGCAGCGTCGACACAACCCAAACGCAAGACACCATATACACACTCGCATGGGTTCTCGTAAACCTGCTGGCGACCTGTGACCTGTCTTAGGGCGAAGGGAGTCTCGAAAAAATTAAATTTGCCCCTTGGTGGGGTCTTGGTTCTGCTCAGTCTCTCCAGGCACCTGCGTTTCAGCCCGAACACGGCCTACTCAGCGAGGCTGCGCGTGGGTATCTGCAGAGGCAGGAATGGGAGAATTATGGACGAATCCACGCAAAAACGAAGCGACGACATCAAAATCCGTCAAATGATGGCGTAGAATTTTTCTGAAACGACACACCTGAGCAGAATCCAATTGTGCATCAGAAGCACATTTTTATAGAAATTATAGTCATCTCTGGATTTTTTAAATCCAGAAATTCATACGCATAAAATGGCGGCGCGCAGGAGCGGCTCCTAGCGAAGCGCCTGAAAATGGAGAAATAATGGAATTATAAACGTATGTCTCACGTAGTCTTGAAAATGACGAGACACACATTAATAAACAAACATACAGATTCCACCCACACTAATAGAAGCTTCAAAAATTCAAGACATCGAAAATCAATTGAAAAGACTTCAATGAATCAGGTATAAACTACAGGTATGCTCGTCTCGTATGCCGCATACACATTGCTCGTCTCGTGTCTCCGTGAACGAGCCTTGTAGCAGCGCTAACAAAGATAGAACGCGATAGAGGGATTGATGAGAAAGATTGCAGATGATTAGCGGCCAGATCAGGGTGATTAGACATACACACAAGTGCATTGCAACGTTCTTCGCGTGCGCCCCTCACTTGCTCTCGCTCTCGAGCGGTAGGTAAGGTGCGTAAGCCCAGGCATGGCCACTCCCTGGTAGAGTTCGTGATTGAGAATCAAATGGGCAGGTTTGCCCAACAACGTTGCGCATACTCGTGCATGCACACACGCATTAAAGGGTAGGCCACGCGAAGTGCGCACGGTAAACCTTGTTTAGGCTACCCAGGGGCTCCTCGGTACGTTCTTTAAGAGAACCTGAGGAGTCCCTTAAAGCTTGCTTGCTTGACAAGGGTAGCTGGTCCTCCAGCGTGTTTGCGGACAGTGTATTATAGGTCACACTGAGAAGGGTACAATACCTGGAGTGTGGCTTGGTTCCTCCGCAGCAAACGCCCTTTCATTTGCCTTTGTTTTACAGGTGGGCAGGTAGGGTGATTGGTGCAGCAGCCTTTTTTTTATGCCCTGCTAAACAAGGGCGCAGATCACACAAACAAGTAACTCCGCTCCGCCTGTGGCAGAGCAGGGAGTCCGACTTCATCGACATCTGCGCCTTGCACGCGAGAGCACTCCTTCCCTCCAAGCCCTAGCAGGGGAAACGCGTTGCGGCATCCCCTGTTAGGCCACAGTTGCTTAGCAGCGCTGTGTTCTCTTGTCATTTCACAGGAGGGTCGCTAGGACCCACGACACCTTTGACTTCGCAACGCCCAGTAGAGTGTGCGTGTAGGAGTGGTAGTCCTGAGTGGGGGCTTGAGCCAGTTGCCCCAGTGCTCGCCCACCAGGATGGTGCCACTGTAGGGTGTGTAGGACCTGTAGTGCGTGTGTCACTGTCCCACCCGTTTCCTGCAATTTTAGCAGGGTTGGTGGGCTGTGGCAGTGGTTAGGTCAGTGTTTTGGCCATTTAGCAAAACGTCGTTTTCATGCCTTCATAGCTTTTGGCCACCCCTCCCTGTAGTAGACAGATAGGTAGGGAAAACAATACCTGGATTAGCACGCTGGGTATTCCCCCAAGGTTTTGCCCCAGCACAGAAATTGGGCGCATAGGGGAGGGCAGACCCGGGGCGTACCCCGTGGCATCAATAAGCCAACCCTCCAGGTTTAGCAAGGGCGCAGACTTGGGTATAATTAGGACACCACTTCTGCGGCTTGCTCTCAGGACCTTAGGACTAGCACACTCACACATACGCTTTGGCAGGTAAGGGTAAGGTTCAGTCCCTAGCTTTAGTCTTGGAGGCAAGCGTCTCAGCGAGCCTCAGCAACTCACCAAGGTTGTTCTGGGACACGTAGTCAACCAGAACTGAGTTTAGGCGTCCCTCAGGTAGAACAAATGCAGAGAAGTGCTTCCAGGTGGCCTCTTCGACTCCAAACCCTTCCCAGAGGGTGAGGAAGCGCCAACCCTGGCGATAGCGGTGGCGTAGGACAGACTTCACCAGGTAGAAGCCCTCCTTAGCCATCTCCTCGGCGTTCATGTCGGGGAGTTCACCTTCAACTTCCATAGGGCTGGCAGCCCCCTGTAGGTCCAGAGCGGCGATTTCCTCGTCGTTCAGCTCCCACTCCTCCCCACAGAGGTCTTCAGGATCATGGTAGCGCTTCAGGTGTTGAGCAGCGCACACCAGGGTCCCCCCTAGACGGGGAGAACACCGCACGGTGATAGGTGTCCATCCACAGATAGGATCTTGTACGGCCTGAAGTATGGGTCATCGCTGGTAGAGCGTGGCCAGGCGGGTAGTCGACTGTGGTGCACCAGCACCCAGTCCCCCTCTTGGTAGGTGGCCGGTACACGGTGCTTGTTCTTCTTGTTCCACTGACGCTCCCTCACTCTCTGGAGCATAGCCTTGGCCTTGTCCACCTTCGCTTGTTGCTCTTGGACCCATTCACCAACCGAAGAATGCGTGTCCTCTGGATAGGGGGCATGTAGGAACCATGCCGGGCGCCCCATGAATAGCTCATGTGGCGAGTAGCCAGTAGCTGAACTCTCTTGGGAGTTCATCATCAAGGATATGACGGGGAGTAGTCTCACCCAGTCTCTGGTGCGTTCAGTTTTGCACCATATCCTGACGTTCTCCTTCAGGACACGAATCTGTCGCTCACATAGGGGGTTGCTCGTGTGAGAGTAGGGAATCCCCGTAGACACCTGGACATTGAGGGATCTCAAGAGTCTCTTGTACCAGCCAGTATCTGAGCGTACTCGTACGTCCTCATCGGAGTTAATCTCCTTGGGCGCCCCATAGACACAAAACCACTCCTCCAGGAGTATCTTGATAGTTTCCTCTCCGGTAATGTGCTTGGTATATGGGAACACCCTGGTAAACCTGGTCAACCCACAGGTTACCACGAGGGCGAAGTCATAGCCCCCGAACTTCGGCATCTCCGTGTAGTCTACGTATAGAACACTGTTAGCACAGTGAGGGATGGGCAGGGTCGAGTAGAAACCTCTGTCCCTGATATCCCCTGGTTTACAGGACCTGCACGGGCACTTGTCCACGATAGGCTGGAGTGTCTTCCGCAGTTGGTCGTCAGTCCACGTAGTGTGGAACCACTGGTTGAACAGCCTCAGGGTACAGTCAGCACCCACATGACCGCTGGACTCATGGGTCCACTTCAGCAGCGCTGGGACTCGGTCACTAGGCACCACGATGCGGTCCTCGTGCCAGAGGTAGCTCTTGTCCCTCTTCCACTGGTCATGGTTGACCAGGAGGGGTTCAAGGCGTTTCTCCAGGCGCTTGTAGATATCCCCAAACTCCTTCAGGTACTCCGATTGTTGGAGTCCATCCAGGGGGCGTATCATGGTCATGTTCAGGTCCAGGTGTACGTCCATACGGCTGAACGCCTCCTTAGCCAGCGCTTCAGACCGGGCACCAATCAGGGCGTCGAAGTTGTTGCGGCTGATGTAGTCGGCGCACTCGTTCTTCACTCCCTGGATATGGTGTACCGTCAGCCGTAGTTGACTGAGGTAGGTCCACCAGCCACGTAGCTTGGCCTTCTCAGGTGGGGGACCCTTCTGGAAACTGCGGACCGGTTCTTGGTCGCATAGCCAGACCACAGGGTTACTCTACAACAGTCGTGCTTGTGAGGATAGCACCAGCATACCCGCGAGCAATTCCTGCTCATAGGTGGAGTAGTTCCCCCTGGCCTGGTTCCACTTCCAGTTCCAGTGGCCCAGAGGTACTAGGACCCACTTGTCGTCAGGGTAGCTGTGCTTGAGGGTTCCATCTCGGTTGAGACCTTCCGTCCCCCATTGGGAAATGGCCGAGTCGAACTCCTCCTTCTCCAGTGCTTGCCATTGGAACAACGTTCCACCACCGCCCACATTGCTGGCGTCCGTCACCAGGATAATCTCCCCTTGTGCCCTAGGCACGCCCAAGCACTTAGCGTTGGCTACCTTGTCTTTGAGCTCGTCAAACGCTTGTTACTCTTGTGGGCCCCAGCGCCAAGTAGTACTCTTCTTGATCAAGTCCGTCAGAACGGCGCTGGTATAGGTGAAGTTCTTGATGTGGCGGCAATAGAAGTTGCACGCCCCGATGGAACTGCGTACATCATGAAGTCCTTTCTTGAGGTCTTCGTGTCGTACCTTGGCATCCATCAGGGGTTTGGCCTTAGAGGCCGCTGGGGTCCACCACCCATAGCCAACGTCAAACCCCAGGTACTGCATGGTCTCCTGCATGAACTCACACTTCTCCAGCTTGAGTCGTGTGTAGTTCTCCTGGCAGACCGCAAAGAACTCACCCAAGAGGATTAGGTGGTCCTCCTGGGTATTGGTCCCGAGGCATACATCGTCGATGTGAGCCTCCATCTGGGCACCACGGTATATGAGCTCCTGCACCTTAGGTCTCCTTCGTAGGATGGACAAGATCTTGTTCATCAGCTCTTGGAAAAGAGCGGGTGCGTTAGCCACGCCAAACGGCATGACCTTCCACTTGAATACCCTCCCCTGAGGGGTGATGAAGGCCAGTAGTTCCTGCGCGTTGGGCGTCAGGTCCACTTGCCAGAATCCACTTCGCTTGTCCATCTTGGTCTTGTAGCGACAGGAGGCTATCTTCTCCAGGGTAGACTCCATATTGGGAATGGACCCTGAGTGGTTCAGCGTCTTCTTGTTCAGCTCTCCGTAGTCCACTACCAGCCGTTTGGCTGTAGACCCAGGTTTAGCCACCAGGAAACAGGGGCTGCAGTGTAGGGGGTAGTCCCCGTCCTTGTACTCCAGGACTAGGCCAGCGTCGATACATTCTTGTATCTGGCGCTCAATCTCGTCGGCCTGCTCTTTAGGAGCTGGATAGGGTCTCCTCCGGATCTTGTGACCCACGAACTCGGGTTTTAGCTTGAGGTCCATCTGTACCAGCTTGTCACATGAGGCTGGAGGGGGTAGTTCTCCGAACACCTCCAGATAGGTCCTTATCAGCTTCTGTACCCGCGGGTCCAAGACCTTGATCTTGTCCTCCATGTCCTCGTCGGAGTGTAAGTTGCTTGCCCCCTGAGTAATAGACGTCGGGAGGTGGTCCTCCACCGACTCTTCGCCCGTGGTAGTATCCTTCAGCCCTTGGTAGGCATACAGAAGGTGTTGTTCAACCATCTCCGGTGGACGATGGCAACATAGGCAAGCTCGAGGGGGTTCACATACACATTCCTCCGAGAGGTCGTCCTCCTCTGGGGTCCTCACATGGGCGCCCCACACGCTCTTCATGAGCTTAAGATCTACCTCCCTTTGCCAGGTGGTGATCTTCTGTTCGAGGTCCTCCTTCAATTGGGATAGGTCTCCCATACGTCCTTGCTTCAATGGCCATGAGCTGCGGGTAGGCTTCGCGTAGCATAGCTTTTTCGCCACCATCTTCCTCTTGGAATCCACATACTCCCTGAGCCTGGATCGGGGGTCCAGCTCCTCATCCACGGGGTCTTCCACCCTCATGGAGAGTAGGGGTTTTAGTGGGGCGACGTACTCGGCGTTCTCCACTTCCTCCACCGCGGTCTGCACGAAGAAGGCGTCGTGCTCAGTTTCGTTGTCTGAGTGGATAGAGCTAGGTAGCTCAGATAGTCCACACTCAGAGACTCCATCAGGAACAGGTACATGGCAGGGAGAGTTGGGGGCGTTGGTGTCAGTCACGACGTACTCATCTCCTCTGGGTGTAGTTTCAACAGCATATTGAGGTCGTAGGCGATCCTTCAAGTCACCCAAGGCGAGTCTATCGCTTTCACGTTGTATAGCCTGGACAAGAGTCGGGTCCAGATCCTCCCAGGGAATGGTGGTAAGACTTCCGTCCACCACGCTGAGCATACTCCCCCATCCAGGCTTCCCAATAGGCGTCTTGCGTCCCAGAGGCACGTAGATGGCCTCATCAGGCAAACGTACAGAGCTGATAGTCAGCCTGTCCAGGAGGTTTCGCCAGTACTCGTTGCCCCCATGGGCTCCCCAATCGGGGGAACACAGGACCATACGGGAACGTTCCAAGGCCACCTTGGTCAACACCTTCCCCAGTTCACTGAATCTGGGGTTCCCGTAGGCCATCCCGAAAGAGGGCCAGTAAAATTTGTAGCTGCAGTTCTTTCCCTTGCTGCAGTAAAGGTCCAGTACATGTTGCTTGTCGCTGGCGAACGACTCCACACTTAGGCCTTCTCGAGAGTAACCCAACTCCTTCAGACCTTGGTCCAGGACTTCCCCCAATAGTTGATAGTCCTCAGTTTTGGAGGCCGCCATCATGTTCGAGGGCTCTTCCTTCGATAGTCTCAGGTAACTCGAGGTATGTTCCGACTGCTCCAGTGGCACAGACTCTCTGCCACTGCCGTGGTCCACGTACAGGAGGTAGGGCGCTTGCAGCGTCAGGGATTGTATCTGGGAGTGCTGCATGAAGAAGTCAGTACCCAGTACAAAGTCGAAGGCCTCAGTGTCCATCACATAGAACCGATGGGCGATAGTTCGAGAGCCCATAGGTACCTCCACTTCACAGTCCCCGCAGCTGTGCACCACATGTCCATCCCCCATGCGTATAGCGGCGGTGGTCATGGTGTTCTTCAGGCTCCCACAAGGTAAAATTTTCTTGGCCACTATAGATATTGTGGCGCCAGTATCCAGTACCCCCAGGTATTCACGTCCCCCTAGTCGGATACGTACCCAAAACACCAGGTCTTGAGTGCCACCAGAGCGTCCCCGTCAGAACTCCGCGGGATAGGTCACCTCGAACCCCTTGTTCCGCAATTTGCAGGCCATCCTCATGAAACGGCTCCTCTTCTTGGCGTTGCCGTCATCACCACCTTCATGCTCACGCTTGGCTCCTTGTTCTTGCTGGGCCTGCGTTTGTGAGCGTGTGGTAGGTCCAGACTGCCCTCCAGAGGGCTCGGAGTTCCCCCCTGGATTAGGGTTGGGGTTGCCTCTGTTCTTGTCCTTGTTCTTGTTGTCGGTCTGGCGGTTAGCGCCTCCTCCTCGTCCACATTGACCCTTGTCTTGACCACCTTGACCACGTCCTTTCGACTTGCCCTTGCCGGAGTCGTTGCCTTTGGCCTTGCCTCCACCTTTGCCTGAGCCTTTGCCAGGATCTTCCCCCTTAAGCTTCGCCGATAGGCGTTGCTTATGGTAGCACTCATCCTCGTAGTGCTTCCGCTTACCGCAGAATGCACACGTGATGGTGCAGCGGTAATGATCCGGCAGCTTCGCTTTGGCGCCGGTGTTCTTTTCCTGCTGCTTCCCCTGAACTACGAAGCAGTCTCGCTGCTCGCAGTCAGAGGCGTGCTGCAGGTGGCCCTGCTCGTCTCTGGCATCACACCAGAATAGCTCCTTCACGTTCTCCATGGTACGGGCGTGGGCGTGTTTGGGGGTAGTCCCCTGCCCAGGTCGGGACCCTTGGTACCCTTTGCCTCCAGAACCTCCACCACCAGGACGGTAGTTGTTCAGGTGCTAGTCGCTCTCCTTCTCCAGCGCCATCTCCAGGAGCAGCACGCATAGATCCTCGTAGCGGAGGGATCTAGTCTTGCGCTCAGCCGTCAAACGGCACTCGTCCCATAGCTCTCGGGGGAGCTTGGCGCACAACCAGAACAGCAGGTCGTCGCTGCTGTAGGAACCGGGCGTCAGTCGTCCAGCCCAGTGATCCACGTCAGCCAACAGCTCGGAGACCCTGCCAGGTCTGGGGTTGTTGGGCAGCACGGGCAGGTTCTGGACCTTCCCTTGACTCGCCAACATGATGCCCTGAACCCAGTCAAATAAGATGGCTGAATGCCATGTGTCAAAGGTCACTACACAAACCCCAAAAATGTGTTCCCTCCAAAGCCTCTAAATCCTAGCCCAAAGAGGGAGGTGGCGTGTCATGGCCTAGAGTGGCACTCAGGACCATGCCCTACCCTGACATAACCTTGGTTGGACTTGGAGTTGATTGGGCTTGGAGAACTGCCCCATGAAGATGACCTCACAACATGGCAAAATCAGGCAAATCACACCATTACGCCCAAAAATCAATTATATACTCAAAAATGCATACGGCATATATTCAAATGCTCCATGCATGTGTCACACCGGAAGGTAGTATACAAGGGTGATAGAGACAAACAAAATGCCCAAGAATATCCCATCATTGGCTCCGAAACCCCTTCGGTTATGTACATGACATGCTTCACAAGTCAACTCATGAATTTGAGACCTAATCTTGTGAGGCCTCGTGTGCCACGCCCAAGTGACCACGTGCTCTGGCATATGGTGAGGTGCAACACTGAAGCATATGCTAACATATAAGCAACATACCATAGTTCACGAATCTCTAGGCACTTTACTGTTAGCCGACCAGTTGAGCATATAAAATACAAAAATGAGCATAAAATGAGGTCAAAAACATGCAAATAATGCCAAATTCAAGATAATTACAATAGTATATAACTTCGCTCACCCATGGTATCAACATATGATCGCAAGCACATTTGCTCAGGATCATTCGCAAACAATCCCCCCACTTGGATCCCCACATGGACGCAAAGGGGCACCTTCGAACCTCCTCCCAGCACGCACCATGAAAATGGGAAATCTGATAGTGGCGCTTGTGGGTCGCTCCGTAAGCCCTCCCACATCCACTATATGTGCGGTAGACTTAGTCTAGCGCTATGGAACTCACCATTGGGACATGGGCGAAGCCCTTGCCACGTATGACTCCATATATCTTCCTACACACGGAGATATATAACATGGGCGTGAGTATATCGAAGCACATACCATGCATATAACACATACCCTCAAAACGTGGGTCCCACCATGATATGCCATGCCCCTCGATGGACATAACTTCACGTTGAAAATGTGTAGGAACCCAAGAAAAGTTGCTATGCAACACCAACACTCACGCGGTACACTCGAAAGTCGCATTAAAATATTCGGTTGCACGGTCCAAGAGTTATATATCACTTGCTGACCTCTTGACCGTTATCCCTTGCTACACCGGGCATGTGTACACACCAAAGGCATTTGATGCTTTCTAAATTAAGTTGAGACCCAGGCAATTCTAACCAAATTCTCGAAATTGGTATTCCTCGCCGTGAGCTGGAGATATGACCTTTCAAAGTGGCCTCAGAAATCAATTTTGTTTATCCTTTATCTCCAAGAAAAACGAAGGGGATAACCAAAGGAAGGTTGATTCGTGATCGGGGAAAAATGTAGGACCACTCGAAATTCATCATATCAAGTGCGGCGATGTCGGGTCGAAAATCTGATTCTGAAAGTCTGAAAAAATGGGATTAATTTTGCGAGTGAATAACATGAAAATTGCGGAAGCAACGAACCCTTTACTGATGAAATCTGACCCTTCATCAGGGGTTTCGGCCAAATTATCTGCAAATAACAGTTAACCAATCGGTTACCGCAAAATCGCGAGCCAACTGACAGTCGCCGATACATTGACAATCAGAACGGAAGGCTGATAAATTACGGAAACATTATGATAGAAAAACCCTGTTGATTCCTGATATTCTGATATATAAGTCTCAGCCGGCGGCGCCTCGGTATTGAATATGGCCGCTCATAGCTGGAATGGCCAAACCTATCACACCATCACATGAGGTCAGGTCAGGTGGATGGGAGAGTATGATATCAGCCAATGGCGGCTTGCCGGCACATAGATACACACTCCAAGTGACGCAAAGATGGCCACGGGGGTCCGAACCGGCTTCAACCTCCTTCTCAGAGCGTTCTATCCGCTCTTAAGTCATTGAAGAGAGGACGGGACGACCCCAATGGGCTCCACACCCCCCCCCCATGTCCCAAGGACACATGGAGGCCCCACACACGTCGTAGGTGTCCCCCATGCCCCAAGGGAAGGGTGACGACACTCATAATCGGTGCCCTACGCCATATCCGGTCTCCTCTTGATCTACAACATGGACCAAGGGGATCAAAGATAGAGAAACGTTGTCGGTCAACCTAAATAAGTATACCACAATGAAATATATATGTGGAGATCGAGTGTAGGGGGTATATGGCCAAGCAAGGCCCAAAAATCCCCGGATGAACGCCTTTACCCGTCTCCCAAGCACAAAAACAAACAAAAATGCCAAGAGGGATCTATTACGGTGCTACAGAAGCCACCAAATGGACCAACACGTCCTTGACATCCAAAGAAATGTTCTTTTTCTTCAGATACTCCATCCAGACCGTGGTGTACTTCGGCACAAAGCTGCTCGGAGGCTCCCACGAATCCCTGGATGCGGCGAATCCCTTCCAACGGACCTTGTAAAGCCTCCCCCCAGGCGTCCCCGGGTCCGGCTTGTCCGTCAGGATCCTCTCGGCGGTGAAGTGCTCGTCCTCACCCTCGTCGTCCGAGTCCAGATCTCCGGCGTGAACTTGAAGGCGACGGGACGTCTGCTGGGGTCTGGTGCTCGGGGACGAAGCTGGGTATGGTCGCGGTCCAGGCTCTTGTTATCCCCCACACGAACCGCATACACATCCTGCCCGACCTTCCGCACGATTACCCCCAGCACATACCAAGATGCCTGCCGATGCCTGGACGGAACATCCTTGTGGTGCTGCTCCACCCATATGGTGTCTTGGAGAGCATACTTCTGGACTTTTCCCTGCTTGAAGTACTTGGCCCTCTTCTAATCCCCGTCCTGAAGTGCTTTGCACACCTTGGCCGCCGTGTCGTGCGCCTCAGCCATCATAGCATTCGCATCCCGGGCCACTTTGCCATGGTTCAACCACGGGAGAGTGCGTGACACTCGATCCTGTAGGAACAGGATACGATGGGGCGACAGTCCAGTGGGCCCCGAAAGGTCGTGGTACGCCTGGAGTACTCTCCACAGCGAATTGTACCAATTCCGGCCCGGTTCGTCAATGTGCAGCTGGCGGAACCTTTCGAAGATCTGCCGCCCGGCCACCTCAGCCCGGCCATTCGACCGGCTGTGGTACGCCACGGTCTTGGCGTGCCGAATCCCCATGTGCTTGCACATAGTCTTGAACCACGTCCCCACAAACTGACTGCCCCGATCGCTGCAGATGACAGCTGGGACATCAAAAATCGTCAGCCAATGCCTGATCGTGGCATTAGCGACGGTCTTGGCCTGCAGACTTACTCCATGCTTGTCCTTCTTGTCCTTCTTCTTGGATTTCTTGCCAGGGACCGCCACGATATACCCGCTGTGCCTATTCACCGCCAGGATGACACAGTCGTAGGTCTCTCCTTCCACGGTGACCTCCGGCATGGCGAAAACATCCATGGCCACGGACCGCATAGGGGCCTCCGGTATAGCCGTATACACCGGGTTGCCCGCTGTGGAATGGTTGGGGCTCTTTGTGGCCCGACACACGGCGCAGTCGCTGCAGTACTTGTCCAGGATGGCGTAGTACCCCGGTCGGAACTTGAAGCGCCACTCCAGGTCTTGCTGCATCTTGTCCCGACCAAGATGCATGAGCTGGGCGTCATGCCAGTGGTCAATGAGCTCCTCCATTCGGTTCTCAGGGACCAATAGCTTGTCCTTGAGGAATAGTTTATCCCCATCCTCGGTCAAACCCTCGGGCCATTCGTCGTCCGACGGGGCGCTCACGGCATTCCAGTATTTGCTCCAGTGCTCGGATGCCGCATAGTCATCCGACCAGTCCTCTGTGAGCACCGACCTGACTAGCTCTACAGGGGCCACCATCCATTGCTCGAGGGTTGCCTCTCGAAAAGCTTGGACTCGGGCGCCCCGGAACTTGGCTAGGTCCGTACGGTTTGCCATCACCACAAAGCACTTGACCCCCTCTTGCTCCATGGCCTTCTCGATCTCGATGATGCGCTTGGCCTCCTCGGTCTCCTCGGCGTCCCCATGGCTGGATATGTCCATCGAAGCCTTGCCCGCGGGGTAGGCCCATCGACTGAGGCAATCTGCCACAGTGTTGTCCTTCCCCGAAACATATACGACGCTGAGGTCGAACTTGGCAAACGTCTCATGCCATCGGGCCCTCCTTGCCGCCGGTCCCGAGGGGGTGTCGACGTGCTCCTTGTGCCAGCTCTGTAAGGACTGATGGTCAGTACAAACCACCACCGGTTGCAATCCGATGTTGCCAGACCACTACCTGAGCGCACAAACAATGGCGTACATCTCCTTCTCCCTCGCGGTCCAGGTTCGACATTGGCCCTCGGCCAGGTTCCGGCTCCAAAACGCCACGGGTACGTGCGACCCGTCGTCCCGGACCTGCTCGAGGACTGCCCCTACAGCATAGTGCGAGGCGTCCGTCCGTAGCACAAATGCCTTGTCCGGGTCCACCAGGAATAGCCCCAGCTGCCCCAGGAGTCGCTCCTTCAGGCAGCTGAACGCATCTTCGGCCTCAGGGGTCCAGGCCAGCCTCTTCTTGCTCCCCTTCGGGCCATCGAACTTGCCCACCTGCAGCATCTTGTGCAGCGGCCCCGACAGTTCTGCATACATTCGGACATAGCCTGACTAGTAGTTGCAGAACCCCATGAAGGACCCGTGTTTGCTGATGGTCTGGGGCTTCTCCCAGTGGTGCAGGGACGCAAGCTTCCCCGGCATGGGACGGCGTTGCCCGTGACCAACCACTTGACCCGGGAACTCCACTTCCTTCACGAAGAGTGAGGCTTTGATGGGCTTGCACACGATGTTGTGCTTGTCCAGCTCGCTGAGCACTCGGCACAGATCCTTCTCATGCGCTTCGATGAGCTCGTCCCCAGTCATGTCCTCCGTGCCGGACCCGATGATGATGTCATCCACAAAGGGGTCGGCACGATCCTGGACTGGACCGAGTAGGTCCTCCATCATGCGCTGGAGAGCGGCGTTGCCATTCTTGGCGCCCATAGGCACAGCTTTCCACTGCATGGGCCCCAGCGGTGTCGACATCGCTGTGCAGGGCCTGGAGTCCGGGTGTAGCGGCATCTGGTGATAGCCGTGTTTCAGGTCTAACACCGTGAAGATCCGCTTTTTCTGTTGTTTTTGGAGGATGGTGTCGATCAGGGGAAGCGAGTACGAGTCGTGCTCGGTTTGCTCGTTCAAACCCCTGTAATCCCCCACCAACCTCCACTCGCCCTTCCCCTTTCTTGGGCACGATAAAGGCTGGGCTGGCCCACTCACTGTCGGAGGGTTCGATCCAGCCCCGCTCAATGAACTCAGCCAACAACTTCTTCATGGCCTCAGCCCGATCGCCCTGAAGTTGGTACTCCCGATGACGATAGATCTTGGGGTTTGGCTTCAGCTTGATCCTCGCTGTGCCAAACCTCCCACGATCTGGAGGGTTCTTGTTGGCGACGCCGCTGAATAGCCGCAGATAGGCATTGATCAGCCTCTCCTTCAGCTCGGCGACCTTCGGGTTCTCCTGGGCCTCTTCGGCCGCTTGCTTCGGTATCGATACAACCGACCGCACTGCGGTATAGGCCTCTTCCGCGTCCGAGTCCGACTTCTCCTCGTCAGATATGCCGTCGTCATCGTCGTGGGGCGCGCTTCCCACCGATAAACTTCGGGCATTTGCGGCATCGGCCTGGTTCTTGTCGCTATCGGCCCCCATTCTTCGGAAATCCCACGTCGGCGGGTCCGACCTAACCGGATCATCATATTGGTCCGCGATGTGATCCATGACCCTCGCCACGAACTCATCTTTCTCGTACTTGCCGGTGACCAACATCTTGTTATCCCACCAATGCGGAGATGTGACCATGGCCCGCCTCTTCTTGGCTGCCACACGGTTGTGCATCCCCATCCGCATGTAGTTGACGACGTGGTCGATGTCGGAGTAGGACAGGATGTCAATGCCATCAATTGGCTGATCCGTCCCCTCCTTGAGCTCAAACATGATCCGCATGGGCACCGCCTCCACTCTACGGATGAATGCTTCATCACCCGTGGGCTGGGCTTGCGCCCCATCCACCAGGAAAGCCTTGGTACCCCACGCTTGACCCAGGGAGGGCATTGATACACCCTTGGCGTCGATGAACAGCTCCTCCTCTGGCCCGAATGACATCTTCCTCAGGGTGATGGAGTCCAGCGTCGACTTGAGACCTTCCAGCGGACATGGGGCGGATCCTATGCCGGTTATGACCAGGATCCCCTTCGCCCTATCCGCGACAATCTTCTCCACCGTACGTCTCATATTGTCCAGGGAGCCATGCCAATACATGGGCCCCCACTCCTTCAAACCCGAATGCCTGTGCCAGGCTGAGTCTCCTCGATGCCAATGCCTCCTACACTTCCGCAAAAGTGGGGCATCCCGGGAAGCGAAGACGTCTGTCTCGGGCGCTTCGGCTCCCAGCGTCTGGATCATCCTGTCATACACCTGCGGCGCCATTCCATACTCCGTGAGCTGAACTCCGCGGTCTCCTCTGGACTTGGCACCCACAGCTTGCACCGCTCGGACGATCCGATCCTCTTCCTCAGCATTCCATTCGGATGATCCGCATGCATAGTTCGTGGACAGCCATGTAAGGCATTCATCATCCTCCCGGACCAGTGTTGCACGATGGGGAAGGGCTCCAATGGCGTTTCCCACCATGAAGTCATACCCCATGATCATATCCCAATCTGTAATGTCGGCCACACAGAAGTTCCCAGATAGAGTGCTTCTCTTCGCAAAATCAGGGCGGTTCAAGCGCTCATGCTCCCAGAATTCCATACTGATAGTGGCCTCATGGGTACCACCACCCATAATCTCTCCATTGGCAACCTTCAGGCGTACCGGTCTACGGCTGGGCTGCAGGGATTCCTCCTTGAACAACCCTCTCCGGACCAGGCTCACCTGGGCACCCGTATCCACCAAAACATCCACCGCCAACTCCTCTTGTCCGCACCGTACACGCACCTTCAAGTGCAACTGCCGCTCGTCACCATGCGGTGTATGGACGACTCTCACGGCATGCAACTCTAGCACATCCGGGTGCATCAGGACTTCAAGGGTATGGTCACGGATGGTGTAGATCTTGGGCTGGTCCTGCCCGTCCACGGGGCTCTCCGTGGTCGCTCCTTCCTTCTTGCCACGTCCCTTGCCCACATAAACTTCCCTTGGCAGGGCGCTCCAGGGGTTGGGAGTGGCAACATTCAGTGGTTTTGGCTCTTCTGGAGCCTTCCTCGGCACCCGATGTGCCTTCGCTTTTTCTGGGATTCCACTGATTTTCTGAGGAGAGACCTCCGAGGTCCCACTCCCGTCGGGGCTCCGCTAGACATGGCCTGCCGCAGCTCCCTCCTGCTGCAATCCGCTCAGACTTTGTCTACCACGTTGCTTGGCTTTGAGTTCCTCGTACGTCCTCAACATGTCCTCAGCAAGCTCCTCAATCGACCTCACGCGTCGGTCGGGGCCGGGTCCTCCATCATAGCCTTTTCCTCCGCCTTTCCCTTGGCCCTTTCCTTAGCCTTTTCCACCCTCTCCGCCCTTTGCCTTCCAATCGGCAATTCGTTGCTCCTTGGGCTTCTTGTCGGAATGGGCGGCGAAGTAGGTCTTCTTGTCCTCCTCATATACCTTGCAATGCCGGTGGTCATGTGCATGGTTGTTCCCCTTGCCGTAGCAGACCAAGCAACCGGTGTGCTGCGATCTGTACTCGCGGAACGAGAGCGGCGGGTTCCCGATCCTCCGCGGTTCTCTGCGGTTCTTGGTCCTGGGGTCCAGGCGGTTCCACCTGGACCTGTCCTGCCCATTCTCCTTCATGTTGTGCGCTACAAACGCGAAGAAGTGCGCTTCCTCATGATCCTCCTGGGTGGTCGCAGTCCAGAGATCTTGGCCGCTTCCACTCCCTTCCTTCGCGGTGCCAACTGTGTCCCCCTTGACCTCTCGGTGGTGGCGATCTTGTCGATGATCTCGATGTCCTTGGCCTTGTCAACCCTGCACGTGGGCCTCGTTCTTGGCGTTGAGCTTCAGCTCCACCGTGATGTACTTCACGATCTCGTCCAGGCTCATGCGGGCGAAGATGACCTGCATCCTCAGCGGTTCTCCGCGCCTCCACTCCACGTTGTTGAGGCGCATCAGCCTTTGCCCCATGGTGTCGCCGAATACCTCCACGTAGACAGCGTTCTTCAACCCCAACATTCGGCTGGGCTTGCCGAGGTTTCGCCGGAAAAACTCCATTATTCTGGCGTGGGTGTCCTCCGATGCCATGATTCTTCTCCTCATCCTCCACTCCTCTCTTCCAGTTCCCGGGAAGGACGTCCTTCAGCAGGTGTCGGATCTCGCTGCCCTCATTCCAGTCCTCCACCAGCTTGAGGCTTCTTCGGTACTTGCGGATGTACCGATTCCATTCTCGGACCCTCAGTTCCCCGCGCTCCAGCGGCAGCGGAATGGACCACAAGTCCTCCAACTTCTGGTTGGGGGCGTCCACTCGCTCCTCGTCCTCCAGCCACTGCAGGCAGGCCTGCTCCGTCTGGATCACTCCCTCACGGATCTGATCCCTGAGCTCCTCCTTCAGGTCCTGTGCCAGCCTGTGTGGGAATGTCCGACATACCCACTTGTCCCTTGGCGCTCCCCTCATCTCGCCAACGACCTCCTCGGCGAAGTCCTCCCAATCCAGGATGAAGTCATCCAGGTTGGAGGGGTTGCCATCGTAGTAGGGGATTTTGATTCCCCTGAGGTCGTCAATCCTGACGGCGTCTCCGACGTTTGCAGCCACCACTCCACCGAGACGGATACCACCTGTGGCCGGGGGGTGTGAGTACACTCCCCGTACATCCCTCTCCTCCATGGAGTGCGGTCCAGTTGGGCCTGAACCCATGGGGTTTGGAATGCGGGAAGGACTTGCTCCACCGGCTGTCCATATCCCTGTAGTGGGGTCCTTCACCCACAGGTTTCCGCCTGGATGGCCTTGACCATGTCCGTCGGCGCTTCCCATGGTTCGCCCCTGCATGGTCTGGCTCTGGATCTCCTCTTCCGCATAAACTGCATGGGCAGTCGTAGTGGTCGGTGGGTCCTGGGCGGCCTGGGACATCTGTGTTGTCAGGCTCCTCAGGTCCGTGGTTGCGTGCCCTTCCCGCATGGACCCAGCTGGTGCCGTTTGCTCCCCGAACATTATGGATTCGCTGAACATGGGAACAAACGGCAGCGCACCCGGGTCAACACGCGGAGGCGCGTAAGGTGCCTCTGCAGGGCCGCCCATGGGTTTCCCCATGGCGCTCCTGAGGGTCTTAACCCGCTCCACCAGCTCTGCCGCCGCCGGCTTTGCCGTGAGCTCCGGACCCGAGGCGAGGGGTTGTAACTCCTCTAGCCTTTTCAGGCCTCCCGACATGTCCTCCACCAAGTGGAGGAGGCTGTCCACTACTCGCTGCTGCTTCTGCAGGGCCAGCTCCAGATTCTCCCGGGACCGGTCCTGTTCCGCTTGCAGCTCTGCCATGTCTCTCTCCGCGGCAGACTGGTCATCCAGGATCCCCGCGACGTCCTCCTCTAGACTGTCCTTCGCGTTGTCCAGGCGGTTGAGGTGTTGTACGATGGCGTCCATCTCCATCTTTGGGTACTTGCCGATGAGGAAGGATACGTGCTCGCAGTGGCACTCAACGTGCTTTCTACCTGCTCCGGCGCATCCCACGGTTCCCGGCGCCTCGGACTCCTCCGCCATGGGTGTGTCGCCCATGTTATCCCGCGTTGGCTCCGTATGCCGGGCGACAGGCGCCGTTCTGGCTCTGCCAGGCCTCTCCAACGCCTCGGCGTCATGCTCCAGGCTGGGTTCTGGGGCCGTGTTCGCCCTTGTGAGCGGTCTGGCCATCTCCTCCGACTCCGAAGGGTAAGCGGTCCGATAGCCCTCGGAGTGCTTCTCGGAATCTGCCGCTGATCACAGCCTGACCGGGCTGGGATCCGTCTCCATCGCCCTGGCTTCCGCGGCGGGTTTTGGGGACCCGCGCTTCCGGTAACGCCGGGCTCTGCTGCTGCTGCCAGTCTCCTCCAACTCCTCCGCAGCGGACCGGAGATTGCAAGCCTTGCGGCATTGCCTTTCACACATGGAGGCCAGGTCCTCCATGTCTAGCCCATGTCCTGCAAGGGCTCTCCGTTCTGAGCATCTTCGCTCTTCTCGGGCTTCCCAGTCCGGCGTCAACTCCACGGACTCGACGATCTGCACCCGGGGCGTCCTTTGGCAGGGCTCATGAGGGCCCAAGTCCCCGGTGCGGCGGTAGGGGGCAGGTACTCCTCTGCTATCATAAAGAAGGTCCCTACCAGGACCGGCCACTGCTGTACCCCTTCCACCATATCGCGTCACTCCTAGGGTCTTGCTCCTCACCAGGGTCTGCATGATCTTGCCCTATCCTGCACAATTTCCCACAAAAAAAAAGAAAAATAGGCTCCTTCACACAAAGCCCTTGCAATACCCAACTCCGAAGTACAATCCAAGTCCAGTCAATCCACACTGAGGGCTTCCTTTCAGTACGCCGGTTGTCTCACGGTGCACTCGGAGACACGGGCGACGGGCATGTACAAGATTTGCACCAAAAAGGAAGCCCTGAAATTGGCATATGAACACAAATAAAGCCAAGTTGGGGAGAGATGGAAACGTACACAATCTCAGCCATAGACCCCTCATTCCCTGGACTCAAGACCTTCCCTTGACTCGCCAACATGATGCCCTGAACCCAGTCAAATAAGATGGCTGAATGCCATGTGTCAAAAGTCACTACACAAACCCCAAAAATGTGTTCTCTCCAAAGCCTCTAAATCCTAGCCCAAAAAGGGAGGTGGCGTGTCATGGCCTAGAGTGGCACTCAGGACCATGCCCTACCCTGACATAACCTTGGTTGGACTTGGGGTCGATTGGGCTTGGAGAACTGCCCCATGAAGATGACCTCACAACATGGCAAAATCAGGCAAATCACACCATTATGCCCAAAAATCAATTATATACTCAAAAATGCATACGGCATATAATCAAATGCTCCATGCATGTGTCACACCCGAAGGTAGTATGTCATGGGTGATATAGAGCAAAGGTCCATGCCCAAGAATATCCCATCATTGGCTCCGAAACCCCTTCGGTTATGTACATGACATGCTTCACAAGTCAACTCATGAATTTGAGACCTAATCTTGTGAGGCCCCGTGTCCCACGCCCAAGTGACCACGTGCTCCGGCATATGGTGAGGTGCAACACTGAAGCATATGCTAACATATAAGCAACATACCATAGTTCACGAATCTCTAGGCACTTTACTGTTAGCCGACCAGTTGAGCACATAAAATACAAAAATGAGCAAAAAATGAGGTCAAAAACATGCAAATAATGCCAAACTCAAGATAATTACAAACGTATATAACTTTGCTCACCCATGGTATCAACATATGATTCAAAACACAATTGCTCAGGATCATTCGCAAACAATCCCACCACTTGGATCCCCACATGGACGCATAGGGACACCTTCGAACCTCCTCCCAACACGCACCATGAAAATAAGAAAATTGATAGTTGCGCTTGTGGGTCGCTCTGTAAGCCCTCCCACATGCACTATATGTGCGGTAGACTTAGTCTAGCGCTATGGAACTCACCATTGGGACATGGGCGAAGCCCTTGCCACGTCTGACCCCATATATCTTCCTACAAACGGAGATATATAACATGGGCGTGAGCATATCGAAGCACATACCATGCACATAACACATACCCTCAAAAAGTGGGTCCCACCATGATATGCCATGCCCCTCGATGGACATAACTTCACGTTAAAAATGCGTAGGAACCCAGAGAAAGTTGCTATGCAACACCAACACTCACGCGGTACACTCTAAAGTCGCATTAAAATATTCGGTTGCACGGTCCAAGAGTTATATATCACTTTCTGACCTCTTGACCATTATCCCTTGCTACACCGGGCATGTGTACACATCAAAGGCATTTGATGCTTCCTAAATTAAGTTGACACCCAGGCGGTTTCAACCCCATTCTTGAAATTGGTATTCCTCGCCGTGAGCCGGAGATATGACCTTTCAAGGTGGCCTGACGAATCAATTTTGTTTCTCCTTTATCTCCAAGAAAAACGAAGGGGATAACCAAAGGAAGGTTGATTCGTGATCGGGGAAAAATGTAGGGCCACTCGAAATTCATCATATCAAGTGCGGCGATGTCGGAGTCGAAAATCTGATTCTGAAAGTCTGAATAAATGGGATTAATTTTGCGAGTGTATAACATGAAAATTGCGGAAGCAACGAACCCTTTACTGATGAAATCTGACCCCTCATCAGGGGTTTCGGCCAAAAAATCTGCAAATAACAGTTAACCAATCGGTTACCGCAAAATCGCGAGCCAACTGACAGTCGCCGATACATTGACAATCAGAACGGAAGGCTGAAAAATTACGGAAACATTATGATAGAAAAGCCCTGTTGATTCCTGATATTCTGATATATAAATCTCAGCCGGCAGCGCCTCGGTATTGAATATGGCCGCTCATAGCTGGAGTGGCCAAACCTATCACACTATCACATCAGGTCAGGTCAGGTGGATGGAAGAGTATGATATCAGCCGATGGCGGGTTGCCGGCACATAGATACACACCCGAAGTGACCCAAAGATGGCCACAGGGGTCCGAACCGGCTTCACACCGGTGTGCCCGCTCGGTGGGTTGTGTTGCGTGTGCGTTGTCCTGGGCCACTTGGCTCCTGTTCACCGGTGCGCCCGCTCGGTGCGGTGTTGCTGTGCGCTGTCCTGGGCCACTTGGCTCCTGTTCGCCAGTGTGCCCACTCGGTGTGTTGTGTTGCGCGTGCGGTGTCCTGGGCCACCTGGCTCCTGTTCACCGGTGTGCCCGCTCCGTCCTTTGCTTTGCTTGTGCGGTGTCCTGGGCCACTTGGCTCCTGTTCACCAGTGTGCCCGCTCGGTGTGTTTTTTTGCGTGTGCGGTGTCCTGGGCCACCTGGCTCTTGTTCACCGGTGTGCCCGCTCGGTGTGTTGCGCTGTGTATGCGGTGTCCTGGGCCACTTGGCTCCTGTTCACCGGTATGCCCGCTCGGTGTGTTGTGTTGCGTATGCGGTGTCCTGGGCCACTTGGCTCCTGTTCAACGGTGTGCCCGCTCGGTGTCTTGCGCTGCGTGTGTGGTGTCCTGGGCCACTTGGCTCCTGTTCACCGGTGTGCCCGCTGGGCGGGTTGTGTCGCGCGTGCGGTGTCCTGGGCCCCTTGGCTCCTGTACGGCCGTGTGCCCGCTCGGTGTGTATTGTTGTGTGCGCGGTGTCCTGGGCCGCTTGGCTCTTGTTCACCGGTGTGCTCGCTCTGTGTGCTGTGCTTTGGGTTGCGCGTGGGGTGTTGCTGTGCGTGGCGTCGCTGCGGGGCGCTCACTGGCCCATCCGGACGGTGGCTGTTCGTAGCCGGCAGGGGCTGGGTACCCCCCGGGCGCGCGCTCGTCCATCTGGACGGCGGCTGTTCGTAGCCGGCAGGGACTAAGTACCCTACGGGCGCGCACTCGCCCATCCGGATGGCGGCTGTTCGTAGCCGGTAGGGGCAGGGTACCCTCCGGGCGTGCACTCGTCCATCTGGACGGCAGCTGTTTGTACCCGGTAGGGGCTGGGAAGCCCCCGGGCGCTCACTCGTCCATCCGGACGGCGGGTGTTCGTAGCCAGCAGGGGCTGGGTACCCCCCGTGCGCGCACTCCTCCATCCAGACGGCGGCTGTTTGTAGCCGGCAGGGGCTGGGTACCCTCCGGGCGCGCACTCGTCTATCCGGACGGCGGCTGGTGTTGCTTGGCACCTGTTCCTGTGCCGCGGTTCGTTGCGTGTTGTGCGCGCTCTCCGGGTTCGCGGCCCCCGGCGGCCGTTGTTGCCTGGCACCTGTCCGTGTGCCTTGGTTGTGGCCGGCGGCGTGCCTCTCTGGCGTGCCTCGTGGCCCCGCGTGGTGCGCCGCGCCTCGTCCGGTCCGGTCGCTCTCAGTGCTCCGGTCGGCTTTCCCGACGCCGTGGTGCCTTTCCCCAGCCCGGGGGCATGCGCCCCCGGCTTTACTGGGTGGCTGCGCGGGGCACGCGGAGGCCGGCCGGAAACCGGGCTCATTGTGCCTGCCGCTGGCCCCTGCTGAGGCAGGGGCGCTAGGCCCGCTCCGCGTCGTACCCGTTCGGGGCCCCGCGATAGGATTGTCCCTGGCGGGTCCCTCCGGCGTCGGTCTTGGGCTGCGTGCGCTGCGGTGGCTGGCGTGTGTGGACCCGGTCACTGACGCGTCCGGTTTCCTGTACCGTCCGTCGTTCGACGGGGGACTCGGCCGGTGCTCCGGGGCTGTTTTGTGTGGACGCCGACACCTTTCCTCTGCGGTTCGGAGGACGCCACGCCCGGGTCCCGTGTGTGTGTGCGTGTGCTTGCTCTTTTTGGCCGGGTCGGGCGAGCCGGCCTCCCGAGCGCGTTCTGGTGCGCCTCACCTTTTCCTTTGGCCGCTTTGTCTTTCTGCTTTGCTTGGCTCCCTCCGGGCCTGGGTTGCCCCTCTCCTGGTCGTTTGCTTTTGCTTTGTTTTTTTTTCTTCTTTCTCCGTTGTTTTTTTCCTTGCGCCCCCTTTGTCTATTGCTTTCATTGGTTTCCGGCCCCGGGTGCCCTGGGCCTTGGCGCTTCGTGGTGTTTGTCCTGTTGGCCTCACGCTTCTTGGCTCTCCGTGCGCTCTCGCTTTCCTTGTGTTGCCTGGCCATTGGCCTCTCTCCGGTGGTTGCCCCCCCCCCCCTCTCTCTCGCTGCTGTTGCCGTTCCTCGTTGCCTTGCGCTTTTTTTTTACTTTTTCCTCCTCTCCACGCCCCCCTTGTCTCTGGCTTTCTTTTTTTCCCGGACCCGGGTGCCCACGGCCTTGGTGCTGCCTTGTGTTTGTTGTGCTCGGCTCTCCGTGCTCTGTGTTTTTTTTTTGCCCCCCGCCTCTCGGTTCTTCGTGCGCTCTCGCCTGTTTTGTGTCTCCCGGTTGGCTGGTGGTTGTTCCCCGGTGGTTGCTGCCCCCCCCCCCGCTTCTGTGTCTCCCGGTTTTCGTCGTTCGCGCTCGGTGCCTTGCGTTTTTTTCCCTCTCTTTTGGTGCGCCCCCGTTGTCTTCGGCTTTCTCTGGTTTCCGGCCCCGGGTGCCCACGGCCTTGGCGCTGTGTTATGTTTTTTTTTCTCGGCCTCCCGCTGCCCCGCTCTCCGTGCGCTCTTGCTGCTCTCTGGTGGTTGCTGTCCCCCCCCCCCTTCCCCTTTTGTGTCTCGCGGCTTTCGTTGCTCCTGCTGGGTACCTTGGTGTTTTTCTTTTCTTCTTCCTCTGTGCGCCCCCGTTGTCTCCGGCTTTCTGTGGTTCCCGGCCCCGGGTGCCCTGGGCCTCGGCGCTGTGCGTTGTTTGCTTTGTTGGCCTTTCGCTTCTCGGCTCTCCGTGCGCCCTCACCTCTTTCGTGCTTTCCGCCTGGCCGTTGGCTGCTCCCGGGTGGTTGCTGCCCCCCCCTCCCCCCTTTGTGTCTCGCGGTTTTCGTCGCTGCCGCTTGGTGCTGTGTGCCTTGTTCTGTGCTGTGCTGTGTGTCCCTGGGTGCGGTGCTGCGCCTCCCTGCTGCGCGTTGTGCCGCCCGGTGTTATGCTGCCGTGTGTTGTGTTGCTTTGCAATATTGATCTACAATGTATGCCTCATACAAGCGTGCAGGACGTTGCAAAAAGTTTCCGGTATCACTTGTCGGCCTTTGCAATAGATAGAAAGCAGCAAATGCCCTGGCACCCACAGTGTTGTGTGGCCTTCTGGTCATTGGTGTGCCATGGTCCCCTTCTACAGGGGCACCTCGCACAGGACGCTGTTCTTTCCTGAGCTGAATTTTTTTTTGCACTGTGCATTCGCTCCATCCCCGGGGTGCTGGGGTCCTCAGCTGAATGTCAGTAGTCCGACCTTGTTCACCCCTCGGGAGTAAAAGGACGTAGTGAAGCGGGTCGTAAGCCGAATGGAGATCTGTGATGCGCTTGACACCACCGGTTCGCAAATGAACCAAAATTTGGCGGGGAGCATAGAGATTTGTTCCTCCTAGAATAAAGGCGGCAACCTCATTTACTTGGGGCACATTGTAGAAACGGGGATCCACATTGGATGCGCAACGGAGCATGATGGTGGCATCTGGGTTGTGCAGTGAAGCAGCTTGGCGGAAGACCTTCGCATATGCATTGTGTTCTTTCAACATATTTCCCAAGGAAATCAATAGGGGCTCCTATAGGCTTCGTGCAAAGGCAAGTCGATGCCAAGCACACAATTGATTTTCAGTTTCCATAATGTATACTTGTGCAAATCTTGCCTGTCCATTGTTGCCTGGAAGCAATGGCCCCATGCTGTGGTAAACGGCACCTGAGATGCGAAATTGGTGTGCTCCCGCCGCCATGGGAACAATTGCAAAACACAAAGGACCATTAGCTTCCATCGATGCCATCCTGAGAGCTGAATTGTACTTGCGACTGTTTTTCCGGAAGTGCCTTGCCTCAGCGGTTTCATTGGAAAGCGAAGATTTCAACGGTTCTGATGGATGCAAAAGAATCGATAGTTGCACTTCACCACCCCAACAACAAATGGTACCGATCTCACCCCGCCTGCGAAGGGCATGACAATGTACACATTCAACATCTGTTTCACCTGTAAAATGCTTTTCAATGTGCTTGAGATCGTCATGTGCAAAGCTTCAAAAAGTACATTGTGCACGAAGATGCCGAGTCGCGGTGGCATTGAGATGCATATTGCGTCTATGTGCATTTGGTTCTCCATGTAGTGTTGCATATTCACATCGGCTTTTCTTTCGAGTTTCATTTGCGTGTAATTCATAGTCTTCTCGTCTGCGCTTGTTGACACGCTCAGCATGTGCACCACGTCGTTCACAAAATGTTTCGTTTGAATCTTCAGCATGCAGTGCACGGCGCTTTTGGTTCATTTGATCCGTGTTCGTTTGAGATTGCGCTGCATATTTAGCCTGACGCCTTGCATTGATCGCAGCTCTTTTTGATGTGTATTTTTCTCGACGCCTATGATTTGTATCATCCAATGGCCGGGCATGGAGACCATGATTTGATAATGACGCTGTGTTATTCAATGTAGAGGCTGATGCCAATGAAGGTTGTGGTATAAGCATTGATGTGGTTGAGATCTGCGCCAAGAATGACAAAAGACGTGTCTAGCTGTGCAACATGTACTTCAGAGCCACATTCTCAGCAGCCAAAAGTAATGCATTTCCCGCCAGGGCAATGGGGGGCCGTTAGCCAAATCTGATATGCAATACTCTTTGGACATAACGGTTGGTAACGGCGCTTCTTCAGGTGGACATAATGACGCAATCCCTGTTTCATTTGGTACCAACATTGTACGTGATGGGACGAGAAATTGGTCATGTTGTGGAATTGCACTGCCAAACGACGATGGAATCATTGGTGTTGTTGGAAGACATGGTCCCCGCAATAAGTCGGCGTGACCAGATGACACTGCGGCAGCTGGATGGCATGATGGGTAGATTGTATTGCTCCCAGAATCCGCTGTGCACACCGTTTCTGATGTTTCTCCAATCAATCGCTGATTCGTCACCGGGATGCAGTTGAGTGCCGACATGAAGGCTTGCCAAGCTCCATCGTCGCCCAACGTCCAAAAGAATGAAGCGTGTTGTTCATTTTTGCGATGGGTTTCCAACCAATGTTCTCAAAAAGAACGGTAGCGTTCATTCTCTTGCACAAAACGTTGCACCCGGGTAAACTCCTCCTTCGTCAAATGCGGCAACATGTGTCACAAAAGGCTAAACATGAAACAACATTTTGGTTGGGTGGGCATTGTTAGCGTGTAGCCTCCACAGCTGGCCCCCACATTTTCATCCCATCAGTTGACTCGTGGTTTGTTTGGACTTACACCATCCATGCCGTGACAAGCGGGACTCCCAACGAACAGGCCACTTGAGGCGATATCGGATGCCTTCTTTATTAGAAGTTTGGTAGGTGTCTTGACTGGTGTAAGAGAGTGTCGGGACCTACCAAAAAATCCATATACAACGATTACACCACAATCGGTCGCGGTATCCATGCTTGCTCAAGATGTGCCATGATGTCTGAAGACTGGCGGTGTACCCCAAGGGGTAGCACCGAGGGGATGCAATGGGAAGCACTTTGCTCTGCATTGAATGCCCCTTGGGCTTTTGTCAGGATAGGGCCAGGTCGCAACCTTTGACACACCACCGCGGCGACCAGCACCGGAGTAAAGCGTGCATCAGGTTCCTGACCCTGGAACATGATACAAAAAGAGATCTGCAAAGTCTGTTCACAAAACACAATGCTGTGAAAAAGACCTACTTGCCCGTGTTGAACGACAACAGCGGTCACTGGCAAAAACGTATATACTGAAAAGTGATTAAACTAAAATTCAGGTGTCATTCTCATGTGCCATATGCGATGAGAAGCCCATATCTTGCGAAATGCAAGAATAGCAGTTTTGTCCCCATGCACATACTAACACAAATATATAGAGCGGTCCACCTCCAAAGCCGGACGCATTGCACGTGAGCTCAAAAACAACCATCAACCTCGTAGGTATAAACATGGACCTCAGTTGCCATTCGGAACGATGAAAGTGTGGCACAATACATATCATCTACAAGTCCTCAATGAACAAATGACATTCGGCGCTGTCTTCATGGGGAGGTAGGTAGGTAGGTCATCTCGGGACTGGGGTTGCCCCCAGGGGGGTCTTACCAAGGGTCTTTTGCTCACCCAGCCGCGGCCCTACTGCACGTGCCCCCACAAAGCAGCTCCCTCACATGGGGGAAGGGCGCGGTCGCCGCGAGCAGTACCCTACTGCGGGTTCTGCCCAGACAGGTAACCCATGTTCGACCAAAGTCTCACATTCCTCTCCTTCGGGCGGATGATACGTGGGGGAGGGTCCCATCGCACATCCTCATCAACCACCAGATTCTGGGGCCCAGGGGCCTGGAGCCAGGCCAAAGGCCCTGTGCTGCAGGCACCCCCACCTGGGTTGGTTTTCAGTAGGCGTGAGGCGACTTGAAGAAGCACGTGCTACGGGACTCGGATGCGGTGGCGCACACTCACGCCTCCTGACTCGGTCGAGCTTGCGCTCTCCCGGGGGGCCGGGGGATTGTAGTAGGTTGTTGTCGTCGGTTGGTCGGTTGGTCGGGGGTTTGAAGTAGTTTGTTGCCGTAGGTTCGTCGGTTGTATCATGGTAGAGCAGCGGTGTTCTGTTGTGTCCGTGGCTATGGTCGTCGGCGGGCGCCGCGCACCATGGTGTCGCCCACCCTCCGGACGCCATTCCCGTTTCGACCCTTGCATGCCCGGCTGGTTTGGTGTTGGCCGGCTTGCGTGTGGTCTCTTTTATGGTCGCGTCGTTGTTGTCGCACAGGTTTGGTTGGTGCATGGTTGTGTTAGACGCTGTATGGTCAGCTTGTTCGTCGTTGGGTCTTTTCTGCTGCTGCCGGCACTGTCGCGTCCTGGGCTGTCGTGTGCGCAGTTGGGTCCTTCGTGCGAAGGCCCGCGTGCGGGCAGCCCGTTATGGTGAGTCGTTGTGGTCCAGGTCTTGCCGTGGCCGGCATGTCGGATGCGGGTTTCGTTGTGCTGCGCCCGGGGTGTGGCCAGCGCGTTGTGTTGGTTTGCGGTCGTCGTAGCCGCACGCGATCGGCTTGTTGGGGGTTGCGTTTTTGCCCTTATTGGTTACGCCGTCTTTGCGCTCGTCGTGTATGGATGTGTGGTTGTCGTGTTGTCGCCAGTGTTATGCATGGCCGGTTTGTTGCCTTGGCGTCGTCTGCGCGGCCTGATGGCCGGCTTGTCCTGCTGTCAGGTGTGTTGGGCCGTGGTGGCCATTGGTGGTCTATTGCAGTTGTGTGGTGGTGCACGGACGCCCTCGTGGTGGGGCGTGCAGCGTTGCTGTGTGGCCGACCTCGTGGTTGGGCACGGTGTGGTTGTGTATGGCCCCCCTCGTTGTGGGGTGTGTTGTGGTGTTGTGTGCTCCCCCTCATGGTGGGGCGTGCTGCGTTGGTGTGTGCCCCCCCTCATGGTGGGGCGTGGTGTGGTGGTGTGTGGCCCCTTTCATGGTGGGGCGTGCTGTGGCGGTGTGTGTCTCTCTGCTTGGTGCGGCGTGCTGCATTGGTGTGTGGTCCGCCTAATGCTGGGGCGTGGTGTGGTGGTGTGTGGCCCCACTCATGGGGGGGCGTGTTGTGGTGCTGTGTGGCCCCCGTCATGGTGGGGCATGCTGCGTTGGGGTGTGGACCCCCTCATGGTGGGCAGTGCTGTGTTGGGGTGAGGTGTGTTGTGTTGTGTAGCGTTGTGTGTTATGGTGGTGTGTGGCCCCCCGTATGGTGGGGCATGCTGCGTTGGTGTGCGGCCCCCCTCATGGTGAGGCGTGTCTTGGTGGTGTATGGCCCCCGTCATGGTGAGGTTGTGTTGCGTTGTGTTGTGTTGTGTTGTGTTGCGTTGCGTTGCGGTGTGTTGTGTCGTGTTGTGTCGCGTTGTGTTGTTTGTGGTGGTGGTGTGTGGCTCCCCTCATGGTGGGGCGTGCTTCGTTGGTGTGTGGCCTCCCTCATGGTGGGGCCTGCTGCGCTGGGGTGCGGTGTGTTGCGTTGTATGGCCCCCTGTATGGTAGGGCGTGCTGCGTTGGTGTGTGGCCCCCCTCATATTGGGGCGTGTCGTGTTGGTGTGTGGCCCCCGACATGGTGGGGCTGTGTTGCGTCGTGTTGTGCTTTTTTGCTCGGTGCATTCTCGCGTTAACACTGGGGTGCTAGGGGGCGTTGTGTTGTGTTGTGTCCCTTTGCGTTGCGGTGTGTTGTGTTGTGTTCTGTTATGTTCTGTTGTTTGTGGTGGTGGTGCGTGGCCCCCCGCATGGTGGGTCGTGCTGCGTTGGTGTCTGCCCCCCCCGCATGGTGCGGTGTGCTGCGTTGCGGTGCGGTGTGTTTTGTTGTTTGGCATTGTGTGTTGTGGTGGTGTGTGGCCCCCCGTTTGGTGGGCATGCTGCGTTGGTGTGTGGCCCCCCTCATGTTGGGGCGTGCTGCGTTGTTGTGTGGCCCCCTTCATGGTGAGGCGTGCTGCGTTCGGATGTGGTGTGTTGTGTTGTGTGGTCCCCTGCGTGGCGGGGCGTGCTACGTTGGTGTGTGGCCCCTCTCAAGGTGGGGCGTGTCGTGGTGGTCTGTGGCACCCCTCAAGGTGGGTCTGTGTTGCATTGTGTTGTGTTGTGTCCCCTCGCGTTGCTGTGTGTTGGGTTATGTTGTGTTGCGTTGTGTTGTGTGTGGTGGTTTGTGCCCCCCAGCCTGGTCGGGCACGCTGCGTTGGTGTGTGGCCCCCCGCATGGTGGGGCTGCTGCTCTCGGGTGCGGTGTGTTGTGTTGTGTGGCGTTGTGTGTTCTGGTGGTGTGTGACCCCCCGTATGGTGGGGCGTGTTGCATTTCTGTGTGACCCCCCTCATGGTGCGGCGTGTTGTGCTGGTGTGTGGCCCTCCTGATGGTGGGGCTGTGCTGCGTTATGTTGTGTTGTGTCCCGTTGTGTTGTGGTGTGTTGTATTGTGTTGTGTTGCGTTGTGTTGTGTTTGGTCGTGGTGTGTGGCCCCCCTCATGGTGGGGCGTGCTTCGTTGGTTTGTTGCTCCCCTCATTGTCGGGCGTGCTGCGTTTGGGTGCGGTATGTTGTGTGGCCCCCCGTGTGGGGGTGTGTGCTGCGTTTGTGTTTGGCCCTCCCAATTGTGTGGGGTGTCGTGGTGGTGTGTGGCACCCGTCATGGTGGGGCTGTGTTGCGTTTCGTTGTGTTGTGTCGCATTGCGTTGCGCTGTGTTGTGTTTTGTTGTGTTGTGTTGCGTTGTGTTGTGTGTGGTGGTGGTGTGTGGCCCCCTGCATGCTGGGGCGTCCTGTATTGATGTGTGGCCCCCAACCTGGTGGTGCGTGCTGCGTTGGGGTGCGGTGTGTTGTGTTGGGTGGCGTTTTGTGTTGTGGTGGTGTGTGGCCTTCCGTATGGTGGGGCCTGCTGCGTTGGTGTGCGGCCGGGCCTCATCGTGGGGCGTGTCGTGGTGGTGTATGGCTCCCGTCATGGTGGGGTTGTGTTGCGTTGTGTTGTGTTGTGTTGTGTCGTGCTGCGCTGCGGTGTGTTGTGTTGTGTTGTGTCACGTTGTGTTGTGTGTGGTGGTGGTGTGTGGCCCCCCTCATGGTGGGGCGTGCTTCGTTGGTGTGTGGCCCCCCTCATGGTGGGGCCTGCTGCGCTGGGGTGCGGTGTGTTGCGTCGTATGGCCCCCTGTATGGTGGGGCGTGCTGCGTTGGTGTCTGGCCCCCTGCATGGTGGAGAGTGTCGTGTTCGTGTGTGGCCCCCCTTATGGTCGGGCTTTGTTGCGTTGTCTTGTGTTGTGTCCCATTGCGTTGCGGTGTGTTGTGTTGTGCCGAAGGCGCTGTTACCAAAAGGCAAAGGCCGGGATGTCTACCCACGGGTGCAGGTAAACGGGCTGAGCTGTGTGTGTTGTGTGCGCGCTGTGTGTAAGTGTGTTGCGGCATAGCCGGACCAGTGCACTCTCGCACTTGGCCGACACCGCTTTGCCGACGCCTGCGCGCAATCACACAGGGTCTCATTTGCCCACTGCACCCTGCGTGCCGCGCTGCACAACCAGTGCCTTCTGTGTGGTGCCGCACTGCTTGGTGCTCTGCTCCACACTGCACTGTGTGTGCCCTGCTGCACTGTTGTTGTGGGCAGGGGGCAGTGGGCAGTGTAACGCACTGCCGGGCAGCCCGGGGGCAGTGCAACTCCTGCAATGCACTGCCTCGCTGCCTGGGCGCAGTGGGCAGTGCGACTTCTGCAATGCAGTGCCTCACTGCCCTGGGGCAGTGGGCAGCGGAACTCCTGCAATGCACTGCCTCACTGCCAGGGGGCAGTGGGCAGTGCAACTCCTGCAATGCACCGCCGCACTGCCCTGGGGGCAGTGGGCAGTGGAACTCCTTCAATGCACTGCCCCACTGCCGGGGAGCAGTGGGCGGTGCAACTCTTGCAACGCACTGCCTCACTGCCCTGGGGCAGTCGGCAGTGGAACTCCTGCAATGCACTGCCTCACTGCCTGGGGGCAGTGGGCAGTGCAACTCCTGCAACGCACTGCCTCACTGCCTGGGGGCAGTGGGCAGTGCAACTCCTGCAATGCACTGCCTCGCTGCCTGGTGGCAGTGGACAGTGCAACTGCAACTCCTGCAATGCACTGCCCCACTGCCTGGGGGCAGTGGACAGTGCAACTCCTGCAACGCACTGCCTCACTGTCCCAGAGCAGTGGGCAGTGGAACTCCTGCAATGCACTGCCTCACTGCCCTGGGGGCAGTGGGCAGTGGAACTCCTGCAATGCACTGCCCCACTGCTTGGGGGCAGTGGACAGTGCAACTCCTGCAATGCACTACCTCACTGCCCTGGGGCAGTGGGCAGTGCAACTCTTGCAATGCACTGCCTCACTGCCTCTGACTGGGGGCAGCGGACAGTGCAACCTCTGCAATGCACTGCCTCACTGCCCTGGGTCAGTGGGCAGTGCAACTCCTGCAATACACTGCAGCACTGCCTGGGGGCAGTGGTCAGTGGAACTCCTGCAATGCACCGCCTCACTGCCTCGGGGCAGTGGGCGGTGCAACTCCTGCAATGCACTGCCTCACCGCCCTGGGGGCAGTGGACAGTGCAACTCCTGCAATGCACTGCCTCGCTGCCTGGGGGCAGTGGGCAGAGGAACTCCTGCAATGCACCGCCTCACTGCCTGGGGGCAGTGGGCAGTGGAACTCCTGCAATGCACTGCCTCACCGCCCTAGGGGCAGTGGGCAGTGCAACTCCTGCAACGCACTGCCTCACTGCCCTGGGGCAGTGGGCAGCGGAACTCCTGCAATGCACTGCCTCACTGCCTGGGGGCAGTGGGCAGTGCAACTCCTGCAATGCACTGCCGCACTGCCTGGGGGCAGTGGGCAGTGGACCTCCTGCAATGCACTGCCCCACTGCCTGGGGGCAGTGGGCAGTGGACCTCCTGCAATCCACTGCCTAACTGCCTGGGGCAGTGGGCAGTGCAATTCCTGCAATGCACTGCCCCACTGCCCGGGGGCAGTGGGCAGTGCAACTCCTGCAATACACTGCCCCACAGCCTTGGGGCAGTTGGCAGTGGACCTCCTGCAATACACCGCCTCACTGCCTGGGGGCAGTGGGCAGTGGACCTCCTGCAATACACTGCCGCATTCCCAGGGGGCAGTGGGCAGTGGACCTCCTTCAATGCACTGCTCCACTGCCTGGGGGCAGTGGGCAGTGGACCTCCTGCAACACACTGCCTCACTGCCTGGGGGCTGTGGGCAGTGGATCTCCTTCAATGCACTGCCCCACTGCCTGGGGGCAGTGGGCAGTGGACCTCCTGCAACGCACTGCCTCACTGCCTGGGGGCAGTGGGCCGTCGACCTCCTGCAACACACTGCCTCACTGCCTTGCGGCAGTGGGCAGTGGACCTCCTTCAATGCACTGCCCCACTGCCTGGGGGCAGTGGGCAGTGGACCTCCTGCAATGCACTTCCTCACTGCCTGGGGGCAGTGGGCAGTGGACCTCCTGCAATGCGCTGCCTCACTGCCCTCGGGCAGTAGGCAGTGGAACTCCTGCAATGCACTGCCTCACTGCCTGGGGGCAGTGGGTAGCGCAACTCCTGCAATGCACTACCTCACTGCTTGGGCAGTGGGGAGTGGAACTCCTGCAACGCACTGCCGCTCCGCCTGGGGGTGGTGGGCAGTGGAACTCCTGCAATGTACTGCCTCACTCCCACGGGGCAGTGGGCAGTGGACCTCCTGCAACGCACTGCCTCACTGTCTCGGGCAGTGGGCAGTGCAACTCCTGCAATACACTGCCGCACTACCTGGGGGGCGGTGGGCAGTGCAACTCCTGCAATGCACTGCCCGGCTCCCTGGGGGCAGTGGGCAGTGCAAATTCTGCAATGCAGTGCCTCACTGCCCTGGGGCAGTGGGCAGCGGAACTCCTGCAATGCACTGCCTCACTGCTTGGGGGCAGTGGGCAGTGCAACTCCTGCAATGCACCGCCGCACTGCCTAGGGGCAGTGGGCAGCGGAGCTCCTGCAATGCACTGCCCCACTGCCGGGGGGCAGTGGGCGGTGCAACTCCTGCAACGCACTGCCTCACTGCCCTGGGGCAGTCGGCAGTGGAACTCCTGCAATGCACTGCCTCACTGCCTGGGGGCAGTGGGCAGTGCAACTCCTGCAACGCACTGCCTCACTGCCTGGGGGCAGTGGGCAGTGCAACTCCTGCAATGCACTGCCTCATTGCCTGGGGGCAGTGGGCAGTGCAACTTCTGCAAATCACTGCCTCACTGCCCTGGGGCAGTTGGCAGTGGAATTCCTGCACTGAACTGCCTCACTGCCTGGGGGCAATGGACAGTGCAACTTCGGCAATGCACTGCCTCACTGCCCTGGGGCAGTGGGCAGTGGAACTCCTGCAATGCACTGCCCAACTGCCTGGAGGCAGTGGGCAGTGCAACTCCTGCAATGCACTGCCTCACTGCCTGGGGGCAGTGGGCAGTGCAGCTTCTGCAATGCACTGCCTCTCTGCCCTGGGGCAGTGGGCAGTGCAACTCCTGCAATACACGGCCGCATTGCCTGGGGGCAGTGGGCAGTGCAACTCCTGCAATGCATTGCCTCACTGCCCTCGGGCAGTAGGCAGTGGAACTCCTGCAATGCACTGCCTCACTGCCTGGGGGCAGTGGGCAGTGGAACTCCTGCAATGCACTGCCTCACTGCCTGGGGGCAGTGGGCAGTCGGACTCCTGCAATGCACTCCGTCACTGCCTGGGGGCAGTGGGCAGTGGACCTCCTGCAATGCACTGCCTCACTGTCTGGGGCAGTGGGCAGTGCAACTCCTGCAATACACTGCGCACTACCTGGGGACAGTGGGCAGTGCAACTTCTGAAATGCAGTGCCTCACTGCCCTGGGGCAGTGGGCAGCGGAACTCCTGCAATGCACTGCCTAACTGCCTCGGGGCAGTGGGCAGTGCAACTCCTGCAATGCACCGCCGCACTGCCTGGGGGCAGTGGGCAGTGGAACTCCTGCAATGCACTGCCCCACTGCCTGGGGGCAGTGGGCAGTGAAACTCCTGCAATGAACTGCCTCACTGCCCTGGGGCAGTGGGCAGCGGAACTCCTGCAATGCACTGCCTCACTGCCTGGGGGCAGTGGGCAGTGCAACTCCTGCAATGCACTGCCTCACTGCCTGGGGGCAGTGGACAGTGCAACTCCTGCAATGCACTGCCTCACTGCCCTGGGGCAGTGGGCAGTGAAACTCCCGCAATGCACTGCCGCACTGCCCTGGAGGCAGTGGGCAGTGCAACTCCTGCAATGCACTGACTCACTGCCTGGGGGCAGTGGACAGTGCAACCCCTGCAATGCACTGCCTCACTGTCCCAGAGCAGTGGGCAGTGGAACTCCTGCAATGCACTGCCTCACTGCCTGGGGACAGTGGGCAGTGGAACTCCTGCAATGCACTGTCCCACTGCTTGCGGGCAGTGGACAGTGCAACTCCTGCAATGTACTACCTCACTGCCCTGGGGCAGTGGGCAGTGCAACTCTTGCAATGCACTGCCTCACTGCCTCTGCCTGGGGGCAGCGGACAGTGCAACCTCTGCAACGCACTTCCTCACTGCCCTGGGTCAGTGGGCAGTGCAACTCCTGCAATACACTGCCGCACTGCCTGGGGGCAGTGGGCAGTGCAACTCCTGCAATGCACTGCCTCACTGCCTGGGGGCAGTGGGCAGTGCAACTCCAACTCCTGCAATGCACTGCCTCACTGCCTGGGGGCAGTGGGCGGTGCAACTTCTACAATGCACATCCTCACTGACTGGGGGCAGTGGGCAGTGCCACTCCTGCAATGCACTGCCTCACTGCCCTGGGGGCAGTGGGCAGTGGAACTCCTGCAATGCACTGCCTCACTGCCTGGGGGCAGTGGGCAGTGCAACTCCTGCAATGCACTGCCTCACTGCCTGGGGGCAGTGGGCAGTGGAACTCCTGCAATGCACCGCCTCACTGCCTGGGGGCGGTGGGCGGTGCAACTCCTGCAATGCACTGCCTCACCGCCCTGGGGGCAGTGGACGATGCAACTCCTGCAATGCACTGCCTCGCTGCCTGGGGGCAGTGGGCAGTGGAACTCCTGCAATGCACCGCCCCACTGCCTGGGGGCAGTGGACAGTGCAACTTCTGCAATGCAGCGCCTCACTGCCCTGGGGCAGTGGGCAGTGGGACTCCTGCAATGCACTACCTCACTGCCTGGGGGCAGTGGGCAGTGGAACTCCTGCAATGCACTGCCCCACTGCCTGGGGGCAGTGGGCAGTCGAACTCCTGCAATGCACCGCCTCACTGCCCTCGGGGCAGTGGGCAGTGTAACTCCTGCAATGCACCGCCTCACTGCCTGGGGGCAGTGGGCTCTGCAACTCCTGCAATGCACTGCCGCACTGCTTGGGGGCAGTGGGCAGCGCAACTCCTGCAATGCACTGCCGCACTGGCTTGGGGGCAGTGGGCAGTGGACCTCCGGCAATACACTGCCGCACTGCCGGGGGGCAGTGAGCAGTGCAGCTCCTGCATTACTCTGCCCCACTGCCTGGGGACAGTGGACAGTGCATCTCCTGCAATGCACTGCCTCACTGCCTGGGGGCAGTGGGCAGCGGAACTCCTGCAATGCACTGCCCCACTGCCTGGGGGCAGTGGGCAGTGAAACTCCTGCAATGCACTGCCCCACTGCCTGGGGGCATTGGGCAGTGCAACTTCTGCAATACACTGCCGCACTGCCTGGGGGCAGTGGGCAGCGCAACTCCTGCAATGCACCGCCTCACTGCCCTGGGGGCAGTGGGCAGTGGACCTCCTGCAATGCACTGCCCCACTTCCTGGGGGCAGTTGGCAGTGGACCTCCTGCAACCCACTGCCTCACTGCCTGGGGCAGTGGGCAGTGCAATTCCTGCAATGGGTGGTCGCAGTGTAGTGCCAGGCCTGTGGGGATGTACTACTGGGCGCGACGGCCCTGGGGGGATGGGGAGTCCAACCCAGGGGGTGGTCGGGGCATCCTTCAGGGCCTATGGGGGGCCATCGGCTTCGGGAAACCGGGCGCACCGGCCTGGGGGGGACGGGGAGTCCAGGCCAGGGAGGTGGTCGGAACCTCCTGCAGGGCCCATGGGGAGGCATCATCTGCTAATAACCGGGCAGACCAGCCTGGCGGGGACAGGGAGTCCAGCCCAGGGGGTCGTCGGAGCCTCCTGCAAGGCCTATGGGGGGCAACCTTCTTCAGAGAACCGGGTGCACCGGCCTTGGGGGGACGGGGAGTCAAGCCCAGGGGGTGTTCGGAGCCTCCTGCCAGGCCTACTGGGGGCCATCTTCTTCAGAGAACCGGGCGCACCGGCCCCGGGGGAACAGGGAGTCCAGCCCAGGGGGTGTTCAGAGCCTCCTGCCAGGCCAATGGGGGGCCATCTCCTTCCGAGAACCGGGCGCACCGGCCCGGGGGGGACGGGGAGTCCTGCCCAGGGGGTGTTCGGAGTCTCCTGCCAGGCCAATGGGGGGACATCTTCTTCTGAGAACCGGGCGCTCCAGCCCGGGGGGGACGGGGAGTCCTGCCCAGGGGGTGTTCGGAGTCTCCTGCCAGGCCAATGGGGGGCCATCTTCTTCAGAGAACCGGGCGCACCAGCCCGGGGGGGACGGGGAGTCCTGCCCAGGGGCTGTTCGGAGTCTCCTGCTAGGCCAGTGGGGGGCCATCTTCTTCAGAGAACCGGGCGCACCGGCCCGGGGGGTACGGGGAGTCCTGCCCAGGGGGTGTTCGGAGTCTCCAGCCAGGCCAATGGGGGGCCATCTTCTTCAGTGAACCGGGCGCACCGGCCCGGGGGAGACTGGGAGTCCTGCCCAGGGGGTGTTCGGAGTCTCCTGCAAGGCCGGGGGGGGGCCATCTTCTTCAGAGAACCGGGCGCACCAGCCCGGGGGGGACGGGGATTCCTGCCCAGGGGGTGTTCGGGGCCTCCTGCCAGGGCCAGTGGGCGGCCATCTTCTTCAGAGAACCGGGCGCACCGGCCCGGGGGGGATGGGGAGTCCTGCCCAGGGGGTGTTCGGAGTCTCCTGCTAGGCCAATGGGGGGCCAGCCTCTTCAGAGAACCGGGCGCACCGGCCCGGGGGGGACGGGAAGTCCAGCCCAGGGGGTATTCGGATTCACCTGCCAGGCCAATGGGGGGGCCATATTCTTCAGAGAACCAGGCTCACCGGCCTGGGGGGGACAGGGAGTCCTGCCCAGGGGGTGTTCGGAGTCTCCTGCCAGGCCAAGGGGGGGCCATCTTTGTCAGAGAACCAGGCGCACCGGCCCGGGGGGGACGGGGAGTCCTGCCCAGGGGGTGTTCGGAGTCTCCTGCCAGGCCAATGGGGGGCCATCTTCTTCAGAGAACCGGGCGCACCGGCCTGGAAGGGGACGGGGAGTCCTGCCCAGGGGGTGTTCGGAGTCTCCTGCCAGGCCAATGGGGGGCCATCTTCTGCAGAGAACCAGGCGCACCGGCCCGGGGGGGACGGGGAGTCCTGCCCAGGAGGTGTTCGGAGTCTCCTGCCAGGCCAAGGAGAAGCCATTGACGCGTTCCCGTGGGGGGCCTGGCCACGGGACGCTGCGGTGGACACGCGCAAGTGAGCAGGCAGGCAAAGCACTACGCTCACAGGGGCATCAATGCGCTCATGTCATGTGACAAAGCGTTTCAGGATCCTTGCCACTCTGAAACAAGGGAACAAAAGTATGTACAGCAACACATCAGAATTTGTACACATGAAGTTAAGACTGGACTGGGGTAAGGGCATCACAGGACAATAGACACTCAGTCCCAACTCATATCCCAATCCCAGGTCCGACCCTCTCAGTGGCTGGTGGGGGCGGGGGCTCAAACACAACCCATGCCCTGCTCAGTCCGGACCCTGAAACCCTGGCGAAAGGGGAGGTGTTCCGCCCAGCTACAGGCGAGTTCCTCGGAACCAAGGTACTCCAAAGCCAACCGACAGCCGCCCCCCATGCTCCCTTAACGGCAGGTCTGAACTCCCCTCTGAGCCAGAGATATGGCTCCGCCATTATCCCCTAGGAGTTGGTAGCTGAAAATGGGCTGTTTCAGCCCAAACTGAAATTAGCTCAAAGATCTCCAAAATTGACCCCTCGTCCGGACCCGCCAGAGATAGGGACGAGGCAACTGACCCTATGCCCTTCGAGTACGAACTCTCTGGAGCCCTCACCCAACCTGGTTCCCTCTGAGGTCCGGGCATCAGGGCACCACGGGTTCGTCAAGTCAGGTCGTGATGCCAAAATCACCAAAATTGGCGTCATTCCTACGCGTGGCTCGCCCGGCCAGGGCAAGGCCAATGGCTCACAGGACGGGAAGCAGGACCTAAGATATATATCTGAGTGTACAACTTGAAAGTAGGTCCGGGTTCTCTGTGGGCATAGAGATATGGGGCTGCCAATTGACAACACGGGGGGGTGAAATTGGGGTCCCAAAAGGGGGTCATTTTGGCTGCTCGAAATGAGCCAAAATTCAGGGTGCTCCCAATAGTATATCTCCACGCCCGCTTGGAGATCGGATCCGCCATTCCATACGCGATCCACCAGGAGTCTAACGAAGACTCCCGTGCCCTTGGCTCTCAAAGATCTCCATGCCACCCGGCGTGGTGACAATCCCAATTTAGGTCCACAAATGCCAAAATGGCAGAATTGCCCACACTCACTTTGGGCTAGCACCTTAACGAAGGTTGCTCCGCTTCGCCCACGTGGTGTGTGAACCATGGGGACCAATATACATAACACCCATGTCATATATGGTCCAATGGTCCATGCGTCCGGCGTGCACGGATGGGCTGAACATAGTGCACGGCGGGCAGAAAATGTGGAAAATTGCTCAAAATGGCCAAAAATGCGCACACTCATGGTTGGGGCAAGTGTGGCACATGCCCGACTTGGACCGGAGTGTGCCATAGGATTGGTATCAAGTCATATGTGTCCAACATATCTTTTGGGCGTCGCCCAACTCCTCCGGTTTTGGGAATGGCAGGGTCGCAAAGTGAGCCCATGATTTGGGATAGTCCCAAATCGCCAACATGGCGGCCACGGTATGCCAAGCCCAGGAGGAGTTATTCGCAGGGTTCAAGATATGTTGGGCACCTAAGTATGTACCCCCAAAACATACTTGGGTCATGATGTCAATTGAGCGCAACGTTGAGATACACGGCCGCCACTTGACATCATGACGGGCAAAAAACTGCAAAATTGGCAAAAAGACACCCAAAAGTGCCTTGAAAGGCGCACAAATATATAATATTATCTTCGGCTTGGATTGAGTAATCGACCATTCCTTTTAAACACAATGACTTGACACCAATGACCTTCGATTCCACATATGTGCTCCACTTGGGGCGCTTTGAAAGGTTACGAGCACTACTTCCCAAGTGGGCACATGAAAATATGGAAAATTGCAAAACACACACCTTGCTCCCAACGCATCGCTTTGGGATCGCCACACAAGCTTTCCTCCACGAAGGTTAGGCTCGCAATTGATCGTGGGGAGTATGGAGAAGGGGCTTGCGCAATATGAGGTCCATTGGCGGGTTTGGCTTGGAGCAATCCACCCGCCAAATGGGCACGCAACACAACACATGGCACATACCACATATTGCCCAAAAAGGTAGCTCCCCCCACGATATGTCCAGCCCCTCCAAGGGCATAACTTTGTGTCAATCGCTCATAGGAACTCAAGAAACGTTCCTATGCAACACCAACACTCGCGCGCTACACTCGAAAGTTATCTTAACGCACGCAATATCATGGCCAAAGAGTTATAACGCAAACTCTACCCTCTTGACCATGATCCATTACGCTAGCGCGCACGTGTGGAGACGCAAGTCATATAAAGCTTCGTAAATTACGTCAGGAGTATTGTGAATACACCCCGCCGTTTCCTTATTGTCATTCCTCGCAAGCGGCACGAGATATGACCCTCACAAGTGGCCTCACGAATCAATTTTGTTTTGCCCATATCTCTAAGACAAATGGAGGGCAAAACAAAAGGAAAGCTGATTCGTGCATAGGGAAGCACGTAGGTCCACTCGAAAGAGGTCAAATCAAGTGCGGGGATGTCGAAGTCGAAAATCCGATTTCGACATCCTGAAAAATTCGGATTAAGGTTGCGAGTGTAGAATGTGAAAATTGCGGATGCATCAATGCAATTCCTGAAGACTTTAGAGTCTTCGTCACGATTTGCGCTAAAATATCTGTATATAACAGTTAAACTGGCGGTTACGCTAAAGTCGCGAACTAACCGCCAGCTGTCAAAACAGTGAATATCAGAACGGAAGCGCAAAAGTTGACGGAAACAATATGAAAATAAAACCCTGTTGATTCCTGATATTCTGATATATAAATCTCCGGTGGCGGCGCATCGGTTGCCGATGCAGGGCTTTACGGCACGGAACACGCTCGCACTGGGCGTCAACGGGCGTCTTCCCTTCCGTACATGGGGTTAGTGGACCGGAGACCGGTCTTCCCTTCCGTATATGGGGTTAGTGGACCGGAGACCGGTTGTATGCCGTAACCTGGCCATGGAAATCTGGGTACCGCTTCACCCCCCTCCTTAGAGCAAACCCTTGGGGGGGCTCGATAACACCCACGCATGGCAGCGGGTACCCAGGACCATTTCCTGAAGGGGGAAGGTGTCACATCCCCACTTCAGGCTGATTTGCACAGTAAGACAGGTACGGTGCTGTAGCTGCTAGTAACTGCAAGTATAGTATCAAGTATCAAGTCCCGGGTCCTGGCGGCGATTGTTCGGCATCCAAAGGACCCGTTAACCCATACCAGGCGCACCGGGTGCCGGCTGCTACGGTCACCACCACAGTGGCAGTGGCATACACGGCCAACATAGGCGTCACACGACGACCGAGGTGGTCCCACAGGTTGAGAGCGACCACAAAGATCCATCAGGCTACCCAAAGCTTCCCAAGGCCCGCCGGCTGGGGAAGAGTCCCCACAGGTCCTTCCTCGGGCGCACCATGTCCATATCCACGACGCTAGTCCAGAGTGGTACAGCCGTACGAGCTCCTCCTTAAGGGATCGGGCGTCAAGGCCGTCTTTTCCCTCGCCCTATTACCACGAAGGCCATACATGAGAGAGTCCTCATGCAGTGTGGGCGGAGGCGTCGACTCCTCCAACCACCAGTTTCCCAGGCAAACCTTCCCCATCCGACTGCAAGTGCGTCTGCGAGTCGGCAGGCTCACACTGGGACTGACAGTGGCGGACCGCTGGGAGTGTAGTCAGGCAACTGGGCTTCCCGCCTGGCGCCATCAGGACCTCCACATCACAGCGAATAGGGCACACGGTATCACGGGCACTCAAACAGAAGAATCTGTACTTAGGTACTGGTCCAGGCTGGACCTTAAGTAAGAGCATGTAAACGGCGACTCAGAGCGCCCTCGTATTCGATTCGCATCCCATCAGGGGGAAAAGAGTCCACCTTTCGGTGATGGGCTGACATACAGATGCACATATCCTGGGGGGCAGAAAAACAAGCAATAGATGGGGTAATAGGCGTGTAAACACACTCGGGATAGAGCGCCAAACCACGCCCCGGTTAGGATAAGGCAATGCAGGAGGGTGGACAGGAAAACGCCTGAGTTCAGGCCATATATAGTCTCGAGACACACGTCGACTGGTCTGGATTCCGCAAGTGCCATGGGACCAGACCACACACCAAAAAATCGCAATGCCGATGACAGCGTCATCCGTTGCGCAACATCGTATGGGCTTCAATGCCCCAAGAGCTCAGAACGTATGAAGGTCAGTCGCCCTACCTGGTTTCCCAAGGATTCAGCAGGTGGGGAGTGACGAATAGAGTTGAAAGAGAGGGGCCATCCTCCTCTGGATTCAGCAGGGGGGGGTATATGGCCACTCTGATGGCAGGTCACGGGAAGATGTAAGAGAGCAAGCAAGCAAGGGACGATCCGTCGACCTCACAAGCGCTCAAAATGCATCAGGGGAGAGCTCAGGGTGCTGATCAGGCACCCCTGGCTGCAATCGCCCGGGTGAGTGCTGGCAAGTCCGAGACATGGATCTTTGTCTTGTGCTTGCGGATGTACTCCATGAAGGGAGTATTAACCCGCGGCACGAACGAGGAGACGGGTTCCCAGGTGTCGTGGGACGGCCCATAGCCTCGCCAACGAACCTTGAACTTCAGACCTCCGGGTGCTGAGGCTTTCGGACGCTGAGCCAGGATCTTCTCAACTGTATAGTCGTCCTGCTCAGCATAGTCGTCGTCCGAGTCGGCCTTATGTGCGGCGTAGCTCAGGGACACATGTTGGCCACGGAGGTCGGGTTCACGCACACGGATTTGACTCTCGTGGCGCTCCCGGAACTGTCCGTGACCCACCTTGATGCGGTAGGTGTCCTCACCAATCCTGCGGACCACCTCTCCGGGTGTGAACCAGGTCTTGGTGCGGTGGGTGCCCTTTGGGCGGGGTCTGATCACCCACACCGGGTCTCCCACCCTGAACTTCTGCGCTGTCGAGCTCGGGGCGGACTTCTGACGCTCAGCGTGCTCCTTCTCGAGCTGCTGGCGGATGTCCCGCGCCGTTTGCTCTTGCCGCGGGAAGAATTCCTTGGCATCCATGGCCATGCCATCACCAGACAAGGGAAGTCCCCGACCGAGGGGGTCCCTGCCGAACAGAATCTGGTGAGGTGACAAACCACCCGGGGTGGGGGTGTCATGATGGGCCTTCAGAGCAGGCCACATCTCCTCAAACCAGTTCCGCCGTGGATTGGTGATGTGAATCTTGCGCAGCTTCTCGAACAGCTGCCGTCCAGCCACTTCAGCACGGCTGTTAGACCGGCTGAGATAGGCGACGCTCTTGGCATGACGTATCCCCATGAGGGAACACATAGCCTTGAACCAGCCACCAGTAAACTGGGGCCCTCGGTCACTGCAAATGGTGCGGGGGATGTCAAAGACGGTCAGCCCATTGACGAATCATCATGACTGCCACTTCCTTGGCAAGCAATCCCTTTTTGCGTGCCGGAACGGCTACTACGTAGCCACTGTGGCGATCAACACAGAGAACCACACAGTCAAAGGTCTCCTTGCCAATGTGAACTTCGGGCATGGAGAAGACGTCCATGGCCACGCTCTCCATGGGCTGGTCAGGAACCGGGGTCCATTGGGCTTCCCCCTTGACGTTTCGGTTATCAGGATTGCCGGCCTGGCAGACCGAGCAACCCTTCCTGACCTTCTTGATGGCGGTGTACAGAACGATGTTGTCGATCTCTAACCGGCGCTGCATGTCGAGGGCTTGCTTCTTGACCCCTGGGTGCAGCATGTGGTGGTGCCAAGCTTCACATAGCTCAAGCACCCGGGACTCCGGTACTAGCAGCTTACCATTCCGGTAGAGCTTGCCATCTTCCTCAGTCAGCCCCTTTGGCCACTTCTGCCCGTCATCAGGGTCGGTCACAGCCCTATACTCGGCCGCAAAGGCCTCAGACTTGGCGTAGTGGTCGGTCCAGTCGTCCTGGAGGCAAGATTCCGGGAAGAGGTGCTTTTCGGACTCAGCTCCCTCAGGGGCGAGTACTCTGACCGCTCTGCCCATCCTCATTCCGAGGGGGGAATCCGCAGCCACGACGACGAAGCATTTTACACCCTCCTCCTCCATCAGGCGCTCCATTTCAATGATCTTCTTGGCTTCAGCGGTCTCAGCCTCATCGCCATGGGCAGACACGTCTGTCATGCCCTTGCTGGCGGGATAGGCCCACCTGCTGAGACAGTCCGCCACGGTGTTGTCCTTTGCAGGAATATAAACAACCGTAAGGTCGAACTTGGCCAAGGTCTCATGCCATCTTGCCTGTCGGGAGGCGGGACCAGAGGGGGTGTCCACATGCTCCTTGTGCCACGACTGCAGACTCTGATGGTCGGTGCAGACGGTGACGGGATGGAGGGCTATGTACCCAGCCCAATTCCTGAGAGCCATGACGATGGCATACGCCTCCTTTTCACGGGGCGTCCACGTCCGTCTCTGGCCTTCAGCCAGGACTCGGCTCCAGAAGGCCACGGGCACGTGCCTCCCATCGTCAAGCACTTGCTCCAACACAGCGCCTACGGCGTAGTCGGAAGCGTCGGTGCGCAGGACGAACCCTCAGTCGGGATCCACGAGGTGCAGACCCACTGCTGATAGCAGCGCCTGCTTCATCACCTCAAGGGCACGGTCGGACTCAGCAGTCCAGACCAGAGCCCCCTTGGACCCCTTCTTGGTCTCCTCTCGGTTGCCCTTGAGCATGGTCGTGATGGGGGCTGCATACTCGGCATACATCTTGATATACCCCGAGTAGTAGTTGCAGAACCCCAGATACGCCCGTAGCTCAGAGACCGTCTTGGGCTTTTCCCAGTGCTCGATCGCAGCCACCTTGCCAGGTATGGGCTTTCGCTGCCCGTTCCCGACTACGTGGCCAGCGAAGACCACCTCGATTACCGCAATGGTGGCCTTGTCACTGCTGCCCGTGAGTTTGTGCCGAGCCAGAAGGTCCAGCACTCAAGTGACGTCCCTCTCATGTGCCTCCAGGAGCTCCTCGTACCTCATACTGGGGTCCCCGGACGCGATGATCACGTCCTCCACAAACGGGTCCGCACAGTCCCGCAGCGGCTCAAGCAGGTTCTCCAGCATCCGCTGAAAAGCCGCATTGCCGTTGGTAACGCCCATGGGCATCACCTTCCACTGGAGAGGTCCAAGTGGAGTGCTCATGGCCGTGCAGGCACGGGACTCCTCGGCGAGAGGCATCTGATGATAACCATGTTTCAGGTCAATCACCGTGAAGATCCTCCGCCAGTGTTGTTTTTGCAGCATGTCCTCAATGAGGGGCAGCGTATAGCTGTCGTGCTGCGTTTGGGCGTTTAGGCCGCGGTAGTCGACCACGAGCCGCCACTCACCGGCCACCTTCTTGGGGACGACGAAGCACGGAGAGGCCCACTCGGAGTGGCACGGCTCAAGCCAGCCTCTCTCGATGAAGTCACGGAGGATCTTCTCCGTGGCCTCCTTCCTCTCGCCCCTCAGGGCAAACTCCCGGTGACGATACAAACGGGGGTCCTGCTTCAGTCGTATCTTGGCCTCGCCATACGGTCCACGCACCGGTGGGGGAAACACAGGCTTTCCGCTGAAGAAGGTGTCACCATACTTCTGCTTCAGCCTGGCCCTCAATGCCTGGATCTTGGGGCAGTCATCGGACTCTGCCTTGGCTTTTCCGGGCACCTGGACCACTGAGCTTACCTGAGGGGTAGCGACCCCGCTCGGCTTCGGCTCAGGTAGTCTTCCCAGGTGGCCCAAAGGGCCATCTCTGGTCTTGCCTCGGAATAGATCGCCGTAGGTGGGTGGGTTACCGCCAGGCGGCTCGTCCTGGCTGGAAATGTGATCCAGCACCCTCTGTACGAAGGTATTCCCATCATAGGAACCGGAGACGATTGAGTCCACTTCCCACCAGGCTCTGTCCTGGCCCTTGCCCTCACGCTGGCTACCCCAGTCGTGAAAGGGCTGATCCATATACCCCTGAACCAGATCCAGCTCCTCTTCTGTGAGGGGGTCCTCCGATTCTCCGATGTCAACAGGGGGAACCGCGAAGAATTGCCGCCATGGCTCTGCTATGATGCGGTTGACACAAACGAAGTCCGTGGTGTCGGCCTGATCAAGGCCCCCATCCACATAGTGGAACTCCGTTGGCCATCTCTGGGGTGGCATGGGCTGTCCCTTAGCGTCCTGATAGACACTCTCTCCAGCCGGTAGGACGACCTTGTTTAAGGTCATGTTGGTCAATGAGGCTACCCAATGTCGGGTACTTTCCTCCTCGGTGCATCCCATAGGAACAACCAGCACTGCCTTGGAGCGGTCCTTGCGAATCTTCGCTATCGCTCTTGGAATGTCCCATCTGGGGCAATGGATCCGCATCAAGCCCTGATGCGGACCCCAGTGCTTCTTCCACGCGGAGTCCTGTGCGCTCCAGTACTTCTCACAAACCCGAAGATGGGCGGAGGTTCCTGAAGAGAACGCATCCAGGGCCGGATCCGAAGCTCCCAGGTCCGCGACAACTCGGCTCGCCACTTCCGGCATTACGCCGTACTCCTGGTTTGCAGGACCAGTTGGCTCAGTGTCCAGCACGGCCACTTCGAGCTGATTGCGTTCCGGGTGGATCCATTGGCATTCCACATGGTGCTCAGGTGACGAAAGCCACGAGAGCTGGTCGTCCTGGTACAGGGTCATCGAGGTCTGGGCCGGGAGAACGCCGGAGTCCGTCTCCATCATGAAGTCGTACCCAACGATCATGTCCCAGTCCATCTCGGCCTCGTAGAAGCGACCGTGGAGAAGGATTTCCTTGCCGAGGTCTGGGCGGCTCAGCTCAGGATGGTTCACGAACTGCAGCCCAATGGCCGCTTCCTTCGTGCCTCCCACCATGTACTGGCCGTTCGCCACCTTCAGCCTGACAGCTTTCCGACTGTCGGTCAAACACTCTGGCGGAAGTAGGCCAGCCTTGACCAAGCTGACCTGAGCTCCCGTGTCGACCAACACGTCGAAGACCTTTTCCACTTCCCCGCATAAGGCACGGACCTTAAGGTGCAACTGCCGCTCACGCCCCACTCGGCGCACGGCGTGCAAGCTCAGGATCTCCGGCCGTTCCAGTGGCTCAACAAGCGACTGGTGCAGGTCGTGGACAATGGGCTCAGGCTGCCCATCTGCAGCGTCCAGCTGCGGTCCGGGTGATCCTCCGATACTCTCGGATAGATCTTGAAGTACATCAAACACATTCTTGGTCGCGAAGGACGGACGGGTGCAAGGGTTCGTGCCTTCACTTGCCCTCACCCCGCCTCCGCGACTGTCGGGTGCCGGACCGGGCCTTCCGCCCGCGGCAGTCCCTTTGTGCTTATCGACTCCCGACTGGGATCGTTCGGCGCTTCCCACGTCACCATCCTGCGACCGCCCTAGCTGGGGCCCTTGGCTGCAGGGGCACCGCTAGGGGGGGTCGGTTGTGGAAGTAGGGGTGTTCTCCTTCGCATCAACCTCGTTGACGCCCTTCTTTCTTCCCCTTCTAGTCTTCTTGTCCTTGTCCTTGTTCTGGTCATTCTGGTTGTTCTCCTTGTTCTTGTTGTCCGACCTGGGGACCCAGTTCCTCTTGATCTCCTGGATCTCCTTTGCCAACTCGGTCCCCTGCGACATCAGCTTGGAGAGCTCGTCCTTGTCCACCTCCACCTTGGCTTCCCGGATACCCGCGGGTGCAGGCTTCTTCGACCCGTGCGCCTTCTTGTAGGCCTCCGTGTCGGCCTGGTGGATGGGGCATGTTCGGTGGTCATGGTTGAAGCCTTTCTTCCTCCCATAACACACGAAACAGCCCTGAGGGTGAGCTCGTATGAACTCCCCAAAGGACAGCGGAGGGTCGCCAATGCGGCGAGGGTCCCTCTTTTCCTTCTTCCTCCAACCCGGCTGCAGGGGCTTCCAGCTTCCCTGTTTGCTTCCCGCGCTCAGGTTGTTGGCCACGAAGGCACAAACGGCCACTTCGGCGGGCTCATCGTCGTCGTCATCGTCGACGAGAGTCTCATCGCCGCCGGCTCCCGCTGGGTCCATGGCAGGTTCCCCGCCAGGTCCCTCGCCAGCGTAGTTGACGTCGTGGTCGCCGGGCCTCATCCCGCGGGTGTGGTGGAGGTTCCGGTACTCTTTGAGCACCTCCTCTCCAACCCACTCCAGGATCTCGTCGCAGCTCATCCGCGCCGGGATAGCCTGCAGACGGACGGTCTGGCCGCTCACGTCAACCTCGTCAAGGCGCCACATCGCGGTCTTCTCGCGATCGCCCGAGACGGTGATGAGGAGAGCGTTCCGCAGGGAGTGCCGTTTGACATCCCGGGCCACGTTCCTCCTCGTCCAAGCCACCACGTTCGTATGATACTCTTTGGGGAGCATCATCTGGACCATGTGGTTGGACTTGGCCCGCTTGGCTTCCTCCTTGGTGACCCTCTTGATCCATGCTTCCGGCAGCATGGAGAGCCTGCTCGTCACCCTCGTTCCAGTCCTCCACGTTGCGGCGGAAGAGGGTGTATTGCCCTCGGAAGTCGCGCCAGTCCCGTAGGCGGATCTCCCGTCCATCATGCTGAAGCTTGATGGACTTCCACCGCTTGGCAGCCACCTGCGGACCGTCCACCCGCTCCTGCTCGTTGAGCCACTTCTTGGCTTCCTTGAGGGTCTTGATTTTCCCCTCCTTGGTCGCCACGAAGTATAGCTCTTGGAGCACTTCGGGCAGGCGGTACCTGAACCGTCTGAAGACATACTTCTCCGCATCAGCGGGATGCATGTCCTCAGTAACGGTTACCCCCCAATCGTCCAGCTTCTCCAAGAAGCGGTCGAGGTTGAGGGGGTTGCCGTCGTACATGGGGGGCTTGATGTCCTTCAAGTCTTCCCACACGGCGGCATCCGCGGCCTTAGAGACCATGAACGCCGGCCGCGAGGTCGACCGAGGTTCCCATCGGCCTCTCCCACGGACTCCCACGGCTGCCACGTCCATCTCCTCGATGGAATCCCTGTGGCTACGCTGCGGTTCCTCCATGTACGCTGAACCCAGATGTTCACGCCGTACCCCTTCCATGTATGCCTCCTCATCACGGCGCCGGCGGCTGCGTTCAGCGGCCTCCCGTCATACACCACGCGGCGGGCTGATGTCGAACTCCTCCAGGTCCAGGTCCAGGTCCTCACCTCCGCCGACATCCCACTCCACGTCTCCTCTGGAGACCTCATCCCTGAGTCCACCATAACGTCCACCAGCCATTGGGATTGGCTCCGGGGCTGGTGCGGGGCGTCGGGGGCGTACCGGTGTCCGCGGTGGAGCACGGCGGTTGTGGTACTCTGCGGTGAGCCACTCATCACGCCAATCCTCACTGCCACTGCCGGGCGGCACGCGCTCGTTGCGGCGGCCCGCGCTGTGGTGAGAGGGGGCGCTGAGAGAGGGGACACTGGCGCTGGCGCGACTCCTGGGGGCTCCGCCAGGGGCGTGGGGTCTGCCTGGACCTGGTCCGGGTCCCCAACCGTCGTCCAACGAGCCAGACTCCAGGGGTGGGTGGTCGCTGCTGACGCTCCCACGGGCTTCCAGCGCGTCCAGCCTCTGCTGCAGGCCGCTGATGACCTTGTTCAGCGACCTGGTCTCGCCCCTGGCAATATCCAGCAGCTTCTGGGTGGCGGTGGCGACGCTGGCGCTCTTGACCATCTCGATCTTGGCGATGTCCAGCTCTCTCTGTGCGCGCGCGGCGACCCTGGCGATGCGAGTCATCTCGCCCTTGCCAGTGTCTACCTCGCGCTCGAGGAACTGGACCCTCCTGCAGAGGTAGACAAACCACCGCCAGGTGGTATCCGGGTCGCCGTTCCCTGGTGGGTCGTCGGGGTTTCCAGGGGGTCCTCCAGGAGGGCCTCTGCCGGTTCCGCCCGGTCCAGGGGCTCTTCCCCCGCCCGGTGGTTCGCCTCCAGGGGGTCCACTTGGTGGGCGTCCACCAGGGGGTCCTGATGGTCCTCCGCCAGGGGGTCCCGGTGGGTCTCCGCCAGGTCGCCTCGGTGGGTCCGAGGATGGGCGCTTCTTCGTGATGTCGAAGTCCATGTCGTCATCCTCGTCCATGTCACCCCACCTGGGCGTCTCGGTCTCGGAAGACTCCGAGCTCCGGTAGGGAGGAGGGGGATCCTCATCCTCACCTTCCGGCTCCATGGGGACGTCTCCGCCTCCTCCGCCCGTCCAAGCCACCACTCGGTGATGTCGGCGGCCTCGTTCATCCCCGTCGCTGGCGGTAAAGAAGGGGTCACTGTCGTGGGGGTGTCCACCCGCTGGCCTCCGCGGCCTCTCGGGGGTCTTCCCCTTGCCCTTCCTCCGTTGATGGGCAGTGGGGCCACCGCTCCCACTGCTACCCGTGTCGACCTCGTCCAGCGTCATCTTGGAGGAGGCGTCCCCTTCGAAGAGCTTTTGAAGGGTCTCCACTCATGATCCTCCCGGGGGAGTCTCGCGGCGGAGTTTGGCCTCTGCCTCCTCCATTGCGGCGACGGTGGCTGCAGCAGCTCGCCCTTCGGCTTCCTCCCGGGCACGAGCCGCTTCGGCTTCCCGGGCCTGCTGCAGCCGACCCTTCTCAGCTTCCAACGCCGCCAACTCCGCCTCCGTCTCCGCCCTCTCCTCAGCGACCTTCCGTCGCGCGGCCTCGATGGCGTCCTTCTTGGCGGCCTCCGCCTGGGCCTTAGCCGTCGCTTCGGCGTCGGCCCTTTCCTCCGCCTCCTTCTTTGCCCTCTCTTTGGCCAGCGCCTCTTCCAGCGCCTTCACCTCGGCCTCCTTGCAGGCAATGGCCTCCTGCGTCAGGCGGGCTTCCTCGTCGGCTGCCGCCCACTCGCTCTTGACCTGGGCAATCGCTGCCTCACGGGCGGCGGCGGCCGTGAGTCCGGCCGCAATGGCCGCCACGGTGGTGGCGTGGATGGCCATGCCATGCGCCCACTCCGCAGCCTCCTGCTGGGCGATGCCCGCGGCGCCCTCCACGGCAGCGTTCCGCTGCGTGGCCCGTTGCCGGGCAACCCGAAGGTTGCAGGGCACCCCACAGGCGCGCTCACAGGCGCGCGCCACGTCCCTTTGGTCGGGAGCGACGCTGCTGCTGGAGCTGGCCTGGTCAGCCGGCATCCTCCCGCGGTGGGCCGACTCCACATCGCTGCTGGGGCCTGACTTCCTCAGGAGCAGCGGACGGGGCTTGGCCTTGGTCTGCTTGGCGAGTTGGAAGTAGTCGCCAAGGGTGGTAGAGCCGGGGTGGTGACCACCATTGGCCCGTTGGGGGCTGTGGGCTGGGTTCCGCCCCTGGCGCCTTAGGCGGCTTCGGCGGCCAGGGATGCCTGGTACTCCTGCCACTTCCGGTCCCGCTTCCTGTCCCCGGCGGACCGCTCCTCCATCCCCGGAGACGCGCTGCTGCTGCTGCCCTGCAGCCTGCGCTCGCTCCCCGGTTCCGTGAAGTTCTTCTCGATCATGTCCCACATGGAGACGTTGACAGAGGCGCCCGACAGGTACTCGTTGGGCTTCTCGTCCTCCTCAATCCCGTCGGTGCGCAGCCCTTCGCGGGGCCTGTCCGGCCGGGTCCAGGTCCTCCAGCGCTTGTGGCGGAAGCGGTACTCATACCCTTCCGCCCGCAGCCACTCCTCCACTGCCCGCAGGCGATCCTTGCCCATGTCCTCGCGGAGCTCGAAGCTCCCGGGCATGCCGCCTTCGCACTGGGGATTGCTGTGGCGGTATTGCTGCCCCCACAGCAACCCACGCAGTAGGCGCGCCGCATGGGGGTGGGGCTGCGGCCACGTCTTGCCCGCCTCGTCCCAGTTCACCATCGGTGATCTCGATGGAGTGGTCCTGGGGTGGTTGTTGAGGTGGGTGATGCAGCACTGGACTGGGAGTGCGGCCGGTGCTGGTCGGCCGGTGGTTGTGGAGTTGGTTGACGCCACTGGGTGTGCGGCCTTGCTGGTCGGCCGATGGGACTCGCTGTTGAGGGAGTCCTGGTCTGTCCACCTCCTTCACGGTCTCGGCGCTGTCGTTGGGCGGCGCTGCGAGCCGCTGCGCTGCGCTGCGAGCTGCGAGCTGCGAGCTGCTGCGCCGCGCTGCTCGTTTTTACTGGCCCCGAGTGGCACGCGAGGGATGGGTAACCCCGCGGCGGTGAAACGCTTTTGACGCGTTCCCGTGGGGGGCCTGGCCACGGGACGCTGCGGTGGACACGCGCAAGTGAGCAGGCAGGCAAAGCACTACGCTCACAGGGGCATCAATGCGCTCATGTCATGTGACAAAGCGTTTCAGGATCCTTGCCACTCTGAAACAAGGGAACAAAAGTATGTACAGCAACACATCAGGATATGTACACATGGGGTTAGGACTGGACTGGGGTAAGCGCATCACAGGACAATAGACACTCAGTCCCAACTCATATCCCAATCCCAGGTCCGACCCTCTCAGTGGCTGGTGGGGGCGGGGGCTCAAACACAACCCATGCCCTGCTCAGTCCGGACCCTGAAACCCTGCCAATAGGGGAGGTGTCCCGCCCAGCTACAGGCGATTTCCTGAGGAGAAAGGTACTCCAAGGCCAACCCACAGTCGATCCCCATGCTCCCCCAACGACAGGTCCCAACTCCCCTCTGAGCCAGAGATATGGCTCCGCCACTATCCCCTAGGAGTTGGTAGCTGAAAATGGGCTGTTTCAGCCCAAACTGAAATTAGCTCAAAGATCTCCAAAATTGACCCCTCGTCTGGACCCGTCAGAGGTAGAGACGAGGTAACTGACCCTATGCCCTTCGAGTACGAATCCTCTGGAGCCCTCACCCAACCTGGTTCCCTCTGAGGTCCCGGCATCAGGGCACCACGGGTTCGTCAAGTGGGGTCATGATGCCAAAATCACCAAAATTGGCGTCATTCCTAAGCCTGGCTCGCCCAGCCAGGGCAAGGCCAATGGCTCACAGGACAGTAGGCAGGACCCACGACTTCCTTCTGAGTGTACAACGTAAAATTAGGTCCGGGCTCTCTGTGGGCATAGAGATATGGGGCCGCCAATTGACCACATGGGGGGGTGAAATTGGGGTCCCAAAAGGGGGTCATTTTGGCTGCTCGAAATGAGCCAAAATTCGGGGTGCTCCCAATAGTATATCTCCAGGCCGGCTTGGAGATCGTATCCGCCATTCCATATGCCATCCACCAGGAGTCCAACAGAGACTCCCATGCTCTTGGCTCTCAGAGATCTCCATGCCACTCGGCGTGGTGACAATCCCAATTGGGTCCACAAATGCCAAACTGGCAAAATTGCCCACACTCACTTTGGGCTAGCACCTTAACGAAGGTTGCTCCGCTTCGCCCACGTGGTGTGTGAACCATGGGGACCAATATACATAACACCCATGTCATATATGGTCCAATGGTCCATGCGTCCGGCGTGCACGGGTGGGCTGAACATAGTGCACGGCGGGCAGAAAATGTGGAAAATTGCTCAAAATAACCAAGAATGCGCACACTCATGGTTGGGGCAAGTGTGGCACATGCCCGACTGGGACCGGAGTGTGCCATAGGATTGGTATCAAGTCATATGTGTCCAACATATCTTTTGGGCGTCGCCCAACTCCTCCGGTTTTTGGGAACGGTAGGGTCGCCAAGTGAGCCCATGATTTTGGATAGTCCCAAATTGCCAACATGGCGGCCACGGTATGCCAAGCTCAAGAGGAGTTATTCGCCGGGTCAAAGATATGTTGGGCACCGAAGTATGTACCCCCAAAACATACTTGAGTCATGATGTCAATTGAGCGCAACATTGAGATACACGGTCGCCACTTGACATCATGACGGGCAAAAAACAGCAAAATTGGCAAAAAGACACCCAAAAGTGCCTTGAAAGGCGCACAAATATATTATAATATCTTCGGCTTGGATTGAGTAATCGACCATTCCTTTTAAACACAATGACTTGACACCAATGACCTTCGATTCCACATATGTGCTCCACTTGGGGCGCTTTGAAAGGTTACGAGCGCTACTTCCAAAGTGGGCACATGAAAATATGGAAAATTGCAAAACACACACCTTGCTCCCAACGCATCGCTTTGGGATCGCCACACAAGCTTTCCTCCACGAAGGTTAGGCTCGCAATTGATCGTGGGGAGTATGGAGAAGGGGCTTGCGCAATATGAGGTCCATTGGCGGGTTTGGCTTGGAGCGATGGACCCGCCACATGGGCACGCAACACAACACATGGCACATACCACATATTGCCAGAAAAGGTAGCTCCCCCCACGATATGTCATGCCCCTCCTATGCAACACCAACACTCGCGCGCTACACTCGAAAGTTATCTTAACGCACGCAATATCATGGCCAAAGAGTTATAACGCAAACTCTACCCTCTTGACCATGATTCATTACGCTAGAGCGCACGTGTGGAGACGCAAGGCATATAAAGCTTCCTAAATTACGTCGGGAGTATTGTGAATACATCCCACGTTTCCTTATTGTCATTCCTCGCAAGCGGCACGAGATATGACGCTCACAAGTGGCCTCACGAATCAACTTTGTTTTGCCCATATCTCTAAGACAAATGGAGGGCAAAACAAAAGGAAAGTTGATTCGTGCATAGGTAAGCACGTAGCTCCACTCGATAGAGGTCAAATCAAGTGCGGGGATGTCGAAGTCGAAAATCCGATTTCGACATCCTGAAAAATTGGGATTAAGGTTGCGAGTGTAGAATGTGAAAATTGCGGATGCATCAATGCAATTCCTGAAGACTTTAGAGTCTTCGTCACGATTTGCGCTAAAATATCTGTATATAACAGTTAAACTGGCGGTTACGCTAAAGTCGCGAACTAACCGCCAGCTGTCAAAACAGTGAAGATCAGAACGGAAGCGCAAAAATTGACGGAAACAATATGAAAATAAACCCTGTTGATTCCTGATATTCTGATATATAAATCTCCGCTGGCGGCGCATCGCTTGCCGATGCGGGGCTTTACGGCAAGGAACACGCTCGCACTGGGCGTCAACGGGCGTCTTCCCTTCCGTACATGGGGTTAGTGGACCGGAGACCGGTCTTCCCTTCCGTATATGGGGTTAGTGGACCGGAGACCGGTTGTATGCCGTAACCTGGCCATGGAAATCTGGGTACCGCTTCACCATCTTCTTCAGAGAACCGGGCGCACCGGCCTGGGGGGGACGGGGAGCCCAGCCCAGGGGGTGTTCGGAGTCTCCTGCCTGGACAGTGGGTACTCCCTCCTACCTCTTAGCAGCAGCAGGCACGTAAGCAGGCAGTACCGGGGGTCATAACTTCTCGGTAACAGTATCTGGGACTCAACGTGAGTCCTCTTAACCAGGAACAACCCCAAACACCGCCGGGGCTTAACTCCCGAACGTAACGGTGTTTGGGGCCCCCGTGGGCCTTATGAGCACACGGAGTGTACTGAGGCGTGGCTACCAGCACTTAAAGTCTGGCCTGCCATACCCATTTCTGGGCCCGCCTCAGTACGGCCAGTCGGGTCCGGCTCTGGGGGCTGCGCACTAAACCGGCACCGGGAGAGGGCCGTTTTACCCGGTTAAGCATTACTTATGGCAGTAGGCACTAATTATTACATTAGGGTTTTACTCAGCGCATTTGTTTACGGCGCAGACATGCCCCGCCAGTGGTGCGCTCACCTTTGGGGCTGCCTTTGGGGGATCGGGGGCTGTTACCCCTCCCGGACGCCCTCCCTGGTGTTGGCGCCGGGGTGGTGGCCGGGGGGCCTTATACCGTACCTAAAGGATGTTGGATACCGATACCGGGGCGTCCAGCCGGATGGGGACAGGGACTGTTATCTTCCAACTATTTTTCCACATATTCGTCCACATATTGCAGGGCGGGGGGTCGTTGTTGAGGCCCCCCGCGCATGTCCGGGCCACGGGCCTTTCAGGCCTCGGCGCAGGCCGTCCCACTGGGGCCCCAGTCTCTCATCCCTCCCTCACCCATGCACACACCCGGCACACCCGTCCCGGTCCCGCCGTTCCGTTGAAGCCCCTGTCCGGGGGCCTCCACTGGTCCGGATGTCTCGCGGCCGGCCGCCGATGCGGGGCCCTGGAGGCGCGCCGCACGGGCGATGCCAGCCTGAGAGATGGGCAGGGTCAGGGAGCGTGGTGGGGCAGGGGAGGCAGCAGGGAGCGCTTACAGGGGGGGGCGCATGGGGGGGTCAAGGGGCGCGCGCAGGGGCGGCAGCGGGGGGGGCTGAGGCTGGAGCGCGGGGGGGCGCATGTCCGGGCTCCTGCGTGGGCTGGTGTGTGAGCGGGCGTGTAGGAGAGGAGCGGAGGGGGAGGCTAGGTCAGCCGTCCTCTATTGGGGGTCGCTGACCGTTCCCAGGGCCGAGGCGGCCAGTACTAGGGACCGCGGGGTCCCTGGGGATGGCGCTTGGCACTGGGACGTGCGCGCACCCAACACTGTTAGTACACCGCCTACTGGCGGTGCCCGGGCCCTGTCGTTCGGGGCTTCGCACCCGGCACCAGGCCCGTGGGTAGAGCTGGGGAGTACTCAGTGCGGTGTGTTGTGTTGTGATGTGTTGCGTTGTGTTGTGTGTGGTGGTGGTGCGCGGCCCCCCGCATATCGGGGCGTGCTGCGTTGGTGTGTGGCCCCCCACTTGGTGCGGCGTGCTGCATTGGGGTGCTGTGTGTTGTGTTGTGTGGCGTTGTGTGTTGTGGTGCTGTGTGGCCCCCCGTTTGGTGGGGCATGCTGCGTTGGTGTGTGGCCCCCCTCATGGTGGGGCGTGCTGTGTTGGTGTGTGGCCCCCCTCATTGTGGGGCGTGCTGCGTTGGGGGGCGTGTGTTGTGTTGTCTGGTCCCCCATATGGCGGGGCGTGCTGCGTTGGTGTGTGGCTCCCCTCATTGTGGGTCGTGTCGTGGTGGTGTGTGGCCCCCCTCATGGTGGGGCTGAGTTGCGTTGTGTTGTGTTGTGTCCCCTTGCGTTGCTGTGTGGTGTGTTGTGTTGTGTTGCGTTGTGTTGTGTGTGGTGGTGTGTAGCCCCCCGCATGGCGGGGCGCGGTGCGTTGGTGTGTGGCCCCCCGCATGGTGGGGCGTGCTGCTCTGGGGTGCGGTGTGTTGTGTTATTTGGCATTGTGTGTTCTGGTGGTGTGTGGCCCCCCGTATGGTGGGGCCTGTTGCGTTTGTGTGTGCCCCCCTCATGGTGCGGCGTGTTGTGGTGGTGTGTGGCCCCCCTCATAGTGGGGCTGTGCTGCATTGTGTTGTGTTGTGTCGCGTTGCGTTGCGGTGTGTTGTGTTGTGTTTTGTTGCGTTGTGTTGTGTTTGTTGGTGGTGTGTGGCCCCCCTCATGGTGGGGCGTGCTTCGTTCGTGTGTGGCCCCCCTCATTGTTGGGTGTGCTGCATTGGGGTGCGGTGTCGTGTGTGGCCCCCCGTTTTCGGGGGCGTTCTGCGTTTGTTTTTAGTTCCCCCAATGGTGGGGCGTGTGGTGGTGGTCTGTGGCCCCAATCATGGTGGGGCTGTGTTGCGTTGTGTTGTGTTGTGTCCCGTTCCGTTGCGGTGTGCTGTGTTGTGTTGTGTTGCGTTGTATTGTGTGTGGTCGTGGATTGTGGCCCCCCTCATGCTGGGGCGTGCTGCGTTGGCATGTGGCCGCCCTCATAGTTTGGTGTGCTGCGTTGGGGTGCGGGGGGTTCTGTTGTGTGGCCCCCCGTGTGGCGGGGCGTGCTGCGTTGGTGTGTGCCCCCCCCATGGTGGGGTGTGTCCTGGTGGTGTGTGGCCCCCCTCATCGTCGGGCTGTGATGCGTTGTGACGCGTTGCGTTGCGGTGTGTTGTGGTGTGTTGTGTTGCGATGTGTTGTGTGTCGTGGTGGTGTGTGCCCCCCCTGCATGGAGGGGCATGCTGCGTTGGGGTGTGGCCCCCCTCTTGGTGGGGCGTGCTGCGTTGGGGTGCGGTGTGTTGTGATGTGTGGCGTTGTGTTATGTGATGGTGTGTGGCCCCCCGTATGATGGGGTGAACTGCGTTGGTGTGTGGCCCCCCTGAATGGTGGAGCGTGTTGTGGTGGTGTGTGGCCCCCATCATGGTGGGGCTTGCGTTGTTGGCTTGTGTTGGCCGGTTGTTTTTGGTTGTGGTGTTGTTGCTGCTTGGCCGGGACGGGCGGGCCGGCCTCCCGAGCGCGTGCGGTGCACCACCGCTTTGTCTTGGCCGGGACGGACGGGCCGGCCTCCCGAGCGGGTGCTGTGTGCCACCCCGTGTTGTTTTTTCGCGGGTGTCGCCGCCCTGCCGCTCGTTTTCCCTTGTTTCGCTTTCTTCTGTGTGCGCGGTTTTTGGCGGGCCGTTGGCGGGTGCTCTCTTTGCCCCCCCCCCCCCCCAAGGCGTTGTGCCTGGCTGGTGTCGTCGCGCCGCTGTTCTTCCTTTCTCTTCGTGCTTGCTGGTTCCCGCTGTGGGCCGCCTGCGGGCGGTTGCTGCCGCCGATGGTGCCGCCGCCCCCCCCCCCCCCCGGTCTGGTTCGGCCTTCGCTGTTGCCTGCCTCCTGTTGCTTGTTTTCGCTTGCTCACGCTCCGTGTTGCCCTTGCTCTCTCCCCTCCCACACCCCTCGTCGTTTGTGTTGCGCGGGTATTGCCGCCCCGCTGCTCGTCTTTCCTTGTGTGCCCGCTGCTTGCTTGCTGCTGCGCCCGGTTTGGTTTGTTGGCGTGCGTCGACGCTGGTTGTTGCCCCCCTTGCCCGCCCCTCACCCCCCGGGTTGTGTTCCGCGGGTGGCGCTTCCGTGCCCTTTGTGCTCACTCTGCCTGCTTTTTTCTGCACGTCTGTCTGCCGTTTGATTGTGCTTGGTGCTGCCCCCCGCCCCCCTTTTTGTGCTTGTCTCCGTTGCGTGGGCGTAGTCGCCCTTGTTGCTTTGCGTTTCTGCGTGCTGTCTCGGGCGGTCCGGGGTGCGGTGTACCCTGCTGTGTTGCGCCGTGTGTTGTTGTCCTTCGTGTGTGGTGTGCTGCCGACTTGTGCTGCTTTGGGTTGCCGTGTGCTGCGTGGTCCCCTGCGGTGCTGGGTGATGCGGCGGCGTCTTGTGTGGCGCCATGTGTATTGCTGTGGCGTGCTTCTGTGTTCTCTGCTGTGCCTTCGGGCCTGGTGTCTTGTTGCGCTCTGTATTGTTCGCGTTGCGTCTTGCTGTGCCGTCCTGGCCTAATTTCCTCTGTGCTGTGCTGTGCTGCGTCTCTTGGCGTTGTGCTGCGCTGCATTGCGTCTTGTTGCTCCGTGCCTTGCTGTGTTGCTGTGCACTGTGTTGTCTGCTTGGTGCCGTGTTGCTTTTGGCCGCTGCTCCGTGCTGTGCTGTGCTGTGCTGCGCTGCTGTGTGTTGTGCTGCGTCTCGGGGTGTGGTGTCTAGATGCGCTGTGCTGTGCCGTTCGCGTTGTGTTTTGTTGTTGTGTCTGGGCCTGCTTTTCTGTGTGCTGTGCTGTGCCTCTTGGCGCTGTCCTGCGCCGCGTTGCGTCTTGTTGTCCCTTGCGGTGCAGTGCTGTTGTGCACTGTGCTGTGTGCATGGCGCTGTGTTGCTTTTTCCTGCGCTTTTGGGTGCTGCTTTGTGCTGTGCCCTGCCCTCGGGTGTTGTGCGGTGCTGTGGGGTGCCGTGCCGTTTGATGTGTCGCTTGGTTGTGTTGCCCTGTGCTGTGTCCGCTGTGCTGTGTGTTTTGCTGTTGTGTTGTGGTGTGTGCCGTTTTTTGTGGGTGTCCCTTGTGCTGCGGGCGCCCTTGTGGTATCGCGCTGGGTGCGCTGAGTCCTCCGTGCATTTTCAAAAACAGACAAACTGTTTCCCGTGCATTTTCAAAAACAGGAAAATTGTTTTTCGCTGGTGTCTTGCCTTGTGTACCCTGTCATCCCTGCATGCAACAATACCACACACTGAAAAAACCAGCCTGCTTTATTTGGTTAATTCTTAGACTTGGGGTGGTGTGGTTTTCTTGACTTCGACTCGACGTGGCCTGCCTGCAGCGAGACGGAGGGCAAAAACGGCGAGGGTGGGGCGGAGGCGGGAAGGGGAGGTACATGGAAAAGAAGACAAAGCGAGAGGGCGGGAGCTCAGGGGTGTAGCGTTCTAGAAAAATATTTTTCGGTTTGTACACGCTGCTCGCGGAGCGTTTTTCTTTATGTATAGGGCGTGATAGAGGGCAAGGGGCACGGCGTTCTACTCGTACATTCGCTACGGTGCTTACGGCGTTAGATATTCACCTATTTAAGGCTGAAAAACCTTCTGTCGCGTTTTAACGCGTTTCGCAGCGCTCTTTTTTGTCTAGCCGCTTTTTACGCTAATTAGCTTTATTTTCACCTATTTAGAAACGTTTTTCATTGTGTTTTACTTATCTTTTTATTTCATTCTGGCAACAGCACGCAGCCTGCGCAACAACACCCAGTACTGAGCATCACAATGGATCTCAGTGTTTGACACTCGCCCCTTGGGATTCAAAGAAGGTAGCCTCGAGACTCATTGGCGTAGCCCCAGGAGCATAGCATCATGGATTACGCTTCAAAAGAAAAAAAAGGTGCTGCACCTTAGACATGGTGATCATGCATTACAAAGCTGCATGCTGCATGTGAAATTCACCTCAACCGGTCCCCGGCGTCCGGGCATGGCATTGGTTGGGGCCCGGGGTGCCTACTATTCACTGAACCATCGGTAGGGGTATCATCTCCTACCAGAGATTCGTTGTTGCCGGCGTTGACGCGTAAGCAAACACAGCACACGGAATGCAATAGCAAAGCAATATTGAGATCCAACATGGCTCGTGACCCTGGAACATGATACAAAAAGAGATCTGCAAAATCTGATCACAAAAAATAATGCGGAGAAAAAGATCTACTTGCCCGCTCCTAGGATTTTATGAGGTACCGGAATCCCGTAACTGAACTGTCCAAAAACTGCCGCGGTTGCGATTTACGCCCCGCCGCAACCCAATTTTGCCGAGGTTTCGGTTATTTGTGCTAAATCTGTGCGCATCTGCCCCGATTTAGATAGCGCAATCGGTGAAATACGACGTTATCTAGTTGCTGTATTGAAACCACATCGATTGCATTACCGGATGTCCAGATAAACCCAAAATAGGACCATTTGTGCACATCTTTGCCACTTTCGGGCCATAAACAGTCATTTTGATGATGTTGTTGTGGTTTCACGAGATTTCAAATTGATCAGTTTTGTCCCTAGTGCCCTGTGGGGCTAGGCAAGCAATGATTTGTGCCCGTGCCTGCCCTTGACCCAAGATAATGATCCGGAGGGTGCCAAAAAACGCCCGAAACAGCTATATTTGCACTTTTGAACACATAAATGTTGATTAAAGTGATACGGCCGTGCTTTCATGTGATTTCAAATTGATCACGTTTGTCAGCTGTGCTACGTGAGGCTTGCCAATCAACAATTTGTGACCGTGCATGCCCTTTACTCAAGGTTTATGGCCCGGAGGGTGCCAAAAAAGGCCCCAAACAGCTATATTTGCACTTTTGAACACAATAATGTTGATTAAAGTGATACGGTCGCGCTTTCGTGTGATTTCAAATTGATGAAATGTGTTCCTAGTGCTAGGTGAGGCTTGGCAAGCAATAACTTGTGCCCGTGCATGCCCTTTACCCAAGGTGATAATCCGGAGGGTGCCAAAGAACACCCAAAACAGCTACATTTGCGGTTTTGAACACATAAATGTCGATTAAAGTGATACAGTCGTGCTTTCGTGTGATTTCAAATTGATCACGTTTGTCGGCTGTGCTACGTGAGGCTTGGCAAGCAATGATTTGTGCCCATGCATGCCCTTTACCCAAGATAATAATCCGGAGGGGGCCAAAAAACACCGAAAACAGCTATATTTGCACTTTTGAACACATGAATGTTGATTAAAGTGATACGGCTGTGCTTTCGTGTGATTTCAAATTGATCACGTTTGTCGGCTGTGCTACGTGAGGCTTGGCAATCAACAATTTGTGACGGTGCATGCCCTTTACTCAAGGTTTATGGCCCGGAGGGTGCCAAAAAAGGCCCCAAACAGCTATATTTGCACTTTTGAACACAATAATGTTAATTAAAGTGATACGGTCGCGCTTTCGTGTGATTTCAAATTGATGAAATGTGTTCCTAGTGCTAGGTGAGGCTTGGCAAGCAATAATTTGTGCCCGTGCATGCCCTTTACCCAAGGTGATAATCCGGAGGGTGCCAAAAAACACCCAAAACAGCTACATTTGCGGTTTTGAACACATAAATGTCGATTAAAGTGATACGGTCGTGCTTTCGTGTGATTTCAAATTGATCACGTTTGTCCCCTGTGCTACATGAGGCTTGGCAATCAACAATTTGTGACCGTGCATGCCCTTTACTCAAGGTTATGGCCTGGAGGGTCCAAAAAAGGCCCCAAACTGCTATATTTGCACTTTTGAACACAATAATGTTGATTAAAGTGATATTGTCGCACTTTCATGTGATTTCAAATTGATGAAATGTGTCCCTAGTGCTAGGTGAGGCTTGGCAAGCAATAATTTGTGCCCGTGCATGACCTTTACTCAAGGTTGCGGTCCGGATGGTGCAAAAGAAGGCCCAAAACAGCTATATCTGCACTTTTGAACACACAAATGATGATTAAAGTGATACGGTTGCGCTCTGGTGTGATTTCAAGTTGATGAAATGTGTCCCGAGTGCTACGTGAGGCTTGGCAAGCAACAATTTGTGACCCTGCATGCTCTTTACTCAAGGTTAGGCCCCGGAGGGTGTCAAAAAAGGCCCCAAACTGCTACATTTGCACTTTTGAACACATAAATGTTGATCAAAGTGCTATCGCTGCCCGTGTGTGTGATTTCAAGTTGTTCAAGTTGGTCACTAGTGCTAGGTGCCGCTAGACAATGAACCAATTGTGCCTGTGCATGCTCTTTACTCAAGAATATGAACCGGAGGGTGCAAAGAAAGGCTCAAAACAACTGTATTTGCACACACGCCATCATTAGATTTGCAAATGCTGTAATCCTCAGAGCCACACTCCCTTGGCAGTGCCTGTCAGAGAAAACAAAAAGGAATCCCCCTTGTACAGACTTGCCGTGGCCGCTTGTCGCATGGCAAGGTTTAGGTCCGTCTCGTCTTGTTGGCCCAGGATGCGCTGCACTGTGCGGTAGCACGCCGTCAATCTGTGGGTGTCGCGTTCGTCTGGTGGTCTGATAGGTGGCTGTTCGTCATGGTCTACACCTTCTGTGGAGGCCGGGGGCACTTGAAGAACCCTGATTTGTACCTCCAGGGGACAATGTCCAGTGATTATGGATGGCAGGTTGTGGTCTCGCGCCCGCGTTACCTCGACGTGTGCCGGGTCTGCGTAGCAGAGGTCAATGCAAAAATCTGTTGAGCCTGGTTGCGGTGGTTGGTGTGAGGGCTGGCCTTGTAGGGAGGTTGTGAGGTCCTGTAGGCCCATGTGTTGTGTGGCCATTGGCACCGCTGTGAACTCGGGCGTTTGCTGCCCCCCGCAATCGTCCACTGATGGGGCTGCGTTGAAGTCTCCTATGATGACAGTCGGTCCCATCATGGCGAGTTGCCGGTAGGCCTCCATGAGGTGTTCGAAGAATGTCTCTGTGGCATCTCCAAAGCGGACATGAACGTTTATGACGATTAGCTGCCACGTCGGGCCGACCAGCTTGTATGCTGCTAGGCGCTGTTTGACGCCCAGGTTGTGGTGGACATGAACCTGGACCTCACCCTTGTCGGATATGGGCTCCCTCTTGACCCATGTGGTGCGGCATTGATGTCCTGTCCTAGCGACGACGGCAGTGAGGCTGGGGTGGGTCACTTGGGTTTTGAGGGCCTGTCCCTTCCACAACATGGCGACTCGGTCGCATTCCGCCATGACAGGTGCGTCTCGCAGGTGCGGAGCTTTGACTGCGTCGTACAGGACGCCTGATTCGTTGAGCGACATCAGTGTGAAGAGAGCATTGATGACTTCGTGGCTGAGCGCCCTGGCAGTTCCTGGGGGTCACTGGCGCAGCGGGTTAGAAGTCATTGTCCCAGGCGTAGTTTCATGTTGAGCGCTGTCGTCACCCGTTGCTCCTCGGGGATATTTGGCTCGTTCAGCCATGCCTGTGGCAGGTCACCTGCCCAGACGGTGCCCGGTGGCACTTGGTTGTTGGGCGTGCGGCGCTGTAGCGGGCTCTCCGGGAACGTCCTGTCGTCCCTGGGTTTGAAGTTCTGTGTTTCCACTTTCTGGCCCCATTCCAGGAGCGCTTGCCATGCTATGTTCAGCTGCAGGTTTCCATGTTGGCCCGGCCTGGCCAGTCTGCTCTTTATCTTGCTCCGGAACCATACGAACTTTTTTGCTCGTCCTTTGAGAGTGGCTCCGAATACCCCTTGTACTTCTGCGCCGTCTGGCCATTTGGGGTGCATGGCGTTACGTTCCGCAACCGTGAAGAATGGGCATGCCTGGGGCTTTGACTTCGGCTGTGGTTTGGGTTGCGGCGGCACTGGGGCCGCTTTCGGTGCCGGTTTGAGTCATTTGGCCCGGCAGGCTGGGATGCCCGCCCCCTCAGGACGAGGCCGTGGCTTAGGTCGGGCTTGTTCTTGCGCTGGCTTGGGGGTTGGCTTCGGCGCGTTGCGGTTGCGGAAGTTGTGGAAGATGCTGTATGCCGCCCCTTGGCCCTCACGGAGTCGGTGCATACCTCAAAGTTTGTTCGCATGTTCTTGCAAGCTGGTGGTGCGATGTTTGAGAGTTTGTTGCGTGTCCGGGGGCCAGGACATCCAGCGTTCCGCCTGTGATGTCCCGTGTTTGCGTACATAGGCTGCCAGGTTGCGAGTGAGATTGAGCCATGTCCCGGGTAGTGTGGTGTCTTCGGGTGGGGCATCTACCGTCCAGTGCATAGCTTGAAAAAGTCAATTGTGCGTGCCGGGTTGGGCCCTTCGGCGACTGAAACCTTCACACTCTGTATGCAAAAGCAACACTCCTCACAATGCATGCACCATAGGTACAGCGTTTTGTGACATTAGCCACACGCATAAAGTTTCCAAAAGAGATTAAGGCAAAGCTAAATTCTACGATGTACCTCCATGAGTGCAGCACCAGCAGTAGACGCAGACCCATCATCACTGGATTGGTTCAGAGTAAGCTTGGAGACATTAGCGCCGCTGTCGGTCTCACTGTCAGCCATCACCATCCTGCGTCTTTTTACAAGTGCCTTCGTTTTTTGGATGCAAGCTTTTCTGATTGGCGGGTGCGAACCTTTGTTTATGGCTGCACACGTTGAGTCACCTTGCACTCAATACGGCCCAGCTTAAAAGGGCGTTGGGCAACCATCTTCCAAGAGTATTGGGAAGATACATTACAATTCGGTTCTTTTATGAGGAGCCGTAGCAACACACCGTCACACATTGCGAACCTACAATAGTGTGCACAAATACAACCATCTGCGGACACAAGGGGGATGTGGAGAAAGGCTACAAATACCTCCCTCGTATTTCAGGTCCCTTCCTTAATCTTAAGGAAAACAGACCAATGACTAGGCCAAAAGAGTGCAAATGTAGCGAATTGCTACGATTCATGCTGGCAATCAAAGAAGTATTAGATTAGTACGTGAAGTATAAAAGTTTAGAGGTCCAAATCCAATGTTTTACAAATCAAGTTACTGCAGAAGAATCAGCGCTGAAATCCCGCACCGCGTGCATTGCGGATTACCCTTTCAAACCAGTTCCCGAGCCACGCTTCATTGAAGAAAAGGTCTTTTAACAATGCATGACATTTGACATTTTGAGACCGAATTGTAGTTTGAATATTTGCCTATGAATTTCTGGTATCAGAATGCGTGGCGCAAAAGGAAGCTGAAAATCATGGTTGACAGACGTTTTGAGCACTGCACCAAAGGGAAAGCCGAGTACTGCCAAAGGCGCCGCAACTCCACGACGTGCCCCCTGCCCAGTAAGTGTATATCCTTTATCAAAAAATGCATCGCAGTTGGAGCAAGCCGTCACCGAGAGCATGTGTCACGAAAAGACTCAAGGTGCAGCCGCAGAAGACCACAGTGTAAACAGATTCACCCTTGGAGAGGCATGCAAGCGTGCTCTGTATGTTGCCACGAACGCTCGTCGGTTGCAACTTGTTAGGTGTCACTCACGGTAGCATTGTGCGGGCCAGGAAGCTGCAGCAACGGGACGTAAGGCTACTTAACAGGCGGTCAAGTTAAAGGTTCCCCCTGTGGCTGACCTCATTGTGTTTGTACGAGAGGTGAAGCCCTCGTCATCAAAAAAGGAGTGAAGCAAGGATAAATGAAGCAGAACTGATGGGCTGGATCCACGAACAACGGGACAAGGCAATGAGTCCAACGACAGATGAAATTGTCAAAAGAGCGAAGAAGATGGCAGCACCAACGACGGACGGAGAGACAGCAAAAATAAGCAGTGGTCTGTAGTAGTAGAGACTGTTTAGGAACCAGAACCGAGCGCAGAAGGAGAGACTTAGCCCACGCAAACTGCACCCTGTTTTGGAAGGGGCGGACACAAACAATGACAATTGGAAAAACTGTTTTTTCGGACATTTGGAACACCTATGAAGCAGAAACCACCAAAAAAAAATGCTTATTCAGGCGATTTGCGGGTTTTTTTGAGATTTTGGTTGGCAAAATAAAATGTTATTTTGCTTGATCTGAAGGGTCGGTATTGCCAATGTTGTTGCTTTTGTATTTCTAAATCCCACAAGCACCTGCCATTTCAAAAGCCCAAAGTAAAAATTCTTAATCTGCGTAACATCATTGGTAACAACGTTTGTCCTGCTGAATAAAATGTTTTTTCTACCCCTCGGTGCGTGAGGCAGAGTTGTGGAAACAATTGTGGACAGATAGGAGCAAAAACACGACAGGAAAGGCAACAAATGCATACAGTGAAGTACAAGCTCTGCAAAATTGTACAAGCCCTTAAGGGCATATAAATGCATTCGCGTCGAAGGCGAGTGCGGGAGATGCATGAAGAGACGCATGACTGCAAAAAGAGATAAAAAAACTGGGTTAATCTTGACGTACTTCTTCTTCAGCGCTGCCACCTTGGCCAACCTGGTAGACACGCCTCTTGCCGCTGAATGTCCCCAACTCGGAGAGGCAAAAGTTCCATGGGAGGGCTGAGACCTAGAACACGATGGCGGCTGGAACTCTGCACTTGCAACAACAGTCCTCGCTTTTTTCTTCGGCTAGTCATTAGACGCATCATCGGGGCTTGCATCAAAGTGAGATACGGTTGCCCGCTTCCGCTTCTGCTGTGTCTCCAGTACTAGCTCCAGATGTTTTTCTTCATCCTCCACGTTGGCATCCTCATCAACTGTTTCTTGCGCAGGAACATAACGCCGTCCCTGCCGTCGTCTAATACGCCGTCTACGTAAAGAAAACTGCGTCGCGAGCAACGCGTAAAACTCGAAAACGTTTTTTTTCGATGCACGCCGCCCCCCTGTACTCCTCCCTCACGCCCTCTTTTTTTCACCATGTACCTTCCCCTCCCGCCCGTGCCCCACCCTCGACGCTTCCGCCTCCCTTTTGCTGCAGGTGGAACGTACGCGGCGCCAAGTGCAGGACACGGCAACCACCAAGGCAAGCCAGCCACGACACCGCCACCAACGCGGGGTGACATGTAAGATAATTGATGTTTTTTGTGCGTGCTGGCAGGGAGCGAAAGGGCACCACAGCACACAAACGCCACCGTCGGCCAAAAAACAGCACAGACAACCAACAGCACAACACAGCACAGCACGGCACCGCACGACAGGCCACGGGAGGGCAAAGCAAAAACAAACAGCACCGCAAAACGACAGCAGAGCACGACAGCACAGCACCACAGGACAGCACAGCGCCACAGCACACGACACAGGGAAGCAGGGCACCACAGCCAGCACAACAAGGCACCGCAGCGCACAGAGCGGAGAAGACAGGGAACGCACAGCACGAGGGAAAGAGCACCACATCACGCAGACACCACCACAGGGCAAAAAACAGCACAGCCGACCAACAGCACAACACAGCACAGCACGACAGGCCACAGGAGGGCAAAACAAGCCCCAACAGCACCGCAACACGACAGCAGAACACAACAGCACAGCACCACGCGACAGCACAGCACCACAGCACACGACACAGGGAAGCAGGACACCACAGCACACCACACCAACCACAGGGAAGCAGACCACGCGGTCAGACAGGGACACCGACACCGAAACACGCCACCAGCAGACAACCACGGGCCACCAGACCCAGCACCGCACCACAGCACACCAAAGGAAACAGCACAACACACAGGAGCGCACCACAGCACCAGGCGCCAGCAACAGCACGAACCACACGAACAGCACAACGCAAGCGCACCAGCACAGCGAAGCACAGCACCGCACAGAGCGGAGAGGACAGGGAACGCAAAGCACAGCACCCCGGGACACACACAGCACAAAGCAGAGCCTCCAACAACAGCACGCACCACCACGCCCTGACAAAACACACACAGCACAGAGCACACAGCACGGGGGAACACCGCAAAACAAAGCGCCGCAAAGCACAGGGCCCCAGGGCGACAGGCAGCGCCAGAGGGCATGGCGCAACAAGCAGCGGCACCAAACGGGCGCAACAAAGCAACACAACACACGAGAGCACAACACCGGACGGCACAACGCGCAGCAGCGCAGCGCAGCACCGCACCCAGGGACACACAGCACAGCACAGCACACGGCACACAGCACCGAGCGGCAGCGACGAAAAGCGCGAGACACAAAGGGGGGGGGGGGGCAGCAACCACCAGGGAGCAGCCAACGGCCAGGCGGAAAGCACGAAAGAGGCGAGAGCGCACGGAGAGCCGAGAAGCGGAAGGCCAACAAAGCAAACAACGCACAGCGCCGAGGCCCAGGGCACCCGGGGCCAGAAACCAGAGAAAGCCGGAGACAACGGGGGCGCACAGGGGAAGAAAAAAAAAACCAAGGCACCGAGCAGGAGCGACGAAAACGGGGAGACACAAACACAGAAAAAACGGGAGGGGGGGGGGGGGGGCAGCAACCACGAGGGAGCAGCCCGAGGCCAAGGGGGAGACACAAACGAGGCGAGCGCGCACGGAGAGCCGGGCAGCGGGAGGCCGAGACAAACAAACAAAACACAGCGCCAAGGCCCAGGGCACCCGGAGCGGGAAACCAGAAAAAGCCGGAGACAACGGGGGCGCACAAGAGGAGAGAAAACAAAAACCAAGGCGAGGAGCGAAAACAACGAAAACTGCGAGACACAAAAGAGGGGGGGGGGGGGGGCAGCAACCAACGGCCAACCGGGGGACACAAAAAAGGCGAGAGCGCAGGAAGAGCCGAGGGGCGGAAAAAAAAAACACACAGAGCACGGAGAGCCGAGCACAACAAACACAAACCAGCGCCAAGGCCCGAGGCACCCGGGGCCGGAAAACACAGAAAGCCAGAAACAAGGGGGCGCAGACAAGAGGAAAAAAAAAAAGGCGCAAAGCAACAAGGAACGGCAACAGCAGCAAGAGAGAGGGGGGGGGGACCACCGAAGAGCGGCCAACGGCCAGGCAACACAAGGAAAGCGAGAGCGCACGGAGAGCCAGGAAGCGCGAGGCCAACAAAACAAACAACACAAAGCGCCGAGGCCCAGGGCAGCCGGGGCCGGAAACCAAAGAAAGCAAGAGACAAAGGGGGCGAAAGGAAAAAAACAACGGAGAAACGAGAAAACAAAACAAAGCAAAAGAGGAGACGGCGGGAAAACAAAGGACCAAGACCGGGGCAAACCCAGCCCCGAGGGGGCCAAGCAAAGCAGAAAGACAAAGCGGCCAGAGGAAAAGGTGAGGCGCACCAGAACGCGCCCGGGAGGCCGGCCCGCCCGACCCGGCCAGGACGGACGAGCACACGCACACACAGACGGGACCCGGGCGTGGCGTCCTCCGATCGGCAAGGGGAGGTGTTGGCGTCCACACAAAACAGCCCCGGTGCACCGGCCGAGTCCCGCGTCGAACGACGGACGGTACGGGAAACCGGACGCGTCAGTGACCGGGTCCACACACGCCAACCACCACAGCGCACGCAGCCCAAGACCGACGCCGGAGGGACCCGCCAGGGACAATCCCATCTCGGGGCCCCGAACGGGTACGACGCGGAGCGAGCCCAGAGTCCCTGCCTCGGCGGGGGCCAGCGGCAGGCACAATGAGCCCGGTTCTTGCAGCCACCCAGTAAAGCCGGGGGCGCAAGCCCCCGAGGTGGGGAAAGGCACCACGGCGTCGGGAGAGCCGACCGGAGCACCGAGAGCGACCGGACCGGACGAGGAGCGGCGCACCACGCGGGGCCACGAGGCACGTTAGAGAGGCAGGCCGCCGGCCACAACCAAGGCACAGGGACAGGTGCCAGGCAGCAACGGCCGCCGGGTGCCGCAAACCCGGAGAGCGCGCACAACACGCACCGAACCATGGCACAGGAACAGGTGCCAAGCAACACCAGCCGCCATCTGGATGGACGAGTGCGCGCCCGGAGGGTACCCAGCCCCTGCCGGCTACGAACAGCTGCCGTCCGGATGGACGAGTGCGCGCCCGGAGGGTACCCAGCCCCTACTGGCCACAAACAGCCGCCGTCCGGATGGACGAGTGAGCGCCCCGCAGCGACGCCCCAAACACGCAACACCGCACGCGCAACCCACAGCACAGCACACCGAGCGGGCACACTGGTGAACAAGAGCCAAGCGGCCCAGGACAACATACACGCAACGCAACCCACCAAGCGGGCACAACGGTGAACAGGAGCCAAGGGGCCCAGGACACCGCACGCGCAACAGAACCCACCGAGAGGGCGCACCGGTGAACAGGAGCCAGGTGGCCCAGGACACCGCACACGCAAAACAACACACCGAGCGGGCACACCGGTGAACAGGAGCCAAGTGGCCCAGGACACCACACACGCAAAACAACACACCGAGCGGGCGTACCGCTGAACAGGAGCCAAGTGGCCCAGGACACCATACACGCAAAGAAACACACCGAGCGGGCGCACTGGTGAACAGGAGCCAGGTGGCCCAGGACACCGCACACGCAACACAACACACCGAGCAGGCACACCGGTGAACAGAAGCCAAGAGGCCCAGGACACGGCACACGCAAAGCAACACACCGAGCGGGCGCACCGGTGAACAGGAGCCAAGTGGCCCTGGACACCGCACACGCAACACAACACACCCAGCGGGCACACCGGTGAATGGGAGCCAAGTGGCCAAGGACACCGCACAGGCAACACAACACACCGAGCGAGCACAACGGTGAACAGGAGCCAAGTGGCCCAGGACACCGCAGACGCAACACAACAAACCACGCGGGCACACCGGTGAACAGGAGCCAAGTGGCCCAGGACACCGCACACACGTAGGGCGGCCGAGGGACAGGAAACAACCAACACCACATGGGTCGGACACACTGGGGCGACCCAGCCGACCCACCGGGCCAGTGGCAGGAGCGTTACTCCAAGGCCACTGGTCCGAGCCCGACCAGGCTGCATCGGGGACCATGGCAAACGTCACCCGGAGCCATGGAAGCAACAGGTGACAGACGAGCCGGTACACAGTCCAGGAGGGGGTCGCCTGCCAAGTAGAGTGGCCCGGCAACACAAGGGTGAGGCGGTCGTACCGTAGACTAGCGGGAGCAATACCCCTTGTGGTGAGAGATACTCCAAACGGCTGGGCAGCCCCCAGAGCTGCCGCCCAAAGAAGGGGGCATGTGGCCCTACCCATGGACACATGTGGGGATACCCTCCCAGCCGGGACACCTGGACCGGGTGGCCGCGACACTGCCTTCCCAGGCACCTGCGGGAGCGGTTTAAGAGGCACCTGAACTAGGGCAGTGGGAGGGACAGGACGTCCCCTTGGTAAGACCTTCTTCCTGCAATGTCAAAGGAGGCATCCCGAGCTCCCGAAGATACCTACCTACCTACCTCAAGGTGCAGCCGCAGAAGACCACAGTGTAAACAGATTCACCCTTGGAGAGGCATGCAAGCGTGCTCTGTATGTTGCCACGAACGCTCGTCGGTTGCAACTTGTTAGGTGTCACTCACGGTAGCATTGTGCGGGCCAGGAAGCTGCAGCAACGCGCCGTAAGGCTACTTAACAGGCGGTCAAGTTAAAGGTTCCCCCTGTGGCTGGCCTCATTGTCGTTGTAGGAGAGGTGAAGCCTTCGTCATCAAAAGAGGAGTGAAGCAAGGATAAATGAAGCAGAACTGATGGGCTGGATCCACGAACAACGGGACAAGGCAATGAGTCCAACGACAGATGAAATCCCCAAACGAGCGAAGAAGATGGCAGCACCAACGACGGACGGAGAGGCAGCAAAAAAAAGCAGTGGTCTGAAGTAGTGGAGACTCTTTAGGAACCAGAACCGAGCGCAGAAGCAGAGACTTAGCCCACGCCAACTGCACCCTGTTTTGGAAGGGGCGGACCCAAACAATGACAATCGGAAAAACTTTTTTTTCGGACATTTGGAACACCTTTGAAGCAGAAACCACAAAAAAAAAATGCTTTTTCAGGCGATTTGGTGGTTCTTTTGAGATTTTGGTTGGCAAAATAAAATGTTATTTTGCTTGATCTGAAGGGTCGGTATTGCCAATGTTGTTGCTTTTGTATTTCTAAATCCCACAAGCACCTGTCATTTCAAAAGCTCAAAGTTAAAAATCTTAATCTGCGTAACACCATTAGTAACAACATTTGTCCTGCTGACTAAAATGTTTTTTCTGCCCCTCGGTGCGTGAGGCAGAGTTGTGAAAACAATTGTGGACAGAAGGCAGCAAAAACACGACAGGAAAGGCAACAAATGAATACACTGAAGTACAAGCTCGGCAAAACTGTGCAAGCCCTTCAGGGCATATAAATGCATTCGCGTCGAAGGCGAGTGCGGGAGATGCAGGAAGAGACGCATGACTGCAAAAAGAGAAACAAAAACTGGGTTAATCTTGACGTACTTCTTCTTCAACGCTGTCACCTTGGCCAACCTGGTAGACACGCCTCTTGCCGCTGAATGTCCCCCACTCGGAGAGGCAAAGGTACCATGGGAGGGGTGAGACCTAGAACACGATGGCGGCTGGAACTCTGAACTTGCAACAACAGTCTTCGCTTTTTTCTTCGGCTAGTCATTAGACGCATCATCGGGGCTTGCATCAAAATGAAATATGGGTGCCCGCTTCCGCTTCTGCCGTGTCTCCAGTACTAGCTCCAGATGTTTTTCTTCATCCTCCACGTTGGCATCCTCATCGACTGTTTCTTGCGCTTTGTCCAATTCCTTTCTTTTTTCTTTTGCCTGCCTCTTGCTACTTGAGGTGGTTCCTTTCCTGCTAAAGTACCCCGAGTTGGCACAACTTGGGCAGTCTTCTTCATCTTGGGCAGGGTAGGTGCAGTCGTAGTAGCAGTAGACTCATTGTTGTCAACGGGGGCCTCAGACACAATCTGTTCTTGGGCGGCTTATGCAGCATGCACCTTCTGGTGCGTTTGGTGACCTCGGTCGCTATCTTAAACCCAGAGTGGAATGCCACGCAATAGCCTGTGTTCTTGAGTATCCCAAGATGCACCCGTTACTCCCTGCTCCATCTGATTGTCCTCCAACCTGTACCGCATGACGATGGCATGCTGCAGAGTACCTCCAGCGGCACTGCTAAGGTGCTTTTGCTTGATCGCTGACACAGCCAGAAACGCCACTTTAGTCCTCCCGTCCGACATCGCAATCTTTGCGGCCATGGCCGGCGTCTCATCCACAACAACCACTGCATCAATATTTCCACTATCTACCACGTACTTGTCAAGGGACCACAGCACGTAAATCAGAGGCATGAAACGACCAAGGCTCTTGTTATGCATCTTTCCGACATGTGGACCTGAGTACGTCAGATAGTTGGGCAACTGCAAACGTGATGGGAGGAAAGACACATAACTGGTCCTACAGTGTGCCAGGCCTCGCGCACCCAACGGCGTCAAAAACAGGGAAAGCGTCCAATCCACACAGTGCGCTCGTCAAACTGATACATGTTGGTGGTGACGGGATCGGACATGCAAGAGTATACCGGCAACAAGGCGTGATACAAAGGCACTGTACTTGGGTCCTTCTCCTTCTTGATACACCAGAGCCTATGTATGTCTCGACCACAGCGGCATCCTTAAGCTGACCCTGCGTCACAAAACTGATTCCAGTGATCGCGCTGCCGCTGATTGCGCTGATTCTGCTTCTGCCTGCCGCTTCCGCAGCTTCTGCAGATTTTACGTCAGGTTTCCCCAAATTTTCTTGTGATGCTAATAGTGTTAGATCACTAATCAACAAAGCCGTCCAAATGGAAAATAATACGGTGCCGCCGCTGCCGTCCAGAGGTTTGGGTACTAGTGCTGCCCGAAAGGTTAAAACTGCACTGAGAATGGTATGGGTAGACAATTGAACTTCCTTTCCATGCTCAGATGTACCTTGGTGTCGTGCATTCAACCAAACTACTTGATTTTTGCAAAAAAATCACTTGTGTTTGGTTTTTGTAAGTGAAATCAGCTTCCGTCTAGAGGTTTGAATACTAGGGTGCTCTAGCAAAGGTCAAAAACGCATTGAGAATGGTAGGGGTAAATAATGATTGCGATTAATCTTCGTTTCCTTGCTTACATTTGCCTTGGTGTCGTGCATTCAACCAAACTACGTGGAGTTTGCGCAAAAATCAGTTGTGTTTGGTTTTTGTAAGTGAAATCAGCTTCCGTCCAGAGGTTTGGGTACTAGGGTGCTCCCCGAAAGGTCAAAAACGCATTGAGAATAGTATGGGTAAATAATAATTGCAATTGAACTTCGTTTCCTTGCTTAGATGTGCCTTGGTGTCGTGCATTCAACCAAACTACGTGATTTTTGCACAAAGCTTGTTTGTGTTTGGTTTTTGTAAGTGAAATCAGCTTCCGTCTAGAGGTTTGGGTACTAGAGTGCTTTCCGAAAGGTTGAAAACGCATTGAGAATGGTATGCGTAAATAATGATTGCAATGGAACTTCATTTCCTTGCTTAGATGTGCCTTGGTTTCGTGCATTCAACCAAACTACTTGACTTTTGCACAGAAATCACTTGTGCTTGGGTTTTGTAAGTGAATTCAGCTTCCGTCTAGAGGTTTGGGTACTAGAGTGCTTTACGAAAGGTCAAAAACGCATTGAGAATGGTAGGGGTAAATAATGATTGCAATTAATCTTCGTTTACTTGCTTACATCCGCCTTGGTGTCGTGCATTCAACCAAACGACGTGGATTTTGCACAAAAATCAGTTGTGTTTGGTTTTTGTAAGTGAAATCAGCTTCCTTCTAGACATTTGGGTACTAGGGTGCTCCCCGAAAGGTCAAAAACGCAATGACAATAGTATGGGTAAATAATGATTGCAATTGAACTTCGTTTCCTTGCTTACATGTGCCTTGGTGTCGTGCATTCAACCAAACTACGTGATTTTTGCACAAAGCTTGCTTGTGTTTGGTTTTTGTAAGTGAAATCAGCTTCCGTCTAGAGGTTTGGGTACTAGAGTGCTCTACCAAAGGTCAAAAACGCATTGAGAATGGTAGGGGTAAATAATGATTGCGATTAATCTTCGTTTCCTTGCTTACATTTACCTTGGTGTCTTGCATTCAACCAAACTACGTGGAGTTTGCACAAAAATCAGTTGTGTTTGGTTTTTGTAAGTGAAATCAGCTTCCGTCTAGAGGTTTGGGTACTAGGGTGCTCCCCGAAAGGTCAAAATCGCATTGAGAATAGTATGGGTAAATAATGATTGCAATTGAACTTCGTTTCCTTGCTTAGATGTGCCTTGGTGTCGTGCATTCAACCAAACTACGTGATTTTTGCACAAAGCTTGTTTGTGTTTGGTTTTTGTAAGTGAAATCAGCTTCCGTCTAGAGGTTTGGGTACTAGAGTGCTTTCCGAAAGGTTGAAAACGCATTGAGAATGGTATGCGTAAATAATGATTGCAATGGAACTTCATTTCCTTGCTTACATGTGCCTTGGTTTCGTGCATTCAACCAAACTACTTGCTTTTTGCACAAAAATCACTTGTGCTTGGGTTTTGTAAGTGAATTCAGCTTCCGTCTAGAGGTTTGGGTACTAGGGTGCTCCCCGAAAGGTCAAAAACGCAATGACAATAGTATGGGTAAATAATGATTGCAATTGAACTTCGTTTCCTTGCTTACATGTGCCTTGGTGTCGTGCATTCAACCAAACTACGTGATTTTTGCACAAACCTTGCTTGTTTTTGGTTTTTGTAAGTGAAATCAGCTTCCGTCTAGAGGTTTGGGTACTAGAGTGCTCCCGGAAAGGTTGAAAACGTATTGAGAATGGTATGGGTAAATAATGATTGCAATGGAACTTCGTTTCCTTGCTTAGATGTGCCTTGGTGTCGTGCATTCAACCAAACTACGTGATTTTGCGCAAAAATCACTTATGTTTGGTTTTTGTAAATGAAATCAGCTTCCGTCTAGAGGTTTGGGTACTAGGGTGCTCCCCGAAAGGTCAAAAACGCATTTCGGAATGGTATGGGTAAATGATGATTGCAAGTTGGAAGGATAAAGGCATTAAGTAAAGACAGCGAAAACGTTGTGAAAAAGAAGTGGAATCAGTGCACGCAGTTAAAAAAGATGGGGTGCTGAGAGATGCCATCCCGGTTGTGCTAATGCGCAATTTGGCTGTGGGGAACACTTATACGATAATAATTATATCCAAGGTGGCAAGTTAGAAGGAAGTGAAATCCGTGAAAAAAGTTCTGAAAAAGAAGTGGAATCAGTGCAAGCAGTGAAAAAAGATTGGGTGCCAAGAGGTGCCATTCCGGTTGTGCTAATGCGCAATTTGGCTGTGGGGAACACTTATCCGATAATAATTTATGTCCAAGGTTGCGAGGTAGAAGGAAGTGACATCGCTGAAAAAAGTTCTGAAAAAGAAGTGAAATCAGTTTTGTGACGAAGGGTCAGCTTAAGGATGACGGTGCAATACGGTACACCACATCAGCCTTGCGATAGAAAATGAAATCCTTGCCCAACATCATCAAATCGAACAACCACTTGGGAAGAAATCCCGCGGAGTCGTATTTCAAGAAGAGGTCTGTGTTGACAACCCACAACGGGTACTGTAAGTCCCGGAAACAGGCCGAGGGTATCTCTTGAATATCCCCAACATGGCATGCTGTCAAGCTGTACTTGGTCCCTTGCTCAACCTGCCCGGCGACATTGATCAGTTTGTCTGTACTCAACTGTGTCTGTGTCGTCGGCGCCGATGCTCGTCCCTCAGCCTTCTTCTGAAGTTCTTTCCGCACGGAGATGGTCTGCGGTGACTGAGCCGCTCCCTTGCTTCCAGTCCGCCACAGAGGTACACCGGTCAACCTTTTCTACTTTGGCCACGGCGGCCGGTACCTCCAGGTTTTGGCGTCTTCCCAATACCCCTAATTTCCTAGTCCAATCTTCAGCCGCTACGTGGCCAGAGCTGCAACTTCTGCTGCAATTTTTGCATCGACAGCTGTGCAGATGTGAAAAATATATCCCGGTCGACTGCGCGAGCCGTCGCACACTGTAGCTGCAAAACTGCCGCATACCTGCACTGTGGATGACGAAATCCTTGTTGTCCGGATGGTCAAGGTGGAAGGTGCCCCATTGTTCTGTAGTCAGCGTGTGAATGTGGGCCTGCGTACTGCGTATGGTCGCATCCTTCAGGTTCGTGTGCGCGCAGACCTTTTGCAATAAACTTGGCAAATGCAGCCCCTCCAGCTTCCTGAAGGCGCCCCTTCTTACCTCCTCTTTCGTGCTCCAACCCTCCAGCTTTCTCATACCGTTCACCGCATCCATGCCGCAATAGTATGCGAGGGAGATGACGTTCCTTCATTGCTTGAATGCTGCCTCCTACAAAGAAAAAATGTGCAGTACACTGCAGGATACCCCGCGCACCGTGATTGTGTGACGCACCAACACATAGTGTCTGCCCTGGTTCTTTGAAATTCTCAGGGGCAACAAACGCCGAGTGGGCGGTAGCCTGGACAACAGCAGTTTTGAACTGATCGAAATATTTTGGTTCTTTTTCCCGCTTCTGGTCCTCAACATACAAAAGCATGTTGTGTAACGCCTCGGACAACGGAATCCACGTCACAGACTGGCTGCCAGATTCATGTAATCCTACAACCTTGGCCGAGCTCCTCCACGGCCTTTTGTACTTGAGAATATGAACATAGCATCATTCTTGCCAGTCCTCCAGCTCTTGCCCATCTGCTAGCCGCATGTTCTGAGTTTTCAAGCATGTGTCAGTTCCGTGTTGCCCGTTCAGAACGTAAAGTGAGCCATCTGCAATGCAAATCAAGTAATACGGCACAGCAGGGAGAAGGGATGTTGTCGGCTTTATGCCAAAAAGCAGAGCGAGTCATACCACTGTCCACCCATGCGGTTACGCGCAATGGTCCCGGTGGTGGCAACGCTTGGCATCCCGCCACTTTTTTGGTAATGTCGTCGTAGTTGATAGATCAGATCTGTCCTTGCTCCTTGGTCAAATCAGTCAATTTCATCTTCAGTGCTTTTCCGTTCTCCTTCCGCAACCACTGTTGAATGTCAACTGTGAGCTTCATCTCCAGTATTGGCTTCTTTCCCCCCTCTTCTTCCGCCCCTTCTTCGGTGTGTCCCCTTGGTTGGTACCTGGTGATGACTCCACTGCCTCTGCGTCCATTGGCCTCCGTTTTGGCGAATCTTGTTGACTCATCGTACCAGAAAATACCTACAGGGGGCAAGTGGCATTACACAGAACACGCCCATTTGGGCTTCAAATTTAGTTGAATCGCAATATTGCCACTCCTTTTCGCAAATCGGTTAGACAATCGTATTTGCTGCTACCAGTTCCACAAGACTTGACGACTTAGTCAGTGCGCGAGGGCTCGCGCACTCACACCGCATTACAGACCTGTTTTTCCTGTACTACAGTGCGCAAGGCTCGCGCACTGAGGGTGTCAGTTACCGCACTCGTTGGCGCACATTGTGCGTTGCTGCTTCCTGTCTGTCGGCATCCATATCTGTTCTCCTCCCCACAACAGCATCCAGTTTCGGTTTCAGTTGGTTTGTCGGATTTGTCTTCACGTCAATGAGGGCATCCAGCACGCTGTGACCAAGTAGCCGGTAGTGGTCGTAAGTAAGGGGTTGTGTTGGTCACGGTGGAAATGCCGGTAACCTCCTTGGCCACGAGGTTGAACCAGTGCTGACACGGTCCAGCTCCCACTCAACATAGGCCATGCAAATGCTGTCCCATGCCAAAAATCTTGTTAGTCGTTGTCGCATCCTGTGTACCAGGTTCTTGGGGACGTTTTGCACACCTACGTGTTTACTACCTAGGCCAACTTGTAGTAACAAGTAATGGTTTACTACCTCCTCAACACTAACAGAACCCCTTTGTTTCGCCTTGTCAGGCACCAGCTGAACATCCCCTCACCGAATTCCTCTGAGTGTGCCTTGCCCGGCAAGTCCTGGTGCCACTTGCTGCTGTACCGCAATGTGCACATGATGGTGCATTCATCCTTCAGAACAATAGATTCGGGCCACCTCGCCCTCCTGTCGCCGTCCTGTCGCCTCCTCGACGCCTCCCTGTCGCTGTATTGGCAACTTCAGCCCCCTGTCGCTCCCCTGTCGCTTGCCTGTCGCTTCCCTGTCGCTGTCCTGTCGCTCCCCTGTCGCTCCCCTTTCGCTTTCCTGTCGCTTTCCTGACACCCTCCTGTCGCTATCCTGTTGCTTCCTGTCGCTTCCTGTTGTTTCCTGTCGCCATGCCACTTTTTACCTGGCGCCTTGCTGTCGCTCTCCTGTCGGTCTCCTGTCGTTCTCTCCTGTCGCTCTCCCGTCGCTATTTCCTGTTGCCTCCCTGTCACCCTCCTGTCGCTTGCCTGTCGTCTTCCTGCCGCCTCTCTGTTGCTTCCGTGTCGCCTTCCTGTCGCCTCCCTGTCGCCCAACGTGGTAACCTGTTGCTCTCCTGTTGCTTGCCTGTCGCTTGCCTGTCGCTTGCCTGTTGTCTTCCTACCGCCTCCCTGTCGCCTCCCTGTCGCCCCCCCTGTCGCCTTCCTGTCGCCCAATGTGGTAACCTGTCGCTCTCCTGTCGCTTGGCTGTCGCTTGGGTGTTGCTTGCCTGTCGCCTTCTTGTCGCCTCCCTGTCGCCTCCCTGTCGCCTCCCTGTCGCCCAATGTGTTACCCTATCGATGGAAACCCATAGATACCTCAAACAGGCAGTTAGATAGTACTAAAAATGTTCTTTGTTCATGCAAAATTGTGAGATCTCGCCTTAGCGAACCTCCCCAAAGGTGTGCAAAGCAATGATGCAAATCGTAGATTGATGGTTCAATCATTTGCATTGTTTGACAATCCTAAATTCCTAACACTCTTGGTGATCTACTATGCACATTTGCATGGCCGCTCAGCTGTAGGCTTGCAACCATTTTGCAAATCAAACTGAGTCTCACAATTATGTAGTACACACGCCGCCAAGAAGAAGTAGGTCAACTCATTATATTCGTACGATCCACCTCGGCTCTTAACTGGATGAAAAAGGCCAAACTTCTTGATGTTGGAGAATGCATTCTCAATAGCAATGCGCTCCTGAGGTGCAATGATGAAAGAGCAACGTACTTCACGAATCAAACATACATTTATTACGCTTTGGGCTTTTGCGTACTAGCATAAATACCTTGGACACCATTCCATTGAACCGGCGAACATAAACTTCCGCTACCACTTGTCGTGCATGTTGCCCAGGCTGTCATCGACCATTGCCCTGGCCACCACCACGCCGAGCTTGACCCCTACCACCACCACCTCGACCTCCGCCTCTACCTCGTCCGGCTTGGCGCACACCGGGCTCCGGTCGTGGCCTCGGCAGCTGAGTAACCATGTTGGGTTGTGCTGTGCTGTGCGGTGCGGTGCTGAGTTGTGCTGTGCTGTGCCGTGCGGTGCTGAATGGTGCTGTGCTGTGCCTTGCGGTGCTGAATGGTGCTGTGCTGTGCCGTGCGGTGCTGAATGGTGCTGTGCTGTGCTGTGCGGGAGAGCTCAGAGAGAGACCTGGGAAACAGGGCAGAGACGTTGCCTGTTCCTGGGGTCGTGAACGCGTTGTTGCCGGGCTCCTCCGGAATCCTCGGATGGGCGATAGATCAGTGCAAGGAAACCTGTGAGGAAAAATAGGTCCTGATCTTGGGGATAGAAATGGGTCGGCTATCACTGCGGCACACTGATCGAGCAGCTAAGTTGTACACACACAAGGACCTTTTCTTTCTTGCTCTTATTTGTTTCTGACTGTGTTATTTTTGTCCTCTTCTTGCCACATTTTCTGTTTATTGTTTATAGTGAGTTCTCGTGAGTTCTTGCTGTCGGGACGAGTTCTTGTTTTCGGGATGTCGGGACCATTTATCATCGGGACAGTTTGCAGTTGAAACTTATTCTTATCTTTATCATTTAGCTTTCAGTTTCAGGTGAAATCTACCTGCTGAATGTAGTGATTCCATAAAAGATTAAAATTCACCAAATGGTAAAGGTTTATCCATGTAACAATGAAATGACATCTTCATAAGAATCCCAATAAATCTAAAACATTGGTTCTCATTTTCTTTACATATATCCACCTATATAAACAACCATGTACTATTTTGTCTCACTTTTTGTCCTCCACAAGCCTGTCGCTCTCCTGTCGCATCCCTGTCGCCTTCCTGTCGCCTTCCTGTCGCCTTCCTGTCGCAAAAAAACACCCTGCCGCTCTCCTGTCGCTCTCCTGTCGCTCTCCTGTCGCTTTCTCCTGTCGCTTCCCTGTCTCTTCGCTGTCGCCGCTAGCCCTATCGCCCTCCTGTTGTCTTCCTTTCGCTTTCCTGTCGCTTATCTTGTCGCTATGTCTTGTTTCCTGTTGCTTCCCTGTCGTCTCTCTGTCGCCACTCTGTCGCCGCCCTGTCGCTTCCCTGTTGCCCTCCTGTCGCACCTCCCCTGCCGCCTTCCTGTCGCCTGTCTGTCGCTTCTTGTCGCTTCCCTGCCGCTTTCCTGCCGCTTTCCTGTTGTTTTCCTGTCGCCACCCTGTCGTCTTCCTGTCGCCACCCTGTCGCCTTCCTGTCGCTCCCTGACGCATTTTGCCGTCGCCTGCCTCGCGTGGCCCGAATCTAATGTCACACGGTCCGCGTCCGAACCTCTCCAACAGGCACAAAGTCAACTGCAACAGCTCCTGGGCCCGCAACCCTGTACAGCCATTTTCCCCTGCCCAGTTGCACTCTCGTACGAGGTGACCCAAGTGCAACAGCAATGGGAACCTTTCTGACAACCAACACAACACTGTGTTTGCCAATACTGCTATGTTGGCTTGCGCTGTATCACAACCACTGATTGCAAGTGCAGCCTGTGCCTTGCGACGATACGGGCGTAGTATCCTGGGTGTCGCAAGCATCAGTGCAGCAATAGTCTCTTCCATAACTATCAGTTTTGTGTATAATAGTATCCTTGAACCAGGGCGTAGCTGGCCTTTGGGTACGTAAGTGCACCGTCACCCTTAAGCTGACCGTGCGTCACAAAACTGATTCCACTGATCGCGCTGCCGCTGATTGCGCTGATTTCGCTTCTGCGTGCCACCTCCGCAGCTTCCGCAGATTGTAAGTCAGCTTTTTCCGAATTTTTTCAGTGATGCTCATACTGTTAGATCACTAATCACTAAAGCCGTCCAAATGGAAAATAATACAGTGCCGCAGCTGCCGTCAAGAGGTTTGGGTACTAGTGCTGCCCGAAAAAGGTCAAAACTGCATTGAGAATGGTATGGGGAAACAATTCAACTTCCTTTCCTTGCTTGGATGTGCCTTGGTGTCATGCATTCAACCAAACTACCTGATTTGTGGGCAAAAATCACTTGTGTTTGGTTTTTGTAAGTGAAATCAGCTTCCGTCTAGAGGTTTCGGTACTAGGGTGCGCCCCGAAAGGTCAAAAACGCATTGAGAATGGTATGGGTAAATAATGATCGCAAGTCGGAAGGATACAGGCATTAAGTAAAAACAGTGAAAAATGTTCTGAAATAGAAGTGGAATCAGTGCAAGCAGTGGAAAAAGATGGGTTGCCAAGAGGTGCCATCCCGGTTGTGCTAATGCGGAATTTCGCTGTGGGGAACACTTATACGATAATAATTTATGTCCAAGGTGGCAAGTTAGAAGGAAGTGAAATCAGTGAAAAAAGTTCTGAAAAAGAAGTGAAATCAGTTTTGTGACGAAGGGTCAGCTTAGGGATGATGGTGTTAGAATGGTCTAGAACACCCGAAAAGTGTGTGTAACAACAAACTTGTAGGCGTGCCACACACTGTAAACTACAGGTATGTGCCGCAGGTAGGCACGCATCATACATCGTTGGTGTTTTGCCCCATACAACAGTTTTAGTATCCTGAAGTGTATGTTTTCGTCAACCAACAGCGGTAAAACCCTGTTTGTTTGTTGTGCTGTGTCGTTCGCAAACTGCAACAAGTTTAACAGACCTACACCACCTGTTACCTTCTCCTTCGACAGGGCAAACGGGCGCCACACTGGTGCCTGCACAAGTGTTGTATCCCTCCCCACATCCAACTGTGCCCTCACATTTCTGGCATATAGGACACAACCATCCGCATATCCCATGGCACGCAGAGTCTGGGAGATTCTCCTTTCCCGCTGTTGCAGAGGCAGCGCAGCTGTCGTTATCCGTGCTGCCAGGTCCTCAATGGCTGGGTCTTCTTCCCTGTACGTTGGTCTTTGCTTTAGCTGAAGTACTGCCATTGCTGTATAGTCTTGCGACCGGTCACTTTCGTCGGGGTGTGCTTTGTATTGTGCCCAGTACGAGTTGTCGATCCTTAGCAAGCAACACGATGCAAGCACCAATGCCCACGTTGCTCTGAATGCTGCTGCTGCCTCTTCGTCCACCGTATTTGCAGTGGAGTGTGCTTCCCAAATTTAACTTTGGTTCGTCTTTCTGTTTGTGTCAGGTACCTTGTTGTGTTTCCTGGTTTCTTTCTGTCTGGTACTGCGCGTTGAGGCATCAACAGGTACAGGTTCGAGCCGTTTTGTCGCAAAATTTGCACCCAGCGCTTGTCCTACTGCATTTTAGCCTTCGTTAACCTGTGTCGCCTTCTTTTGCCGAACCTGAGTCGCTGTGCAAATATCAACACTAGATAGGTAGGTAGGTAGATCAAGTCGGGACTGGGGTTGCCCCCGAAGGGGGTCTTACCAAGGGGCTTTGGGTCACCCACCCACGGCCCTACGTCACGTGCCCCCACAGAGCGGCTCGTCCATGTGTGAGAAGGGCTCTGTCGCCGCCAGCAATAACCTCCATTGGTTCCTGCCCAGTGAGGTAGGGCCAGCCCCGAGACCCCATGAGGACCATCCCGTCCAGCATGGCCGGCACATGGCACCCAGGACACACCCTCTACCGCTTGTGGTGGTGGGCCCAACAGAGGTAGCAGCACACCAGGGAATTGTTAAAATTCACCTACGGCTCAAATCGTTTTACAAACCGATTTGAGTCGTAGGTGAAGTTTTGAAGGAATGGTCAGCGCCATGGAGGTTCCACCTGGATGACCGGCAACTGGCGGACCTCATCTTGCCCTAAGACCGGGACGCCCAACGGCCCGCCACGGACAACTTGTGTCGCGTCCCCGCGATCCACCAGTTCCGAGCATTGACGGCGGGATGAGTGTCACCCGCCATCCACATGGAGGACGAAGCACGAGCAGCACATACGGCCCTCATTAGCGACATCTTTGCCGCCCTCCACACCGCCCTCGTCAGGCATCCGGTTGATCCTGATGCCTTGACTTTCCGGATGCCCTGACCGACGACGGGCCACGACCCAGGCCCCCCCCCTGACACTCGGATCACCAAGACCGCTACCTTACTGCAACAGCCATCACACCACCACAAGGACCGACCGACGAGACCACCAGCCCGCCCGCCCACCAGGGTGGGGCACCGATGTGGCACCATTGGGACCACCTCTACAGAACCCTACCCACTGCGCGCCGAAGCCTCCGATGTTTAGGTGCGGTGCATACCCGTGTGATGCCGGTGATGACCAAATCGCCATGGTGTGTACCAGGAGGTTCCAAGGGGTCCCAAGACGCATCCAACGCACCCGTCACGTACACTGGTCAGGCAATCTGCAGCCCGGGGGCGCCAAGAATGCTATACGGGACTACACACGACACACGGTGCGCATTGGACCCCCGAGCCCGCTGGAACGTCGCCAAGAGCCAGACGGTGCAAGGGACGCGCGAATCACCGCAAAGTTCCCCTCCAGAGTGCTGATTTGGATGAGGCGCTCCCTTGAAGGGCCAAAATGTTAACGCCACGGCGAGGTGAAGCGCCACACCCCGATATGCTGCCGGACGCTGGGACGTGGGGCCCATCGCGCGAGTGCACCTGGAACACCGCCAAGGTGAGCCAGCGCATTGCCCGGTAGCCAGGCCCCCCCCTTTGTCCGGACGAGGTCGGATGCAGAGCCCAGAAAAGGGGACGCCAGGAACCCGACGAGCCACACACCCACTGACCCACCGACCCCGCCACCGACGCTAAGGAAAGCTACATTGGACGGTTGTCCGCACGCGTAACCTTCAGGAACGATATCCGCTGGGACGTAGTAACAAAGACCAAGTAAGCCAGGGATATGGGGGCGTCAGGCTCCACAGGGCCGTTGACCGGAGCAATACCGGCCCAACGTATCCTACGGCCCTAAGGCCCTAAGAAGCCGGCGGGACAGAGCCAGGGCTGCACGGAACATGCGGACGGATGCCAGAGGGGCACAAACAAGTATGAGGGAACAACAAAACCCAGGACTCCAGAGGACGGGAGGAACACGCCAGGTAGCACCAAGCACCACGCGCACCAGGTGCCCCGGGACTCCCCTGGGGAGCATGGGGGACACAGACCGGGGGGGCATTGCCACTGACGGTGTTGTACATACGCTGCAAAAGCATGAGGACAAGGGGACGACGACGCCGACACAGATCAAGTGCAGCGAGATATGCAGTTGTGCATGCACAGAGGGCAGGAGGGCAGGGGCAAGCAGATCGGTACTTTCTTGGCAAAGAGCAACCGCAGCAAGCAACGGTGCTTTCACCATACACGGACCGCCATGGGCAATGGGACAACCACCACCGCACCCGGGGCCAGCCGGCGCGGCCCCATGGGCAACCACCGGCTGCAACGTGGTGGGCCCACCAACGGGCACAAGGACCGCCAGATGGGTGCCAAAACTATACGCCAACCACGCCACTACAGGAAACCTACCGCTAACAGACCACACACGAACTAACTACCAACACCAAAGACCCACCAAAACAAGCACGCCGACGCCGGTGGCATTACGACAGGCCCGACGCCAAACCAGCCGACCATACGGCGACTGGCACCGCCAGGCAACAACTACACTGCTACAGTAATAGCAACCCGACCAGAAACAGACCACAAGCAAACTGGCCAACACCGAACAAGCCGGGCATGCAAGGGTCAAAACGAGAACGGCGTCCCCAGGGTTGCCGACACCATGGTGCGCCACGCCCACCGACGACCACACCGACGAACACAATAACACACCGCAGCCCCAGAATTATAAAACGGACAAACCAGAGACAACGACCTACTGCGAACCCCCGGCCCCCCGGGAGAGCGCAAGCTGGAGCGAGTCAGGAGGCGGGAGTACGCGTCACGGCATGCGAGCCCCGTAGCACGTGCTTCTTCAAGTCGTCTCAGGCCTACTGAAAACCAACCCAGGTGGGGGTGCCTGCAGGACAAGGCCTCTGGCCTGGCCGGTGGCCCCTGGGCCCCGGAATCCGTAGGTTGATGAGGAAGTGCGATGGGGCCCACCCCCAGGTATCATCCGCCCAAAGGAGAGAAATGTTAGACCTCAGTCGAAGATGGTTTGAGCAGGGGTGTGGGGCCATCCGGCAGGTCCATGTCCCTGGGGAGCATGGAGTCCACGGCATCCAAGTCCCAGCGGCGTTCCAGTGGTCGTGGCGTTATCCTCACCTGGTAGTAGTGGCCGCTTTCCAACACCACCATGGCCACGGTACTGGGGGTGTCTCGCGCCGCAGGTTCCGCGTGTGCCTCCGGCCCCACCGTTTGCGCGTATCGCTCCATCATGGTCCGGAGGTTCTGCCCCCTCTCCCTTGCTATTTTGCTTTCCCAGTACGCGGGGCCATTGTAAGGTGGGATGTTGATTGCCTCGGCGCTCAGTTGCGGCGCGGCTCGCGTCCGGCCTGCGGGGCTTGGTGCAGGTCGGGGCTCGGTCGGTGGGGCAATGAATGTGTGTGCCGAGGCGAGGTGCGCGACCCATATCCGCTGCTGGTCCGGCTGCTGGTAGTTGAACCACCAGATCCACACCTCGATGAGGTCGTCAGAAGCTGGAGCTGCCGCACACAGATGTTGGTAGCTCCATGTGGGAGTAGGGCCGTCGCGAAGCGCCGGTCGGTGCGGATGCCGTCGAAATGCGCCCGGAGCGCGTCCGGGAGGTTGTGCGAGGGCGTTCTGTGGTAGATGTCGTCTGCCCTCCGTAGTCCCTCCAGGTCGAGGGGGTCCCCCGAGTGCGGCGCCCTGGGGGGTGGGGGGGGGCATGATTTCCCTGTCCCGGACCGCAAGGGTGCCGGGCGATGGACTGTCCCCTGACACGCCGTTGTCGGGTTCCTTGTACATGTCTTCCACGGAAGGCCGGGGCCGTGTGGGTGCCGGGCTGAAGCATGCGTTAGGGGATAGGGTGGTCTCAGAGGTCTACGTGTCCTGGCTTTCCGTCATCGCTGCACCGGTGTCTGGCGTCGCGTCGCCGGGGCTGTAGTGCTGGTGCAGCACTGAGCCCGCGGATCGTGCTTGCCTTGCGGCCAGGGTGGGGATTTTGGCGCGTGCGGCGTCAGGGTTGCTGAGCGGGACCTATGTAGCCACGGCCCGTGGTGTCGTAGTCACACTGACTGCCCTGGCCCGCGTTTCGCAGTATTGTGCCCCCCCTGTTGCGTACCCCGGTGTGTGTGGTGGCCTGAGCAGGCACGGTGGCCGCTTGTACACCGCTGTTGTGGGTCTGTTGTGCGGCCGCCGTCACGCGAGGGGTGTACTGATGGTGCTGGGATCGATGCCGCCGTGTGTGGGGCCGCCGGTGGTCCGTGTGGCCTTGGTGTAGTGCCACCCGTCCACGTGTGCGAGGGGGCGGCGGAAGAGCTGGACACAGCGGCCTCTGCCCCGTTGGTGTGTACGTTCAGCGCCACCTGGCGCGCTCGTTCGGTCGGAGGGAGAATGGTGGGGATTTGTGTTCAGTCCGTCCGGGGCCTTTTGCCCTGTTGCTGGGGCTCGGCTGTGGGTAAAATTTGCCGCCCTTGTCTCGCGCCGGGTTTGTCCCGGCGGTTGTCGGCGTCAGCACGATGGTCACCGGCCGCGGTGCTGAGGGCGGCGTGCGGCTTTGGCGTCGGATGCCAACCGACTCCCTGGTTCTCCGCGGCGGCTTCGGTGTTCGCGGGGTGCGGTGTCCGGTTTCTGTTTCCGTGGTGGGTTGATCGCCTTGGTCTGGCCGGGAGTGGGTGAATGTGCGGAGTGGGTTGGTTGTGGATTGCATGGCGGCACCACGTCGCGGGGTCGTCTGTGTGGGCTCTGCCAGTCGCTGGTGCGTGCTATCTGCCTCGGAAGCCGCTGGGTCGTAGGGGATCGTAGGCGCTGGTGCCCCGTGGCCCTACCCGGGGCGGGTGGCCCCCGGGAAGGTAGGTAGGTAGGTCGATTCGGGACTGGGGTTGCCCCGCGGGGGGGTCTTACCATGGGGCTTTTGCTCACCCACCCACGGCCCTACTGCACGTGCCCCCACAAAGCGGCTCCCCCACATGGGGGAAGGGCGAGGTCGCCGCGAGCAGTACCCTACAGCGGGTTCTGCCCAGAGAGGTAACCCATGTTCGACCGAAGTCTCACATTCCTCTCCTTCGGGCGGATGACACGTGGTGGAGGGTCCCATCGCACATCCTCATCAAACTCCGGATTCTGGGGCCCAGGGAGCCAGGCCAAAGGCCCTGTCTTGCAGGCACCCCTACCTGGGTTGGTTTTCAGTAGGCGTGAGGCGACTTGAAGAAGCACGTGCTACGGGACTCGCATGCTGTGGCGCACACTCATGCCTCCTGACTCGGTCGAGCTGGCGCTCTCCCAGGGGTCGGGGGTTCGAAGTAGGCCGTTGTGGTTGGTTGGTCGGTCGTTTAACGGTTCAGCGTAGTTTGGTAATGTTGGTTGGCCGGTTGCGTGATGGTAGAGTCACGGTTTTGTTCGCGGACATGGTTGTCGGCGGGTGTGGCGCACAACGGAGCCGCCAACCCGATGGACGCCGTTCCCATTTTGACCCGTGCATGCCTGGCTGGTTCGGTGTTTGCCGGCTTGCGTGTGGTCTGTTTACGGTCAAGTGGCGGCTGCAGCTGCGGTGTGGTCGGTGCGCGGTTGTCTTGGCCGCCTTATGGTCGGCTTGGTCTGCGGGGGTTTCGTCGCGCTGCTGCCGGTGGTCGTATCGCCGAATGTTGTTTATGCAGCCGGCACGTCCGTGTCGGCGCTGGTTAGTTGCGTCTTGGTTGGTCCAAGTGCGGCGTAGTGCGGCTTGTCAGTGCTGGTTGGCCGCGTTTGTAATGGTAGAGTTGTGGTGTTCTGTCGGGTTACTGGGCATGGTCGCCATTGAGCGTGGCGCACCACGGTGCCGCCATCCCGTTGGGCACCGTTCCCGTATCGACCCGTGCAAGCCTGGCTGGTTTGGTGTTGGCCGGCTTGTGTGTGGTCTGTTTGCGGTCATGTGGCGGCTGCAGCTGCGGTGTGGTTGGTGCGGGGTTGTCGTGGCCGCCTCATGGTCAGCTGGCTCCATGTGGCTTCCGTCGCGCCGCTGCCGGTGGTCTTATCGTCAAATCCTGCCCGTGTAGCCAGCATGTTCGTGTCTGTGTCGGTTAGTTGCGTCTTGGTTTGTGCAAGTGTCGTGTAGTGTAGTTTGTGAACGTTGGTTGGCCGCGTCCGCAGTGGTAGAGTTACGGTGTTCTTCTGTGTTTGTGGCCATGGTGGTCGGTGGGTGCGGCTCGCCACAGTGTCGCCAGCCCGTTGGACGTCGTTCTCGTACCGGCCCATGCACGCCCGGCCAATTTTTGTGTTGGCCGGCGTGTGTGCGGTCTGTTTATGGTCACGTCGTGTTCGCTGTAGCGGTTTTGTTGGTGTGCGGTCGTGTTAGTCACCTCTTGGTGGTGGGGACGTGGGGTCCGGATCGTCCAGATGTTGTGTCGGATCAGGGCCTCTCGGATGCGAAGGGCCGCCCTGTGGTGCCACAACCAATGCAGCCTGTCTAGGTTGTCTGGGGTATAGGCCCCATGTGCGCCATAAGGCGGGTGGCTACATATTGCCACTGGCTGGGGTGTTCCATGGTGGGGAGCGGGGAGTGTCGCTCTTCACGTTGGTCAAAGATGACGTCCGCCAAAGTGCGGGTGCCGTTCATGATGTGGTGTATGTCCATGAGGACCCAATCGGGTCCGGACCTGGAGGGTGAGCTGCTCCACATTGGAGGTCCGGGGGAGCCACAGGTCCAGGTCAAGGGCCGCCGCGCGGTCCGCCTCCGCGCTGGGGCGCTGGGCATCCCCTTCCGACTGTGCATAGTCCAGGCTCCTCTGTCCCCAACTTTGGGCCACCGTCGGAATATCCGCTCTGTCGGCCCACTGATGGTGCCGGTAGCTGTTGTCGTCCGGACCCCATGAATCGGCGCGTCCTATGCGCGTGGGTGTTGACTAGCAACCTGCATGGGCCGTCCTCCTGCATGTTCGTACCCCGTGGTGCTGGTCTGGACGCGGCCACCGGCCCCAAGGTGGCATAGTTGCGGCAAAGATGCCCCTGGTGGGACGCGGAGGCAAGGTCCTGTGTAGGGCCAGCGAGCTCCCTGTGTGGCGCCGTGTGCCTGGATGCGGATGTGGTTACCGGCCCCGTGGTGGGGGCCCCGTCCGGACAGGATGCAATGAATGGGGCGAAGGACTCATCGTCGTAGAGGTGCTCGTCCGTGTGCGGTTCCTGGCCTGCCATCGGTGCGGTCTCGTTGCACATGGACGCCAGGATATCCTCCGTCTCCGGGGCTCTGGGCGGTGGACCGCCGTGCATCCCCTCTCGTGCCGGGCTTGTGGTGGCACCGGAATTAACAAGTTCCTCCGCGGTCGCGGGTTGCGGTTGGTTGGCGTCGCCAGCGGCCCCCTCCGTCCGTTCCTCATGCACCACAACCGGGGGATCGTCGGCTGTGTGCGCGGTTCCTTGTCCTCCAGCATCCGTGTGCCCGGTGCCCTCTGTTGTCTGGACGGCACATGTCTCTGCCTCCGGCTGGCTGGTCACCTGCGGACAGGGTGCCCCCCCCGCGGCGTGCGCTGTTCCCGGGGAGGCCGGGGCGCTGCCCGGGCGTGGGACCCTGGGTCCGCAGGGGCGCTGCGGTGGGCGCTGTCACCCATGGCCGTGGATGGTGTCAGCGGTTTCCCCCGCGTGCGCCCCGGGAATAGGGTGCTGGGGGTCCCTGGGTCTGTCCTCATCCATGTTTTGCCGGCCAGTCCCCGGTGTTTCATTGCTGAATCTTCTCAAATTTTTTTGTTCGTCCGTGTCATAGTGCATTGGATCTCTATCAAATTTATCTATTGCCTCCGCGGACATGACGGCCAGTTGCTCGGCGCGCCGCGAGTCCGGTCCTTCGCGGCTGTTGCCCTCTGCCGTCTTCTGGGGCCCAGCCCCAGCGTTTTCGGTGGGGATACCCCGTAGCGGGCTGGCTGCTGATGTGGGTAGTGCACCTGTGTCAGCCGTGGCCCGTGCCTCCGAGTGAGTTTCCGGGTCATGTGGTCCCGATGGTGTGCAGCTCGCGGTGTTGTTGACTGCCCGCGTCCTGTCTGCGGTTGGCACGTCAGTCGGTCCAGCCGAGGTTGCCTGGTGGCGCGCCCCTCCCAGGCCTTGAGCCAGTGTTGGTCCCTGCGATTGTGGCATCCTGGGTTGGGGACCGTGTCGCTGCGTCCGCGTTGGTGCACCGGCTTGCGGGGTGGTGGCGCGCGCCGGCGCAGGGGTCGGGGCCGGGCCTGGGGCCAGGGCATGACAGGTGTACAGGTGCCGTCGGCTCGGCCGGTGAGTCACAGCGTCGGCAGGTTTCCAGGTCAGTCTGCGCTGGGGTCAGGGGATGATGCCGCCCGTGGGCCGGTGTTGGGTTGCGAGGGGCTTGGTGTCCCGTGGGGCTTGGGGTGGCCGTTGCTTGCGGGTTTGTGGCGCCAGGGGGTTCCTCAGGACGCGCGCAGGCGTTGGGCTACGTTGCCGCCGTCGCGTTGTGCTGAGTGCTCCCCCTCTCGGTGGAAGGCGCGAGATTGCCTCGGTCCCCGGTGGGTGCCCCCTGAGGTGGTGCGCTGGTGGAGTCCCGGCGATGCTCTGGTGTTGGTGGGTAGCGTTGTGCCGCCCGCTTGGCCGCACATTCTTGCCGGGGGGTCGGTGGGTCGGCGCGTGATGGTACCAGAGCCCTTGTGGCCCCGGCTGTGCTCTGCCGCCTCAGCTGGGTCCGGATACACGCACTGGACGAGCTGGGGTTCCGGTGGTGCTGGTCTCGCCGAGGGAGTGTGCTAGGGTCGGATACACCTGGTGGGCTTGGAGTGCTGGAGCTTGACCAGTAGTGTGCCAGGGCCTCGACGCTTTGGGCTGCCTGGGCCATGGCCGCGTTTCCATAGGTGCCCGGCTGTCCTAGGGGGAAGGGTGGCTGATGGGCCCGTTCGACCACAGGACTTAACCACTCGGGAACGGTGATCTGTCTCAACGTCAACCACGCCGCCGTGACCCTGAAGATGGTGTCGCCAGGGCGCAGGCCTCCACTGCGGAAGAAGAGGTCTCTACACTCTTGGCCGTGGGGGCTTCGGGCAAGCCCCATGGCCCACTCCACATCCCCCACCTGCCACCAGAAGGCGGAGGGGAGGCGGATGGAGAGGGCGACGGTGACGACCCTGTAGTTCTCAACGTTCATGGTGGTCAGGCCCCAGGTACTCGGTAGCTAGCCGGGGAGGGATAGGCTGCCCTGCGACACCGTGTCGGGGGGCTCGTGGTCTGGGGGGTAGTTTGTGGGGTTTTTGACTGCTGGTACCTGCCAGCGCGCCAGTCGCCAGGAGGGGCGGGCCAGTGGTGGCGTCGTGCTCTCCAGCATCTCCAGCCACTCGACATCTGGGCTGTCCTCGCCGCCGATGTTGTTGTGAGGGGCGCAGATGATCTGGGTGGCCCGCATCCCGATCGTGGCCAGCGAGAGGTCCTTGTCTTGGGTATCTTTGGGGAGCGGACCTCTGCACAGGGGGTGCCGTTGCCTGCAGATGGGGCACTGGTTAAATGTCAACACTAGCTGGGCCGCAAGGTTGGTTCGTTTCAATCCGTTCCATAGGTCAAAAGCTGTTTGGTATGCTGATTCTGCAGTGCGGACCTCTCTTAGTGCTGCTGCTCCGTTGCTTGCATTCGATGTGTTGCTGGTTTTCTGGCGCGAAGTGGCATTTTCTGTATTTCTGCGTTAAATTAAATTGTCGCACATTTTGAAATTGTTTCAATTCACCTTTCGCACAGCGTAATTTAAAAACAGCGTAACTGAAAACATGTCGCCTTTTCCTGTCGTCATTACTAGTGGGCATGCTGCCGTCGCAATTTGCACTTCCTATCTGCGTGCGCTCCGGTGGCAGTACCCGAAAACCGTTTTACCGAACACAATGCCATGTTGCATTTTCTTCCTTAATCCCAGTTGAAAAAAGAAAACCCTATCCTTCGAGCAGCGAAGGCTACGGCAGCATTAAAGCTAGACGCGTCTGCAATTGACTGGCTGTTGAAAAAAAGAGAATCATTCCCCTGCCCTCCATGATTACAACAGACAGTACGACGAAGGCTACCGATGTATAATCGACAGTCACCAGTGGCAGCCTTGAAAGGGAATGTGAATGCCGCCGTGGCCTGACCTGCTCGCTTTTTCATTTCCTTGTGTGGCTTGAGTGCGCCTGGTCTCAGGCACCGATTGTTTCCATTCGACAATGTTGTGCACCGTTCAATACGTGACCAACGCTGCGTCCGCAGACACATACTCCACAAAAATAAAATGTGTTTTGTTTGGTTAGTATGGTACTGCACCTGTAGTCTTACCAGTCATACTCCCTCCAGAAAACATTACATTACTTGATCAAAGTGCGCCAGGCCTCGCGCACTCCAGACGCTGAAACTTGTATTTTATTTGTACTGTAGCGTACACATGATGTACCGAACGTGGGAAGTCTACCTGTCATATACTTTCAATGCTGCTTCGTCAATACACTGTGAGTTTTAGTAACGTGTGAAAGATGTCTACTTCCATGTACCTCCAGTCATTGCTGTTTGTATTGTTCCATATCAAACTCTACTTCGAATCTCTTGAGTGCCTGAGGCCTTGCGCACTCAGAGCACCGTATAATATGTAAATTTGCCCATTTTCGAACACTGAGTTGCATAAGGCCTAAAACACAATTCATTTCACATTGCCCAAGAATACCATCACCGCATATCCAGAAAACAAATTATGCCGTGTTGTGAACCGTTCCTTTTCCGCGCGTTTGATGCGCGAAACAGGGTGCAGTTTGCGTGGGCTAAGGGAGAGCTGCGCAGACTTAGCGTGCAGATGCAAAGTTGACAGCAGAGGAGTCGAGTGGTTTTTTGAATGAGAAGTTGCACCCTGCTCTGTCACGAGTGAACATTAAAGCCCAACACGTGTACAACCAAGATGAGAGGGGTTACTTTAAAAGTTTTTTGGTAAGTATTGGGAACGTCTGGTCCCGCAAGGGAAGGAGGTGGGTTGCAAGGAGGCGTCAGAACGATCCTACCCTCATAACAGCAACGGTATGCGTGTCAGCAACAAAAAAAACAGTAATACCAGCCCTGTTCCGGACAGAGAAAACGGTGTCTGGCCGCCTTTTTTAAAAAGAGACTTGCCCTGTGTTGATAAAGGCCACTCACGGTGACAGCAAAAAGCCACAGCCAAAAAACAGCCTCCGGCAGTAACACCCAGGCTCAAGACGACAAGAAGAAACGGAGGGATACCAAAGGGGGCTGATCTGATGCTGCCGCTGGCATGGAGTGGGTGAGAGAAGTGTTCGTAGCAGAGCTGCACCCAAAACAATATGAGTATGGCTGTGTAGTTTTGATCGTACACGGCTCAAAGACCTACATCACCCTGTGAAATATAGCTGAATGCAAAGAACTTGGAGTAGAGGTGGTAGTCCTGGAAGCCCATTCCACTGAAGTCATATAGACCCTAGACCGAACAGTTTTCAGTGCCCTAATAAGGGCTTCCACGCGTTCAGAGAGGGAACAACAGAGGGAGTGCAGAGGAAAGGCAGCCAGCCCTGCCTGATGTGTTGAGTTGTGGACAAAAGCTTTTTTCGAAGCAGTGACCCGGCAAATTATACTGAGTGGAATCAAATGGGGTGGCTTCAGCCCTTTTGATCCAGCATGTTTTTTTTAGCACATACCCCTTACCCGATCAAAAAAACGTGAACCCGCCACACCCTCCACAGTGGGGTGCCCTGCAAGTCCTCGAAGCCCTGCCATTCCTCTCAGCCCTGCAAGTCCTGTCAGCAGGTCCAACAGCCAGCTGAAAAGAAGCAACAGCACCAAAGGTGATGCTGGCGTGAAGTGCACATCGATAGGTATCAACCAAGCCACCAAAAATGGTCCATGGAACCTGCCCTTTTGGGGGGTTTGTGACTTCTGAGACCTTCATTGAAGCTGCCGGTCAAGCATAGGAATAAGATTCAGAATTGGTTTTACCAATTAATCGAAAAACCTCATTAATTGGATTAATCAAATCGATACGGCAAATAATCGGTAAAACCGATTATTTTGAAAACTACTACAAACCAATTAACCGGGCCTGTCATTTTTAACTAAGAAACATTTCACTCATACACCACGTCATTTTTTTTAGTCTAGAAAAGGGGACTTTGCAACATCAAAGGCACGTTGAGATAAATTTCAAAAGTGTTACACATCCATGAACTTTTTCTTGCAGGTTGTTGACCATCTTCTGAAGGTTGAGAGGTGTTGGTCAATACTTGGCTATCTCAGAAATATTAATTCAAAAAAACGTATAATTTTCATGACCTGGAATTGGAATAATTGGTGATTTTGTGCGAAATGATTCAAAATTATTGCTTATTTTTGCATGAAACCAATTCCGAACCTTACACAAGAACAAAAACAAAAGGCCGCACCCAAAGGGATACTGGGACACCGGATCATTTCAAAATACCAGCAAGAATGCACCCACAGAAGCAGCATCAAAACCAGCTGCGAAAAGAAGAAGGCTGCAGACAGATGCGTGCCCCCCCCCCCAAGACCCCTTTCAGGCAGCATGTCAGGACCGCACGGACGATGCGGATAAGTTTGACTTGTATCTGACATATGACAGTGCTCTCTAAAATTGTGTTACTCAACGCATGACCAGAGGTCGTGAGATGACTAATCAACAAAAAAGGTCAGTCGAATTTTATGTGCCATACTTATGGGATGGGGTGTTATGCATGTGTGACAACAATTTTCCATTTTAAACTTCCTGCTTCTTGAAACTCTTCTGGGCAGTACTCAAGGTAGAAAATGTTTTTGCGCACCAATGACAAATTAAATAAAGGATGCAAAACAGTAGAACAGTGACCAATAGCCATGCATGGGCCATGCTACACGTTTCTTAAAATTTTTGGAAAAAAGTTCAAAACCATTCCCTTCAGAAAAAAATTCAAAACAGGTACTTGCACCCTCATCAAAAGGACACCCCGGCTCCAAAAAAAGCAGGACCTTCCGTACCCAGTCATAGGAAGGGAATATAAACAATAGTTCATGGTCCCAAGATATCACGGCACTCATTAAACTACTTCTTGTTGCGAAAATTCTCAATGTATATGTGGTGGCATAGGAATTGGTCACTGTTATAGTTATCGGTCAGTTTACCTTACGCGTTTGGCTTCCTTTTCGGCCACAGCAGGTTCATTGCTTAGCAATTTTTTCGCAATATGACTTCCAAGAATTCCATCAACGTAGACCATCGACGGTCGGTGACCACGTGCACCATATTTGCATGCGGCTCAGAAGGGTTGGCCGCAGGAATGCCGGCAGGAGAGTCTCCAATTGCGGAGTTGGACCGCTAGCCTACAGACTGCTCCTTGGAAGGTGGCAATAGTTTTGGACGGGTGAAAAGACCTTCCGTGAAGGCATTCCATCGTGCAATTTTAACCTGGCGAGACGAACTACACCGCATTGTTTGCAGGCAGCAATTCAATGCAAGCCGCTCTTTCTTGAAAGCAGGCCCCAGTAGGTTCTAGGACAGAGCTCTTCGAAAGTTGGGGAAGACCTACAGCGGTTCAAAAGACAATGGTCGCGCGCGCTGCCGTCTGGTGACAGAACGAAAGAAAAAGATAGGTAAACTACGACGAAATAAATTTCTAAATAGCTGGAAATAGAATTCAAAAGCATAAAAAGGGGCTAGGCAAAAAAGCGCGCAGCGAAACGCGTTAAAGCGCGACCGAAAAATTTTAGGCCTGAAATAGGTGAATAGTTAACACCCTAAAAAACCGTAGCGAACGTAGGAGTAGAAAGCAGTGCCCCTCGCCCTCTAACATGCCGTATAGGTAAAGAAAAACGCTGCGCGAGCAGCACGTAAAAAGTGAAAAAGGTTTTTCTAAGACGCCACGCCCTCCGTCTCGCACCCTCTCGCTTTATTTTCTTCTTCGTGTACCTCCCCTTGCTGTTACCGCCCCAGTCTCGCCGTTTTCGCGTTCCGTCACGCTGCAGACTGCAAACCAAGCGCACCAAGGAAAAGGACTCTATCAAAGTGCCGCAACAATAACTCCGTCCAGCAACAAGCACGAGTACAAGCCCAAGTACGTCAAGAACGACGGATAACACGTAAGTTGCCAAAAAATACCTGGTCTTGCTGCTCGCGGGTGTGTTGAGTTGAGTATAATTTCATTTTATTTCAAGAGGGGGGGGGGGTTTACTGTTTTTGAAGCGGTTTTTAACGGAAAAAAGAAAAGACAGGCACAAATAGCCCCGGAAAAGACAGCACAGCACCACACGACAGCACGGCACAACACGACAGCACAGCACCAAAAAACACGAGACATTGGAGCAGGGCACCACAGCAAACCACACCAACCAAAGGGAAGCAGGCCACGCGGCCAGACAGGGACACCGGAGCCGAAACACGCCACCAGAAGGCACCCACGGGCAACCACACCGAGCACCACACCACATAACACCACAGGAAACAGCACAACGCACAGCAAGGCACCACAGCACCAGGCGCCAGAAACAGCGCAGACCACACGAACAGCACAACGCAAGCGCACCAGCACAACGCAGCACAGCACCGCACAGAGCAGAGGAGAAAGGGGACGCACAGCAGGACGCCCCAGGACACACACAGCACAGAGCACAGTGGCGAACAACAGCACACACCAACACACCACGACAGAACACACACAGCAAACTGGAAACAGCACAAAACACAGCACCGGCAAGCACACGACCCCAGGGGGACGGGCAGCGCCATAGGGCACGAGACAGCAAGCAGCGGCACCAAACGAGCAAAACAAAACAACACAGCACAGAACAGCACAACGCCGGGCGGAACAACATGCATTAACGCGGCGCCGCACAGCACCGAGGGACGCAGCACAGCACAGGACATGGCAACGCGGACCAAAACCAGACAGCAAACCACAACGCGAACAACGCAGCCGGACGAAACGACCAGAGACACAACGCAACACGAAGCAGCAGCCAACAGCACAGCACAACACACAAAGAGCAGCCCCAAAGAACACCGCACAGCGCGCAGCAGCCCAAAACAACGCAAGGGCGGGCGGAAACAAACAACAAACCAAGCGGGCCGCGGCGAAAAGCGGAAGAAAAAAAAACCAGGGGGGGAGGGCGGGGGAAGGGGCCACACAGCGCCAAGGCCCAGGACCACCGGGGCAGGAAACCACAGAATGCAAGCGACAGCGGGGGCGCAGAAGGAGGAGAGAAAAAAAACCCGGGGGGGCAGGGCGCGGGAAGGCGCCACACGGCACCAAGGCCTAGGATGTCCGCCGCCACAAACCACTACAGGCAAGAGACAGCGGGGACGCAAAGAGAGGAAGAGAAAAAAAACAGGGGGGGGGAGCGGGGGGGGGGGCCACATGGCGCCAAGGCCAAAGACACCTGGAGCCGCAAACCACAGAAAGCAAGAGACAGCGGGGGCGCAAAGAGAGGAAGGAAAAGAAACCAAAACAAAAAGGGGGAGGCCGGTGGAAGGGGCCACACAGCACCAAGGCCCAGGACAGCCGGCGCCGAAAACCACAGAAAGCAAGAGACAGCGGGGGCGCAGTAGGAGGAAAGAAAAAAAAACAAACCAGGAGGGGAGGGTGGGGGAAGGGGCCACAGAGCGCCAAGGCCCAGGACACCCAGGGCCGGGAACTACGGAAAGCAGGAGACAGCCGGGGTGCAGAAGGAGGAAGGAAAAATACCCAGGGAGGGGAGGGTGGGGGAAGGGGCCACGAAGCGCCAAGGCCCAGGACACCCGGGGCCGGAAACCACGGAAAGCACAAGACAGCAGAGCGCACAGGGAGGAAGGAAAAAACAAACAAACAAACAAAACGACAAAGGCAAACACAAGGACAAGAAAGGGGCAACCCCAGCCCGGAGGGGGCCGAGCAAAGGAGAAGGACAAAGCGGCCAAAGGAAAGGTGAGGCGCACCAAAATGCGCCCGGGATGCCGGCCCGCCCGACCCGGCCAAGTAGAGCATGCACACACACACACACGCACGGGACCCGGGTGTGGCGTCCTTCGACCCGAAATGGGCGGTGTCGGCATCCACACAAAATAGCTCCGGTGCACTGGCCGAGTCCCCCGTCGAAAGACGGGCGGTACCGGAAACCAGACGCGTCGGTGACCAGGTCCACACACGCAAACCACCGCAGCGCACGCAGCCGGAGACCGACGCCGGAGGGACCCGCCACGGACAACCCCATCGCAGTGCCCCAAACGGGTACGACACGGAGCGAGCCCAGCGCCCCTGCTTCGGCGGGGGCCAGCGGCAGGCACAAAGAGCCCGGTTCTCGGCCGGCCTCCACTTGCCCCGCGCTGCCGCCCAGTAAATCCGGGGGCGCAAGCCCCCGGGCTGGGGAAAGGCACCACGGCGTCAGGAAAGCCGACTGGAGCATCGAGAGCGACCGGACCGGACGAGGCGCGGCGCACCAACGCGGGGCCACGAGGCACGCCAGAGAGGCACGCCGCCGGCCACAACCAAGGCACACGGACAGGTGCCAAGCAGCAACGGCCAACGGGTGCCGCAAACCCGGGCAGCGCGCACAAACGGCAACGAACCGCGGCACAGGAACAGGTGCCAGGCAACACCCAACCCACACACGACAAACCCCATCAAGAAAAGGCGGGGTACGGGCAGAGGGTGCACACCGACACACACACCCCAACACTCCAGCCAGGAGTGGCGGGGCGCAGCCGAAACCCAAGCCCAAGCACACACTCCCACACAACACACCCCAGCTAGGATCGGCGGGAAAGGAGCGGAGCGCGCACACAAACACACACACACCCCAACACCCCAGCCAGGAGTGGCGGGGCGCAGCTGAAACCTGAGCCCAAGCACACACACCCACACCGCGCTCGCAAGCCAGGATTGGCGGGGTACGAGCGCAGCACGCACACAAACACAGACACACCGGAACACCCCAGCCAGGAGTGGCAGGGCGCAACCGAAACCCAAGCCTAAGCACACACACCCACGACGCACACACCAGCAAGGATTGGCGGGGTATAAGCGGAGCGCGCGCACAAACACACACACACACCCCAACAACCCAGCCACGGATGGCGGGGTACGGGCAAAGGGTGCACACAAACACACACACCCCAACACCCCGGCCAGGACTGGCGGGGCGCAGCGGAAACCCGAGCCAAAGCACCCAAACCCACACCGTTCACCCCAACCAGGATTGGCGGGGTACAAGCGGAGCGCGCACACAAGCACACACACACACACATCCCAACACCTCAACCAGGAATGGCGGGGCGCAGCCGAAACCCAAACCACCGCAGCGCACGCAGCCGGAGACCGACGCCGGAGGGACCCGCCACGGACAACCCCATCGCAGTGCCCCAAACGGGTACGACACGGAGCGAGCCCAGCGCCCGTGCTTCGGCGGGGGCCAGCGGCAGGCACAAAGAGCCCGGTTCTCGGCCGGCCTCCAAGTGCCCCGCGCAGCCGCCCAGTAAATCCGGGGGCGCAAGCCCCCGGGCTGGGGAAAGGCACCACGGCGTCAGGAAAGCCGACTGGAGCATCGAGAGCGACCGGACCGGACGAGGTGCAGCGCACCAACGCGGGGCCACGAGGCACGCCAGAGAGGCACGCCGCCGGCCACAACCAAGGCACACGGACAGGTGCCAAGCAGCAACGGCCAACGGGTGCCGCAAACCCGGGCAGCACGCACAAACGGCAACGAACCGCGGCACAGGAACAGGTGCCAGGCAACACCCAAGCCACACACGACAAACCCCATCAAGAAAAGGCGGGGTACGGGCAGAGGGTGCACACCGACACACACACCCCAACACTCAAGCCAGGAGTGGCGGGGCGGAGCCGAAACCCAAGCCCAAGCACACACTCCCACACAACACACCCCAGCTAGGATTGGCGGGAAAGGAGCGGAGCGCGCACACAAACACACACACACCCCAACACCCCAGCCAGGAGTGGCGGGGCGCAGCTGAAACCTGAGCCCAAGCACACACACCCACACCGCGCTCGCAAGCCAGGATTGGCGGGGTACGAGCGCAGCACGCACACAAACACAGACACACCCCAACACCCCAGCCAGGAGTGGCAGGGCGCAACCGAAACCCAAGCCCAAGCACACACACCCACGACGCACACACCAGCAAGGATTGGCGGGGTATAAGCGGAGCGCGCACACAAACACACACACACACCCCAACACCCCAGCCACGAATGGCGGGGTACTGGCAAAGGGTGCACACAAACACACACACCCCAACACCCCGGCCAGGAGTGGCGGGGCGCAGCCGAAACCCGAGCCAAAGCACCAAAACCCACACCGTTCACCCCAGCGAGGATTGGCGGGGTACAAGCGGAGCGCGCACACAAGCACACACACACACACATCCCAACACCTCAACCAGGAATGGCGGGGCGCAGCCCAAACCCGAGCCCAACCGCACACACCACAAACCCCAGCCAGGAATGGTGGGGCGAAACCAAAACCCGTACCCAAGCACACACACCCTAGACCCCAGCCAGGAGTGGCGTGGTTACCGCGAAACCCAAACCCAAACACACGCACCACACATCAGTAGGAAACCCATTGTCCATAGCCCAAGCACTGAGGCAGCCCGCGCCATGCAGCTGACCCGGCCAAACGTGACCTGGAGACCGGGGTTAAGGCTGCATCCCAAGGTTTGCGCTGCTTTGGGACTCGAAGCGGAGCATGCGACACCCAAGCACCTCGGAACCCCGTTACCAAGAACATGCATCAATGCCTTGGGAACGGGATACGCCACGAGGTCAGGTGAACCCCTAGGATACCGTCCAAAGAAGGGGACGTGCGCAAGCACGGGGGCACACCCTCTTGGCATGACAAGCACGTCACGCTGGCGGCGATCAGCCCTCCCGGTGCTCCCCGGGGCCGCTTCGTTTGGGGGCCACCAGTCAGCTCTAGCAGGATGTAAGCCGCCTCTCATCTTCATGTTCGGAGCCTCTTCCTGTCCGTCACAGGGGTGACGCCACGAGGAACCATGGGGCGCCTCTTCACGACCGAGTGCACCTACCTACCTACCTACCTATCTGCGGAAGACCTTGTACACACATTGCAACCATGGTTGCAGTGTAGGCGTCACTTTGTGAGCGAAACTCCCCATTGCAGGTGCGCCATCACCTGTAACATATTGGGCAAACCATTTCCAACCAGGGAATAGTGCCTCTACTTTTTTTTCGCATGGGCTTCCAAAAGTAGCGGATAGAGAACTTATTTTGGGACGTGGCTATTGCGATACCCAATATAGCTACCCTGTGCGACCCTGTCAGGGTGCATTTCAAAAAAATGCTAGGCTTTTTGCCAATCGTTTTGCATGTTCCATCTATTGCGGACCAAACAGATGGGGCACAACGCTCTGCCTTAATTGCTTGCAAACGAGCATTGCATAGCCATCGCAAAGTGGCAAACACCATGCACATTTGTTTTGTTGTTTGGTATGTTTGACCGAGCAATATGAATGTGTCATCATCTCTCACCTTATGTGAGAAACCGAAAAATATGCAATAGAGCTGCGGTCCTGTCACTTTTGAGCCACCGCCATGCTGCTTGCGGCGAAAGCTAGAGATGAAATTGGACATCACCCTGCATCAACGTTCCGTGTAATATTCGGTGCAATGCTTATTGTGATGCAGCTGCTCAACAATCTCCTGAACCCTCAAATTGGTTTTAAAATATGCCACCAGAATGATTCCCCTTACACCATCACCCAACTGGTTGCCAAAACTTGGCACGTTGTCGTCCAAGTTGTGGTAGCAATTTGCATCACCATGGGTTTCCCCCTGCGTTAACGGCCAAAAAAGAACGTCATCAGGTGACGTGGACTTCACATACCGCACATGTACCGTGGTACGGCACTTCAGCACGTGGTCACCTCCTAGCTTTGCCGGGTTTGTGGCACACAGAAACACGACATGCATCTTGGACAATGCATGTCGGCGACGAAAACTCTTTTCGCGCCAAGACGTCATGGCTTGAGTGTGGTGTGCCGACCAACAACGGTAACTATTCCGGTATCAGGCTCGTGTTCCTCCACCGAGGACGTTTCTGATGTCTGCTGCGGTGGCTTGAAAATAAACCCATAGTAAACTTGGGCACCTCCAACTGTCCCCTTTTGAAACCGTGGCGTTCCAAAAAAGACTATATCGTTTCTTCAGGCACGGAAGTGTTGCAAAGCATGGTCCGAAATACGTTTTTTCCCCCAATTCGTCGTTGACGCGGTACAATCAAAAAACTTGTCAGGCCAAGCCTCCATTTTTGCCCTTGTGTTGTGGTCCGTGTCATCCACAGGTCGTGTCTTCCACACGATTTTGCGATATATACCCACAGTATCTGTACCAAAGATATGCATTTGATCGTCAACAGCACCAATGGTGCGTAAATGGTTACCATATGGTGCATTCTTCAGCCCGGGGACCGCATTGCGCATTGCATGCAACAATGGCTTTCATTGGACCATGTCGCAATGGTAGCAGTGACATCAACATTGTCATCAATCCACTTTTGCAATGCTTGCATGGCGATACAAAAAAAAAAGGCACGAGAAAGACAAGACGGAAAAACCCACTGGAGATTCTTAGGGTCAAAAAAAGATACGCCTGTAGGAAAACTATACACTCTATTGGCCCAATGTATATATGGACTTTCTGAAGGGTATTCCGCTTGGCCCGCTTTACAAAAGGGTTGGGCATCGCGACTCAACACTGACGAGGAGCCGCAGGCGTCCCCGGTCATCACTTTTTTCTTTTCCTCCCTCTCCGGCTGGAATATTGAAGTTGCCCAAAACTGCCGATTTGGGGGTGGTGGCAAATGCGTACATATGGCCATAGCAACTTGAGGTGGTGGCCTTGGACCACACAGTGCCAGGCTACAAGCAGGGGTAATCTTCTTTTTAGATGCGAAATTTTTTTAAATGCGCTAAATTTAAGAAAGCTGCTAAGCTTAAGTCAAAACAGCTATGACCAAAAACAGCTAAAAAAAGAGTTCGCATCTTAAAAAAAAAAGTTTCTCTACTAAAAAATAAGCTTCTAACAAAATCCAAAATCTAAAAAAAAGTCATTCGCATGTTTCAAAACGTCAAAAAAGCAGAATCTTTTTTTTTAGATGGCCAGGTAAAAAGTGAGATTTTGGTAAAACTATAAGAACACAAAGCCGGGGGTGGGGAGGGGAGACAGAAATGCAATTCCTAGGGGCACCCGACCGGACGAATCATCCACATTCCTTAGCGAATCCTGAAAAACAAGGCACAAAGCAAAGAACGGTAAAGAATGCCAACAAAACCGGAGCAGATGGTTGAGCATTTGCATAACGTGCTGTTGCAGTACACACTACATTACGTGAAGATGATGTAACCCACTTGATGGCGTCGGGTCATGCCACTGTGGAAATGATGCACAAGACGGCTTCCTTGTGGAGAAGGGCTAAGATGCCGTGGATTTTTGGACATGCCAAACAAATACAGAACCAGCATCCCTCCCTGTGTGCACCTTGGTCCGTCCATGTTGACCGCCATCTGAAGGTATTTGGAAAGAGCAAAACTTGAGCATGAAATTATGGGCAAAATTGTGCACCAACTGAGTAGTGCTTGAAAACAACCTCTACGAGGTAATACCACTCGGGTTTGTGCACTGAATAATGCCTCCAAACAAAGTCTGAGCAAGGAATCTGAACGTTGGGACTGACTGGGCAGACAGGGATGCAAATTTCCCAGGAGTTGATGACCATGGCTGTCAGACACTGCAGCAATGCACAGGAAGGTGGGTGGTTGCATCGCAGAAGAAATGAGCAGAAAAAACCTGGCTGGATCACTCTGCATCTGGAAAGACATCCCCACTCAGCAACTACGACACACTGCTTGTGTGGACAGGCAAACAGTGGGGACCACTGTCATTCCTCTTCCATGTACTGACCACACCCGCAGAAAGACACGCTGCTCTCTGGAAAACTTCTGGCCCGTCAATTTCTCAAAGGCCTCTGCGCGTGCCTGGTTCGCAGTTGAAAGGCGGATCTCAGAAGACTTGCGCCTGTCATCTACAATGACCTTCCACAACTCATCACATCTCCGTTGGTCGTTGCACAGGTTACCAGTGTACCCCACGGGCACCTCGAAACGTTTCCTGTTGATGTACAAGGCTTCAGGGCTTTGCGATGTCCCTGGCTGGGTATTCATCTGTGCAGCTGAGCGCAGGGACGTTTTTAATTTTTGGGTCTGTAGCTTCGTGGTCACAGTCTGGATACAAAGGGGCCTCTGATGCACTACCAGAACTTGAAATGCTATGAAAAGCAGCCCATGCAGCTGCCTCAGTAAGAAACACATCTGCAATGGAATGAGAGCTGGGTTTCTTATCAGTCTGCCACTGATCGTGCACTCAGAGCCCTCCACTGCGAGCACCTTACCCCAATGCAAATAACCCTTTTCCCCTGACCGCAAGTGGTGAGTGAACACTGCACACACTTTGTCGCCCTTTGAGGCTTTGCAATGCATGGGTTGTAAACACTGGAGTGAAAGGGGGGCAATCAGTGGGGCAAATTGTCAAGCATGGGTGTGAAAGGCAAGAAGGAAAGGGGGGCAGGGGGGTAGGAGTGAGACATTTGCTCCAGCTGCCAGCATGTAGTCCCTTCCTCAATCTTGAGACGTCGGTTCCGCTGAAACTTGAAATTGTGCCCCTGGGCTCTGGCCAACATGGCTGAGTGCCCTACTTTACAAAATCCAGGCATTACCTATGATCTGTTCAAATGACCTCTCTGCATAGGTCCCCCAGCAAAGGAAAACCCCTGTTCTCTGAGCAGGGGTTTTTTTGCAGATGGGCTCTGGCCAAGGTGGCTGAGTACCCTACTTTACAACATTCAGACAATACCTGTGATCCTCTCTGATGAACTCTCTGCATAGGTCCCCCAGCTCAAAAGGGACACCCCTGTTGTAACACAAGTTCTGCGTAATGCACCCAAAATCTTCCACATTCATGACATCCCTGCGTAGGGTACCTCCTCACCGCATGCACCAGGCAACAAGGAAAGAGGGCCACTGGGTGCATATTGGGTCAGTCCTGAAACCCAGGTTCCCCTACTGTATGAGGTTGTGAACATGGGCTCTGGCTAAGGTGGCGGAATAACCTACTGCACAAAATACAGGCATTGCCTCTCAGGGGTTGGCTTGGTGCAGTATCACTCCTTGTAACCCCCCCCCGTGCAACTTTTTGAGACATACATGATGATCATGTAAAAATCTTTTTTTTGGCACGGAATCTTTTTTTTGGCACAGAATCTTTTTTTTTTAGCGCGGATTCTTTTTTTTTAGCGCGGAATCTTATTTTTTATGCTAAAAAATATAAGTGCTAAAAAATAAGATTTCGCATCTAAAAAAAAAAGCTTGGACCCTACAAGCACCTCTCCCCGCTTACACCAAACATTCAACGCACAAGCTTAACCTCCGAACTGGCATTGTTGCTTTGCAATGGAGACGTATTAGCCACAGGTCAGCCAAAAAGAGTGTTCTGTTGTGTTACCGGGTGGCGGGTGGTGCGCCCTCACACTGCGACCCAAAAATTGTCTCGCTGGAAAATTTGCCACCCATGACCCTGCCCTTGAGGGTATGATGCAGGGGGCGGCCAACACAGTGTCAAGGCCACCCCCCACTAGCACGCATGCACATGGGGTTGCCGAGGTTAGCTTCCGAACTACATACATACAACACCAAACAAAAGCAACGGTCCTTTGGGTTATCCAAGCCCCACAGTATGTGCACCAAAAGACGAAAAAAATAGAAACGGATCGGAAAGTGCACTTACATGAGGGGAATTCATGATGGAAACATGACCGGGCACCCTATTGTGCACATGCACATATTACACAACAGCAAAGAGGAAGTGTCACACACAAAAGAGGGGGGACAGCCAAGCCGGAGGGTGAAGGTAACCCCGAGAATGTCCAATTGGCATAGCATCCCAAAATAGAAAATGCACTTTCATTGTCGGTGCCCCACATGCATTGCACCATATCATGGGTCTGCGGCTCTGCACCCTTGAATGATGAATAAGCTCCTTCGTCACTCAAGGGTAGAGAGTCCCAAACATCCAAGCAATAGTACATTGCATGTGTATTCACGGGGTATCATCCGTGCCCACGGAACTCATTGTGGCCGATTTCTTCGTGTATGCCTCGGTGCCATTCGGAGAGCAATGCTTGAAAGACATTGTTGCATACACAAAGGGCAAAAAGAAAATGCCTTCTTCGGGTCCCGGAAGAGTGCGGAAGTGCTACGTCACCCCTGCATTCCCGGGGGCCCCCTAACAAACAGGGACAAAAGCAGAAGTGGCTACCTCGTCCCTCGGTTCTCAAAGGCCGAAAAGGGGGTGGAAATGCTAGGCGTGGATTGTGAGTCCCTAACCCCAACTCGAGGGGCCACGCAACAAGGCGAGGATTGTAAGTCCCTAACCCCAACTCGAGGGGCCACGCAACAAAGCGTGGATTGTGCGTCCCTAACCCCAACTTGAGGGGCCACGCAACAAAGCATGGATTGTGAGTCCCTAACCCCAACTTGAGACGCCACGCAACAAAGCATGGATTGTGAGTCCCTAACCCCAACTTGAGGGGCCACGCAACAAAGCATGGATTGTGAGTCCCTAACCCCAACTTGAGGGGCCACGCAACAAAGCATGGATTGTGAGTCCCTACCCCCAACACGAGGGGCCACGCAACAAAGCGTGGATTGTGAGTCCCTAACCCCAACTCGAGGGGCCACGCAACAAAGCATGGATTGTGAGTCCTTAACCCCAACTCGAGGGTCCACACAACAAAGCATGGATTGTGACTCCCTAACCACAACTCGAGGGGCCACGCAACAAAGCCTGGATTGTGAGTCCCTAACCCCAACTCGAGGGGCAGCGCAACAAAGCGTGGATTGTGAGTCCCTAACCCCAACTTGAGGGGCCACGCAACAAAGCATGGATTGTGAGTCCCTAACCCCAACTTGAGAGGCCACGCAACAAAGCATGGATTGTGAGTCCCTAACCCAAACTCGAGGGGCCACCCAACAAAGCATGGATTGTGAGTCCCTAACCCCAACTCGAGGGGCCACGCAACTAAGCATGTACTGTGATTCCCTAACCCCAACTCGAGGAGCCACCCAACAAAGCGAGGATTGTGAGTCCCTAACCCCAACACGAGGGGCCACGCAACTAAGCATGGATTGTGAGTCCCTAACCCCAACTTGAGAGGCCACGCAATAAAGCATGGATTGTGAGTCCCTTACCCCAACTCGGGGGCCAACCCAACAAAGCGTGGATTGTGAGCCCCTAATCCCAACTTGAGGGGCCACGCAACAAAGCATGGATTGTGACTCCCTAACCCCAACTTGAGGGGCCACGCAACAAAGCGCGGATCGTGAGTCCCTAACCCCAACTCGAGGGGCCACGCAACAAAGCATGGATTGTGAGTCCCTAACCCCACCTCAAGCAGCCACCGAACCAAGCGTGGATTGTGAGTCCCTAACCCCAACTTGAGAGGCCACGCAACAAAGCATGGATTGTGAGTCCCTAACCCCAACTCGAGGGGCCACGCAACAAAGCATGGATTGTGAGTCCGTAACCCCAACTTGAGCGCCACGCAACAAAGCATGGATTGTGAGTCGCTAACCCCAACACGAGGGGCCAGACAACAAAGCATGGATTGTGAGTCCCTAACCCCAACTCGAGGGGCCACGCAACAAAGCATGGATTGTGAGTCCCTAACCCCAACTCCAGGGGCCACGCAACAAAGCGTGGATTCTGAGTCCCTTACCCCAACTCGGGGGGCCACCCAACAAAGCGTGGATTGTGAGTCCCTTACCCCAACTTGAGGGGCCACGTAACAAAGCATGGATTGTGAGACCCTAAACCCAAATCAAGGGGCCACGCAACAAAGCATGGATTGTGAGTCCCTAACCCCAACTTGAGGGGCCACGCAACAAAGCATGGATTGTGAGTCCCTACCCCCAACACGAGGGGCCACGCAACAAAGCGTGGATTGTGAGTCCCTAACCCCAACTCGAGGGGCCACGCAACAAAGCATGGATTGTGAGTCCTTAACCCCAACTCGAGGGGCCACACAACAAAACACGGATTGTGACTCCCTAACCACAACTCGAGGGGCAGCGCAAGAAAGCGCGGATGGTGAGTCCCTAACCCCAACTTGACGGGCCACGCAACTAAGCATGGATTGTGAGTCCCTAACCCAAACTCGAGGGGCCACCCAACAAAGCATGGATTGTGAGTCCCTAACCCCAACTCGAGGGGCCACGCAACTAAGCATGGACTGTGATTCCCTAACCCCAACTCGAGGGGCCACGCAACAGAGCGCGGATCGTGAGTCCCTAACCCCAACTCGAGGGGCCACGCAACTAAGCATGGATTGTGAGTCCCTAACCCCAACTTGAGAGGCCACGCAATAAAGCATGGATTGTGAGTCCCTTACCCCAACTCGGGGGCCAACCCAACAAAGCGTGGATTGTGAGCCCCTAGCCCCAACTTGAGGGGCCACGCAACAAAGCATGGATTGTGAGTCCCTAACCCCAACTTGAGGGGCCACGCAACAAAGCGCGGATCGTGAGTCCCTAACCCCAACTCGAGGGGCCACGCAACAAAGCATGGATTGTGAGTCCCTAACCCCAACTTGAGAGGCCACGCAACAAAGCATGGATTGTGAGTCCCTAACACCAACTCGAGGGGCCACGCAACAAAGCATGGATTGTGAGTCCGTAACCCCAACTTGAGCGCCACGCAACAAAGCATGGATTGTGAGTCGCTAACCCCAACACGAGGGGCCAGACAACAAAGCATGGATTGTGAGTCCGTAACCCCAACTTGAGGGGCCACGCAACAAAGCATGGATTGTGAGTCCCTAACCCCAACTCGAGGGGGCACGCAACAAAGCGTGGATTCTGAGTCCCTTACCCCAACTCGGGGGGCCACCCAACAAAGCGTGGATTGTGAGTCCCTAACCCCAACTTGAGGGGCCACGCAACAAAGCGTGGATTGTGAGTCCCTAACCCCAACTTGAGGGGCCACGCAACAAGGCGTGGATTGTGAGTCCCTTACCCGAACTTGAGGGGCCACGTAACAAACCGGGGATTGTGAGTCCCTAAACCCAAATCAAGGGGCCACGCAACAAAGCATGGATTGTGAGTCCCTAACCCCGACTTGAGGGGCCACGCAACAAAGCATGGATTGTGAGTCCCTAACCCCAACACGAGGGGCCACGCAACAAAGCATGGATTGTGAGTCCCTAACCCCAACTTGAGGGGCCACGCAACAAAGCATGAAGTGTGAGTCCCTAACCCCAACTCGAGGGGCCACGCAACAAAGCGTGGATTGTGGATCCCTAACCCCAACTCGGGGGGCCACCCAACAAAGCATGGATTGTGAGTCCCTTACCCCAACTTGAGGGGCCACGTAACAAAGCATGTATTGTGAGACCCTAAACACAAATCAAGGGGCCACGCAACAAGGCGTGGATTGTGAGTCCCTAACCCCAAATCGAGGGGCCACGCAACAAAGCGTGGATTGTGAGTCCCTAACCCCAACCTGAGGGGCCACGCAACAAAGCATGGATTGTGAGTCCCTAACCCCAACTTGAGGGGCCACGCAACAAAGCATAAAGTGTGAGTCCCTAACCCCAACACGAGGGGCCACGCAACAAAGCATGGATTGTGAGTCCCTAACCCCAACTTGAGGGGCCACGCAACAAAGCATGAAGTGTGAGTCCCTAACCCCAACTCGAGGGGCCACGCAACAAAGCGTGGATTGTGAGTCCCTAACCCCAACTTGAGAGGCCACCCAACAAAGCATGGATTGTGAGTCCCTTACCCCAACTTGAGGGGCCACGTAACAAAGCATGTATTGTGAGACCCTAAACACAAATCAAGGGGCCACGCAACAAGGCGTGGATTGTGAGTCCCTAACCCCAACTCGAGGGGCCACGCAACAAAGCGTGGATTGTGAGTCCCTAACCCCAAATTGAGGGGCCACGCAACAAAGCATGGATTGTGAGTCCCTAACCCCAACTTGAGAGGCCACGCAACAAAGCATGGATTGTGAGTCCCTAACCCAAACTGGAGGGGCCACCCAACAAAGCATGGATTGTGAGTCCCTAACCCCAACACGAGGGGCCACGCAACTAAGCATGGATTGTGATTCCCTAACCCCAACTTGAGGGGCCACGCAAAAAAGCGAGGATTGTGAGTCCCTAACCCCAACTCGAGGGGCCACGCAACTAAGCATGGATTGTGAGTCCCTAACCCCAACTTGAGAGGCCACGCAATAAAGCATGGATTGTGAGTCCCTTACCCCAACTCGGGGGCCAACCCAACAAAGCATGGATTGTGAGCCCCTAACCCCAACTTGAGGGGCCACGCAACAAAGCATGGATTGTGAGTCCCTAACCCCAACTTGAGGGGCCACGCAACAAAGCGCGGATCGTGAGTCCCTAACCCCAACTCGAGGGGCCACGCAACAAAGCATGGATTGTGAGTCCCTAACCCCAACTCAAGCAGCCACCGAACAAAGCGTGGATTGTGAGTCCTTAACCCCAACTTGAGAGGCCACGCAACAAAGCATGGATTGTGACTCCCTAACCCCAACTCAAGGGGCCACCGAACAAAGCGTGGATTGTGAGTCCCTAACCCCAACTTGAGAGGCCACGCAACAAAGCATGGATTGTGAGTCCCTAACCCCAACTTGAGAGGCCACGCAATAAAGCATGGATTGTGAGTCCCTTACCCCAGCTCGGGCGCCAACCCAACAAAGCGAGGATTGTGAGCCCCTAACCCCAACTTGAGGGGCCACGCAACAAAGCATGGATTGTGAGTCCCTAACCCCAACTTGAGGGGCCACGCAACAAAGCGCGGATCGTGAGTCCCTAACCCCAACTCGAGGGGCCACGCAACAAAGCATGGATTGTGAGTCCCTAACCCCAAATCAAGCAGCCACCGAACAAAGCGTGGATTGTGAGTCCCTAACCCCAACTTGAGAGGCCACGCAACAAAGCATGGATTGTGACTCCCTAACCCCAACTCAAGGGGCCACCGAACAAATCGTGGATTGTGAGTCCCTAACCCCAACTTGAGGGGCCACGCAACAAAGCATGGATGGTGAGTCCCTAACCCCAACTCGAGGGGCAGCGCAACAAGGCGTGGATTGTGAGTCCCTAACCCCAACTTGACGGGCCACGCAACAAAGCATGGATTGTGAGTCCTTAACCCCAACACGAGGGGCCACGCAACAAGGCGTGGATTGTGAGTCCCTAACCCCAACTCGAGGGGCCACGCAACAAAGCGTGGATTGTGAGTCCGTAACCCCAACTCAAGGGGCCATGCAACAAAGCATGGATTGTGAGTCCCTAACCCCAACTTGAGGGGCCACGCAACAAAGCATGGATTGTGAGTCCCTTACCCCAACTTGAGGGGCCACGCAACAAAGCATGGATTGTGAGACCCTAAACCCAAATCAAGGGGCCACGCAACAAAGCGTGGATTGTGAGTCCCTAACCCCAACTTGAGGGGCCACGCAACAAAGCATGGATTGTGAGTCCCTAACCCCAACGCGAGGGGCCACGCAACAAAGCGTGGATTGTGAGTCCCTAACCCCAACTCGAGGGGCTAGGCAACAAAGCATGGATTGTGAATCCCTAACCCCAACTCGGGGGGCCACCCAACAAAGCATGGATTGTGAGTCCTTAACCCCAACTTGAGGGGCCACGCAACAAAGCATGGATTGTGAGTCCCTAACCCCAACTCGAGGGGCAGCGCAACAAAGCGTGGATTGTGAGTCCCTAACCCCAACACGAGGGGCCACGCAACAAAGCATGGATTGTGAGTCCCTAACCCCAACTTGAGAGGCCACGCAACAAAGCATGGATTGTGAGTCCCTAACCCAAACTCAAGTGGCCACGCAACAAAGCGAGGATTGTGAGTCCCTAACCCCAACTCGAGGGGCCACGCAACAAAGCATGGATTGTGAGTCCCTAACCCCAACTTGAGGGGCCACGCAACAAAGGATGGATTGTGACTCCCTAACCCCAACTCGAGAGGCCACGCAACTAAGCATGGATTGTGAGTCCCTAACCCCAACTTGAGAGGCCACGCAATAAAGCATGGATTGTGAGTCCCTTACCCCACCTCGGGGGGCCACGCAACAAAGCATGGATTGTGAGCCCCTAACCCCAACTCAAGGGGCCACGCAACAAAGTTTGGATTGTGAGTCCCTAACCCCAACTTGAGGGGCCACGCAACAAAGCGTGGATTGTGAGTCCCTAACCCCAACATGAGAGGGCATGCAACAAAGCATGGATTGTGAGTCCCTAACCCCAACACGAGGGGCCACGCAACAAAGCATGGATTGTGAGTCCTTAACCCCAACTTGAGAGGCCACGCAACAAAGCATGGATTGTGAGTCCCTAACCACAACTCAAGGGGCCACCCAACAAAGCGTGGATTGTGAGTCCCTAACCCCAACACAAGGGGCCACGCAACAAAGCATGGATTGTGAGTCCTTAACCCCAACTTGAGAGGCCACGCAACAAAGCATGGATTGTGAGTCCCTAACCACAACTCGAGGGGCCACGCAACAAAGCGTGGATTGTGAGTCCCTTACCCCAACTCGAGGGGCCACGCAACAAAGCATGGATTGTGAGTCCCTAACCACAACTCAAGGGGCCACCCAACAAAGCGTGGATTGTGAGTCCCTAACCCCAACACAAGGGGCCACGTAACAAAGCATGTATTGTGAGACCCTAACCCCAACTTGAGGGGCCACGCAACAAAGCATGGATTGTGAGTCCCTAACCCCAACTTGAGGGGCCACGCAACAAAGCATGGATCGTGAGTCCCTACCCCCAACACGAGGGGCCACGCAACAAGGCGAGGATTGTGAGTCCCTAACCCCAACTCGAGGGGCCACGCAACAAAGCGTGGATTGTGAGTCCCTAACCCCAACCCGAGGGGCCACGCAACACAGCATGGATTGTGAGTCCTTAACCCCAACTTGAGGGGCCACGCAACAAAGCATGGATTCTGAGTCCCTAACCACAACTCGAGGGGCCACGCAACAAAGCACGGATTGTGAGTCCCTAACCCCAACTTGAGGGGCCACGCAACAAAGCATGGATTGTGAGTCCCTAACCCCAACACGAGGGGCCACGCAACAAGGCGTGGATTGTGAGTCCCTAACCCCAACTCGGGGGACCGCCCAACAGAGCGTGGACTGTGAGTCCCTAACCCCAACTCAAGGGGCCACGCAACAAAACATGGATTGTGAGTCCCTAACCCCAACTTGAGGGGCCACGCGACAAAGCATGGGTTGTGAGTCCCTTACCCCAACTTGAGGGGCCACACAACAAAGCATGGATTGTGAGACCCTAAACCCAAATCAAGGGGCCACGGAACAAAGCGTGGATTGTGAGTCCCTAACCCCAACTTGAGGGGCCACGCAACAAAGCATGGATTGTGAGTCCCTAATCCCAACTCGAGGGGCCACGCATCAAAGCGTGGATTATGAGTCTCTAACCCCAACTCGAGGGGCCACACAACAAAGCGTGGATTGTGAGTCCCTAACCCCAACTCGAGGGGCCACCCAACAAAGCGTGGATTGTGAGTCCTTAACCCCAACTTGAGGGGCCACGCAACAAAGCATGGATTGTGAGTCCCTAACCCCAACTCGAGGGGCAGCGCAACAAAGCGTGGATTGTGAGTCCCTAACCCCAACTTGAGAGGCCACGCAATAAAGTGTGGATTGTGGGTCCGTAACCCCAACACTAGGGGCCACCCAACAAAGCATGGATTGTGAGTCCCTAACCCCAACACTAGGGGCCACCCAACAAAGCATGGATTGTGAGTCCCTTACCCCAACTCGGGGGGCCACCCAACAAAGCGTGGATTGTGAGCCCCTAACCCCAACTCAAGGGGCCAAGCAACAAAGCATGGATTGTGAGTCCCTAACCCCAACTTGAGGGGCCACGCAACAAAGCGCGGATTGTGAGTCCCTAACCCCAACTTGAGGGGCCACGCAACAAAGCATGGATTGTGAGACCCTAACGCCAACATGAGAGGGCATGCAACAAAGCGTGGATTGTGAGCCGCTAACCCCAAATCAAGGGGCCACGCAAGAAAGCATGGATTGTGAGTCCCTAACCCCAACTTGAGGGGCCACGCAACAAAGCATGGATTGTGAGTCCCTAACCCCAACACGAGGGGCCACGCAACAAGGCGTGGATTGTGAGTCCCTAACCCCAACTCGAGGGGCCACGCAACAAAGCGTGGATTGTGAGTCCCTAACCCCAACTCAAGGGGCCACGCAACAAAACATGGATTGTGAGTCCCTAACCCCAACTTGAGACGCCGCGCAACAAAGCATGGATTGTGAGTCCCTTACCCCAACTTGAGGGGCCACGCAACAAACCATGGATTGTGAGACCCTAAACCCAACTCGAGGGGCAGCGCAACAAAGCGTGGATTGTGAGTCCCTAACCCCAACACGAGGGGCCACCCAACAAAGCATGGATTGTGAGTCCCTAACCCCAACTTGAGAGGCCACGCAACAAAGCATGGATTGAGTCCCTAACCCAAACCCAAGGGACCACGCAACAAAGCATGGATGGTGAGTCCCTAACCCCAACTCGAGGGGCCACACAACTAAGCATGGATTGTGAATCCCTAACCACAACTTGAGGGGCCACGCAACAAAGCGTGGATTGTGACTCCCTAACCCCCACTCGAGGGGCCAGCAACTAAGCATGGATTGTGAGTCCCTAACCCACACTTGAGAGGCCACGCAATAAAGTGTGGATTGTGAGTCCGTAACCCCAACTTGAGGGGCCACGCAACAAAGCATGGATTGTGAGTCCCTAACGCCAACATGAGAGGGCATGCAACAAAGCATGGATTGTGAGTCCCTAACCCCAACTCGAGGGGCCACACAACTAAGCATGGATTGTGAGTCCCTAACCACAACTTGAGGGGCCACGCAACAAAGCGTGGATTGTGACTCCCTAACCCCCACTCGAGGGGCCAGCAACTAAGCATGGATTGTGAGTCCCTAACCCCAACTTGAGAGGCCACGCAATAAAGTGTGGATTGTGAGTCCGTAACCCCAACTTGAGGGGCCACGCAACAAAGCGCAGATTGTGAGTCCCTAACCCCAACTCGAGGGGCCACGCAACAAAGCATGGATTGTGAGTCCCTAACGCCAACATGAGAGGGCATGCAACAAAGAATGGATTGTGAGTCCCTAACCCAAACTCGAGGGGCCACCGAACAAAGCGTGGATTGGGAGTAACCAACCCCAACTTGAGGGGCCATGCGACAAAGCGTGGATTGTGAGTCCCTAACCCCAACACGAGGGACCACGCAACAAAGCATGGATTGTGAGTCCCTAACCTCAACTTGAGGGGCCACGCAACAAAGCGTGGATTGTGAGTCCCTAACCCCAACTTGAGGGGCCACCCAATAAAGTGTGGATTGTGAGTCCGTAACCCCAACACTAGGGGCCACCCAACAAATCATGGATTGTGAGTCCCTAACCCCAACTTGAGAGGCCACGCAACAAAGCATCGATTGCAGGTCCCTTACCCCAACTCGGGGGACCACCCAACAGAGCGTGGATTGTGAGTTCCTAACCCCAAATCAAGGGGCCACGCAACAAAGCATGGATTGTGAGTCCCTAACCCTAATTCAAGGGGCCACGCAACAAGGCGTGGATTGTGAGTCCCTAACCCCAACTAAAGGGGCCACGCAACAAAGCGTGGATTGTGAGTCTGTAACCCCCCAACTGGAGGGGCCACGCAACACAGCGTGGATTGTGAGTCCCTAACCCCAACACGAGGGGCCACGCAACAAAGCATGGATTGTGAGTCCCTTACCCCAACTTGAGGGGCCACGCAACAAAGCGTGGATTGTGAGACCCAGATCCCAACCAAAGGGGCAGCGCAACAAAGCGTGGATTGTGAGTCCCTTACCCCAACACGAGGGGCCACCCAACAAAGCGTGGATTGTGAGTCCCAAATCCCAACCAAAGGGGCCACGCAACAAAGCATGGATTGTGAGTGCCTAACCCCAAATCAGGGGGCCACGCAAAAAAGCATGGATTGTGAGTCCCTAACCCCAACACGAGGGGCCACCCAACAAAGCGTGGATTGTGAGTCCCTTACCCCAACTCAAGGGGCCACCCAACAAAGCGTGGATTGTGAGTCCCTAACCCCAACTTGAGGGGCCACGCAACAAAGCATGGATTGTGAGTCCCTAAACCCCAACTTGAGACGCCACGCAACAAAGCATGGATTGTGAGTCCCTAGCCCCAACTCAAGCAGCCACCGAACAAAGCGTGGATTGTGAGTCCCTAACCCCTACTTGAGGGGCCACGCAACAAAGCATGGATTGTGAGTTCCTAACCCCAACTCGAGGGGCCACGCAACAAAGCATGGATTGTGAGTCCGTAACCCCAACTTGAGGGGCCACGCAACAAAGCATGGATTGTGAGTCCCTAACCCCAACAAGAGGGGCCACGCAACAAGGCGTGGATTGGGAGTCCCCAACCCCAAGTCGAGGGGCCACGCAACAAAGCGTGGATTGTGAGTCCCTAACCCCAACTCGAGGGGCCACCCAACAAAGCATGGATTGTGAGTCCCTAACCCCAACTTGAGGGGCCACCCAACAAAGCGTGGATTGTGAGTCCCTAACCCCAACTCGAGGGGCAGCGCAACAAAGCGTGGATTGTGAGTCCCTAACCCCAACACGAGGGGCCACGCAACAAAGCATGGATTGTGAGTCCCTAACCCCAACTTGAGAGGCCACGCAACAAAGCATGGATTGTGAGTCCCTAACCCCAACTCGAGTGGCCACGCAACAAAGCATGGATTGTGAGTCCCTAACCCCAACTTGAGGGGCCACGCAACAAAGCGTGGATTGTGACTCCCTAACCCCAACTCGAGGGGCCACGCAACTAAGCATGGATTGTGAGTCCCTAACCCAACTTGAGAGGCCACGCAATAAAGCATGGATTGTGAGTCCCTTACCCCAACTCAAGGGGCCACGCGACGAGGCATGGATTGTGAGTCCCTAACCCCAACTTGAGGGGCCACGCAACAAAGCGCGGATTGTGAGTCCCTAACCCCAACTCGAGGGGCCACGCAACAAAGGATGGATTGTGAGTCCCTAACGCCAACATGAGAGGGCATGCAACAAAGCATGGATTGTGAGTCCCTAACCCCAACCCAAGGGGCAACCGAACAAAGCGTGGATTGGGAGTGACCAACCCCAACTTGAGGGGCCACGCAACAAAGCGTGGATTGTGAGTCCCTAACCCCAACTCGAGGGGCCACGCAACAAAGCATGGATTGTGAGCCCCTAACCCCAACTTGAGGGGCCACGCAACAAAGCGTGGATTGTGAGTCCCTAACCCCAACTTCGGGGGCCACTCAATAAAGTGTGGATTGTGAGTACGTAACCCCAACACTAGGGGCCACCCAACAAAGCATGGATTGTGAGTCCCTAACCCCAACTTGAGAGGCCACGCAACAAAGCATGGATTGCGAGTCCCTTACCCCAACTCGGGGGACCGCCCAACAGAGCGTGGATTGTGAGTCCCTAACCCCAACTCAAGGGGCCACGCAACAAAGCATGGATTGTGAGTCCCTAACCCCAATTCAAGGGGCCACGCAACAAGGCGTGGATTGTGAGTCCCTAACCCCAACTCGAGGGGCCGCGCAACAAGGCATGGATTGTGAGTCCCTAACCCCAACTCAATTCAAGGGGCCACGCAACAAAGCATGGATTGTGAGTCCCTAACCGCCAAACTCGAGGGGCCACGCAACAGAGCGTGGATTGTGAGTCCCTAACCCCAACACGAGGGGCCACGCAACAAAGCATGGATTGTGGGTCCCTTACCCCAACTCGAGGGGCCACGCAACAAAGCGTGGATTGTGAGTCCCTTACCCCAACTCAAGGGGCCACCCAACAAAGCGTGGATTGTGAGTCCCTAACCCCAACTTGAGGGGCCACGCAACAAAGCATGGATTGTGAATCCCTAACCCCAACTTGAGAGGCCACGCAACAAAGCATTGATTGTGACTCCCCAGCCCCAACTCAAGCAGCGGGCGAACAAAGCGTGGATTGTGAGTCCCTAACCCCTACTTGAGGGGCCACGCAACAAAGCATGGATTGTGAGTCCCTAACCCCAACACGAGGGGCCACGCAACAAGGCGTGGATTGGGAGTCCCTAACCCCAACTCGAGGGGCCACGCAACAAAGCGTGGATTGTGAGTCCCTAACCCCAACTCGAGGGGCCACGCAACAAAGCATGGATTGTGAGTCCCTAACCCCAACTCGAGGGGCCACGCAACTAAGCATGGATTGTGAGTCCCTAACTCCAACTTGAGAGGCCACGCAATAAAGCATGGATTGTGAGTCCCTAACCCCAACTCGGGGGGCCACCCAACAAAGCGTGGATTGTGAGCCCCTAAACCCAACTTGAGGGGCCACGCAACAAAGCATGGATTGTGAGTCCCTAATGCCAACTTGAGAGGGCATGCAACAAAGCATGGATTGTGACTCCCTAACCCCAACTCAAGGGGCCACCATACAAAGCGTGGATTGTGAGTCCCCAACCCCAACTTGAGGGGCCACGCAACAAAGCGTGGATTCTGAGTCCCTAACCCCAACTCGAGGGGCCACGCAACAAAGCATGGATTGTGAGTACCTAACCCCAACTTGAGGGGCCACGCAACAAAGCGTGGATTGTGAGTCCCTAACCCCAACTTGAGGGGCCACCCAACAAAGCGTGGATTGTGAGTCCCTAACCCCAACACGAGGGGCCACGCAACAAAGCATGGATTGTGAGTCCCTAACCCCAACTTGAGAGGCCACGCAACAAAGCATGGATTGCGAGTCCCTTACCCCAACTCGGGGGACCACCCAACAGAGCGTGGATTGTGAGTCCCTAACCCCAACTTGTGAGGGCACGCAACAAAGCATGGATTGTGAGTCCCTAACCCCAATACAAGGGGACACGCAACAGGGCGTGGATTGTGAGTCCCTAACCCCAACTTGAGGGGCCACCCAACAAAGCGTGGATTGTGAGTCCCTAACCCCAACACGAGGGGCCACGCAACAAAGCATGGATTGTGAGTCCCTAACCCCAACTCAAGGGGCAACCGAACAAAGCGTGGATTGGGAGCAACCAACCCCAACTTGAGGGGCCACGCAACAAAGCGTGGATTGTGAGTCCCTAACCCCAACTCGAGGGGCCACGCAACAAAGCATGGATTGTGAGTCCCTAACCCCAACTTGAGGGGCCACGCAACAAAGCGTGGATTGTGAGTCCCTAACCCCAACTTGAGGGGCCACGCAATAAAGTGTGGATTGTGAGTCCGTAACCCCAACACTAGGGGCCACCCAACAAAGCATGGATTGTGAGTCCCTTGACCCAACTCGGGGGACCGCCCAACAGAGCGTGGATTGTGAGTCCCTAACCCCAACTCAAGGGGCCACGCAACAAAGCATGGATTGTGAGTCCCTAACCCCAAGTTGAGAGGCCACGCAACAAAGCATGGATTGCGAGTCCCTTACCCCAACTCGGGGGACCACCCAACAGAGCGTGGATTGTGAGTCCCTAACCCCAACTTGTGAGGGCACGCAACAAAGCATGGATTGTGAGTCCCTAACCCCAATACAAGGGGCCACGCAACAAGGCGTGGATTGTGAGTCCCTAACCCCAACTAAAGGGGCAATGCAACAAAGCGTGGATTGTGACTCCCTAACCCCAACTCGAGGGGCCACGCAACTAAGCATGGATTGTGAGTCCCTAACCCCAACTTGAGAGGCCACGCAATAAAGCATGGATTGTGAGTCCCTTACCCCAACTCGAGGGGCCACCCAACAAAGCGTGGATTGTGAGCCCCTAACCCCAACTCAAGGGGCCACGCAACAAAGCATGGATTGTGAGTCCCTAACCCCAACTCAAGGGGCAACCGAACAAAGCGTGGATTGGGAGTAACCAACCCCAACTTGAGGGGCCACGCAACAAAGCGTGGATTGTGAGTCCCTAACCCCAACTCGAGGGGCCACGCAACAAAGCATGGATTGTGAGTCCCTAACCCCAACTTGAGGGGCCACGCAACAAAGCGTGGATTGTGAGTCCCTAACCCCAACTTGAGGGGCCACGCAATAAAGTGTGGATTGTGAGTCCCTTACCCCAACTCGGGGGACCGCCCAACAGAGCGTGGATTGTGAGTCCGTAACCCCAACACTAGGGGCCACCCAACAAAGCATGGATTGTGAGTCCCTAACCCCAACTTGAGAGGCCACGCAACAAAGCATGGATTGTGAGCCCCTTACCCCAACTCGGGGGACCGCCCAACAGAGCGTGGATTGTGAGTCCCTAACCCCAACTCAAGGGGCCACGCAATAAAGTGTGGATTGTGAGTCCGTAACCCCAACACTAGGGGCCACCCAACAAAGCATGGATTGTGAGTCCCTAACCCCAACTTGAGAGGCCACGCAACAAAGCATGGATTGTGAGTCCCTAACCCCAACTCGAGTGGCCACGCAACAAAGCATGGATTGTGAGTCCCTAACCCCAACTTGAGGGGCCACGCAACAAAGCGTGGATTGTGACTTCCTAACCCCAACTCGAGGGGCCACGCAACTAAGCATGGATTGTGAGTCCCTAACCCAACTTGAGAGGCCAAGCAATAAAGCATGGATTGTGAGTCCCTTACCCCAACTCAAGGGGCCACGCGACGAAGCATGGATTGTGAGTCCCTAACCCCAACTTGAGGGGCCACGCAACAAAGCGCGGATTGTGAGTCCCTAACCCCAACTCGAGGGGCCACGCAACAAAGGATGGATTGTGAGTCCCTAACGCCAACATGAGAGGGCATGCAACAAAGCATGGATTGTGAGTCCCTAACCCCAACCCGAGGGGCAACCGAACAAAGCGTGGATTGGGAGTGACCAACCCCAACTTGAGGGGCCACGCAACAAAGCGTGGATTGTGAGTCCCTAACCCCAACTCGAGGGGCCACGCAACAAAGCATGGATTGTGAGCCCCTAACCCCAACTTGAGGGGCCACGCAACAAAGCGTGGATTGTGAGTCCCTAACCCCAACTTCAGGAGCCACTCAATAAAGTGTGGATTGTGAGTCCCTAACCCCAACACTAGGGGCCACCCAACAAAGCATGGATTGTGAGTCCCTAACCCCAACTTGAGAGGCCACGCAACAAAGCATGGATTGCGAGTCCCTTACCCCAACTCGGGGGACCGCCCAACAGAGCGTGGATTGTGAGTCCCTAACCCCAACTCAAGGGGCCACGCAACAAAGCATGGATTGTGAGTCCCTAACCCCAATTCAAGGGGCCACGCAACAAGGCGTGGATTGTGAGTCCCTAACCCCAACTCGAGGGGCCGCGCAACAAGGCATGGAATGTGAGTCCCTAACCCCAACTCAATTCAAGGGGCCACGCAACAAGGCGTGGATTGTGAGTTCCTAACCGCCAAACTCGAGGGGCCACGCAACAGAGCGTGGATTGTGAGTCCCTAACCCCAACACGAGGGGCCACGCAACAAAGCATGGATTGTGAGTCCCTTACCCCAACTCAAGGGGCCACCCAACAAAGCGTGGATTGTGAGTCCCTAACCCCAACTTGAGGGGCCACGCAACAAAGCATGGATTGTGAATCCCTAACCCCAACTTGAGAGGCCACGCAACAAAGCATTGATTGTGAGTCCCTAGCCCCAACTCAAGCAGCGGGCGAACAAAGCGTGGATTGTGAGTCCCTAACCCCTACTTGAGGGGCCACGCAACAAAGCGTGGATTGTGAGTCCCTAACCCCAACTCGAGGGGCCACGCAACTAAGCATGGATTGTGAGTCCCTAACTCCAACTTGAGAGGCCACGCAATAAAGCATGGATTGTGAGTCCCTAACCCCAAATCGGGGGGCCACCCAACAAAGCGTGGATTGTGAGCCCCTAAACCCAACTTGAGGGGCCACGCAACAAAGCATGGATTGTGAGTCCCTAACCCCAACTCAAGGGGCCACGCAACAAAGCATGGATTGTGAGTCCCTAATGCCAACTTGAGAGGGCATGCAACAAAGCATGGATTGTGACTCCCTAACCCCAACTCAAGGGGCCACCATACAAAGCGTGGATTGTGAGTCCCCAACCCCAACTTGAGGGGCCACGCAATAAAGCGTGGATTCTGAGTCCCTAACCCCAACTCGAGGGGCCACGCAACAAAGCATGGATTGTGAGTACCTAACCCCAACTTGAGGGGCCACCCAACAAAGCGTGGATTGTGAGTCCCTAACCCCAACACGAGGGGCCACGCAACAAAGCATGGATTGTGAGTCCCTAACCCCAACTTGAGAGGCCACGCAACAAAGCATGGATTGCGAGTCCCTTACCCCAACTCGGGGGACCACCCAACAGAGCGTGGATTGTGAGTCCCTAACCCCAACTTGTGAGGGCACGCAACAAAGCATGGATTGCGAGTCCCTTACCCCAACTCGGGGGACCACCCAACAAAGCATGGATTGTGAGTCCCCAACCCCAACTTGAGAGGCCACGCAACAAAGCATGGATTGCGAGTCCCTTACCCCAACTCGGGGGACCACCCAACAGAGCGTGGATTGTGAGTCCCTAACCCCAACTCAAGGGGCCACGCAACAAAGCATGGATTGTGAGTCCCTAACCCCAATTCAAGGGGCCACGCAACAAGGCGTGGATTGTGAGTCCCTAACCCCAACTCGAGGGGCCGCGCAACAAGGCATGGATTGTGAGTCCCTAACCCCAACTCAATTCAAGGGGCCACGCAACAAGGCGTGGATTGTGAGTTCCTAACCGCCAAACTCGAGGGGCCACGCAACAGAGCGTGGATTGTGAGTCCCTAACCCCAACACGAGGGGCCACGCAACAAAGCATGGATTGTGAGTCCCTTACCCCAACTCAAGGGGCCACCCAACAAAGCGTGGATTGTGAGTCCCTAACCCCAACTCGAGGGGCGACGCAACAAAGCATGGATTGTGAATCCCTAACCCCAACTTGAGAGGCCACGCAACAAAGCATTGATTGTGAGTCCGTAACCCCAACACTAGGGGCCACCCAACAAAGCATGGATTGTGAGTCCCTAACCCCAACTTGAGAGGCCACGCAACAAAGCATGGATTGTGAGCCCCTTACCCCAACTCGGGGGACCGCCCAACAGAGCGTGGATTGTGAGTCCCTAACCCCAACTCAAGGGGCCACGCAATAAAGTGTGGATTGTGAGTCCGTAACCCCAACACTAGGGGCCACCCAACAAAGCATGGATTGTGAGTCCCTAACCCCAACTTGAGAGGCCACGCAACAAAGCATGGATTGTGAGTCCCTAACCCCAACTCGAGTGGCCACGCAACAAAGCATGGATTGTGAGTCCCTAACCCAACTTGAGAGGCCAAGCAATAAAGCATGGATTGTGAGTCCCTTACCCCAACTCAAGGGGCCACGCGACGAAGCATGGATTGTGAGTCCCTAACCCCAACTTGAGGGGCCACGCAACAAAGCGCGGATTGTGAGTCCCTAACCCCAACTCGAGGGGCCACGCAACAAAGGATGGATTGTGAGTCCCTAACGCCAACATGAGAGGGCATGCAACAAAGCATGGATTGTGAGTCCCTAACCCCAACCCGAGGGGCAACCGAACAAAGCGTGGATTGGGAGTGACCAACCCCAACTTGAGGGGCCACGCAACAAAGCGTGGATTGTGAGTCCCTAACCCCAACTCGAGGGGCCACGCAACAAAGCATGGATTGTGAGCCCCTAACCCCAACTTGAGGGGCCACGCAACAAAGCGTGGATTGTGAGTCCCTAACCCCAACTTCAGGAGCCACTCAATAAAGTGTGGATTGTGAGTCCCTAACCCCAACACTAGGGGCCACCCAACAAAGCATGGATTGTGAGTCCCTAACCCCAACTTGAGAGGCCACGCAACAAAGCATGGATTGCGAGTCCCTTACCCCAACTCGGGGGACCGCCCAACAGAGCGTGGATTGTGAGTCCCTAACCCCAACTCAAGGGGCCACGCAACAAAGCATGGATTGTGAGTCCCTAACCCCAATTCAAGGGGCCACGCAACAAGGCGTGGATTGTGAGTCCCTAACCCCAACTCGAGGGGCCGCGCAACAAGGCATGGAATGTGAGTCCCTAACCCCAACTCAATTCAAGGGGCCACGCAACAAGGCGTGGATTGTGAGTTCCTAACCGCCAAACTCGAGGGGCCACGCAACAGAGCGTGGATTGTGAGTCCCTAACCCCAACACGAGGGGCCACGCAACAAAGCATGGATTGTGAGTCCCTTACCCCAACTCAAGGGGCCACCCAACAAAGCGTGGATTGTGAGTCCCTAACCCCAACTTGAGGGGCCACGCAACAAAGCATGGATTGTGAATCCCTAACCCCAACTTGAGAGGCCACGCAACAAAGCATTGATTGTGAGTCCCTAGCCCCAACTCAAGCAGCGGGCGAACAAAGCGTGGATTGTGAGTCCCTAACCCCTACTTGAGGGGCCACGCAACAAAGCGTGGATTGTGAGTCCCTAACCCCAACTCGAGGGGCCACGCAACTAAGCATGGATTGTGAGTCCCTAACTCCAACTTGAGAGGCCACGCAATAAAGCATGGATTGTGAGTCCCTAACCCCAAATCGGGGGGCCACCCAACAAAGCGTGGATTGTGAGCCCCTAAACCCAACTTGAGGGGCCACGCAACAAAGCATGGATTGTGAGTCCCTAACCCCAACTCAAGGGGCCACGCAACAAAGCATGGATTGTGAGTCCCTAATGCCAACTTGAGAGGGCATGCAACAAAGCATGGATTGTGACTCCCTAACCCCAACTCAAGGGGCCACCATACAAAGCGTGGATTGTGAGTCCCCAACCCCAACTTGAGGGGCCACGCAATAAAGCGTGGATTCTGAGTCCCTAACCCCAACTCGAGGGGCCACGCAACAAAGCATGGATTGTGAGTACCTAACCCCAACTTGAGGGGCCACCCAACAAAGCGTGGATTGTGAGTCCCTAACCCCAACACGAGGGGCCACGCAACAAAGCATGGATTGTGAGTCCCTAACCCCAACTTGAGAGGCCACGCAACAAAGCATGGATTGCGAGTCCCTTACCCCAACTCGGGGGACCACCCAACAGAGCGTGGATTGTGAGTCCCTAACCCCAACTTGTGAGGGCACGCAACAAAGCATGGATTGCGAGTCCCTTACCCCAACTCGGGGGACCACCCAACAAAGCATGGATTGTGAGTCCCCAACCCCAACTTGAGAGGCCACGCAACAAAGCATGGATTGCGAGTCCCTTACCCCAACTCGGGGGACCACCCAACAGAGCGTGGATTGTGAGTCCCTAACCCCAACTCAAGGGGCCACGCAACAAAGCATGGATTGTGAGTCCCTAACCCCAATTCAAGGGGCCACGCAACAAGGCGTGGATTGTGAGTCCCTAACCCCAACTCGAGGGGCCGCGCAACAAGGCATGGATTGTGAGTCCCTAACCCCAACTCAATTCAAGGGGCCACGCAACAAGGCGTGGATTGTGAGTTCCTAACCGCCAAACTCGAGGGGCCACGCAACAGAGCGTGGATTGTGAGTCCCTAACCCCAACACGAGGGGCCACGCAACAAAGCATGGATTGTGAGTCCCTTACCCCAACTCAAGGGGCCACCCAACAAAGCGTGGATTGTGAGTCCCTAACCCCAACTCGAGGGGCGACGCAACAAAGCATGGATTGTGAATCCCTAACCCCAACTTGAGAGGCCACGCAACAAAGCATTGATTGTGAGTCCCTAGCCCCAACTCAAGCAGCGGGCGAACAAAGCGTGGATTGTGAGTCCCTAACCCCTACTTGAGGGGCCACGCAACAAAGCATGGATTGTGAGTCCCTAACCCCAACACGAGGGGCCACGCAACAAGGCGTGGATTGGGAGTCCCTAACCCCAACTCGAGGGGCCACGCAACAAAGCGTGGATTGTGAGTCCCTAACCCCAACTCGAGGGGCCACGCAACTAAGCATGGATTGTGAGTCCCTAACTCCAACTTGAGAGGCCACGCAATAAAGCATGGATTGTGAGTCCCTAACCCCAAATCGGGGGGCCACCCAACAAAGCGTGGATTGTGAGCCCCTAAACCCAACTTGAGGGGCCACGCAACAAAGCATGGATTGTGAGTCCCTAACCCCAACTCAAGGGGCCACGCAACAAAGCATGGATTGTGAGTCCCTAATGCCAACTTGAGAGGGCATGCAACAAAGCATGGATTGTGACTCCCTAACCCCAACTCAAGGGGCCACCATACAAAGCGTGGATTGTGAGTCCCCAACCCCAACTTGAGGGGCCACGCAACAAAGCGTGGATTCTGAGTCCCTAACCCCAACTCGAGGGGCCACGCAACAAAGCATGGATTGTGAGTACCTAACCCCAACTTGAGGGGCCACGCAACAAAGCGTGGATTGTGAGTCCCTAACCCCAACTTGAGGGGCCACCCAACAAAGCGTGGATTGTGAGTCCCTAACCCCAACACGAGGGGCCACGCAACAAAGCATGGATTGTGAGTCCCTAACCCCAACTTGAGAGGCCACGCAACAAAGCATGGATTGCGAGTCCCTTACCCCAACTCGGGGGACCACCCAACAGAGCGTGGATTGTGAGTCCCTAACCCGGACTTGTGAGGGCACGCAACAAAGCATGGATTGTGAGTCCCTAACCCCAATACAAGGGGACACGCAACAAGGCGTGGATTGTGAGTCCCTAACCCCAACTAAAGGGGCAACGCAACAAAGCGTGGATTGTGAGTCCCTAACCCCAACTCGAGGGGCCACGCAACTAAGCATGGATTGTGAGTCCCTAACCCCAACTTGAGAGGCCACGCAATAAAGCATGGATTGTGAGTCCCTTACCCCAACTCGAGGGGCCACCCAACAAAGCGTGGATTGTGAGCCCCTAACCCCAACTCAAGGGGCCACACAACAAAGCATGGATTGTGAGTCCCTAACCCCAACTCAAGGGGCAACCGAACAAAGCGTGGATTGGGAGTAACCAACCCCAACTTGAGGGGCCACGCAACAAAGCGTGGATTGTGAGTCCCTAACCCCAACTCGAGGGGCCACGCAACAAAGCATGGATTGTGAGTCCCTAACCCCAACTTGAGGGGCCACGCAACAAAGCGTGGATTGTGAGTCCCTAACCCCAACTTGAGGGGCCACGCAATAAAGTGTGGATTGTGAGTCCGTAACCCCAACACTAGGGGCCACCCAACAAAGCATGGATTGTGAGTCCCTAACCCCAACTTGAGAGGCCACGCAACAAAGCATGGATTGTGAGTCCCTTACCCCAACTCGGGGGACCGCCCAACAGAGCGTGGATTGTGAGTCCCTAACCCCAACTCAAGGGGCCACGCAATAAAGTGTGGATTGTGAGTCCGTAACCCCAACACTAGGGGCCACCCAACAAAGCATGGATTGTGAGTCCCTAACCCCAACTTGAGGGGCCACGCAACAAAGCATGGATCGTGACTCCCTAACCCCAACTCTAGGGCCACGCAACAAGGCATGGATTGTGAGTCCCTAACCCCAACTTGAGAGGCCACGCAACAAAGCATGGATTGTGAGTCCCTAGCCCCAACTCCAGCAGCCACCGAACAAAGCGTGGATTGTGAGTCCCTAACCGCTACTTGAGGGGCCACGCAACAAAGCATGGATTGTGAGTCCCTAACCCCAACTTGAGGGGCCACACAACAAAGCATGGATTGTGAGTCCCTAACCCCAAGTCGAGGGGCTAGGCAACAAGGCGTGGATTGGGAGTCCCTAACCCCAACTCGAGGGGCCACGCAACAAAGCGTGGATTGTGAGTCCCTAACCCCAACTCGAGGGGCCACGCAACTAAGCATGGATTGTGAGTCCCTAACTCCAACTTGAGAGGGCTCGCAATAAAGCATGGATTGTGAGTCCCTAACCCCAACTCGGGGGGCCACCCAACAAAGCGTGGATTGTGAGCCCTTAACCCAAACTCGAGGGGCCAGGCAACAAAGCATGGATTGTGAGTCCCTAACCCCAACTCAAGGGGCCACGCAACAAAGCATGGATTGTGAGTCCCTAACGCCAACTTGAGAGGGCATGCAACAAAGCATGCATTGTGACTCCCTAACCCCAACTCAAGGGGGCACCGAACAAAGCGTGGATTGGGAGTCCCCAACCCCAACTCGAGGGGCCACGCAACAAAGCGTGGATTGTGAGTCCCTAACCCCAACTTGAGGGGCCACGCAACAAAGCATGGATTGTGAATCCCTAACCCCAAGTCGAGGGGCCACGCAACAAAGCATGGATTGTGAGTACCTAACCCCAACTTGAGGGGCCACACAACAAAGCGTGGATTGTGAGTCCCTAACCCCAACTCGAGGGGCCACGCAACAAAGCATGGATTGTGAGTACCTAACCCCAACTTGAGGGGCCACGCAACAAAGCGTGGATTGTGAGTCCCTAACCCCAACTTGAGGGGCCACGCAACTAAGCATGGATTGTGAGTCCCTAACCCCAACTTGAGGGGCCACGCAACAAAGCGTGGATTGTGAGTTCCTAACCCCAACTTGAGAGGCCACGCAACAAAGCATGGATTGCGAGTCCCTTACCCCACTTCGAGGGGCCACGCAACAGAGCATGGATTGTGAGTCCCTAACCCCAACTCAAGGGGCCACGCAACAAAGCATGGATTGTGAGTCCCTAACCCCAATTCAAGGGGCCACGCAACAAGGCGTGGATTGTGAGTCCCAAACCCCAACTAAAGGGGCCACGCAACAAAGCGTGGATTGTGAGTCCCTAACCCCAACTCGGGGGGCCACACAACAAAGCATGGGTTGTGAGTCCCTTACCCCAACTCAAGGGGCCACGCAACAAAGCATGGATTGTGAGTCCCTAACCCCAACTCGGGGGGCCACACAACAAAGCATGGATTGTGAGTCCCTTACCCCAACTTGAGGGGCCACGCAAGAAAGCGTGAATTGTGAGTCCCTAACCCCAACTCAAGGGGCCACGCAACAAAGCATGGATTGTGACTCCCTAACAGCAACTCAAGGGGCCACGCAACAAAGCATGGATTGTGAGTCCTTAACCCCAACACGAGGGGCCACCCAACAAAGCGTGGATTGTGAGTCCCTTACCCCAACTCAAGGGGCCACGCAACAAAGCATGGATTGTGAGTCCCTTACCCCAACTCAAGGGGCCACGCAACAAAGCGTGGATTGTGAGTCCCTAACCCCAAATTGAGGGGCCACAGAACAAAGCATGGATTGTGAGTCCCTTACCCCAACTCGGGGGGCCACGCAACAAAGCATGGATTGTGAGTCCCTAACCCCAACTTGAGGGGCCAAACAACAAAGCGTGGATTGTGAGTCCCTAACCCCAACTCGAGGGGCCACGCAACAAGGCATGGATTGTGAGTCCCTAACCCCAACTTAAGAGGCCACGCAACAAAGCATGGATTGTGAGTCCCTTACCCCAACTCGGGGGGCCACGCAACAAAGCATGGATTGTGAGTCCCTAACCCCAACTCAAGGGGCCACGCAACAAAGCATGGATTGTGAGTCCCTAACCCCAACTTGAGGGGCCACGCAACAAAGCATGGATTGTGAGTCCCTAACCCCAACTCAAGGGGCCACGCAACAAAGCGTGGATTGTGGGTCCCTTACCCCAACTCGGGGGGCCACCCAACAAAGCGTGGATTGTGAGTCCCTAACCCCAACTTGAGGGGCCACACAACAAAGCATGGATTGTGACTCCCTAACCCCAACTCGAGGGGCCACGCAACAAAGCGTGGATTGTGAGTCCCTAATCCCAACTCGAGGGGCCACACAACAAAGCATGGATTGTGAGTCCCTAACCCCAACTTGAGGGGCCACACAACAAAGCATGGATTGTGACTCCCTAACCCCAACTCGAGGGGCCACGCAACAAAGCGTGGATTGTGAGTCCCTAATCCCAACTCGAGGGGCCACACAACAAAGCATGGATTGTGAGTCCCTAACCCCAACTTGAGAGGGCATGCAACAAACCATGGATTGTGAGTCCCACACCCCAACTCAAGGGGCCACCGAACAAAGCATGGATTGTGAGTCCCTAACCCCAACTTGAGGGGCCCCCGCAACAAAGCATGGATTGTGAGTCCCTAACCCCAACACGAGGGGCCACGCAACAAGACGTGGATTGAGAGTCCCTAACCCCAACTCGAGGGGCCACGCAACAAAGCGTGGATTGTGAGTACCTAACCACAACTCGAGGGGCCACGCAACTAAGCATGGATTGTGAGTCCCTAACCCCAACACGAGGGGCCACACAACAAAGCGTGGATTGTGAGTCCCCAACCCCAACTCGAGGGGCCACCCAAAAAAGTGTGGATTGTGAGTCGCTAACCCCAACTTGAGAGGCCACGCAACAAAGCATGGATTGTGAGTCCCTAACCCCAACTTGAGGGGCCACGCAACAAGGCGTGGATTGTGAGTCCCTAACCCCAACTTGAGAGGCCACGCAACAAAGCATGGATTGTGAGTCACTAACCCCAACTCGGGGGACCACCCAACAAAGCGAGGATTGTGAGTCCGTAACCCCAACTCGAGGGGCCACGCAACAAAGCATGGATTGTGAGTCCCTAACCCCAATTTAAGGGGCCACGCAACAAGGCGTGGATTGTGAGTCCCTAACCCCAATTTGAGGGGCCACGCAACAAAGCATGGACTGCGAGTCCCTTACCCCAACTCGGGGGACCACCCAACAGAGCGTGGATTGCGAGTCCCTAACCCCAACTCAAGGGGCCACGCAACAAAGCATGGATTGTGAGTCCCTAACCCCAATTCAAGGGGCCACGCAACAAGGCTTGGATTGTGAGTCCCTAACCCCAAATTGAGGGGCCACAGAACAAAGCATGGATTGTGAGTCCCTAACCCCAACTTGAGGGGCCAAACAACAAAGCGTGGATTGTGAGTCCCCAACCCCAACTCGAGGGGCCACGCAACAAGGCATGGATTGTGAGTCCCTAACCCCAACTTAAGAGGCCACGCAACAAAGCATGGATTGTGAGTCCCTAACCCCAACTCAAGGGGCCACGCAACAAAGCATGGATTGTGAGTCCCTAACCCCAACTTGAGGGGCCACGCAACAAAGCATGGATTGTGAGTCCCTAACCCCAACTCAAGGGGCCACGCAACAAAGCGTGGATTGTGGGTCCCTTACCCCAACTCGGGGGGCCACCCAACAAAGCGTGGATTGTGAGTCCCTCACCCCAACTTGAGGGGCCACCCAACAAAGCGTGGATTGTGAGTCCCTAACCCCAACTCGAGGGGCCACGCAACAGAGCATGGATTGTGAGTCCCTAACCCCAACTTGAGGGGCCACCCAAAAAAGTGTGGATTGTGAGTCGCTAACCCCAACTTGAGAGGCCACGCAACAAAGCATGGATTGTGAGTCCCTAACCCCAATTCAAGGGGCCACGCAACAAAGCGTGGATTGTGAGTCCCTAACCCCAACTTGAGAGGCCACGCAACAAAGCATGGATTGAGAGTCCCTAACCCCAACTCGGGGGACCACCCAACAGAGCGTGGATTGTGAGTCCGTAACCCCAACTCGAGGGGCCACGCAACAAAGCATGGATTGTGAGTCCCTAATCCCAATTCAAGGGGCCACGCAACAAGGCGTGGATTGTGAGTCCCTAACCCCAATTTGAGGGGCCACGCAACAAAGCATGGACCGCGAGTCCCTTACCCCAACTCGGGGGACCACCCAACAGAGCGTGGATTGCGAGTCCCTAACCCCAACTCAAGGGGCCACGCAACAAAGCATGGATTGTGAGTCCCTAACCCCAATTCAAGGGGCCACGCAACAAGGCGTGGATTGTGAGTCCCTAACCCCAACTTGAGGGGCCACACAACAAAGCATGGATTGTGAGTCCCTAACCCCAACTTGAGGGGCCACACAACAAAGCGTGGATTGTGAGTCCCTAACCCCAACTGGAGGGGCCACGCAACAAGGCATGGCTTGTGAGTCCCTAACCCCAACTTGAGAGGCCACGCAACAAAGCATGGATTGTGAGTCCCTTACCCCAACTCGAGGGGCCACGCAACAAAGCATGGATTGTGAGTCCCTAACCCCAACTCAAGGGGCCACGCAACAAAGCGTGGATTGTGAGTCCCTAACCCCAACTCGAGGGGCCACGCAACAAGGCATGGATTGTGAGTCCCTAACCCCAACTTGAGAGGCCACGCAAGAAAGCGTGGATTGTGAGTCCCTAACCCCAACTCGAGGGGCCACGCAACAAGGCATGGATTGTGAGTCCCTAACCCCAACTTGAGAGGCCACGCAACAAAGCATGGATTGTGAGTCCCTTACCCCAACTCGGGGGGCCACGCAACAAAGCATGGATTGTGAGTCCCTAACCCCAACTCAAGGGGCCACGCAACAAAGCATGGATTGTGAGTCCCTAACCCAAACTTGAGGGGCCACACAACAAAGCGTGGATTGTGAGTCCCTAACCCCAACTGGAGGGGCCACGCAACAAGGCATGGATTGGGATTCCCTAACCCCAACTTGAGAGGCCACGCAACAAAGCATGGATTGTGAGTCCCTTACCCCAACTCGAGGGGCCACGCAACAAAGCATGGATTGTGAGTCCCTAACCCCAACTCAAGGGGCCACGCAACAAAGCATGGATTGTGAGTCCCTAACCCCAACTCGAGGGGCCACGCAACAAGGCATGGATTGTGAGTCCCTAACCCCAACTTGAGAGGCCACGCAAGAAAGCGTGGATTGTGAGTCCCTAACCCCAACTCGAGGGGCCACGCAACAAGGCATGGATTGTGAGTCCCTAACCCCAACTTGAGAGGCCACGCAACAAAGCATGGATTGTGAGTCCCTTACCCCAACTCGGGGGGCCACCCAACAAAGCATGGATTGTGAGTCCCTAACCCCAACTCAAGGGGCCACGCAACAAAGCGTGGATTGTGGGTCCCTTACCCCAACTCGGGGGGCCACCCAACAAAGCGGGGATTGTGAGTCCCTAACCCCAACTCGAGGGGCCATGCAACAAAGCGTGGATTTTGAGTCCCTGAGCTAACCTTAACAAAAAAAAATCTGGGTCCTTAAGGACTGCCCTGCAAAGGGGGACAAAATCAGAAGTGGCTAACTCTGCCTTCTCGGCCGCCTAGAAGAGGGCGGAAGTGCTACATCACCGCTGCATTCTCGGGGCCCCCCAACGCCAAGCGCGGGGGAACCATCAGAAGTGGCCCACAGGTGGACACATTGCCTACAGGCATGCATTTTCAGTAAAATTGGTAATTGTTTCTTTGTGGTAAGGTCGTGTAATTTTTTTATTTTTGCGGTAAACGCGTGTAGGAAAAAATTGTCACATCGTGTAATTTTTTTTTGCGGTAAGTTGTGCAATTTTTTTTTGCAGTAAATGCGTGTAACAAAAAAATCGTCACATCGTGTAATTTTTTTGGCGGTAACTGCGTGTACAAAAAAATTGTGTAGCCGTGTAATTCTTTTTTCTGCGGTAAACGCGTGTACAAAAAAATCGTCTAGTCGTGTAATTTTTTTTTGCAGTAATGTGTGTGACGGGCTTACACGACACCGCAAAAAAAAAGTCACACGACTAGACGATTTTTTTGTTACACGCATTTACGCAAAAAAAAAATTACACGAATTACAACATACACATTTCAACGTCACACAGAGCAAGGTGAGAATACCTTTTCAGTTGGTTTCAGTTGCATCAGAAACACAGGCAGCTGGGCAGCGGAACATTGGACTGTTGGACGAGTGCCCCAAAGGGATCCCTCCACCTCCAAACACTTACTCCAGCACCTGATTCCTCGACATGAGTGCCTGCATGTTGCACGTGCAGGCCATGTATTACTGCAGCAGAAACCCCCCCCCCCCTTTCTTGGAACAGGGGGTGCCTCCTTTGGTTGGGACAGGCCAAGAGTGGGGCGGGGCTAAGCGAGTCGAATTTAGCAGCGATTATGGTGGCAGCCTCTTCTGCACAGCACACCAATATGGCGTAATGAGTGGGTGTTCGCACCTCCTTGGCCGCTGGGCACCCCTTATGCATTGGGTGGGGCTAACAAGCCAAGATTGGGTGCGCACCAGAATTAGGGCTCCCCTGAGGGTCGATGAGAAAAAGCCTGGTCATCCACCTAGCAGTCCTCTTGACGTCTGGTCCCAGAGCGGCTGTTCAACTGGTTCAGCCCCTTTTCACCCCTTTTTTGGGCCTGTGCTAGTCCACACCCACATTGTGAACACGTTCCTGTGCTGTCTGATTCCCCTGCTACTGTTGGCAGTGGAAGCCCTGAGTGAGCAACCCTTTTGGAATTTCAACCAACTGCTTGCCTTCGACTTTCTTCTAGCTGCCATGTCCCTCTCTCGGCATGCCAACTACCTAGGGTACTTTATGACGCTAAAAGCACAGCAACTGGTGCTCAGATTGACAGTCCCTGTGTAGAGGGTGCCTCATGTGCACCACCCCAGATGCTTCAGGCCTCTGTCTGCAGAAGAAGGGGAGGCTCTGGGAGTGGCCAGGGCGTTCTCTTTCCATGCGCTGAGGCACAAAAGGGTTGATGCAAGCAGGCCCAAACCTTTGGACACAAAGGTAGAACACCGGGAAGCAGACATGAATTGTGGCGGCCTAAGGCAGGCGCCGGTTTTTGCTAAAAATTGGGTCAGCCACATTTGGTTAGCCATGGTATTCATGATCATGGAATCTGGCACTTGCAACAATTCAGAAGAGCCCATCTTATGCATTCTGATACAAACATGGCCAGGGCACAGCTGGGCATGCTCTCTCCCTTGTGTAGCCCATCCACTATGTCCAGGGTACGCCAGTCCTTGGCAAGAAAAGTCATGAGAAGACATATTGATCAAGTTTCCAGGGCGTTGGGAGGTTCATCAGGAATCTCGCCCAGCAGCCATGCTGCGCGCCGAACGAGGCCCAAAAGAGTTACATAAGGCTCAAAAGTGTCATCCAACCCAAACTGCGTCTTCAATTGGTTGCCGTACTCCTGAATATCCAGGTAAATTTGCACAAATATTTTGTCCGTGTCACTCATGTCCTCCTTGGCATCTGCAGCTTTGTCCTCCTCCGCCTGTCAAGAGAAGGATGGAATAGGTGCACATGCCTGCAGGCAGATATGTAAGGAGTGTTGCATTATGTGGTGTTGCGGATGGGTACACAGTGTTAGATCCTCTACAACACATAATACATGTGGATGAGATTGTTCATTACAGCCCTTCAGCCCTCAGGACCAGTTTGCGCCTTCAAGCTTCAATGCGCATGTTGCTTGGGTTCCAATGCTCCTCAAGACTCAACAACAGGGGACTTACACTCACAACATCCGTATAATAGTATGTATTCACGGGGGCGGGCGCCAGCTAATGTGTGACCCCGAGGGGTGTTCGACAGTTTCGGGGGCTGTAGGGGGGGGGGGGGGGGCACCCCCCTCCGAAGGGGGGGGGACCCCACCCCCCCCCCCCTTCGTTGACCCAAACCCAGCACCTTTTCCGTTAGGCCCCGTCCAAGCGCACAAACACACAAAGCTAACAAGACGCACTGTGACTGGTCATAGCTCATGATTGTTTTGCTGCACTGCAGCACTTGCAGAGCAGTACTGAATGTTGCCTTGAGTTCGCCCAAAGGCCTTCCCTTCCCCTTGTCACAAACCACAGACATATATATAGAGAAGCGAAGGGAGGGGAGGCGCCTCAAGCATCGGAATCATCCTCCCACTCGTCGCGTGCCCTCTTGCCGGTACTCTTGGGGCGAGCACGCTTCTTTGGCTGGGCTGCTTGGGATCTTGTGACCCGGTAGGCTGCCGGCCCATCAGACATGGATTCCGATGGCACATAGTCACTAGTGCCTGACGGGGCATTACTGCTAGAGGATGCACTCGTACTGGAGGAGGCATTGGTGGTGGAGCTGCTGCTACTACTACTGCCACTACTACTACTACCGTGGTTTGGCCCAGAGAGAAGAGCACGGAGAACAGTGGGCAGGGCCGGCGGCGCAGCAGGCTTTGCCTTTGGGGCCCGGAAATTGTCAAAGGCTTGCAAAACCTTTGTTTTCTCCTCTTCGCTGCACCCTGCATAGTCATGGGACACACCGGGGTGCGCTTGTGCCATGTGGTGTGGCATGGCGTAGGTGCAATGCCATTTTCGGCAATCAAGCACCTTGCAGCGAACTGGCAAGTTGGTGCTAGGGTTCATCGCTGTTGGGGTTGCCGCACTGTTTAGCCGTAGCCGATGGTACGCAAGACTGCAATTGCTGTCAATTTTTTTGCCGTGCACACCTGTGCTGCACTTGCCATCTGTGTTGCCACACCACAAGCTAAACGCGCCTTTATCCGCACCCTCTTGGCCGGCGCACCTATGGCCTCGCAAAACATGGCCAGCAATATGCAACCGCATTGAAGCGTACATGAAAAATCGGTCGGAATTCGGAAAAGGGCAGGGCATACGTTTTGCTCCTGGAGCATTCCTCGGCTACTCACGGTATTGAGCACAACCTAACGCCGCATACGGCACAAGCGCCACTGCCTTTGGCAAGGATACATGCATCAGAAAGCGCGAAAGCTGTTCAATGTCGTTCGGCGGGAACTGCCACAACCTCTCCACCGTTGCAGTTGGTGCAACGAAATGTGCATCAGCAGCACAAACACTGTGCACCTTTTGCAAGAATTCGCTTCTTGTGGGGCTTGCCTTGAAGGTGTGCTTGAATAGCCTGATCCGTGACGGACCGTAACACCATTCCGCATTCACAATCATACCGCGTGTGGTACGGCATTGTCTAAGATGTCTGAAGCACCATGAACGAAAAACGGACACGGAAGAAACACGCTACACATGTATGCATGCCCACTTCACAAGGTCAAGCATCACAACGTAGGCAACTTAAGAGATGGGGAACCGCCCCTGCAACTTAGCCATTTGCGCACAACCTATGGAGCACCAAAGCGTGGTAATCCTAAACTGCGACACAACGTAGCCATTTTTAGAGATGGGGAACCGCCCCTGCAACTTAGCCATTTGCGCACACCCTAGGGATCAAAATCAGAAGTGGCCCACTTGTGGGCAAGGTGGCTAAACCCCCCGCCTGATTAAAATCACGCAGAAAAAATAAAATCACGCATGCTTGATTTTATTGAAAACGGTAGAAATAAAATCACGCACCATTTTTTGCGGGTCAAATGCTACAAACCGCAACCAATCCCCGAGGACAAGAGCAAAAGAAACACAGAGGGACACTACATTGTGTGTTCACAAGTCTTTACCTCCTGCCAAAGAAACCTGCGATGGACATTTGCTTGGGAAAGGGCTTTGGGACGGCTTTGGGTTTGGGTTTGGGTGCTGGTAGTGGGGCTGCAAATGGAGCAAACTCAAATGGAATACGAAGTTTCACCTTAGTTGGATCAATGTACCCTAGGTCTTGAAAGGTTTGAGGAACATTCAGGCGCTTCAAGGCTGCCATGTACCCTCTATATGACAAATCAATGTATGCATTTCTGCATGCAGATGCACTGACCTTTCTACCACCCTCAACCATTTGCAGGTACAGAGCATGATGTTCCTCCCTATACACGGCCACCTGTGCCACATCAATTGCTTGGATAAACATGGTGAGCCCACCAGGGATAATTGCATACGGTAAACCAGCCCTACAGAAGGCATTCAGGACAGCAGGAGAAATGTGGGCAGTGGCTGAGTCTAGCACCACGAGCGCCCCCCCATCCAGTTTTTGCAATTGTTTCACCAAATAAGGAATGAAAGCATCCCGCATATACACAGAGTTGATCACTCCCGTTGGGTTGGACGTGACCAACAGGTTGTTGGGGTTACTCGGGACCTTGGGTGAATGCAACTTCAAAATGATAGCAGGATTTAAATGGAAAGGGACAAAATTGTCACTCTCTTTGCACACCCCCAGGATTGCAATCAAAGTGGCCATCCGCTTAAAATGTTTATCACCCATCTGCATTACCACATTTTCAGTGCCTTTATGTTCCAAGGTGGCCCCACGGCTCATCAAACCCGCAAGCGAATCAGGAATCTCATCGAAGTTTACCCAAGCCTTCGTTGTGTTTGGTTGCATGTACACGTACGTCAGAAATTTGTTCAAACGAGACTCACATTCCTCATCCGTCAGAGTGGTGTGGCGCTGGGATTTTCGTAGGGTGGTGCGGTGTCTTCGGCGAAACGACCTGATCCACTTTTGGGTAACTACATTGCTTCCCTGGCGTGCAACACGGTCAGCCTCCGTCTTCAACATTTTTGCAGTGACCGCCAGGTTTTTGGCTCTCCTCTCACAAAACCACTTCCACAGTGCTTCATCCACCCCAACCGATTTTGTTTTGCGCCCTGCTCCAGATAACCGTCTTGCTCCTCTGGGTTGCAGCCCATCCAACTTGGCAGTTGCCCTTTTCCAATTGTCCAATTGTCTCCGGTTGACCAAGGAAAACTTTTCGCCAGTGAGGTCCCACAGTTTGCGTTGTATTTCAGGAAATGAAATGTTGTCGTCCATCATTTGAACTGCACGGCACTTGAGATTCAACGATACTGTGAAATGGGTCTCTTTGCCAACGCAATTTTTGGAGCCCTTCCCCCGGTTGATTTTTTCCGGACTTCGGCAAACCGTTTTGCCTTGGCACACTCAACACCCTGCTCCTCGGCAGCTTCAGGAACTTCAGCAACTTGTTCAGGAATTGGTTCAACAACAGGTTCGGGAACTTGTTCAGGAACTAGTTCAGCAACAGGTTTAGGAACTTGTTCAAGAACTGGTTCAACAACAGGTTCAGGAACTTCTTCAAGAAGTTGAACAGCAACTGCTTCAGCAACTTGTTGAGGAACTGGTACAGCAACTGGTTCAGGAACTAGCTCTACAAGTTGTTCAGCAACCAGGTCTGCAACAGTTCCAAGTGCGTCTGAGTCGCCATCCGTTGAACTTGCAGTAACACAATCAGTATCTCTTTTAGCGGCCCATCAATCATCAACCTCGGGCTCAGCATTGTCACGTGCATCAGCAAGAAAAGAATGGAAAGCAAAATCCATGGTGTCTGAGGCAAGTAGAAATAAAAACACGCAAGGTTCAAATAAAATCACGCGCCAAATAAAATCACGCAGAAAAAATAAAATCACGCGCATGATTTTAAATGGGACGGCGGTTTAACCCCTGCCACCTGGGGGATCCCCTCCGCTTCAGAGCGGGGGACAAAATCAGAAGTGGCCCACTTGTGGGCAGGGTGGCTATATAACCCCTGCCGCCTAGGGAATCCCCTCCGCTTTAGAGCGGGAGACAGAATCAGCAGTCGCCCACTTAGGGGCTAGGTGACTACATAACCCCTTCCGCCTAGGGGGATCCCCTCCGCTTTAGAGCAGGAGACAGAATCAGCACTGGCCCACTTATAGGCTAGGTGACTACATAACCCCTTCCGCCTGGGGGGATCCCCTCCGCTTCAGAGCGGGGGACAAAGCCGAAGAGGCCCACTTCTGGGCAAGGTGGCTACATAACCCCTGCCGCCTGGGGGGATCCCCACCGTTTCAGAGCGGGGGACAAAATCAGAAGTGGCCCACTTGTGGGCAAGGTGGCTACATAACCCGTGCCGCCTGGGGAATGCCCTCCGCTTCAGAGCGGGGGCCAGAATCAGAAGTGGCCTAATTGTGGGCAAGGTGGCTACATAACCCCAACCGCCTGGGGGATCCCCTCCGCTTCAGAGCGGGGGGCAGAATCACAAGTGGCCCACTTGTGGGCAAGGTGGCTACAAAACCCCTGCCGCCTGGGGGATCCCCTCCGCTTCAAAGCGGGGGGCAGAAACACAAGTGGCCCACAAGTGGGCAAGGTGGCTACATAACCCCTTCCGCCTGGAGGGATCCCCACCGCTTTAGAGCCAGGGGCAGAATCAGAAGTGGCCCACTTGTGGGCGAGGTGGCTACATAACCCCTACCGCCTGGGGAATCCCCTACGCTTCAAAGCGGGGGGCAGAAGTGGGCACAAGTGGGCGAGGTGGCTACATTACCCTTGCCGCCCGGGGGATCCCCACCGCTTTAGAGCGGGCTGCAAAATCACAAGTGGCCCACTTGTGGGCAAGGTGGCTATATAACCCCTGCCACCTGGGGGATCCCCTCCGCTTCAGAGCGGGGGGCAGAATCAGAAGTGGCCCACAAGTGGGCAAGGTGGCTAGATTAACCTTTTTTGTGCTTTTCAGCCATTGTGGAAGTCTCCACGAAATTCTGAGTGTTTTGAGTACAGACACATAGGGTCGAACAAAAAAAAATTTCCCGTGCCGTATGCCTAAAACAAAATCTCCAGCGCCTCCGGCGCCGACAAAGCAAATTGTGCTGTGCGACAATTTTGGGGTCCGTAGAGGGGGGGGGGGGGGGGTTGCCCCCGCCCCCTTTGGGGTCCGGTCCCGACCAGGAGCGCCCCCCGTGTATGTATTGCAACAGCCATGGACACACAACAAGCACTGGAGGATGAGAGACCAAGCAGGGGCTTGGTGCACGCCATCTATTTTTAGGAAATAGCACACCAATATGTAGCGATTCATAATCATAAAATAAATAAATGGCAATGGACCGTTTTGTGCCCCCCATACCCCATTACCCGGTGAGCTTTTGTATGGGGTTGGGTAACCCCTCCCCCTATTGTTAGGGTGGAGAGGCCAAAAGGTCATCTGTTGAAACCATTTTGGAGGGTTGCTAGTGGGTATCAGGCCCCACCAAGGCCTGTGAACGGCTAAACCTAGGGTATGCCATCGATGTTGGAAGGATCCTAACTAAAGTACTAGAAATGACCATTTGTGTCATAAAAAGTTCACCCTACCCCTACATACCCGGACAACTTAGCAATGGGGAGGATTTGGCTCACCCTTCATTAGTCCTATGGCGTACCAACCCATCTTAGAGGTAGGAGCAAGGATGTTCCTTAGTAAAAAAAAAAATCGAGGGTCCTTTTCGGCAGTTTGGAAAATAGATGTACACGACCCCACTTGCCACTGCGAACTAAAACGGCACTCGCTCGGAGCTTTTGAGAAATAGACATGCATCCATTATGCATTGGCTACATGCAAAAAGCAACCAAATACACTCTCGAGGAGAGGAGTACATGGGTGAGTTCCGTAGGGTGACGGGTTGCAGTGCAATCCCCGGTGACCACCCATAAAGGGAAGCCGGCCTAATCCTAAGGGTGGAAGGGGGGGTGCCTTGCAGCAAAAGCAATGCAGCATCTCGGTTCGCAAGTGTGAATGAAAAAGTTGGCATGAAGCAAAAGTACGAAGGCACTGAACAATTACATTCCTCCCCGCCACATGCCAATGCTCTCCGCTTCCTGGGCCGCTGAAAGGATTGAAGAATTGACCACAGGCAACAAAAATGACAAAAGGGCCCGGCCAAAATTTTGCATATAGCGTGCTACTAAAATATCACAAATATCAGTGTCCCAGTTTAAGAGCTGCAAGCATTAAAAGGGGCAGGGTTGGGGGCAAGGATGAGGGATGGGGTCTTGGACCACGGCTACCGATCGAAACTCCAGAGCATAGACGCCAACAATTGCCCATACAGAAGGCTACGAGCCTGGTTAGCTACAACATTTGGAGACTTGCTAAAAGCAGCAAACAACGGCAAAATCCACTGCACAAATGCAACAATTTTGGTCGGAGAGGTGCATAGCTTAGGGGTTGGTGGGGTGACTAATGAGGTCGTGGGCCATGGCTGCCGGTCGAAACACCGGAGCACAGTTGCCAACACCCTTGGTGCGCGTTTGAAACCCAATGTTGTTCCGGCCAAATTGTTCCAGTGTTCTAGGCTATCTAGCCGGAACAGAAAAAGTTCAAAATTTATTTGCCCCCCAACCAAGCCTACCCGTACATGGTGGCAAAATATGTTGTTTGCTAGCCTCGGGGGTCCCCGCTGGTATGCTTATATTTGTTGCCCGGCGCGTTGCCACGTGAAAAAAACTTGTTTTCAAAAACAGTTTTTGTTAGAACACCATTGGAACACCGCTGGAACAAGTTATTGGAACTTCGCCGGAACAAGCACTCTACAACAAGAGCAAAGCACAAGGAAGGGTAAAATGGTAACATACATTGTTGTGTAGGGTGCCCCCGGGGGCCCATCGGGTTAGTCTCTTGTTCTCACCTAAAAGTCCTGCGTGGTCGGGGGCCCGGCGGGCGCCCCCGAACTCTTGTCACCCGCCCCACTATCCCCCCCATCTCCCTCACCGACCACCACCCCTTCAACCACCACCCCTTCACCCTCCACCCCTTCACCTACCACCCCTTCACCCTCCACCCCTTCACCCTCCACCCCTTCTCCCATCACCCCTTCACCCTCCACTCCTTCGACCTCCATCCTTTCCCCCTCCACCCCTTCGACCTCTTCCCCGACGCCCCCATCCCGGTTAGCCCCGGTAGCACCCAAACCTGCCCCCGGTCCATCCCCTTCGTCTCCCCCGTCCCCGTCCCCGTCGTTGCTCTCAACCCCCTCCTCGTCCGCGTCCGCGTCGTCCTCCTTGTCCTCCTCCTCGGCCGCCATCATCTTGGCGAGGAACTTCTTCGCCTGCGTCTTGGTTTTCCAAACCGACGCTCTCGGGATGGCGAAGAGTTCGGGGTCTTTGGGGAAGGAGATCCACATCTCCCCAACCCCGGGGGGGCCACCCGCGGCAAGGGCCTCTTTGCCCTGCTCGATCCCCCACTGCCCATTGTCCCGAAAAACTACATACACTTGCTCCCCCGCTTTGTATTTGCACCCCCCCCCCGTCTTGCCTTTGGCTTGGCCTTGGGTTGGGGTTGGGGGGGCTGGGCCTTGGGTTGGGGGGGCGCGGCTCTCTTGAGAGCCTTGCGAGGGGGTTTGGTGGGCTCCTTGGCCGGGGGGCGGGGCTGGGGCTCCTCGAACGCCGAGGAGTCGGTGGTGGACCCCGAGGAGGAGTCCGTTGAGGAGTCGCGGGACGACTCCTCGCTGGAGGACTCCCCCGGGAGCCTCTTCCTTTTTTGGGGGGGTGGTTTGGGGGCGCTCTTGGGTTCCCGCTTGGGGGGGCGTTGGGGTTTGGGTTTGGGTTTGGGTGCTGTTTGGGGGGCTGGGCGGGGGTTCGGGGGTTGGGGTTGCACGGGCGGTGCACACGCGGGCGGGGGGGGGAGGGGCTCTGCGGCCACTTGTTGGCAGTGCGGCGGCGCTGGGGACATGTCGCCAATGCTGCCCCACCCCTCAATGCGCGTCGCGAGAACGCTGCCGCGGGCTGCCACGTAGTCCATCATGGCCGTGAGGAACTCGAGCACGGCGACGGGCTGCGCTACATTGCTAGGCAACCCCCGTTGTGCCGCATGATCGATTGGTCGTTCCCCTTGACTTTCATTGTCAGGGGGGATGGCTACCCCTGCGCAGGCGGGGAGTGGTCCCAATTGTCTGTGCCCATCGCCGACATGGGCCTTTGGGGACGAATTCCCGCCTGCGTGTGGGTCATCGGCCTCGCAATCTGCGGGGACAAAGCGATGGCGACCCTAGCAACCCTTTGGGAAGACAATATTAAGGTGTGCCGCGCACACACCGTGTTGTTCCGGCGACGTTCCGATGACCTGTTCCGGCGACGTTCTGGCGACGTTCAAGTGTTTCGTTGAAACCGCCACGGGAACAATCTGGTTCCAACAAAATTGATGTTTTTTTCTTAGGCCATTCTATCAGTGCGGGGAGTTGCCATTGGCACCTCATTTTTGAGCGTTGGGCCGACCACTGCCCTGGCGAGGTGAGGGCGACGCCCCGCAAGGACACCGTCCTCTTTCGGGCCAATTGGACCCGAATCCTCCGCGACGGCATCTATGTGGCCGAGGACGAAGGCAAATACCATGGCTTCGTCGTTGGCCAAACGCTGTCGCGGCCTGGCGCCCTACGCGTCAAGTGTGAGGACGACGCGCACCGGCACCAACAATCTGCCGTTCGGGCAGTGCTAGCGGAACGTGAGCGCACGCCAACCTCGCAATTGCGGCAAGCGTTGGCGGCGATCAAGGAGAACGTGGACACGCGCGTGCGGGTATGCCCCCCCGCAAGCATGTCCACATGGCCAATAGGGCCCAAAAAGTGCACATGGTTGGCGTGCTGGTGCATTGTTCCGGCGACGTCCCAAACAGTTTGTTCTGGCGACGTTCCAATGTGTCACCAAAAATGGTTTGAAAAGTCTTTTGAACGTCGCCGGAACAGCTTATTGGAACGTCGCTGGAACACTCATCCTGGCTATCCTCCATGTAGGTGGAGGACATCCACGTCAACCCTTTGGACCCGCGCGCCGTTCGGGTGATCCTTCGTTGGCCAGGAAGCGATCCCCAGCCCTTCTATTTGGGTACGTTGCTTCAGCAGTTGCACTTGCACAGCCATGATGCCCACGGCCAACTGATGCCCGTGGCCTTGCGATCCGAAGTGCTCACCGCGGGGGCCAGCTCCAAGGGGGCCAGTAGATCTTGCCAGCACTGCTGGAAAGCCCTCTCAGGGCAAATTGGACGGGCGAATGGAAGGCCCGTGGTCGCGGTGTACTTCAGCCCCCGGAGGGTGTACACTTCCGAGAGCGTGCGCCAAGCGGATTTGGGCGCACGCAGGTTGACGATGAGCTCGCAACAGTCATCCGGGGGGAGGACCTCGGAGGCGTACTTGGCGATTGCCCCCCGCTGTATCTCTCGTACACAGCTTGGTTGGGCCAAGCGCACGGCCACCCCAAATTGGCGGCGGGCGTGTGGAGAGGAGATGGCCCATTCCGCTATGAGCTCCCCAACAAGATCCCCGTCCCGGAGGCTAACAGCACTAGCCAAATGGACGAGGTGGGTGGTTAGTTGCGCAACGCGGGTTTGCGATCTAGGCATGATGAAGCTGCAACAATGAACTACGAAGCGAAATTTGGCAATGCATACCTCTAGGGGAAGATGCCCGTAGACCCACCGAGCATTCAGGCAAGGAACAAATACCAAAATGGGACCCTAGGCATGGCCACAATGCACAAATCAAACGGGAGAACGGGGACGCCAACGTTGAAAAGTCATACAACGCTGCGTCTGAACTACAAGAAACAGCAGGCTTGCAAATGGATACGAAAAGTTCGAAATGTGTACACCTAGTGGAAGGTGGCACCAACGGCTCACAATATGTCAACATGGCCCCGATGGGAAAGACAAGCCTTGGACGCGTTATACATGCAAGAAAGAGACAAAAAACATCATTTACGAACTTGGAAACTCATGGTGATGGATCTGGTTATCTGGCCTGCGACACTTGTTCCAGTGGTGTTCCCAACGAGATTGTTCCGGCGGGAATTGTTCCCATTGGGAATATTCTAGTCGGGAACAACATTGGGTTTCAAACGCGTACCAAGGGCAGTGGCCCATACCGAAGGCTACAAGCCTGGCCTGCTACAGCATTTGGAAACTTGTTCAAAGCGGCAAGCAACGGCACAATCTACCGCCCAAATACAACAATTCTGGTCAGAGAGGTGCATGGCTTAAGGGGTGGGGGGGTCACTAACGAGATCCTAGGCCATGGCTGCCGGTCGAAAATTAGGAGCATAGTCGCCAACGGTTGCCCATACCGAAGGCTACGAGGGCTACACACAAAAAAGAACTCTAGCTGTCCTTAAGGAACGTCATGGTAGCAGCCACTAGTTTTGCGGGGTTGTCATCCTAATTTCCCCCAGTTTTCGTGTGGTAGTTGGGATCCTGCCAGCAGTGATGTTATCCACCTTTTTTTTCGCACTCTTGCCTACCCCTTCATGTGCTTCAATACCCATTCCCATCCAAATAGTCCCCAAAACATGTTTTTCTATTGAGTTCTCCAGCCTCGAAATCGGGCGGGTGGTCCCTACTTACCCCCAAAGCCCACCCAATCATGGGGGGGGGGGGGGACAAAACAGTTCATTGCCAAAGAAATACACCTCCCATCCTTTGTCCAGTCAATAGTAAATGGCCGGGTTTTGACACACAACTAGCGGTTGGTGTTGCTTGGACAAGGGTGTTGCTTGCACACTGCACTGTGCATGGCCCATGTGTGATGGATAGTGCACTATTGTGCAATCTATTGCTGGGACATAGGCGTTGCTTGGACAAGGAAGGGGTGTCGGTTGGACAATGGATGGGGTGACGGGGTACTGCAAAAAACACCAACACTTCCAAAGGCACTGTGCACTTTTCTAGTACTGTGCCAACAACTCAAATTTTTAATTCCACGGGCTCAACCCAATGAGAGTACACCGGGCTCAAAGTGTGTGTCAGCGCCTTCCGTCAAAATCAGGAGGTCTAGGGCTTCATAAATGGATTGGCAGCGTTCAAGGATTGTATGGTGTGAGGAGCGCAACTGCATCACTTTTCTTGCAGTGGTTCACATGTGGATGTTTCGAATTGTTTCTAGTTATTGCAGCTTCATAGGCACTGCTCGGATTGCTTCGGCATCATGGGTCTATGTGGACAGGTGCTTTCAGATGCCTACCATTCAATTGGCACTTCAGCCCAAATCTTTGACGGATTGTATGCAGCACTTCATCCGAGGCAGAGCTGGGTGCTTGCATGAGTCATTATTCCTCGGGTTTGTGGGATGCGGTGCATATGAGACACTCAGCTCACCTGATTTACTAAGTTTGTGTTGAAACTCACGATGCAAGGTACCACATGCACTATGGAACCAAGGGCAACCACGAATTTTCTTCTCATGAGGGTCTGGACTGAAGAGGTAGTGCTCTGCATTGGAAGGCTTCTTTCGAGTGGCACTTGTGGGACAATTTGTGCAGTCATCCTAGACGAGGAATATTGCCGTTGTACTCACATAAGCAAACTTCAGCTAGACTGCTGTTTGCCATTTTTTGAACTTTCATTGGTGTGTCCCCTGTGGGCCTTTGCTCTTCCCAAATCCCAAAGAAATGGTGTACATGGAGCCTTGAAGACTACCCGTTCACAAACTATCACTCCAACAAAGCGAGAGAACGTTGTTCGTGCAATGCATGTCAGCATAATGTGCTGAATTGTGCAATGTAAAGGTACTTTCACATGCGCTTTTTGCCACCTTTGAAGGAGAAAAGGCCTAGAAGGGCCTATACACCAATTGAACATCAAAGAATGGCGGATAAGAGGACAAATTATGCATCAACTCCACTGTTTTAAGGTACACAAGCAAGTTATTTTGAAAAAGGCCGTCACAGCATTCCGGGATGGATTCGCGGTTTGTATGAACAACGAGATAGACACACCCCCATGGGTGGGGGGGTGGGCTCATCGTCCCACGTGAGATCCAAATAACTGAGTAACAAGTGTGCATGCGCAACAAAACTTCAGTTTAGGTGTTACAAACAAACCTTTTGAGGAACACAAGCAAGTAAAATCGCACAAAAAGACGTCACAGCATTCCAAGATCGGAGTTGCATGCAAAAATCAGAAGGCTGGCTGATGGGCGGTATGTGACTTATAACATATCCTATAACGCGTACAGAAGCACACGGGCGCACTGCGCCCAGCTCCTAACAAGACGTCGACAACACAGTCCCATTTGCAAAGTCCTGTGGCCTTTGGACAACGCTCCAAGCAGCCCAACAAACAGCCTCTGCCTTGGGCAGCCCCAACGCCCACGCCCACTTCCAGCTAACAGCTTCCAACCATCGCTTGTGCGAGACTTGCATCATCGTGATGGTTGGACTGTTGGGTGCAACTTATTGGGGCTCCAATACAGATGTACGGAGCATGCACACCGAAACCATGAGTATACAAGCCGGCGCAAAACCCGGTTCTGGCAGTGAACCAGACCACCTGCCTTTGTGTTAGCAAACATTCGCAAAAGAGCAGAATTGTCGCCCAATAGCGAAGCGGCTTGCCACTGCATTAACTTCATAAAGTTCAAAGCAAACTCCAAAATATACAACTCCACTAACTACTGGTTGCAATATTTATGGGGGACCACTCTCCCCCCGTCCCTCCCCTCCGGTAGCCACAAAGCCATCCACCAACCCCAAGCACCATCAAAGAAAATGAAATGCCGCCATTTTGACGGCGGGCGACGCATTAGGGACACCTCCCATGGGTGCGATGCAATAACCATGAGGGCTATCATGGAATTGCCCTTGTTGAGCCCCTTTTAGTCCTTTTACTGGTGCACCTAATGTGCCCTCCCCCACCAGGCAAGTCCCAATATTGCATCTTGATTAGGGTTGGTGTTAGGGTCAGGGTCACCGAGCTGGTGGAACCAGTCTTGGTTTCATACCCCTTTTTAGTGTCTAGGGTGGACCTACCAGGTTTAGCAGCAGCAGCAGCAAGCAAGCAAGCAAGCAGCAAGCAGCAAGCAGCACGAGCGAAATGGGAAAAAAATCAAAACTCCGTCGTGGTGCTTCAGATTTGGGTGAAATTTTGGTGGATGATACCTATGGGTGTGAAGTACAATCACACAAAGTTTGAGCAAGAAACCCAACAGTGGCGGCCGGGAACGGAATTCACAAGTGGCGGACCTCAGTTTCAGAAGCTGCAGTTTAGGGCCAAAAACAGCCATTTTGGGGCCAAAAAGGCCGTAGAACACATTCGAAACGGCCAAACCAAGGGAAACGGTGGGTACACCCCACGTGCCGCTTGACTTCCCCGTGTCCACGGGCTCTTTGCGGCCCTCTAGCTCCATGATATGTCCCGGAAACGGCCCAAAAAGGCCCCTAGAAGCTCCAAATGCCGACAGCCACAAACCAAGAATAGGCCATATCTTTGGCTACATGGCTCAAAATGCGATTCCGAGGGCACCTAGTCCACCCGCAACCCCCCACGTTTTGTGGTTTGCACCCCTCAAAATTGCCCAAACGGACGCCTAGACCCCAATACCTAGGCCCACTAGGCTGCGGCAAGCTGCAAGCTCAAGCCCAAACATGTGGGTGCCCAAATGGGTCAACAGGGTCCAGTAGGGGCAAAAAGATGACTTTTCTCAAAAATGATTCAAGACCATGTGCGACTCTAAAACAAGTGTTTTTGGACCGTTTTGAGGTGGTGGTGGCCCATTTTGGTCCTCCGAAAATCCCAAAATGCATTGAAAATGGGCTGTTTTGGGACCAAAAATGGGTCAAAAATGGGTCAAAAACACATTTTCTCAAACCTGATCCTAGACCATTTGGGGTGCACAAACGGGTGAAATGAGCCCATTTTGAGCCCATTTTGGGGCATTTTGGCCCCTCAGCAGTCCAAAAAGCCTTGAAAGTGGGCCTCGTGGTGATGGGGTTTACTTGCAAGCTGATTTCACTTTGTCAAGAGCCATCAATGTGTGAATCATTCTTGATGTCCCTCACCAGTCATAGCTGATGTTCCCTCCCCCACCAGCTCGGTCCCAATATTCAGTCTTGATTAGGATGAGGGTTAGTGTTGGGGTGCAAAATGGAGAGCGATGATGTGGATAAAGGCAGCCATGGACAAAATTTTCCTTTGGGCACAGTTGGTGCCCACACAATGTCGGATGGACTCCTCAGGCCGGTACGTTTGGTAACTCACTGCTGGCTAGAGGCCCCCTGATTGGGGGGGGGGGGGGGAATCGCGTCCTAGGACCGGCGGAGCTGGCCCCCCTTTGATGCACCATTGTCACCCTCACTATGAACACCAATGCCCTCATGCATGTCAGCCCACACATGCCGAGCCGCATGATGCTAAAGACCACAAGGAGGCTGGCACACTTGGCGCTATTGACAAATCTTGGTGACGTGCAACCACACATGAATCAACCCTTTGCACATTGGTACCAAGCGAAGAGCTACCCCGGGTACCCTCCCTTCCACACCAACACCATCTACACCTTGCAATGCGGTAGAAAGCGGAGGAAGCAAATGGGAGAGAACAATTGAAGGCATAGCCAAAAAAGGGGGAAAACCATGCCCATCACATTGGGGTGGCAGAGGTTGCTTGGCCAATTTCCACCTCTCAGTAGGTGGTCCAGGAGTTTGGGGAGGGTGATACTACATCCTGACACCCAAGGGAAAATGGTTGCACCCGACATTCTTTGGTGAAGTGCCAGCAGGGAGCGTTCAGTCAACCTCAACCGTCCCTCCTTGAATAGTACTGGCTTGATGGGGGGATCCACTCCTGCCAGGTTGCCCCCAAGGCCCTTGTCATCGCAATCACGCGGTGCATCACGTGCTCCCCGTGTGGTAGTTGCAGAGCAAAATGCTTCTGCATTTCGATTGTCTGTGAGGCCTATTGAAGGATTGAAAACCGGATGTGAAGAAGCATAACACACTGCAGTGGCGCAACTGCAAACATCACCCGCGCACAGTTCAGGTCAGGACATTTGGCATCAGGGGAATATATCCTGGATGAGGCAATACATGACACAAACGAGGAACCTTTTTCTGTTTCTTACGAAGAGCACTGACCGCTGTTTCCGCCTTCTTGGCTGTGATCAATAATGCCTTTGCCTCATCATGATAAACCTTGGTGACCTGCTTCAGCACAGCGCGCACGCAGTCATCCAGCACTGGTTTCGACAGTCGGCAGTGCAGAGGCACGGTCTTTTCTGCATCTGGTGTGCAACACTGTTGGAAATTCTGGGCTGCCGTCAGAATCGTGGGGATAAAGAAGGAGAACCGCATGGGCACAGGCTTTTTTGTCATGCGGTACAGCGACGTGATACTCTTGAGAGGGGACACCAGAGTGTCAATGCATTCCTTTGCAACATACCCTGAGCACATGGACACCCAATGGCAAAAAAAGGGGGCACAAAGGATAAGAAAGTGAATTGGACACCTGGCCGCAGACAATTTTTGATGGGTCAGATAGACGAGCGCTGTTTCAAGGCAAATTGCAACTTTTGCTTGACACAGCTCTGGCAGATTTCCCCTCCAGGGGAGGCATGGGTCAAAAGAGGGGAGTGTCACACTGCACAGCAGTTCTTCTCGATGCAGTTTCTGTAACAAGCCTGCCAGGTGTTTGAGGCTCACTGTTTCTGTTTCTCCATCAGTGGCCTGCAGGATCCATGTGGCATACAACTGCAAGTTGCAAATCACACACACACACACTCTCTCTCTCTATCTCTCCCCCTCCCTCTCCGCGTCGCAGCTCACAGAGCATGACCTCCCTGTCAACGAAAAGTGTAAAACTGAGTACAGAATCAAGCACCGCTAAGTGTAATCAGTTTTGCACGACCAATCACAATTAAAACCCTGGTGTCGCACCAATGATTTGCTACTAAATACAACTAATAAATTAGTAGTACTAGGCTACATACTGAGTTACTTTCTCTGACATACTGCTTCACTGTTTCAAAATTTGGACCATTATTTATCCAAATGGATGGCCATACCTAAGGGCTACCTTTCTTTGCTTGGTTTCCTGGACAGGGTAAGTCATTGGTGGCCTGCAGCAACCACCACCAACCCCCCAAAAAATGAGTGAAAATAGTGATTTTCAGCTTTGTTTTTGCCTAATTGTCCTGAACATTGAGGACCATCGTTGGCGCACTCAGCTAGTGTTTCTGAATCATGCCATGTTTTTCCCCACTATTTGGGCTGTGAAGGGAATGCAAATCAGCAATGAAGCAGCCATAGGCCAAGGCTTGGCTCAATCCTACATCCATTTTTTTTTCAAATAGCCATTTTCAGCCCAATTTTCAACCGAAGAATCTAGGACAAACACTTTGGTGCCAAGCTGGTGGTCCTAGAATGATTGGGACATGCAAAGACTGCAAATGGGCAATGAGGGAGCGTTCTGCCAAGCTGCGGCTCGACACTACAATTTCACACAATTTCGTCTTGAGAATTCACGAACTCTTACACGAACCCCATGCTTCAATTCAAATTATTCCTTTTCCACAGTGATTGGGACGTACAACATATTCCAAGGTGTGGCTCCATACCATTTGTCTTCTTGTGGGCTGCAGCTGCCATTTGTGCATGCTCCAAGGTTAGGGTTTGAGAAAATCCGATAGGGTCCTCAGCAAATATCTCAATGGGTACTGGCAGGCATCACAGAAGCGTACAAGTGCGCATTGGCCATGCACCAAGGTCTTTGGAGCACTCCGTTTGGCTACTAATTACCCCCAGAGCTCTTGGTTTTGTTGCTCCAACTCAAAAAGCTGATCTGGGGTGAAATTCTGGAAGGGCGGAGACCTAGGGCCGGGTGGATAGCTGCCCTTGCTCCCTGTGCTGCCTTTAAAAGTATGTACCCTTTGTGAAGCGGCCGTTTGAATGGGGGATTCGCGGAGGCGCGAATTTGGCAACTTTTTGCTGTGTTTTGCGCGTAACTTGGTGCCATTGTGTGTGTTTCTCGTGCTATCTTCGCCAAAAAAAAATGTCCAAATTTAAGGTTTTAACTAGCCGCTATTTCCACACATTCGGTGTTGTTCCGCCAAATCCAGTGCGAATTCACCTAAATTCACACAAGATTTGCTCCAAATTCAAGGTTGTGAAATTCGTACAAATTTCGTACGAATTTGTCCCACTTTGCACTCTTTCGCTTTCCTACTCAGCTCTCATCGCCTTTCGTTGTTTGATTATGTCGCAAACGCTTTCGCAACTGGCATCCCTATAGTCCAGGCCTGATGCTGCTGCCGACACCCTGGCGCAGTATCAAGCCCTTCCACGCCCATCACCAGATGGAGGAGGCGACGTACAACTCAGGGGCGCTCGCAGTGGAAGAAGTAGTGGCCTAGGCAGCATCCCTGGACCCTGCCCCCGAGGCTATTCACATTGATTTGCGCAGCCCCTCGCGCAACTGTTACATTGGGGGGAAGGCATGGCCAACGAAATTGTGGAGGGAACTCCGCTTCCGGGTTCCCTCCCTTCGTTTTTTGCACCTTCTCCCCCTCCCCGCCACCATGGACCAATTGTTGAATGCAATGGGGACTAACCCGGTGGGGAAGACCAAGGACGCCCACGTCCATGTCTACCCCACCACTAACGTGATGCATACCCCCCCATTGCGACATGGTGTGCCTTCAGGATCTGGCTGCCGGTTCACCACCTGACCATTCCTTTTTCCCCTTCTCCTAGCCCTTGCCAACCCCCGGTGGTGGGAGGATTTGGGTATCGCCCCTTTCCATCCCACCATCCAACCAAAGGTTCATATCCCGGACATCACTCACCCCACTTCCTACACCACCACTGCTTTGCAATGGTTCCGGGGCTCATCTTGTGCCCCCCCCTTTATTTCAAGCGAACCCCCCCTCCGCACCGAACCCCTTCCCGACCCCCCCCCTTGGGGTGACGTGCCATTCCCCCGCCGACCCCAACAGGGTGGGCCCCTCGCAGCCCCCCCTCAACTTTGTTGATGGGAACGGGTACAATGTGCGTCGGGGGGTGGTGGATGCAAAGGATTGTGAGGTGGGGTGGGGCAAGGTGATGAGGGCGTGGGGCAGGAAAAATTATTGAGTTGCTATTCAACGCCGGGCTGAGTGAGCAGCAGGCGAGGGATCCTTCACTCCCCCGGCGTTGGCAAAGCAAAGGGTCGCTGGGGCAAGGGGCAGGGGGGGGCCTTTTCAAGAAGTTCCACCCCCCCCTCATGGAAAGTGTCCCTAGGGTCGGGGACCTCCACCCGATGATGCCGGGCAGCGTCATCGTGGCAAGTGTCGGGAGACCCCAGCTCCCCAACACAGACATCGCCACGCATCCTAAGGCGCTCCCCCCTTACAAGAGGGACATCTCGGGATGCCACTTGAGTAGTTTCCTGTGTCTTTCATAGGAGTACCAGGTGCGGGTGCAGGCGGGGACGGCCGTGGGGGAGGCGGCAGAGGTGCGCTGGGACACCATTGAGCTGCATAGGGGGGGCATGCTGCTCATGGTGGCCACCAGCCGCCACCATGGGAAGCCTGCACTCCCGGGTGTCCGGGATGGGCTGCAAGGGACCCTTTTTAACTTGTGGACCCCCGACGCCAAGCACCGCCACCACCAACCCAGCACCACCCACCGATCCCACTCCCCCCCTTGAAGCCTTGGCCGTTGCTGATGACCTATCTAGCTAGGAGTGCCCGAGCGTGGACCAGGTGCTGTGGTTGGGGAAGGGGGCCATTGGGAGGGTGGGGTTGGGGGAAGGGGATGCTGCCCAGGCCCTGTTCGCGGACGCCCCCAAGGTGCCCTCGTTGGGCCCCCGCACGTGCCCCTACCACCCCACGTTCCCCTCGCGCTCTGCCCCGGCTGACATCCTGGCCGTGCTGAAGGTGGCCGAGCACTCGGTGCTCTTCTTCGCCAGCCTGGTGCACCAATTGGAGGTCACCAAGGACGGCACGGCCAACGAGGAGGAGGCGATCAACTTCGCCATCTCCGGCGTTGCCCCCCCACGTCCGGCCCACCACACTGTGGCACCTGTGGAACACCGCCCCAGCGTGGCGAAGCCCCAAGTGCACGCGTGCCGGGGCATGGTCCATCTCCTGCTCGTGCGAGTGTAAGGTGTGCCCCTCCTGCAATTTTGTGTCTTTGCTTACTTTTCCGACAAATTCACAGAAATTCGCACGAAATTCGTAGGAAGTTCGTACGAATTTCATGCCTACGAATGTCTGGGACAAGTATTCGAATTCAGAAGTTTCTGTGAGATTCGTACGAAATTCGTACGAAATTCATACGAATTTCGTACGAATGTTTGCGAATTTCTGCGAATTTGTGCGAAATGTGTGCCGGTTGCGTTCAGTTGCCACAATGGCCGTTGCACCGGCGCTTCCTCTTCCTCGAGTATTACCCCCAATTCTTGGCCTTTGTCTCTTGGTGCCATTCCACGTGTGGTCCCCGGAGATGCGCCACCACGCGCGCAAGCGGTTCACCCCTCATCATCGGGTGCAGGTGACGGCTGAGGGCAGCGAGCAGGCCAAAAAATACGGGACTGGGCGGTCGCCCAGAGAGGCCCGAAATGACCGCAGCGAGCGCTCCGAGCGATCAATCCGAAGTGCCGGAGATCGCAGCGAGGCAAGCGCGGGTGGGGGGTGTGGGTGCGGGGCCGGGCGCAAGGGAGTTATCCCCATGCCGTTGCGTGAGGATTTGGGCAACGCCCACTTCGACCCCCCCATGGCGCAGGTCATCCTGGCCGCCACGCAGCCAAGGCTTGCCTGGGAGCACAAGCTCACGCCCGGCCCCGACGGGCAGCAGAAGCATCTTTTGCCGTGTGGGAGCTGGCTGTGGAGGCCACTTGGCTCCAGTTCACCGGTGTGCCCGCTCGGTGTGCTGTGTGTGCGGTGTCCTTGGCCTCTTGGCTCCTGTTCACCGATGTGCCCGCTCAGTGTGTTGTGTTGTGTCTTGGGTGTCCTTGGCCACTTGGCTCCTGTGTACCGGTGTGCACGTTCGGTGTGCTCTGTGTGCGGTGTCCTTGGCCAGTTGGTTCCTGTTCGCCGATGTGCCCGCTCAGTTTGTTTTGTTGCGTGTGCGGTGTCGGTGGCCACTTGGCTCCTGTTTACCAGTGCGCCCGCTCGATGTGTTGTGTTGTGCGTTCGGCGTCCTTGGCCACTTGGCTCCCGTTCACCGGTATGCCCGCTCGGTGTGTTGTGTTTTGCGTTCGGCGTCCTTGGCCACTTGGCTCCTGTTCACCAGTGTGCGCGCTCGCTATGTTGTGTTGCGTGTGCGGTGTCCTTGGCCACTTGGCGCTTGTTCACCGGTGTGTTCGTGTGGTGTGTTTTGTGTGGTGTGCTGCGGCGTGTTGCGCTTTTCTGTGTCTGTTGTGGTTCTTTCGTGCGCCCGACGTGCTCGCGCGCCCTACGCGTTTTCTGCGTGGTGTGTGTTCCTTGGGGTGGTTGTGGTTGCTTGGCACTTGGTCCTGTGCCTTGGTTGTGGCCGGCGGTGTGCCTCTCTGGCCCGCCTCGTGGCCCCGTGTTGGTGCGAGGTGCCTCCTCCGGTCCGGTCGCTCTCGGTGCGCCGGTCGGCTCTCCCATCGCCGTGGTGCCTTCCCCAACCAGGTGCTCGCGCCCTTGGATTTATCGGGCGGCTGCCCGGGGCACGTGGAGGCCGTCCGAGAACCGGGCTCATGGTGCCTGCCGCTGGCCCCCGCCGCGGTGGGGGCGCTGGGCTCGATCCGCGTCGTACCTGCTCGGGGCCCCGCGATGGGGTTGTCCCTGGCTGGTCCCTCCGGCGTTGGTCTCGGGCTGCGTGCGCTGCGATGGTTTTGCGCGTGTTGACCCGGTCACTCAAGCGTCCGGTTTCCCGTACCGTCCGTCTCTCGACGGGGACTCAGCCGGTGCACCGGGGCTGTTTCGTGTGAACGCCGACACCTCCCCTTGAGGGTCGGAGGACGCAACGCCCGGGTCCGCGTGTGTGTGTGTTTGTGGTTTTGTCCAGGCTTCGCTGCGGGGCGCGCACTCGTCCATCCGGACGGCGGCTGTTCTGTAACCGGCAGGCCAGGTTCGCTGCCGGGCGCGCACACGTCCTTGCATACCGCCGCTGGAGGGCTGAGATCGTGGCCGGGTCGGGCGGGCCGGCCTCCCGGGCGCATTCTGGCGCCCCTCACCGTTTCTGTTGCCGTTTTGCTTTTCTTTCGACCTGCTCCGGGCTGCATGCGCCCTTGGTGTGTTTTTGCCCCCCCCCCCCTTTTTTTGCCCCTTGCGTTCCTCCTTCTTTTGTGTCCGCCCCTGGGTGCCGTGGGCCTCGGCGCTTTGTGTTTGCCCCCCCACCCTCTCTTTTTTTTTTGCGCCCCGCTCGTCTCCGCTTTTCTGTTGTTTCCTGCCCTTGGGGCCCTGGGCCTCGGCGCTTTGTGGCTGCCCGCCCCTTCCTCTTCGTTCCTTTTTTTTTTGATTTTTTTTTGTTTTTGCGCTCCCACTGTTCAGTGGTTCCCGCCCCTCGGTGCCCTTGGCCTTGGCACCGTTTGGCTGGGTTTCTTTTTCCTCCCTCGTGCGCAGCCTTTCGTGTGGTGTGCGCTGGTGCTGTGCCCCCCCCCCCCCCCCGGCGGCTGCTCCTGGTGTTTTGCGATGTCCCGCGTCTTTTTGTGTGGTGCCGCGGTCTGGTTTGGGCTGTTTTGTGTGGTTTGTGGTGTTTCTCGGTGTTTTTGTGTGCCGTGATGTGCTGGTGTGCGGGTGCCTTGCCGTTTGGTGTGCTGTCCTGTTGTGTTGTTGGTTTTGTCGCTGGCCGTCCCCCGTTGGTGCTGGCTGCGCCTTTTTTCTTTTGGTGTCGTGCGGTGCCCTGCTGTGCAGTGCGGTTTGGTGCTGTGTTTTATCGTGTGTGGTGCCGTCCTGCGTTGTTGTGTGTTGTGGTGTTTTCTTTGGTGCTGTGCGGTGTCGTGGTGCGTTGTGTCGTCTGGGCGTCTGGTCTGTTGCGTCGTGCTGCGTTGTGTTGGTTGTGTCGGGTTGTCCTGCTCTGCCCCCCCCCCCCCCCTGTTGCTGCCCTTGTTGTCGGGCCACATGCCCCCTCCTTTGGGCGGCACCTCTGGGGGGCTGCCTAGCCGTTTGGAGTATCTCTCACCACAGGGGGTATTGCTCCCGCGAGTCTACGGTACAATCGCCCCACCCCTGTGGCTTGAGTTGCGGGGCCGCTCTGCTTCGCAAGCGACCCCCTCCTTGGCTGTGTACCGGCTCGCCTGTCACCGGTTGCTTCCATGGCTCCAGGTGATTTTTGCTACGGTCCCCGATGCAGCCTGGGCGGGCTCAGACCAGCGGCCTTGGGGTACCGCCCCTGCTGCTGGCCCGCTGGGGCGGCGGGGTTGCCCCAGTGCGTCCGAAGCATGGGGTGTGGTTTGTTGTTTACCCTCCGTCGGCCGCCCTAGGTGCGCACGTTTGTGCGGTGTCCCCGGCCCCTTGGCGCTTGTTCACCGGTGTGTGCGCCCCCGCGTGTTCTTGTGTGCGGTGTCCGTGGCCACTTGGCGCTTGTTCACCGGTGTGCGCGCCTGGTGTGTTCTGTGCGCGGTGTCCTTGGCCACTTGGCTCCTGTTCACCGATGTGCACGCTCGGTGTGCTGTGTGTGCTCTGTCCTGCGCCACTTGGCGCTAGTTCACCGGTGTGTGCGCCCCCGCGTGTTCTTGTGTGCGGTGTCCGTGGCCACTTGGCGCTTGTTCACCGGTGTGCGCGCCTGGTGTGTTCTGTGCGCGGTGTCCTTGGCCACTTGGCTCCTGTTCACCGATGTGCCCGCTCGGTGTGTTGTGTGGCATGTGCGGTGTCCTTGGCCGCTTGGCTCCCGTTCACCGGTGTGCCTGCTGGGTGTGTTGTGTTGCGTGTGCAGTGTCCTGGGCCACTTGGCTGCTGTGCACCTGTGTGCCCGCTCGGTGTGCTGTGTCTGCGGTGTCGTTGGCCGCTTGGCTTCCGTTCACCGGTGTGCCCGCTCGGTGTGTTGTGTTGCGTGTTCGGTGTCCTTGGCCACTTGGGTCTTGTTCACCGGTGTGCACGTTCGGTGTGCTCTAGGTGCGGTGTCCTTGGCCACTCCGATCCTGTTCACCGGTGTGCCCGCTCGGTGTGTTGTGTTGCGCGTGCGGTGTCCTTGGCCACTTGGCTCCTATTCACCTGTGTGCCCGCGCGGTGTGCTATGTGCGCGCTATCCTTGGCCACTTGGCTCCTATTCACCGGTGTGCCCGCTCGGTGTGTTGTGTTGCGTGTGCGGTGTCCTCGGCTGCTTGACACCTGTTCACCTGTGTGCCCGCTCGGTGTGTTGTGTTGCGTGTGCGGTGTCCTTAGCCACTTGGCTCCTGTTCTCCGGTGTGCCCAGTCGGTGTGTTGTGTTGCGTGTGCGGTGTCCTTGGCCACTTGGCTCCTGTTCACCGGTGTGCACGCTCGGTGTGCCGTGTGTGGGGTGTCCTTGGCCACTTGGCTCCTGTTCACCGGTGTGCCCGCTCGGTGTGTTGTGTGGCGTGTGCGGTGTCCTCGGCTGCTTGGCACCTGTTCACCTGTGTGCCCGCTCGGTGTGTTGTGTGGTGTGTGCGGTGTCCTTGGCCACTTGGCTCCCGTTCTCCAGTGTGCCCGGTCGGTGTGTTGTGTTGCGTGTGCGGTGTCCTTGGCCACTTGGCTCCTGTTCACCGGTGTGCACGCTCGGTGTGCCGTGTGTGCGGTGTCCTTGGCCACTTGCCTCCTGTTCACCGGTGTGCCCGCTCGGTGTGGTGTGTTGTGTGTGCGGTGTCCTTGGCCACTTTGCTCCTTTTCACAGGTGCGCCCGCCCGGTGTGCTATGTGTGTGGTGTCCTTGGCCACTTGGTTCCCGTTCTCCGGTGCTCCCGCTCGGTGTGTTGTGTTGCGTGTGCGGTGTCGTTGGCCAAAGGGGTGCAAGGCGACCTCTGCATCACCTTCCCTTGCCCCCTTTTGGTGAGGGAGGATTCCAACGTGCCCGAGGGGCAAACACTGGTGGGCATGTTTGCCCACCGGCTAGTGAGTGGGCACTGGCGGTGCAGACGGGGTGGTGGGGATGGGGGGGGTGGGGTCTTTGACGGTGGCCATGGTCATTCCGCTGGCCTTGGTCGTGGGGTGGGACCAGCACAGGGCGGAGTGGGCGGACGTGGCATGGCTTGCCATGCGCGTCCGTGTGGGGAAGGTGGGGAGGGGGCGTGGGGGGGGGGGGGCATTGATGTCGAGGGGGAGGATGTCAACGCCCCCCCCCACTCCCCGTGGCCCAAAGCCGAAAGCCCCCCTCCCCCCGGTGACACAGCTGCCCTGCCTCCCAAGGCCCCCCGCACAAGCACACCCCCGGAGCACGCGGCACGTGAGCGGGCCCGGGGGGATGTGGCCCAATGGCAGTCGCAGTAGCAATGGCAGTCGGAGCCGTGGCAGGTCCGCGCAATCTCCGCAAAGGAAGCCATCTCAGACATGGAGCAGCGCCTTGCTAAGGCCGACGAAGACAAGTAGGCCGTTGAGGTGGAGCCTGACTCCCTTCGTAGCGACAAGGAGCGCCGCACCGCCAAGGTGAAAACCTTGGAGCAGAAGGCGCACCGGGCGAAGGGGGGCAAGGCTCCCGGGCCGACGGCAGAGGGGGAGGCCGAGAGCCCGATGGCTGAGAGGGTGGTGGTGGGGGGGGCGCTCAACCCCGCGGGCACCTGGTTCCTCTTGGCTGGGGCGCAGGCGTGGCATGCGTAGGCCGAGGCGGCACACGGATAGATGTCGCCCGTCGCCACGGGCCTGCGCATGGCATTGCTGCAAAACCAGATGGACGTGGAAGTTGGGACAGTTGCTCCCGATCTGAGCAGAGTCGCACAGGCCCATGAAAAGCTCGTGCAGCAGTAACCCCCGCCCCCCCCCCGCCGCCTCACGGGTGGCGGCGTTGGACGCCAACTTCGGAGCACAGGAGCATAGCTCCCGGGGTTCCGCCGGCCGGAATTGTGCCGCAAGGGGGGGGGGGGTGTAGTCCTGCCCTTGACCTCGTAACTTGCTGTCCCATTTAACGTGCACGAATGATATTTACATACAAGTACCGCCCAAACCCCCCTCATTGGCGACGCTCACATGGGTGGATTGAAGTACATGGGGGGTACCCCCCCCCCTTCACAAAGTTTGCGACGAATGCGTCCAATCACATCATACTTTTTTGTGCTCGCTATTTGCACATCCCGTCTTGTTCTCGTAGTGCCGCCGTGTTGTGGGTGCGCCAAGAAATCTAATTGAGGCCTGGTGTACAAGCAGGATTGATTTTCTTGAGAAACAGAAACAAGCCGTAGCATGTTTCATGTCAAAAAAGGATAAATTTGGTGAGATTCGTGCGAACTAGCTACGAATTCCGTGTCAATTGACTGTGAGGGTTTCACTTGACTGTGAGGTGTTCATGCACACCGTGGGACATCTAGTGAATTCGTACGAAATTCGTACGAATTTCGTACGAATCTCACCGACTTTTGTCACCTTATGCATTGGGACCGCATGGTATTGCGTAAAGCCCTCCCCATTTCCACAGGGTTTCCTCCACACACAATGGGGCGCGGTAATGGGGCACAGCCCAAGGAGCCGTTGCATTTGGTAGCCCATGGCACGCGACTAAGGTGCCTACAAGACCTCCGGCAAATTGTAAGCAGGGAGCTCGCAGCACCCTATGCCGTGAACTACCTGCCCGATACTGGGCAAATAGTCCTTACCCCGGAGACAAGAGTTACACAGACCGTACGGCCTGAGCCCAGCATAGAGGAGGCGTTGATTATGGCCGTTTGGCGGATCCAGTCGTTGCACCTCTCAAGTACAGAGGCATAGTACCTAGTGGGGAGCATGACGTACGTTTTGGTATGGGAATAGGTGTACGGCATGCTTCAGAAGCTAGGTTCACCGCAGTCCCGGGCGTTCACTGCCTATACGGTAAACAATAGGGGCATCCATGGTGGAGCTTTCTACCTCCCTCACCGCATCGGGCACTTGTACAAGTGTCGACCACCCCCAACTTCAGACATCATGCAGCCTGGGGACCGACGGCTGCATTGGTTGCCTATCGCAGTGGATGGTACATCGAGGCACGAAGCCTCATATGTCCATTACACGCTGGGTGGGACCGCCACACCCACCCAACTATCTGGTTGGTGGCTAATAGGGGGGAGTGAATAATGGGAGACCTTGTACGCGGCCTCCGAAAAATTAGTTTTTGATGATGAGTTGCGCAAGGCCGGAACGGTTAGTGTTAAGGATACGGGAGGGAATGATAGGCAGTCTCTTTTTTTTCTGTGTGCAGATGGGAAAGCGCATGTGCCCATGGCGGGCTGCCAACACTAGAGGGCAGAATACCGTAGAGCCACAGTGTGCTAGGTGTGCATGCGCAGCCGTGCTCTTTGCCTTGTTGCCTTTGGCACAGCAATAGATGTGCACTGGATAGGGGCCGTTGCCATGGGTTCTATATATAGGACCATTATGGGGGATAGGCGAGTGCCTGATTATGGCATCGATGGGTCATGAGCGGCCAGATGAAGGCGGGGTACCAGCGGTGACCAAGGGCGCTAGCCGGAGGGGGGTACAAAGAGCCTGCCACTCAGCGTCGAAGGCCTCCCGGGTACAAATGGGCCGTGGAAGCGGCTGTCCGGTCTTCAAGAAGTATTGAAGACCCCGCCGGGTGAAGAACTCCGGCAGGGCACGGAATCCAGACTTAGGGGCCTTCAAGGCCACAACAAGTTCTAAGGGGGCAAGCGAAGTGATTAACGAATCCGCATATTCCCGCATGGCGGCGTCCCCCGCGGCACGCACAACGTTGTGGCCCCCTTTCCACGACGGCTTGCCCGCACCGGGCCTTACAATACGGGGAGGATACAGACCAATGGGCTAGTAGGTGGCCCACACGGGCATCCAATAGGTTGGACGCCCCGCTCAAGCGAACCAATATCGCCGAGAGATCCGCAATCGAAGCTGGCCCATAGAGTGGTGCCGTGGCGGCACTCATGTCGGTGGCCCCAAAGGGGAAACGAAAAAGAGAAGGACTATGCAAACAATGGTATGCAACGGGCACAAATACCAAAGGGTCGCCACACAAACCTCCGCTATAGTGAATGGAGCGCCCTCGAGTACGCCGATGAGGGTGCACAACACGCGGTACGCACTAATATTTGCTCGGAAAAAAAATGTTCAAAAATGCTAACTTGATTCAAAAAAATGTTTGAATTTTAAAGTTCAAAAAAGAAGGGTCAAAATTCAATATTTCTTTTTTGACGGACCTTATGTTGCAGATAAGTACCCCGGGAGGGGCCTCCGCTAAGTTGAGACCATCGAGGCACCCGCTTCTTTGGCGCGGGGCCTTTGCCGCTTTTGGACCACCCAGGCCCCCGTTGCAGGGGGCTCGGCCGCTTTGGGACTTCCTGGGCCCTTGCCGCTTTAGGGCGGGGGGCTCGGCCGCTTGTTGGGACCGCTGAGCCCCGCACCGCTTTTGGACCTCGCACGCCCCTGTTGCAATGTGACAGAGGGCTGGGCGGCTTTGGGACCTCTCTGGCACTCGCCGCTTTGGGGCGGCGTCCTCTGCCCCTCACGGGGGGGGGGGCGCATGTCCTCGGTTTTGCTCCACCCCCCCCCCCCTCCCCGCCGTGCCGGCCCACTTAGATGCCAAGTGTCAATAGCTACCGGCCATACATATGGTGGCGGCCAAGGCGCCCAATGTTTTTTCTTTCCCCTTGGCGGCATACCACCCTTCCGCGCCAAGGCGTTGGAGCATCCCAACACTATCCTTGAACACAACCTCGACTCTAACGCCCACGCCATATGTTAGCGTGCTCCTAGCCCCACACCTAACCCTACACTTGACCCTAACCAGGATTCAATGTTCGGACCGAGCGAGTGGGGGAAGGAACATCATTTGTGAGATTTCAACGACAAATGAGGTACACAGTTCAAAGTGCATGAGAGCGGTCAAAAGAGGCTCAAAATGAGTTGTATTCATCCGTTTGGGCACCACAACTAGACTAGGATCATTTTTCCAAAACCATGGTCTTGACCCATTTTTGGGCCATTTAGGTCCCAAACTAGCCCATTTTCAAGGCCCTTTCAGCCTTGAGAGGGGCCAAAATTGCTCAACATGGGCTCAAAAAGGGATCATTCCACTTGTTGTGCACCCCAAAGAGTCCAAAAGTATCCTTGGAAAAACATATTTTTGATCCATTTTTGACTGACTTTTGGTTCCAAACCAACACATTTTCAAGGCATTGTGGGCCTCTAGAGCGGCAAAAATGGCCTGCAATGGCCTCAAAACGGGCTCGGTGCACTTATTTTTGCACCGCAAATGCTCTAGGATCATTTTTGAAAAAACACATTTTTGACCGATTTTCCACCCACTTTTTGTCCCAAAACGGCACATTTTCAAGGCATTTTGTGACTTTGGAGCGGCCAAAATAGCTTGAAGTGGGCTCAAAAAGGGGTGGTTTCACTTGTTTAGGCCCCCTAATATGGTCGAGGATCATTTTTGGAGAAACACATTTTTGACCCATTTTTGACCCATTTTTTGTCCCTAAATAGCCCATTTTCAAGCCATTTGAAATTTTTAGGATGGCCAAAATGGGCCACCACGAGCTCAAAACGCGCCAAAAACACTTGTTTTGGCATTCCATGTTGTCAAAGATGATTTTTGAAACAATTCATTTCTTTGCACTAGGTGGACCTTTTTGACCCATTTTGGCACCCACCTCTTTGCGCTACCTCTTGTAGCTTGCTGCACGCAGCCTACTGGGCCTGGGTACCGGGGTCTGGGCACCGGGTAGAGCAATATTGAGGCGTGGAAACCACCAAAAGTGGGTGGTTGTGGGTTGATTACGTGCACTCCAAATCGCGTTTTGAGCCACGTAGCCCAAGATATGGTCTGTTTTTGGTTCAGGGCTATCGGCAGCCATTGTGCACAAATTTTGGGGCTTGCGGCAGCCTTTTCGGGGCGGTTCGTGGACATATTGTGGCGTTAGATGGCCCTTCGGCATAAAGAAGTGTAGTTGCATGTGTACAACAACCACTGTTTCCCTTCATTTGGCCGTTTGAAGCAAGTTTCGGGGCGGTTATGGGCAAAAAAAGGCTACTTTGGGCCCTAAATTGCACATTTTGAAATGGAGGTTCGGCACTTGCGACGCCCGTTGGCGGCCGCCACCGTTGGGTTCTTGGCTCATACTTCGTGTCCTTCATACCCATAGGTACCATCCACCGAAATTTCAGCCGAATCCGAAGCAGAGCTGTGATTTTCCCCAATTTGCGCGTGCTTGCTTGCTGCTTACGTGCTTGCTTGCCTGCCAAACCTTTAAGGTCCACCCTAGATACTAAAGAGGGTTACGAAACGAAGGTTCGTTCCACAAGCTAGGTGCCCCTGACCCGAAACCTAAACCTAGCCCTAACCCTAGCCCTAACCCTAGCCCTAACCGTACCCCTAGTTCTTACCCTAGCCTAGGGTTAGAGGGAGTGTTAGGGTCCAAAATGAAACAACATGGCTCGCATGGCCAATTCGGCTTACTCCAAAATTTAGGGTTAGATTTGTGGTGACTGTATGGTTAGAGGGAGGGCAATCGGGGGGAAAGGGGAACTTGTGTCGCACCCACCAACCCTCCATGCACCCAACACCCCGAATCCCCCCCCCCCCCCCGGACCCCCCCAAAAAGCTCCCCTCCCGACAGCCCCAATCACCCCATCGCCCCTCCCTGAATGCCCACTGCAATGCCCCCCTTGGTGCCTTGTGCCCACGTCTATTCAAGGGGGGGAGTCGCGTACAAAAGTTAGGACACCCCCGCCCCGTGCCACTGCTTTTTGGGAGCACCGGGGCCCACGCTGCTTTGGGACCACCGAGGCAAAGGAAAGAGAGGATTTAGTTTTGGATGTGCACGGCCTGAAAAAGCAGAAAATCACCAGGCGCCTCTTGATGGAGCCGGTGTCGTCGGCGAGGAGCCAAGGGCAGAGGTATCACCACGGCCCGCAAAGGGGGCCGTGTCCACTGAGATCAAGGCGCTTAAGGAGGCACACGCCACGGAGGTCGGTGCGCTCAAGAAGGAGCACCAAATTGCCCTCAAGGAGGCAATTTTTGAGGAGCACCGAAAGCAGCAGGAGTCCAATGTCCCTTTGCAGTAAGCCCTCGAGCAGGCCAAGCACAGTGCTGCCCAGGCCCATGTGTAGGTTTCGGACCTCAATGTGCGAGTCAACCAGGAGAAGGTTCTCCGGGTGGAACTTGAAGGCCGGCTGACCAAGAGAAGAGCCAGGCCAACAGCCGGAAAAATCAACTCGAGGCACAGAAGGAGATGACAACATAGTGGCGGGAGCTGTATCAGTCCATGGCAGAGAAGGGCGGGTCGACCCAGTCCCAGTCATATTCCCAATAAGGCCAATCCACTCCGACGCAGGTTGTCCTTTTTGGGTTTTTTCAGCATTGGCACTGCCCCCCTTCTCCGCGAGACACTCACCCCCTTTCTAGAGCTCCTGGCAGCCTCTTTACGACATAGGGGGTTGACCAACCCTGGCATGGTGTTTGGGGGGGGAGTTGGATGCAGGGGTCCCAATATAAATGCGTCGCTTCAAGTGTGCACTACTTTCGATGTGTGGGCCTCATTTAAATTTGTATCACTAGTTCATGACGTGGCTCCCCTGTGTGTAACTAATACTCATTTATTTTCTTTTGTGGCAGGTGTGGCTTGATGGCTAGTGGACGGCAGGATTCGTTGTGCCAAGGTGCTCGGTTTTTTTTAAATACCACAGAAGCAATATGGACCGAACCTTTGTCGTAAATTGCAATTTGCTCCTCAAGCACGGGATTATAATGGTACAATCAATGCGCCATGCAATGGAATGTCCGTAGCACTGATTCCTGCCCTGATCACAATGGAGGAAGGATGTACGCCACCGTAATGCAGCGCCGGGGGGGGGGGGGGGTTGTGCTACATCAACCGAGAACCAATGTGAATGTGATGGGATAGCAAAAAAGGATACCGAGACGGAGTACACAACGGTGGCTATGTCGCAGGATAGGTTACCACGACGGGTACTAAGACAAGGGGGCTGTCCGGCGACAGACCCCCTGTCGTTAGACCTGTCTTGCCAACTTGTCTTGGGGCGGCTCCTTGTCATGCACAAGTGTTGCTCATGGTTCGAGAGAATGACGATGGGTGTGGTTGACGGCTGCATTGCGTTGCATTGTCCGTTGATAGGAAAATGGCCTCCAGCAGCCGGTAGCAGATTTTGGACACCTTGTGCTCTAGTGTGGCCAAGCTCCACTTGGCACGTAGTCGGACTTTGTCCCACCAATGGCGCCATGAGCGCTTGCTCGTGCTTGAGAACGTCGCTACGGCAATTCTCCGGGAACCAAACCGCATAGATCACCGAAGGTAAGGGGCACAACACCCTGCGGGTAGACACGCAGTTTCAGAATTGCAATGAGAGTGAGGAGGAGGCTGTTTTGTTGGTGGGTGAATTACAAAGGGTGAAAACTTGAGTGTGCAATTTGGACAAAATCCCGAGTAAATGTGGGAAGTCCATCCTACGACGGGTGCACCAAGCCCTCACCCCCTACCGGCCGAAGCCGCTGGTGTTTAAGCCCAGTGTGGTACGGCTCGTTGTGGGGCCCTCTTCAACCTCCAACACGTAGGGGGGCAGCGTGTAAAGTTGTACTACACGCAACAACCCCAAGGCCACGTACCTCCCTAATTTCGTATTGTCCTTTGCGTGGATGCCACCCCTTTTTGAAAGGCAATTGTCACCGCGGGGACGTGTACATCGACTAAGCAGATAGTACACGCAGCCCGGGGAGCCCTAGTTTGTGGTGCACCTGGTGTACGGTTGATGGATCGAATTATGCCGACCACTTGCGCTTGAGCTGCTTTTGGTCACCTAGCAAAGGACGTTCGCACCACGTCAACTTGCTTCCTGGCAAACCCGCGAACTTGTGGTAAAGGAGCCGCGCAACCATGCGAAAGCATTGTCACTTCCTTTGCCAAAAGACTAGTCACATCCTCAAGGCACAGATCGTGATGAGGGGGCCGCCCTAGCCTCTTGTCGTAGGTCATTGATAATGTCGATTGATTCTTGTATGAGAACGTACCACGAGCGTCGATCTAAGTCCTTCCGGTGTGCCTCCAGCGGAGTGCTACCGTCTGCCCCCGTGACACGGGCGTTGGGGGAAAGGGGATGGCAATGGGGTCATTGTTGTGCGTCACCCATAGCCCAGCGAATGTTGTTCCCGGTCCATGTTCACTCCAATGGTAAGGGGGGGGGGGGGGGAGTCCACGGGACTTGACAAACTTGGATCCTTTTCCATGGACAAGCGAAGGCGGTGCTGCAAGGGTCTTTGCCATGGTGTGTTTTTCCGAGAGGCCCCTTGGGGTGCATGTGCCGGGAGGTCCAGGCACCCGTCCTCCAAGGTCTCGAGGTACACCGTCTCTTGGCAACTAGCCCCATCGACGGTAGTGCTGTACTCAAACAAGTGCCACAAGTCTTTGCCACTAGGCCGTACCACCACCAGCTGCGGATCTGGGTTCCCGCGCAAAGCATCGTGTAGAACATTAGTGAAGCACCTTGGTGATTGCTTGGAGGTGAACACGGGCAGCATCTAGACATCCGCCATGGTACCATCGCATTGCACCTGCATATTCTCCCTGACAAGGATGTATTGTGTGGGCATTTTGGCGGCATGAACCACCGCTGCCCCCGTCTTGGTTCCTACATTGCCAATCAACCCCTTTGCAAGGTGGCCCACTTTTGGCATTGCAATTGAAGAGAGGAACCAACCAACTAATACAAGACATTTGGCGTAGACAGGTTCCAAGACAGGGCGCTGTCCGTAGACAAGGGGTGCAGACAGGCTTCAAAATGGGCAGCTGTCGTTAGACAGGTGGTACAAGACAGGGGGGCCATTATCCCACAGACCCCCCATCTTGTGCAAAGACGGGGGATGTGAGATAAAAAAAACTGTCCGAAACGCAGGCGCACAACGCAACCACTTCTATGTGCGGGCTATTTTCACCTTCTTGAGCGCACAAAAACTCCAAGAAGATGCAAATCTGCGGGGTATGGGGTGCCAAAAATAGGCTGTGACGGGGAGGGGCTTCCGGCGTTATCTGCGTAGCTACACCTCGCGCCGCAAAGCGGCGAGTGCCCTAGAAGTCCCACAGCGGCCGAGCTACCTGCCACAATGCAACGAGGCACCGAGGAATCCAAAAGCGGCGGCAGTCGTAGCCCCAAAGCAGCGCGTGCCTCCATGGTCCCAAAACACCGGAGCCCCAGGCCCAAAAGGAGAGGGGGGGGGGTCGGTTGTCCAAAAGCAGGAAATGCCCAAGCCCCAATCCGGCGTCCGCCGTGGTTGTCTAAAAGCCGCGGAGCCTCTTGCCCTAAAAACTGGGGGGCCCCGTTGGTCCGAAAATAGCTTAGGCACCAGCCTCAATGCTATGCGGGCCTTAGTGGTCCAAAAGTGGTGGGGCCTCGGTTGCAAAACAGAAGCAAAAGCCCCTGCCCTACCACGGCAGGGCCCCGGTGGCTCCGAAGCGGTAGAGGCCCCCACCCCGAAGCGGAGGCCTTGGTGGCAGGGAGGATGTTTTGAGAATTTGCAAAAACTAGCAAAAATGGCAATTTTTCCAAAACCCCCCGGGTCCAAAAAAAAAAAACTCACCTCGAGGGGGTTGACCCAACCCCCCAAGTTTTGAACGAAAATGGCCTATGGGTCCCCTAGCAGGAGCAAAATGCGTTCATATTTCATAAAACCATTTACGAGGAACAAAACTACCTCTCATACAGGTACCAAGGGTGTACTACAATGGCCCTAGGGATCCTTTAGAAGCGAAATTGGCAAGGAGCAGCCCCCCCCCCCAACCCGCCCCCTTGTGCAACAAAATGTTTCCTTTAGGGAAAAATAAATTTTTGTAATAAGTAGGCTATTTCGGGACCATTTTGGGTCAATAGAGCCCACTATAGCGATGCAGTGACGTCACTGAGGTGATACACAAGGGGACGGTCACCCCTAGTAGGGGAACTTCACCGGGCACCAAACGTATTGCCCAATGAAACAGCACGCCGTCAAGAATTTGCTCCAAAACCTACGAAAAAATGTGTGCACTGATGCCCGAGTACATCTTTTTCGTTTAAACTTTAGCTGATGTTCTTCTTTTCTTTGAATTTTAATGGATTTTTAGGTTTTAAACGAAGCCAGTTTTCAACGAAGCGGGGCGAATATCAATGCAACCCAAGAGGGCCAAATACCGAAAGGTTCCCTGCCCATAAGGTGGCCAAAGCGGATATCTCTTTGTCCTTGCAGCCGGCTATCCCCGTTACCGACAAATAGGCGGGTGTGCGCCCCCATTTGCCATGGTTGGGGAGCCCAATGGATAATGGGGCCCAACTCCCACTCGCACGCGTATATGCATCCCCACATACAGTAAACGGGAGGGGCCGCCGGCAATTACTAGTGGCCACTTGTGGTAGACGCGATCGGATGTAGTAGGCCCACAAGTGCACGGGCCAACTGTGGCCACTAGCTGCGGGGGGGGGGGGGGGAGATAGTCACATGCGGTCACGGACTTCACCCCCTACACTTGCTTGGTGCAAACAAGGGACGGGTAGCCAACCTTGGTGGCCTCCACCCATGAGGCCTCAGCCAAGGGTGATGAAGCCATGCACTCGCCAAGGAGTTCCGAGACCCACGCTTCTAGCGAACTCTTGGCTCAAACACACAAGCGTCATACTAATCGCGAGAATGGTATCCCGGGAGATAGGCATAATAAACAAGAGCTACACAGCAGAAAAGTGGGTGTGGAGTGGGGTTGGACGTGGACCCAAAGAAAGGGACCAAGGTTGTGAACCCAACCCCTAGGAAATGTGACATCTCCACAAATCCATTGTCCAACATTGTACCGCATAAAACAACCACAGGACCCGAGCATCCGCATGCAAATAGCGCTGCAAGGGTTTGAGAATTGGAAAATTTTCGTTCAACATGTTAAAAATTTTTGTTCAAAGTTTAACCACCTTCAAATATTAAAATTGAAAATTTAACACGTTGGATTTAACATGGGTCTGTAGGGTTAGTGTTGCGGCCTTTGCCGCTTTGGGATTGCCTGGGGCCCGCTGCTTTGGCAGGGAACTCTGCCCTTAGGGGACCACCAAGAACCCCGTTACTTTTAGGGGGGGCCTCCGCCGCTTCCTAGATAGTCTAGCCCCCTTCCTTTGGGGTGGGGGTGTCTGCCGCTTTGCCACCACCGACACATCCGCTGCTTTTTTAGCACCGAGGCCCCGGCCGCATTGGGGCCGGGTGCTTGGCTGTTTTGAGATCACCCCCACCCCCACGGTTTTCGAAGGGGCTCCTCTACTTTCGGACCAACGAGGCCCCAACAGCTTGGGGGCGGCACCTTCGCCCCTGTTCATATTTCGGTTCATAATTCAATTTATAACTCATAACTCGTTTTATGAACGCGTCCATCGTTTTATGCGCGCGTTTTGGAAACGCGTTTTATGAACACATTCATAGGCACACAGGAGTCAGTCAATTTTCAATCTTTCTTGTAATCTGCACAACTTTTTTTTGTCCCTTGTCCTTGCTTGTTTTTGCCGCCCTAAACCTCAGGGCTAGGGCCTGTCGGGTCCTCCCAAAGGGGGGCTGTGGCCTGGGCTTCGCCCCCATCCGGGGCCTGATCATGTGTCTGGGCAGGTGGTTGGGCTGCTGGTTTGGCGGAGGGGTGCGCTGGGGCATCCACCTCCATGGGTGCGGCCTCAGGGGCAGCTTTGCGCTTGGGCTGAGGTGCCCGCTTAGCCTCAGGCTTGGGTTTAGGCTTAGCTGGCTTGGGGGCCTGCTCAGCCGGGGGGTTAGCGTCAGGGTTTGGGGTTAGGCTTCCTTTTGGCCTTGGCGGACTTCTTACCTGCAGCTGCAACCTTTTGCTGCTCCAAATGGGTCAGTGTTGCAGCATGGGAGGCATACAACAGATGCCTCTCAACCCGAAACATCTCCTTTTCCCCTGGGTGTTCCACCCACACTCTCCCCCCCGCCCCCCCCACAACCAAGGTTACAACCCCCAGGTATACACCATCGGTGTACAGGACATACACCTGTTCACCAAGTAGGGGGTCGGGTGACTCATCCCCCTCCAAAGAGGGGGGTTCCTCGCGCCGCTTTTGCTGCATGCGGATGCTTCCCCTTCACCCCCTTCCCATGTCCATGGTGCACTGCCTGGTCCGACGACAAGCTGCCACCCGATTCGAAGGACTTGCGCTTTGGCGGGGGGGGGGGGGGGGCTTTTTGGGTTGCGTGGATTTGGGGGGGGGGCAGGGCAGGGGGTTTGGGTTTCTCGGCGGGGAGGGAAGGCTCTGCTAGGGAGGTGCTCTAGGGGCTACCGCGGGTGGGGGTGCTCAACCCACAACTGGAGAGCAGGATCTCCTCGTCAACACACCCCTCCCACCCCAGCTCCCCCAGGCTCGCCCAGCAGGGCGCATTCGCCGCCCACGTGTCCGTTAGGCGGCGGGAGCGCTCACACTCCCGCAGCCCGGACACGATAGCGCACCCCCGTTGTGGGTTCAGGATCAGCACATGGTACAGTGCAGAGTTGCTGAATTATGAACGCCGAATTATGAACGAATAATGAACGAAATTTGAACGCACATACCTCAAAATCTGGCTCTCATCCGACGGTGCCCATGGGGCCAAGGGCGGTTTGCGAATTCGCAGCTGCATTCAGAGGGGTGCACTGGGGGGCGCCTGTGGGTGCCGTGGTGCTGCGGGTGGCCGGGGCTGCCCGGCTAGGGGCTTGATGGGGCGGGTGATGGTGAGGCCCCCGACGGCCCCCTCGTACGAGGCCTCCTGCCCCGGGTCACACACCCCCCAAAAATTGATTCCCACTTGGGGATGCACTCCAACTTGCGCAGGGAGCGCTGCTGCTTCACCCACCCCCTTTCCTCCCAATGGAGGAAGCACAGATCCCAATGGGAGCCCGGCATCAAGGCCCCCCACGGGCCCGTAACAACTTTGGCCTGCGTCCAATCCCGAGCCCCAATCGGTTCGTGGATGGGGGATAGGGGCTTTCCCGGTAGGGGCTTCCATGCCCATTCCCCGCCCGTGTACCGCCATGCCCCCCACGCACCCTTGTTGCAGATGCGGTGCCGCACAAGGCGGCGAAATGCCCAGCGCAGGGTGATGTAAGTCACCTCGGGGCTAAAAAAAGAGGGGGCATCGGGGGAGTACCCACTGTCGAACGTTCCTTGCACCCGGGGGAGGGTCACCACATTGCGATGTTTGGCGTGACTCAAGCCCCATGCATGGCCGGCCTCCCCCCTCAACCACGGGGTCACAATGAAAAACCCCTCCCCCTGCCCACCCCCTGCGTCCCCCTCCACTGCCAGTCCTCGATCTCGTCCTTCAACTCCTCGATGTCAGTCCCGGCCTCCTCCTCCTTCATCCCCCTCCCCCCCGCTGCCTCCTTCTTCTTCTCTGTCTTCCTCTTCTCCTCCTCCTCTTTGTTCTTCTCCTTCTTCGTCCTCTTCCTCTCCTCCTCCGAGGAGTCGGGTGACTGCTCACTCGAGGAGTCGGCGGCGGGTCGAGCGGCGGGGGGGTCTAGAGTGGGCTTGAGGAGGCGGAGGAGCTTGAGGTGGAGGTGGAGGTGGAGGTGGACGTGGAGCTTGAGCTGGAGCTGGAGCTGGAGCTTGGGCTGCCAACCTCTACTCCTATGGATGTGGGGGACACTGTTCATAAATCGTTCATAAAACCCGTTCATAATTGATCGTTTCGTAAATCGGTTCATAATTCACTTATGACGGCATTTTCGGTTTTATGAACGCCGAATTATGAACACAATATGAACGCAAACAACCACAGACAGACAACATACCACCCGGGCGAGGGTCGCCTTCTGGCTCTCGTCCGGCAACTTCCTAACCTCGGCGGCGTCCATGGATGGGCGAAGAGTACTAAAGCTGGGTCGCAAAGGGCGCGTGGGTGGAGGGTGCTTGGGGGCTGGTGCTTAGCAGTAAAGCGGCGGTGTACGCCGCGGTGCGTGGGGTGATGTAGTGCAACAACGGCAGGTCAAAGGTTAGAAACCGCCATACCCGAACCTGCTCGACGACCATTGCTTCCCGTTCCACTGCACTCTTACCTGCATTCACACCCCTGAAACTATGCCCATTGTACCCCTTCTTGAAAATGTAATTCGTGCTCTCCATAACGTGCCCCAACACAGCAGCCAATTCCACCCCACATGCATCCGCACTCTCAAGCATTGCATCACACTCCTCTTCAAGGAATAACAAATAGTGCGACCCCGACTCGCCGCAGCAGTGTTCCCGAAATGCAGCAGCAACAGGTCCGGACGAAGGGCGTGGCACAATCGGAATTGGCGAGTACAAAGTGCGTAGCAATGTTCGCAGCCCCACAACCGCTTGCCAAGTGGGGTCCTCCTCAGCGTATGCAAGCAGCAGCGCAATTTGCTCTCGGACCCTGAACAGGTTGTGGGCCTCCTCCCCGACCAGTGCGTTGTGCGCCCCCTACCGTACGCCACACCGGTTGCAGTATAGAATTTTCTGTACCCCCCCTGCACCCTCCCACCTTGGCCTCCAAGAAGGTCACGAAAGGCTTACCGAAGGGCACGAAGAACCTCCCGAAGGCCATGCAACAATGCAAAATGCACAAAAAAATCTGGTTTTTGGCTATGACCAACAGCGGCTCGCCGGTGCATCCTGCCGCATCCAAACTTTTGCGGGTCACAGGATACCGACAATGTTTGTTCACATCCGACTGCGTTGTCCTCCAAGGAGCGACGCAATTCCACCGCTTGGCCGTGTTGTCCCGCACGGCCTCGTTGAAAATGCTCCCCACTTGGGGAGCCACATTGATGCCCAGCAGCCGCCAGAGCCACGGCTGGTCCCCACCAAGGAGGACCGCTGCCAACACCTAGCTGTCGCACCAATAAAATTTATTGCAGCCAATAATGGACTGCGGGAGCTGTGTTCATAAAAGGTGTTCATAGTTCATGTTCATAAGACACGTTCATAATTCATAAATCGGCAGCACCGCGTTTTATGACGGCACTTTTCGAATTAGGAACACGCAAATCATGAACAACTTATGAGCAGGAAAATGCAGATTACAAAGTTGTAGCACCTCAACCCAAATTTGGCCCAGGGCAACCATATCCTTGTCCCCTGTGACGGCCATGCCGATGACCCATAGGAAGGCGTGTGTGCGTGCCTTTTCCCCATGGTTCAATAGCCCCACCCATAGCTGCGACCCGTCACCCTGCACCACAAGGGTGAGGGGGCGGGTCCAGTCATTAGACTAGCACAAGGCTGGCCGGGATTGCACGTATTGTGCCCACGACCGCAGGGGCCAGCAGCGACCCGACAATTGGGGGTCGTCACATTTGACCGGGCGGGGCAACGCAAGCGCAGCGGTCAATGACTTCCACGTTGCGTCAAATTGGTCCCGTGTGGAAATGGGCCGTGGGAAGGGCAGCCCGGTGCGGGCGGTGTAGGCGTCGCCCCAGCAGGTGATGTACTCAGACAACACCCGGAAGCCGCACCGGGGTGCACCCAAGTCCAAAAAGAATCCTATCAGACAGGGTGCGGGAAAGAGGGCTCCGCATATGTACGGCCTACACCTTGGTTTTGCGGGCCGCCGGGAGGAGAGTGTGGTCCATGGCCTCCACAAAAAAGCCCCCGGATGAGGGGAGACGATGACATCCATTGGGCCAACAGGTCGGAACACTTGCTGTCCCGCAGACTAGTCGCACCACTGAGCCGAACAATGTGGTGTGCCTGGGAAGGGGGTAGCAGGAACCCCCCCAAAAAAATGGGGTGCCGCCCCCCCCTCCCCGAGCCCTCTAATTGGTGCACCGGGTACCTGGGGTTGTTCGGGTAATAGAATCATCGGACGGCCGCGTCACGGTTTCTCCAAAGTCTCCACATTGACATTTTTCCATTTAGGTTCCTAACCACTTCCTGAGTACTTCCTGACTACTTCCTGATTCAAATCCTGATCCGAAAGGGGATCCTGAATATAGATCCTAACCACACTTCCTGATCAGAAAGTACTTGTTGAATCCACTTCCTATCACACTTCCTGATTGTGCATTGTGTTTTGCTGTGCGCAGGTCGGTTGTGGTTTACGTCACAAATCAAACGAACATCAAGTTATGCAGTGGCATTTGCAATCGTTGTTCGGTATTCATTCACACACAACACTCTTCCTTCCCTCTCAAGCCTCCCTTCTCTTTTCTTCTTCAACATGTCCGGCGTCCCCCCCGTCGTTTCACGGCGGCTCTCCGCCGCCGTGGGGCGACCCGGCACGCGGACCATATCGCCCGCGCAGGGGGATAAGGAAGACACCGCGGAGATAGTCACCCTCCCCACAGTGGTGACTTTTCAACCGGGCACTACTGTGGGGAGGATCTTCGCAAAGCGTTCCGTGGTCACAGAAGTCACACCCGGACTCATATCGCACTTCGTAGTCGGTGTGTTCCATCACAATGCGAACTTGCGTGCGGTGATGGTGGTCAACAATACAGACATTGACGAAGTGCGCTCCGGATTGGAGCCATATGTCCCGAAGGGAAAGGGGGACAAATCCAACACGTCGTACTACATCGGAGAAGGAGAAGGAGGCTCACTACTGTTTGCCAGTGGTAAGCCCTCTCCCTCGGAAATGCAACAATGCGCGTATTGCAAGACACCACTTGTTTACCAGAAAAGGGTCCTCTCCTCGACACACAGCAAGTCGTACCCGGTGCAGTCACTACCAACTTGGGGCCCGATCGCCTTTCAAGACCCCGTCGAAGGAGTAACTACCCCCGCACATGCCTCGGGGACAGTGGTGAGCATCCCCCTTCAATGCCCGCTCCCCTGGGTAGGAGACGGCGACCCCGTGGTACCTGGACAACCAGCCGCGCAATTCGACGAGTACGGGTACTGTTTCTTTGACCGGTCGATCCCATTGGACATGTCGGAGAAGGTTGAGGCCGAAGTGGACAAAATTCCAATTGGTGAATAGGATCCAATTTTCCAACAATACCCAGGAGTGCACCGCGAAGATGATACCGGTGACCGTCGGATCCTGAATGCACTCCTTCCCAAGAAAGACCACATTCCGCAGTACTCGGACGTTACGCACCATGAGCTGCTAGCAACATTGGCACTGACGCGTTTCATGCTCTCGGTCATCAACAAGTCTTTGGACGACACCCACGAGCTCTACAACGTTGCCCATGTGGCTGTTACCGGGCGCGAACGGCAAAGTTTGCATCGCGATATGCATAAGATCGGACCGGGCCGGCGCGCTTTGACGGTGTTCTACGCCGAGAATTACGACCTCAATGCGAACGATGGAACACATACCATCATGCTCCCGGCTAGCCGAGGAGGGCTACCACAGCCGTGGGAACCAGTGCCTGCGGAATTGATTCGGGGCTCGTTCTTTGTGATGTATTCGGAGCTCATTCACGCCGGCGGGGCTGTGCCAAGGACTAGGCCGTCCGACTCGTGGCGCAAAGTGGGGTTCTTGGGGGTTGCAAACTTCCCCGTCACGTACCAGTTCACCGTGGGCCTCCACCTTCCCTTTTGGGCACAGCTGGATCAGCAAGGTACAACGTTCAATACCAAGCCGCGTTGCTCCATGGAGAGGTGTCGGAAGCAGCCAACGACCACCTGCTTTGCTTGCAACCTGAGTCCATTGTGCAAGGATCATTCGGCCCTCTTATGCCCGGGGTGCGACCAGATTCAACCACGTCAACAAGAAGAACAGCGGGCAGCGGACACCAACAGTGCCGACAAACTGATGTCCTTGGATTGTGGGATCACATGCTACATGCCGGTGGGCGTCACAGCCTTGTACCTTTTGCTGCAAGCCTTGCCTGCGCCGCCTCCCATGCCCTTTCGTGTAGATGTTCCTCTCCCCACTGCTAAGCCCAATGACTGTCCAGTGCGGGAGTGGGTTCACGAGGCCGAGTACCTGCCATCCCCCAGCAACAAGGACCTGACGTTGTTGGCGTGCCAGCCGGGCACCATCACCGCTGTCCGACGCAGATTTGGTGGGATCGCTGTAGTACCCGGTGGAGAGGAGCAAGCCGTGCTATGGCGCTGGGACATGCCCCCCGTGAACACACCACTTTTGGACCCGAACACCGCGTTGCAGGCAGGCTGCTTGAAGCGGTCACTGAAGGATGGGCAATACCACTGTCGATGTGGCCAGGTGTCAATTGCACTGTGTTGGGTGCTTGTGTATGGTGTGCTTGTGTACTGTGTGATAAGTTACCCCCCCCCCGCCCCCCACGAATTGCCCTTTTTTGCCTAGTTTCGTGAGTGTGACATTGTGTGTTTCATGCCTCATTCTCCATCTTGCGTTGCTCTCACAGGATTTGACTATTGCTGTGCCCCAAAGCAGATAAAGGGGCTGGTTCGGGTCTTTTGATGGTTGCAGTTCTAAATATTAGAATTTGCCTGGTGCTGTGCCCCAAGGCAGATAAAGGGGTTGGTTCGGGTCTTTTGATTGTTGCAGTCCTTAATATTAGAACTCGCCTGGTGTTGTGCCCCAAAGCAGATAAAGGGGCTAGTTCGGGTCTTTGGATTGTTGCAGTCCTAAATATTAGAATTTGCCTGCTAGGCCCCAAAGCAGGGGTATTTGCACATCAGGATCCACAGTCAGGATGTGCATTCAGCAACCTGTTCCTAATCAGGGTCCCGGATCAGGAAGTGGCGTCAAGAATATGATCCTGATCAGGATCCTAATCCCGATGCCACTTCCTGATTGGGGATCCTGATCAGGAACAGGTTGCTGAATGCACATCCTGACTGTAGTTCTTGATCTTTCTATCTGGTCCGTCTGTTTGTCTGTCTGGCTGTCTGGTCTGTGTTTGTCTGTCTGTCTGGTCTGTGTCTGTCTGTCTGTCTGGTCTGGTCTGGTGTGTCTATCGGTTTGTGCGGACTGTCTGTCTGTCTGTCTGGTGTGGTCTGGTCTGGTCTGGTCTGGTCTGTTTGTCTGTGTATTTGTCTGTCTGTCTGTGTGGTTTGTCTGTCGATGTGTCTTTCTGTCTGCAACGTCTGCAGCAAGGAGGGGGGGGGGGGTTGAAGTCAGATTTTTTTCTGGGAGTGGGGGGGCTGCAGTCAGATGTCTGCAAGGGAAGGGGGGTTGCAGTAAGTTTTTTTCTGCATTCTTCCTTGTGTTTGCGGGCCACAATCGACCTCTGGCCGCGTGTGGCCCTGCGTTCGGATCTGGCGGGAGCCCCGGCGACGTAGTTTGAGGAGGCCCCCAAGGCCGAGCTGCACCCGACGATGAAGCTGTATGGCACTGGTGAGGTGGTCGTGACCGAGGCCTTCTGGGAACGCCCTGCCCCGGCCCTGGTGACAGTGGACAGTGTCGGAGACTCAGTGATGGGACAAGGCAACACGTGATGGTTCAAGACACCCACGCTGCGGTGCAAGGGCAAGTCACGAGAAGGTGCGCGAATGCAGTTTTTGGAGGTACATCTGCCTGTGCTTGTCATGCACCGTGATTGCGATGGCCCCAAGACATGGGTGTTCACTGTGTACGGGGTTCCGGCGAGCGACACGTTCTCTATGGGAATGGTGTTGCAACGCGGAAGGGGGCACAGTGGCCGCAAGCTGTTACACGTATTGGTGGTGGTGATGTGCCTGCTGCGGCAGTGCGTTACATGGAGAGCAAGATCATGGAGTATGTGGCAAAGCAGCAGCGCGGCATGCTGGGTGGGCGCACTCACATCAAGGTTGAGGACGATGACGATGAGGAGGAAGAGCCGGAACCGAAGAAGTACAAGGCCAACCCTCCCAAACGGAAATCCAAGGCGAGTACAAAGGCGGCTGCAGTGAAGGAGTCGGACAGTGAGGCTCTTCTGGAGACACGGGCGGACGCTGTTAGGCAAGCGGCAGAGGATGCTTGCAAGGAGGCGGTGCAGGCAGCGTTGAAGCCAAAGGGTGCGGACGCCAAGGTACAACGTTTGGAGAGTGACAACAAAGCACTGAGGGACAGGCTTCTGCGGCTCAAGAATATGGAGCAGAGCGGACGTGACCGCTTTGTTGACCTGTCCGACAAGTATGCCAAAAGCACTGCCGAGAGTGCCCAATTGAAGGCCGAGAAAGAGCGGCTGCGGAACGAGAGGGACACTGCCCGGGCAGAGCAGTTCAAGGCGGAGACAGTGGTCGAGCAATTGTGGGCCCTTGTTCAACGTCCGGAAAGTGGCAGTCCCCTCTCCCAGTCCCCAAGTCCCAAGTCCGCAATCAGCTCTGAAGTAGTCATTCCATCACCCATTGGCAAAAGCCTCCGGAAATAAGGCCCCTGCTAATTGTGGTTTGCCTTGTTTGTGGTGGCTGTTGTGCGAACGCCTCAGCGGATGTGCATTTGAGCGCGGCTTGCCACGAGTGCGTGATGCTTTGGGGAGCTCCGCAAAACCCTAGGCCGACGCATTACGCGGTGCAGGCGTATGTAGACGATGGGGGCGCGGCCCACATTGTGCGTAGCAACGAGCGATTTGCATGATGTGCATTGGTGTGAACGATGCATGATTCACTGAATTTCTGATGGGTTTGCATGATCTGCAATGGCAAGGGGGATGGGTTCCCCCAATACTCACCTATATTCGTATTCAGGGCGAAATCAGTTTTGCCTTGTCAAAAAAGGTTAACGATGCGTGATTCACTGAATTTCTGATGGGTTTGCATGATCTGCAATGGCAAGGGGGATGGGTTCCCCCAATACTCACCTATATTCGTATTCAAGGCGAAATCAGTTTTGCCTTGTCAAAAAAGGTGTCCGATGCATGATTCACTGAATTTCTGAGAAACCCAATGACATTGCAAAGGTTTTGCACCGTGGGACATGCCTGTTGGGATGTTTCAGTCTTGCCGTGTTGATGTCAATTGTGGAACATAGGGAGCATACAAGGGTGAAAAGCTATTTACTTTTGAGGAAAAAATTGGGGGCGACATTCCAAATCAGGATCCCCTGCGGGAAGCCAAATCAGAAACCTCTTCTTGACCAGGAAGTCCGGTCAGCAACCCTAGTCAGCAACACCTTCCTGACCAGAAAGCACATCCTGAAAAGAGATCCCACAGACACTTCCCTGATCTGCAACCCCCCCCTGATCGTACTTCCCGGTGCACTTCCTCGCTACTGGTGTCCACAACCATGTCCACTAGCCTTGAGGATGTTGTGGCACGGTTTGAGGCGGACGTGCTGCGCCGCTGCCAAAAGCCTTAAGCCCTGATGAAGCCAGAGGCGCAGGCACAACGAATCGCCATGGTACAGCGCGTGGCTCGTGCCCTTGTCAACGACGACGAAGTGACAATCACCAAAACTACCACCGGGGAGGTGGTCCTCCGTGGTGGGTGCTTTGATAGTGAACCAGTGAACTCCGATAGGATGTCCGGACATGATCCAGCGGCCGTGGACGTACTCCGAACGGCCCGCTCCATGAAACTCTCAGTGCGGAAGATGCTCAAGTTGCGCCGGCATTGCACTCGTGAGCAGTTGCTAGATACCCGGCGTGGCCTCACACCATATGTGGCCACCCCGGTCGTCGTGGTAGGTCCGGCGGGCAAGCGACGGTCTGCAGCTTGTGCACCACTTGCGGACCTTGTGTTGCACCAGGTGAAACTTGCGGAGGATGCAGGCGTGCTAGTTGTTCCACCAGGATGGCGGTGTATACGTGTCATCCTGTGTGTTGACGCGTGCCCACTGTGGCGAATCTCTACCACCCGCGCCGATGTGTATGTGGCAGTGTGGCCAGGTGGGCCTGCAGCGGCCGGGGACCTAAAAAAGTGGGCAACGTGGTGGGTGATGACTGGTGCAGATGATCGTGCATGGTTGTGCGGCATGGATCAAGCTGCGGACTTCAACGGCCAAATAGAATACCTCAAAACAAATTGCAATGTGGTGTTGACGGGCGGGCAAACAATGGGGTTTGAGTGCTTCCTAACCGGGGATGGAAAAGGCATGCAGGTGAGCAACTATAGCCCTGACTCAAAGTGTTGGACATGTGAGAATATGGACTCATTGGAGCCCAACGACAATGTGATTGCCCTTCCCCGCTGGGGGGCTTTCTTGAGGGGAATGCGAAGGACAAAAAGGGTGGGTGACTATGCGCATTGTGCTGCACGGTTGTGCAACGCCATTGCCAAGAGACTAGGGAGCGACCTTTCTGCATGGGTAGCAGTAGGAGGCGGCCGAGGGATCATTGGGCGCATGCCAGAGGTCTGGTCTCAGCTCATGCAAGAGGCCGCGACTGTGCCCGTAGCCGAAAGGGTAGCCCTCCGACGCCAAAAGAAAGACACTTTTGACCTCACGTCAGCCCGATTGTTCATTGAGAACAAGGAGTACCAAAGGAAGGTGGTTGAGTTGTTGAAAGAGTTCTACCCAAACCGTAGCGTCAAAAACAAAAATTTAAGGGTGTACACCGTTGTGTTTAGCATGTTGAACACTGTTGTGCAATTGCACACAGTATGGCGACAAAAGACGTAGCGTGATGAGGAGGTGTCACATGCGGAGCAAGCAGCAAAGCAGCTGAGCCATTGTTGGAACCTCATGGGATGGAAGCCCACTTTGTGGGTTCATTGGACAGTTGCACACAGCACATGGTTTGTAAGGAAATATAGGACCATGTATATGTTTAGTTCAGTACCCACGGAGAGAGGCAATTCTCCGTTCAAAACTTTTTTACAAAACTGCTTCAGGGGTTGGTCCGTGCGCAACCCGCGCATGAGTACAAGGGGGATGGCTCACATCCTTGAGATGTATGCCTTAGATGAGGGCCTAAAAGGGGTACCTGAAGTGGGTGGGGGTCAGCCACAGGGGAACAAGCGACAAAGGAAGTAGTATGTCCAATTGTCTTTGTGATGTAGTGCGTTTGTTGTCATGTTGTGTCACATGTCACCCAAATCAGGAAGTGTCCTGGGAAGTGCAATCAGGAAGTACTTGCAGATCAGGAAGTCCTCCGGGAAGTGCAATCTGCAGATGTTCCCGATCTGCAACTACCTCTGAGAAGTGGGACTCTACCCCCGGGAACCCAAATACCAAAGTTGTCACAGGGCACCGGTTTAAGCAAAATGCACCTTTTCCACACGAAACAGGACCAAAAGGATCCACCGAACCTTGTTTTTGCCCTCGACAACACATTCTCCGGTGTTGGGGCCGAGTTGGATATTCACTCAGGAGGGGGGGGGGTTCCCGCTACCCCCTTCCCGGGGACACCACAAAGCATCATGTTCAGCTCCGTGAAGACGGAGGGAGGGTAGGACATAACAAAATCTGTGGACAAGGAAGTGTTCATAAAAGCTGTTCATCATTCATAGTTCATATATGAAGCGTTCATATATGAAAAATGAATTATGAAGAATACTACTTTTCATACAGCCCCTTATGCACACCGCCCCCATACAGCCCCCAGCCCCTTATGTACACACACATGCACACACAAACACGCACAAAGCACTTAAGGTTTGGGAGGGTATCCCCCTTTTTTGATGCAGGTGGAGGCTAAACCAAATGCAACCATGAAGAGCCAACAAAAGAAGGTTGGAGGCATGTTGCTCTCTCTCTATGTGTGGGTGCGCATGTGTAGGTGTGGTGTGTGTGTGTGTCTGTGTGTGTGTCTATGTGTTCCTTGTGGCGAGGTTGTGGGTCGTAGATTGCCCTTGGTATTGTGGTGTGTGGGGTTGTGGTGTGTGGGGGTGTGCGGTGTGATGGTGTGGTTTCTAGGGCCGGTGTGTGTGGTGTGTGGTGTTGTGGTTTGTGCCGTTGTGGTGTATTGAGTTGCAGCTTCTAGGTCTGTTGTGTGTGTGGGGGTGTGGTTTCTAGGATTGTGGTGGTGGGGGGGGCAGCGGATAAGGGGTTGTGGTGTGTGCAGTTGGGATTGTTCTTCAGGTCGACGCTGTGGCATGTAAAGCCCCCCCCCCCCCCCTAGAGTAGTCAAACAGGACAGGTCATCCAAGGGCTCCAATGACACAACGAGACCTCCGGTTCACACCCACAGAGGGTCACAACCCCTTCTTGACTGATTTTGATCGTCCTTATCTTGATTCTTTTCGTTTAGAATTTAATGACGGCGTCATTTTGTCGTTTAAATTTTAACCGCGGCGTCCGTTTCAGCTTTAAAAATGAAAGAAAAACGCACCAATCAAAATTGAAATTAGAGATTTTAAACAAGCCTAAATTTCATTGAGTTTTTTTGTTTTGCACATGTATTGTATTGTACTGTGCTGTAATGTTCTGTATTGTGTTGCATTGTACTGCACTGTATTTTACCCATTTGTGTTGTGGCCTACCGTCCTTTACTATACTATACTACACTATACAGTACTTTACTGTACTCTACTGTACTGTACTGTATTGTACTGCACTATACGGACCGTACTGTACTGTACTGTACTGTACTGTACTTTACTTTACTGTATTGTATTGTACTGTACTGTACGTTACTGTACTGTACTGTATTGTATTGTATTGTACCGCACTTTTATGTACTGCACTCACGTGTACCGTAATGTACTATACTGCACTATATTGTACCGTGTTGTGTGTAATGTTGTACTTTACTGTGTTGTGTTGTACTGGACTGTATAGTGCACTACTGTGATGTACTGCACGGTACTATAGTCTATTGTGCTGCATATACTTACTGTACTGTATTGTATTGTACTGTACCGTATTGTACAGTACTATACTGTGCTATGTTGTACTGTGTTGTGTTGTACTGCTGTATGTGCTCTGTTGTACTGTGTTGTGTCTTACTGCTCTTCTTTACTATGTTCTACTATGCTGCACTGCATTGTGTGGTGCTGTAATGCATGGTACCGTGTTGTGCTGTACTGAGCTTACAATTTGTGGCGCTTCAATTCAATTCTGTGGTTTATAATCTAAAATTTAAAGAGTCCAAACATTAGCATCAAAATTTAAACCAAAAAATGAAAAACATTGTCGAAAAAATTCGTCCCCCCCGCTTGTGACGCCTTGCACGCATTTTTGTTTACGTAAACCACAACACCACGTACCAAAATCCTAGAAACCACGTCCCCGCACACCATAGCCCGACAAACTACAGCCACACACACCCGAGCCCGAAGAACCACACCTCCATACACCGCTACCCCATACACGACACACCTCGATAGCACAGCCCCACACCCCACGACCCCACATTAGAGCCCCAAACGCCACAATAGCAGCCAAGCAAAGTGTGAACTAGCCCCAATACCTGCTATGGGCCAATCTACAACCTATAGCCTAGCCACAAGGAACACACACACACACACATACACATGCACACACACAAACACACACACACACACACACTCACAAACATACCTCCAACCTCTTTCTTTTGGTCTCTTGGCTGTCCATGTCCATAAGAAAACATACCCTCCCAAAGGTGAACCGTTGTGTGTGTGTGTGTGTGTGTGTGTGTACATACTGGATGGGGGAGGCATAAGGTAAGAGGGGTACAAAGTAACATGATCATGGGGACATGTGTGTGTGTGTGTGTGTCCGCGTTGGGTTGGTTCTTGTTTCCCTCTCAAAGTGTCTTTGTGTGTGTGTGTGTGCGTCTGCATAAAGCGGGGGGGGGGGGGGGCATAAGGTACTGTGATGGCCCGGATTGCCATAGCACGGCCTACGAACCCAAGACCGAGCCCACTGACCCCCCGGTTGACCGCCAATAAGACCCTAAACCCAACCCTAAACAACTCCAGCGAGGCCCCTAACCCGACGAACCTAAGCCAAGGGACCCCCGCAGTATGGGACCCAAAGACGGGGTCCCAAGAGGTCTAGGACCGAGATGTTGGGCCAAAAGTCCTCGAACCAGGGTTGTGAGGGCCAATGGGTGTGTGCCTTGTCCATTTGTGGTTGTGTTTGAGGGGTTCATGTTTGTGAAGTTTCGTTTAAATTTCAACGCGGGCGTTCGTTTTTTGGGTTGGAATTTGAATGCTTGCGGCTTTTAAAATTTGTGAACTTTAAATTCTAAAGCAGACTTTAAATTCAAAAATTAAAGGCGAGACCCATTTTAATATTTTTACGCCTGCACACCGGTACGCCCCCCCCCCCCGGCTAAAAAACATGATAAAATGACAGCCACACACACAAGGCATCCCGTGGGAGTGGAAATTTTACCAAGCAACCACCCCACTCTTTTCCCCCGCAAAAAAAGGGCAACTTTCGTTGAAGGGATTAACTGTTGGCCAAATATTAAATGTATTGACTTTAACGTGGGTCTCTAGGGAATGTAGCGGGGGCCCCGCCCGCCCAAAAGCGGCGGAGACCGCTGCCCAAAAGCGGCGTGAACCTAGGTGGTTCCAAAGCGCCAAAGGGCCCTGCCCAATTGCGGCGATAGTGTCGGTGGCCCCAAAGTAGAGGGGGCCTTGGTGGTCCCAAAAAGCGGCGGAGGGCCGCGCCGCAGAGCTGCCACTGCCCCAAAAATCCCACAGCGGCCGGGCTGCCCGCCACAACGCAACATGGGCCTTGGTGGTCCAAAAGCGGTGCAGGACCCCGCCCCAACGCAGGGGGCCTTGATGGTCGAAACGTTCCAAAGCGGCGGAGCCTCGCGCCCCAATGTGGATAGGACCAGTATGGGACCCAAAGACGGGGTCCCAAGAGGTCTAGGACCGAGATGTTGGGCCAAATGTCCTCGAACCAGGGTTGTGAGGGCCAATGGGTATGTGCCTTGTCCATTTGTGGTTGTGTTTGATGGGTTCATGTTTGTGAAGTTTCGTTTAAATTTCAATGCGGGCGTTCGTTTTTGGGGTTGGAATTTGAATGCTTGCGGCTTTCAAAATTTGTGAACTTTAAATTCTAAAGCAGCCTTTAAATTCGAAAATTAAAGACGAGACCCATTTTAATATTTTTACGCCTGCACACCGGTACGCGCCCCCCCCCTAGGCTAACAAACATGATAAAATGACAGCCACACACACAAGGCATCCCGTGAAAGTGGAAATTTTACCAAGCAACCCCCCGACTCTTTCCCCCGCAAAAAAAGGGCAACTTTTGTTGAAGGGATTAACTGTTGGCCAAATATTAAATGTATTGACGTTAACGTGGGTCTCTAGGGAATGTAGCGGGGGCCCCGCCCGCCCAAAAGCGGCGGAGACCGCTGCCCAAAAGCGGCGTGAACCTAGGTGGTTCCAAAGCGCCAAAGGGCCCTGCCCAATTGCGGCGATAGTGTCGCTGGCCCCAAAGTAGCGGGGGCCTTGGTGGTCCCAAAAAGCGGCGGAGGGCCGCGCCGCAGAGCGGCCAGTGCCCCAAAAATCCCACAGCGGCCGGGCTTCCCGCCACAACGCAACATGGGCCTTGGTGGTCCAAAAGCGGTGCAGGACCCCGCCCCAACGCAGGGGGCCTTGATGGTCGAAACGTTCCAAAGCGGTGGAGCCTCGCGCCCCAATGCGGATAGGACCACTATGGGACCCAAAGACGGGGTCCCAAGAGGTCTAGGACCGAGATGCTGGTCCAAAAGTCCTCGAACCAGGGTTGTGAGGGCCAATGGGTATGTGCCTTGTCCATTTGTGGTTGTGTTTGAGGGGTTCATGTTTGTGAAGTTTCGTTTAAATTTCAACGCGGGCGTTCGTTTTTTGGGTTGGAATTTGAATGCTTGCGGCTTTTAAAATTTGTGAACTTTAAATTCTAAAGCAGCCTTTAAATTCAAAAATTAAAGGCGAGAACCATTTTAATATTTTTACGCCTGCACACCGGTACGCGCCCCCCCCCTAGGCTAACAAACATGATAAAATGACAGCCACACACACAAGGCATCCCGTGAAAGTGGAAATTTTACCAAGCAACCCCCCGACTCTTTCCCCCCGCAAAAAAAGGGCAACTTTTGTTGAAGGGATTAACTGTTGGCCAAATATTAAATGTATTGACTTTAACGTGGGTCTCTAGGGAATGTAGCGGGGGCCCCGCCCGCCCAAAAGCGGCGGAGACCGCTGCCCAAAAGCGGCGTGAACCTAGGTGGTTCCAAAGCGCCAAAGGGCCCTGCCCAATTGCGGCGATAGTGTCGGTGGCCCCAAAGTAGCGGGGGCCTTGGTGGTCCCAAAAAGCGGCGGAGGGCCGCGCCGCAGAGCGGCCAGTGCCCCAAAAATCCCACAGCGGCCGGGCTTCCCGCCACAACGCAACATGGGCCTTGGTGGTCCAAAAGCGGTGCAGGACCCCGCCCCAACGCAGGGGGCCTTGATGGTCGAAACGTTCCAAAGCGGTGGAGCCTCGCGCCCCAATGCGGATAGGACCACTATGGGACCCAAAGACGGGGTCCCAAGAGGTCTAGGACCGAGATGCTCGTCCAAAAGTCCTCGAACCAGTGTTGTGAGGGCCAATGGGTATGTGCCTTGTCCATTTGTGGTTGTGTTTGAGGGGTTCATGTTTGTGAAGTTTCGTTTAAATTTCAACGCGGGCGTTCGTTTTTTGGGTTGGAATTTGAATGCTTGCGGCTTTTAAAATTTGTGAACTTTAAATTCTAAGGCAGCCTTTAAATTCAAAAATTACAGACGAGACCCTTTTTAATATTTTTACGCCTGCACACCCGTACGCCCCCCCCCCCCCGGCTAACAAACATGATAAAATGACAGCCACACGCACAAGGCAGCCCGTGGGAGTGGAAATTTTACCAAGCAACCCCCCCACTCTACCCCCCCGCCAAAAAAGGGCAACTTTCGTTGAAGAGATTAACTGTTGGCCAAATATTAAATGTATTGACTTTAACGTGGGTCTCTAGGGAATGTAGCGGGGGTCCCGTCCTCCCAAAAGCGGCGGAGACCCCTGCCCAAAAGCGGCGTGAACCTAGGTGGTTCCAAGCGGCCAAAGGGCCCGGCCCAATTGCGGCGATAGTGTCGGTGGCCCCAAAGTAGAGGGGGCCTTGGTGGTCCCAAAAAGCGGCGGAGGGCCGCGCCGTAGAGCGGCCAGTGCCCCAAAAATCCCACAGCGGCCGGGCTTCCCGCCACAACGCAACATGGGCCTTGGTGGTCCAAAAGCGGTGCAGGACCCCGCCCCAACGCAGGGGGCCTTGATGGTCGAAACGTTCCAAAGCGGTGGAGCCTCGCGCCCCAATGCGGATAGGACCACTATGGGACCCAAAGACGGGGTCCCAAGAGGTCTAGGACCGAGATGCTGGTCCAAAAGTCCTCGAACCAGGGTTGTGAGGGCCAATGGGTATGTGCCTTGTCCATTTGTGGTTGTGTTTGAGGGGTTCATGTTTGTGAAGTTTCGTTTAAATTTCAACGCGGGCGTTCGTTTTTTGGGTTGGAATTTGAATGCTTGCGGCTTTTAAAATTTGTGAACTTTAAATTCTAAAGCAGCCTTTAAATTCAAAAATTAAAGGCGAGAACCATTTTAATATTTTTACGCCTGCACACCGGTACGCGCCCCCCCCCTAGGCTAACAAACATGATAAAATGACAGCCACACACACAAGGCATCCCGTGAAAGTGGAAATTTTACCAAGCAACCCCCCGACTCTTTTCCCCCGCAAAAAAAGGGCAACTTTTGTTGAAGGGATTAACTGTTGGCCAAATATTAAATGTATTGACTTTAAAGTGGGTCTCTAGGGAATGTAGCGGGGGCCCCGCCCGCCCAAAAGCGGCGGAGACCGCTGCCCAAAAGCGGCGTGAACCTAGGTGGTTCCAAAGCGCCAAAGGGCCCTGCCCAATTGCGGCGATAGTGTCGGTGGCCCCAAAGTAGCGGGGGCCTTGGTGGTCCCAAAAAGCGGCGGAGGGCCGCGCCGCAGAGCGGCCAGTGCCCCAAAAATCCCACAGCGGCCGGGCTTCCCGCCACAACGCAACATGGGCCTTGGTGGTCCAAAAGCGGTGCAGGACCCCGCCCCAACGCAGGGGGCCTTGATGGTCGAAACGTTCCAAAGCGGTGGAGCCTCGCGCCCCAATGCGGATAGGACCACTATGGGACCCAAAGACGGGGTCCCAAGAGGTCTAGGACCGAGATGCTGGTCCAAAAGTCCTCGAACCAGGGTTGTGAGGGCCAATGGGTATGTGCCTTGTCCATTTGTGGTTGTGTTTGAGGGGTTCATGTTTGTGAAGTTTCGTTTAAATTTCAACGCGGGCGTTCGTTTTTTGGGTTGGAATTTGAATGCTTGCGGCTTTTAAAATTTGTGAACTTTAAATTCTAAGGCAGCCTTTAAATTCAAAAATTACAGACGAGACCCTTTTTAATATTTTTACGCCTGCACACCCGTACGCCCCCCCCCCCCCGGCTAACAAACATGATAAAATGACAGCCACACGCACAAGGCAGCCCGTGGGAGTGGAAATTTTACCAAGCAACCCCCCCACTCTACCCCCCCGCCAAAAAAGGGCAACTTTCGTTGAAGAGATTAACTGTTGGCCAAATATTAAATGTATTGACTTTAACGTGGGTCTCTAGGGAATGTAGCGGGGGTCCCGTCCTCCCAAAAGCGGGGAAGACCCCTGCCCAAAAGCGGCGTGAACCTAGGTGGTTCCAAGCGGCCAAAGGGCCCGGCCCAATTGCGGCGATAGTGTCGGTGGCCCCAAAGTACAGGGGGCCTTGGTGGTCCCAAAAAGCGGCGGAGGGCCGCGCCGCAGAGCGGCCACTGCCCCAAAAATCCCACAGCGGCCGGGCTTCCCGCCACAACGCAACATGGGCCTTGGTGGTCCAAAAGCGGTGCAGGACCCCGCCCCAACGCAAGGGGCCTTGATGGTCGAAACGTTCCAAAGCGGTGGAGCCTCGCGCCCCAATGTGGATAGGACCAGTATGGGACCCAAAGACGGGGTCCCAAGACGTCTAGGACCGAGATGTTGGGCCAAATGTCCTCGAACCAGGGTTGTGAGGGCCAATGGGTATGTGCCTTGTCCATTTGTGGTTGTGTTTGAGGGGTTCATGTTTGTGAAGTTTCGTTTAAATTTCAACGCGGGCGTTCGTTTTTTGGGTTGGAATTTGAATGCTTGCGGCTTTTAAAATTTGTGAACTTTAAATTCTAAAGCAGCCTTTAAATTCAAAAATTAAAGACGAGACCCATTTTAATATTTTTACGCCTGCACACCGGTACGCGCCCCCCCCCCCTAGGCTAACAAACATGATGAAATGACAGCCACACACACAAGGCATTCCGTGAAAGTGGAAATTTTACCAAGCAACCCCCCCACTCTTTTCCCCCGCAAAAAAAGGGCAACTTTTGTTGAAGGGATTAACTGTTGGCCAAATATTAAATGTATTGACTTTAAAGTGGGTCTCTAGGGAATGTAGCGGGGGCCCCGCCCGCCCAAAAGCGGCGGAGACCGCTGCCCAAAAGCGGCGTGAACCTAGGTGGTTCCAAAGGGCCAAATGGGCCCTGCCCAATTGCGGCGATAGTGTCGCTGGCCCCAAAGTAGCGGGGGCCTTGGTGGTCCCAAAAAGCGGCGGAGGGCCGCGCCGCAGAGCGGCCAGTGCCCCAAAAATCCCACAGCGGCCGGGCTGCCCGCCACAACGCAACATGGGCCTTGGTGGTCCAAAAGCGGTGTGGGACCCCGCCCCAACGCAGGGGGCCTTGATGGTCGAAACGTTCCAAAGCGGTGGAGCCTCGCGCCCCAATGCGGATAGGACCACTATGGGACCCAAAGACGGGGTCCCAAGAGGTCTAGGACCGAGATGCTGGTCCAAAAGTCCTCGAACCAGGGTTGTGAGGGCCAAAGGGTATGTGCCTTGTCCATTTGTGGTTGTGTTTGAGGGGTTCATGTTTGTGAAGTTTCGTTTAAATTTCAACGCGGGCGTTCGTTTTTTGGGTTCGAATTTGAATGCTTGCGGCTTTTAAAATTTGTGAACTTTAAATTCTAAAGCAGCCTTTAAATTCCAAAATTAAAGACGAGACCCATTTTAATATTTTTACGCCTGCACACCGGTACGCCCCCCCCCCCCCTAGGCTAACAAACATGATAAAATGACAGCCACACACACAAGGCATCCCGTGAAAGTGGAAATTTTACCAAGCAACCCCCCCACTCTTTTCCCCCGCAAAAAAAGGGCAACTTTTGTTGAAGGGATTAACTGTTGGCCAAATATTAAATGTATTGACTTTAACGTGGGTCTCTAGGGAATGTAGCGGGGGCCCCGCCCACCCAAAAGCGGCGGAGACCGCTGCCCAAAAGCGGCGTGAACCTAGGTGGTTCCAAAGGGCCAAAGGGCCCTGCCCAATTGCGGCGATAGTGTCGGTGGCCCCAAAGTAGCGGGGGCCTTGGTGGTCCCAAAAAGCGGCGGAGGGCCGCGCCGCAGAGCGGCCACTGCCCCAAAAATCCCACAGCGGCCGGGCTTCCCGCCACAACGCAACATGGGCCTTGGTGGTCCAAAAGCGGTGCAGGACCCCGCCTCAACGCAGGGGGCCTTGATGGTCGAAACGTTCCAAAGCGGTGGAGCCTCGCGCCCCAATGCGGATAGGACCACTATGGGACCCAAAGACGGGGTCCCAAGAGGTCTAGGACCGAGATGCTGGTCCAAAAGTCCTCGAACCAGGGTTGTGAGGGCCAATGGGTATGTGCCTTGTCCATTTGTGGTTGTGTTTGAGGGGTTCATGTTTGTGAAGTTTCGTTTAAATTTCAATGCGGGCGTTCGTTTTCTGGGTTGGAATTTGAATGCTTGCGGCTTTTAAAATTTGTGAACTTTCAATTCTAAAGCAGCCTTTAAATTCAAAAATTAAAGGCGAGACCCTTTTTAATATTTTTACGCCTGCACACGGGTACACCCCCCCCCTCCCGGCTAACAAACATGATGAAATGACAGCCACACGCACAAGGCATCCCGTGGGAGTGGAAATTTTACCAAGCAACCCCCCCACTCTACCCCCCCCGCAAAAAAAGGGCAACTTTCGTTGAAGAGATTAACTGTTGGCCAAATATTAAATGTATTGACTTTAACGTGGGTCTCTAGGGAATGTAGCGGGGGTTCCGCCCTCCCAAAAGCGGCGGAGACCCCTGCCCAAAAGCGGCGTGAACCTAGGTGGTTCCAAGCGGCCAAAGGGCCCGGCCCAATTGCGGCGATAGTGTCGGTGGCCCCAAAGTAGCGGGGGCCTTGGTGGTCCCAAAAAGCGGCGGAGGGCCGCGCCGTAGAGCGGCCAGTGCCCCAAAAATCCCACAGCGGCCGGGCTGCCCGCCACAACGCAACATGGGCCTTGGTGGTCCAAAAGCGGCGCAGGACCCCGCCCCAACGCAGGGGGCCTTGATGGTCGAAACGTTCCAAAGCGGTGGAGCCTCGCGCCCCAATGCGGATAGGACCAGTATGGGACCCAAAGAAGGGGTCCCAAGAGGTCTGGGACCAAGATGCTGGGCCAAAAGTCCTCGAACGAGGGTAGTGAGGGCCAATGGGTATGTGCCTTGTGCTTTTGTGGTTGTGTTTGAGGGGTTCATGATTGTGAAGTTTCGTTTAAATTTCAATGCGGGCGTTCGTTTTTGGGGTTTAAATTTGAATGCTTGCGGCTTTTAAAATTTGTGAACTTTAAATTCTAAAGCAGCCTTTAAATTCAAAAATTAAAGGCGAGACCCATTTTAATATTTTTACGCATGCACACGGGTACACCCCCCCGCTAACAAACATGATAAAATGACAACCACACACAGAAGGCACCCCGTCGGAGTGGAAACTTTACCAAGCAACCGCTCTGTCCCCCCGCAAAAAAGGGCAACTTTCGTTGAACGGATTAACCGTTGGGCAAATATTAAATACATTGACTTTAACGTGGGTCTCTAGGGAATGTAGTGGGGGCCTCGCCCGTCCAAAAACGGCGGGGACCCCTGCCCACAAGCGGCGTGAACCTGGGTGGATCCAAAGCGCCAAAGGGCCCTGCCCCATTGCAGCGACAGTGTGGGTGGCCCCAAAGTAGCGGGGGCCTTGGTGGTCCAAAAAAGCAGCGGAGGGCCGCGCCGCAAAGCGGGCAGTGCCCCAAAGATCCCACAGCGGCCGGGCTGCCCGCCACAACGTAACATGGGCCTCGGTGGTCCAAAAGCGGTGCAGGACCCCGCCCCAATGCAGCGGGCCTTGATGGTCGAAACGTGGCGGGGGCTTGCGACGTTCCAAAGCGGTGGAGCCTCGCGCCCCAATGCGGATAGGACCACAGTGGTCCCAAAGCGATGGAGGACCCTACCCCGAAGAAAAGGGGTCCTCGGTCGTCCAAGAACAGGAAACATCCCCGCCCCAATGCACGGGTGGCGGCGGCTATCCCAAAACCGCGGACACCCCTGCTCCAAACGCTTGGGTGCCCCATTGGTCCCAAAACAGCTAAGGGCCTAGCCCCAATGCGGCACGGGCCTCGGTGATGAGGCGGTGGGGGGTTAGTTGCCAAATAGTAGCAAAAGCCCGTGCCCTAAAGCAGTGGGGCGCCCACCGCGAGCTGGCAGGGGCTGCCTTGGTCCCCAAGCGGCACATGACCCCTGCCCCAATGGGCCCGGAGCCTCAGGGGTTCAAAAGCGGCGGACGTGTGGGTGGTGTGAAAGCGGTAGACACCCGCGCGCAGAAGTGAAGGGGCCCCGCTGGCTCCGAAGGGTTAGAGGTCTGCGCCAATAGCGGCGGGGTTCTTGGTGGTACCCAAGGGGCGGAGGCCCTTTTCCCACCCACAGCCCGCTCATGTTCACCCACACCCCGTGATGTATACCCATGCGGCTTCACGTAGCCTCGCCGTGTACCGTATGAGCCATGATGTGCACCCACGGCCCCTGATGTGTATCTCCGTCCCTCCATGTGTATCCACGGCCTCTAATGTGTACCCACGGCCCTTCAGGTGTACCTGCAAGCCTTGTTGTGTACCCACGGCCTTTCATGTGGACCAACAGCGCTTGGTGCATATACAGAGCCAATGATTTCTCCCCACACCTCTTGATGTGTACCCATGGCCCTTGATGTTTACCCACAACACCTGATGTACAACCCCGCAGCTTGATATGCTCTGTACCCTAGGGGCCTTGATGTGTACCCACCGCGCTTGAGTTGTACCCGCAGCCCTTGATGTGTACCCGCGAGCCTTGATATGTACCCTCAACCCTTGATGTATTTCTGTGGCCCTTGATTTGTACCAACAACCCCTGATGTGTACCCAGCGGCCTTGATCTGTACCACTGGCGCTTAATCAATACCAACATGTCTTGATGTATCCCTCACGTACACCGGGTGGCCTTGATATATACCCATTGGCCTTGATGTGTACCCATTGGACTTCATGTGTACTCACCAGCCGTGATGAGTACCCACGGCTGTTGATATGTACCCCACGGCACTTAATGAGTACCCACGGCCCTTTATGAGTACCCTAGGGACCTTGGTGTGTACCCACAGTCCTTGATGTGGACCCATAGCCCTAGATGTGCCTTTGCTTTGTATCACACAGCCCTTTATGTGCACCCAGCGTGCTTGATGTGTACCCCACAGCCCTTGATGTGTACCGATAGCCCTTGATGCATACCCACAGCACTTTATGTGCACTCACGCTCCCCGGGGACCTCGGGCATTCCCTCACGGACTTTGATGTGTATCCACGGCCCTTGATGTGTCCTTGATGTGCACTTGAGGGCCCTTGTTGTGTACCCACGAGGCTTGATTCATACCCACAGCCCTTGATGTGTACCCACGGGCCTTGATGTGCACCCAACACCTTGATGTGTACCTCAGGGCCTTTGACGTGTACATGTGGCTGTTGATGTATACTCACAACCTTTAATGTGTGTCCAAGGCCATTGATGTGTCCGAAGGGGCTTTGATGTGTACCCAAGGTCCTTGATGTGTACCCATGGCTATTGATGTATACACACAGCCCTTAATATGTGCCCACATGTTGTGATTTGTACCCAAGACCGCTGATATGCACCCACAACCAGTGACGTGTACCCACGGCCCCTGATGAGTTCCCCATTGGCCTTGATGTGTACCCGGGGCCCTTGATGTGTACCCATGGCTCTTGATGTGTACCCTCGGCCCTTGAAGTGTACCCACGGGCCTTGATGTGTGTGTGCCCATGGGCCATGATATGTAGCCAAGGTCTCTCATGTGTACCCACCGCGCTTGTTGTGTACTCACGGGAGTTCATGTGTACCCCATGGCCCTTGATGTGAGTGTATGAGGGTTCATGTGTTCCTACAACCCTTTATCTCTACCCACGCACCTTCACATGTACCCACGGATCTTGATGTGTACCCCACGGCCCTTCTTTTATAGCCATGGCCCCTGACGTCTGTTCCTGGCCCTTGATGTGTACTCACAGCTCTAGATATGTACCCACGTTGCTGGATGTGTCTTTAATGTGTTTTCACAGGCCCTCATGTGTACACAAGGCCGTTCATGTTTACCCACCGTCCCGGATGTGTCCCCACAACCCTTGATGTGTAAACAGGGGCCTTGATGTATACCCAAAGCCCTTAAACTGTACCCATGAGCCTTGATGCATACCCACAGCTCATGATGTGTACCCAGGGGCCTTGATGTGTACTCAGGGGCCTTGATGTGTACCCACGGGCCCTGATGCGCACAAATAGCTCTCGATGTATACCCATACCCCTTGATGGGTACAGACAAGCCGTCATGTATTGCGAGCGGCCTGGATGTGTTATTAGTGTGAACTTGGGGTCCTCGATGTGTACCCACGGCGCCTGATTTGTACCTATGGCGGTTGATTCATACCCAAGGGCCTTGATGTGTACCCACCGCGGTTGATGTGTACACACGTCCCTTGAGGTCTACCCTAGACATCAAGGGCGGCGGGTACACAACAAGGCTGGGCACACATCAAGGCCCGTGGGTACACATCAAGGGCTATGGACAGGCATCAAGGGCCGCCATTACACATCAACGGCCGTCGGTACACACAAAGCGCCATGCATACACATCCACGCCCTTGGGCACACATGAAGACCCCTGCGGTGCACAACAAGGATAGATCAAACCGCATGGGTACACAACAGGGGCCATGTGTACACATCCAGGGTTGTGGGGTACATATCAAGCGTTGTGCGTACACTTCAAGGCCCCTATGGTACTCAGAATGGCCCATGGGTACACATCATTGGCAGTGGGTATATGTGAGGAGCCATGGGTGCAGGACACCAAGGGTTGTGGGGTACACATCATGCACCACGGGTACACATCAAGGCCGCTTAGGTTTGCATCAAGGGATGGGGGTACACATCACGAGCCGTGGGTACACATTGAGGGTTGTGGGTACACATCAATGCGTACACTTCAAGGCGCCTGGAAAACACATCAAGAACACAGCAAGGCCTGGGGTTATACAATCGGGGAGTGTGGGTACCCACTAGCTGTGGATATACATCAAGAGGCATGGTAACACATCAAGGCCCATGGGTACACATCAACGCCCTTGGGTACACATCAAGGGCCATGGATGCACATCAAGGCCCGTGGATACACATCAAGGGCTCTGGGTATACATCAAGAGCCACATGTACACAACAAGGGCCGTGGGGTACACGTCAAGGTCCATGAGGGACTCATCAAGGGCCGTGGATGCAAGTCACGGGCTGTGGGTATACATCAAGGGCCATGGGGTACACATCAAGGACAAATCAAGGCTTGCGGGTATACCTCAGCGCCTGTAGCTATGCATCAAGGGTCATGGCTACACATCAAAGGCCGTGGGTACACATCAAGGGCCACACATAAACATCAAAAACCTCCGATACATATCATGGCTTGTGGATACACATGAAGGGCCGTGGGTATAGATCAAGGCCCGTGGGTACACATCAAGGGCTGTGTGTATACATCAAAGACCATGGGTACAAAGCAAGGGCCATGGGGTACATATCAAGCGCTGGGGGTGCACATCAAGGCCCCTTGGGTTCTCATCAAGGGCAGTGGGTACACTTCAAGAGCCATGGGGACACATCAAGGGCACTGGGAACACATCAAGGCCCGTGGGTGCACATTGAGGGCTGTGAATATTCATCAGTAGCCATGGGTACCGAAGAGTGGTTGTGGGGTACACATCAAGTGAAGTGGGTAAACATCAAGGCCCCTGGGGTACTGCACTCTGCACCGTAGACCGATATTGCACGGCAAAAGTGTTTATGTGTGTGCTTTTTCTCGTGAAGCTGCAATGGTGTTGTTCTGACGTATTGAACTTCAACTCCTACCTGCTGCCTCATAACCCCCGCTATCGTGGTACACGTGCTCTAACACCCACACCCGGATGTGGTCGTGCCTGGGTGGGCTAAACTACCCCTGCAGCTTGTTGCCGCAGTGCACCTTGCGCGCACCCTTGTCACGCCTCTTTTTCTTGAGCCTATTTGGTTCCGAGTGGTGGCACCGTGGCTTTTGGCCATGGCCCTGTCAGGACTGTTTTCTTGGGCCTGAATTTGTGTCTAGTGCCGGTGACACCATAGGAAACTGTGTTATATTGGCCAAGTCTCAACCAGTTGGTGGCCACACACGGTACTTTTCGCTTTGTGGGCTCGGCATCCCATTGTTAAGGTGGCTATGGGGTGCTGTACAGAACCTGCAGCTGTACATATTGCTCATTTCTTGGAAATATTGCATTTCTTTCAATTTCTAAACTTTTTTTCAATCGTTTCAATCGTTTACATGACTTTAGGCAAAAAAAAAAGGCACGCACTTACCGCAAAAGATTTAATGACTAAAGGATAGTTTTGTACGCGATGTACATTTTTCACGGCCTTCCCCGCCGCTCCATAACGCTAGAGGAGGCCACATACACGGGGGCCTGCTGGTGCAGGTGGTGGTGGAGTGGGCAATGGGTTTGGACCCCTCCCCCACCCTCATCCACATTAACATGACGAATCTCGCGTATGCAGGTGCTCTCCGCAAGAAGGGTTGGACCACGGACCTGTGGCACCAGCTGCAATTGGCCCTCCCCAAGTTGAGGGCGGTACGCCTTATCCCCGCCCGCAAAACGGTTGACTCCCTCGTGCCCAAGTGGGCCTTTCAAAAATGGGTGGCAAAGTGGGCCTTTTTCGTAGTTTTTTTCAAAGCTCAAAGTGGGAGCCCAACCTCGCCGATTAAGTCGAGAATGGGACCTCTCAAACGAGCCCAATTTGCCCTTCCATTGCAACGATGTGCTTGGATGCCGCACCAGATACCATGGACTGTGCAAACAAAATTGCTATTTTGGGCCAAAATGCCACACCTCCCACCCATAAAACAATAGGCCAACATGGGTGCACATAGGGACCTCTAAATCCAAATCACTTAGGTCTTCTAACCACACTATGTGGACCAAGGTACACGTCTGCATAGGTCAAATAACAAAAAAAATGGTTAGGATTGTATCCCACAACGGCCACCGAATATGTGATTTTTGCCAGATGAACAAAAGAGTCAGAGACGGCATGTGAAGGATCTTATTATCGTTTTAGGGTTCCTCCTTAGGTTTAAAGTGAGCCCTACCGTTTGTTCTTGCTCTCATATGTTGGAGAGTGACCTTCGATGATTGGACCCACAAACCACGATGTGCCATCTTCGATTGAAATGCCAAACCCAGAACCTTGTATATCTTGGGACCCTATATATCTTGGGGCAATTAGGTTAGTATCAACCAACTAGCTGCCGTTCCCATCTCTCTAGGTCCAACCTGCTCAAATATACTTGGTTGAACTACCACGTAAGTTTCGAAATGTAGTCGGAACACTATGGGAGAGACTCATGAGAGACCCATGATTTTGGTAGGCTGGTGTTATGGAAGTACCCAAAGGAGATAGCATAAAAAGCTTGCATGTTTGAGTTTTAGCATTCGTGTTGTCTCGAGCCATAGCCATGCAAAATTGCATAGACCCGTCCGGTACGTCCCACATGGGACTGGCGAACACAAGGGTTCGATCGCTAGGCCAGGATATACCACCTTGGCAAAGATGTGCAACAAAGACAACCGAACCAATCTAAATATCAATCTCTACGACTTTGGTACCACACTGTACGACACAGTACGACACGGTACGACACGGTGCGACACGGTACGACACGGTACCACACCATACGACACACACAGACATATACATATGTAGACATATAGACACATGTAAATGAAAAAAAAAACACATTGGTCGGAACGGGTCAAAATGGGTCCAAATGCTTTTCTGTAATCGTCAAAACAGGCCAAAAAGGTAAAACCCCAATATTGGCACTTCGTGTCTATAACATGCCCACGGTGTCTACAATTAGCAGACCGCGTCTACTTGTGGTGCACAGTGTCTACAGAGCCCAAACCACGCTTCCCCTCCGTGCGGGTAAAGAGTGGTAGCGGACCGTTTCTGGGGGAAGGGGGCCTTCGGCCCCCTTCCCAAATATTGGGACTTCGCGTCCACAACATGCCGACGGTGTCTATATTTAGCAAGTAGTGTCTACTTGTGGTGTACAGTGTCTACAGACCCCACACCGCCCTTCCCCTGTGTGCGGGTAAACGATGGTAGCGGGCCGTTTTGGGGGGAAGGGGGCCTGCAGCGCCCGTCCCAAATATTGGCACTTCGCGTGTACAACATGCCAACAGTGTCTACAATTAGCAGGCGGTGTCTACTTGTGGTGCACATTGTCTACAAACCCCATACCGCCCTCCCGCTGTGTGCGGGTAAACGATGGTAGCGGACCGTTTTTTGGGGAAAGAGGGCCTTCGGCCCCCTTCCCAAATATTGGCACTTCGCGTCTACAACATGCCGACCGTGTCTACAATTAGCAGGCCGCATCTACTTGTGGTGCACAGTGTCTACAGACCCTAGACCGCCCTTCTCCTGTGTGCGGGTAACCGATGGTACTGGGCCATTTTGGGGGGAAGAGGGTCTTCGGCCCCGTTCCCAAATATTGGCACTTTGCGTCTACAACATGGCGACGGTGTCTACAATTAGCAGGTGGTGTCTACTTGTGGTGCACAGTGTCTACAGACCCAAGAACGCCCTCCCCCTCTGTGCGGGTACAGGATGGTACTGGGCCGTTTTGGGGGGAAGAGGCCCTTCGGCCCCGTTCCCAAACATTGGCACTTCGCGTCTACAACATGCCGACGGTGTCTACAATCAGCAGGCCGTGTCTACTTGTGGTATACATTGTCTACAGACCCCAGACCGCCCTTCCCATGTGTGCGGGTAAACGATGGTACTGGGCCGTTTTGGGGGGAAGAGGGCCTTTGGCCCCCTTCCCAGATATTGGCACTTTGCGTCTGCAACATGCCGACGGTGTCTATAATTAGCAGGCGGTGTCTACTTGTGGTGCACAGTGTCTACAGACCCCGAACCGCCCTTCCGATGTGTGCGGGTAAACGATGGTACTGTGCCGTTTTGGGGGGAAGAGGGCCTTCGGCCCCGTTCCCAAATATTGGCACTTCGCGTCTACCACATGCCGACGGCGTCTACAATTAGCAGGCCGTGTCTATTTGTGGTGCACAGTGTCTACAGACCCCAGACCGCCATCCTCTTGTGTGCGGGTAAACGATGGTAGCGGACCGTTTTGTGGGGAAGAGGGCCTTCGGCCCCCTTCCCAAATATTGGCATTTCGCGTCTACAACATGCCGACGGTGTCTACAATTAGCAGGCCGTGTCTACTTGTGGTGCACAGTGTCTACAGACCCCAGACCGCCCACCCCCTGTGTGCAGGGAAACGATAGTAGCGGACCGTTTTTGGGGGGAGAGGGCCTTCGGCTCGTTCCCAAATATTGGCACTTCGCGTCTACAACATGCCGACGGTGTCTACAAATAGCAGGCCGTGTCTACTTGTGGTGCACAGTGTCTACAGAGCCCAGACCGCCATCCTCTTGTGTGCGGCTAAATGATGGTAGCGGGCCGTTTTTGGGGGAAAGAGGCCTTCGGCCCCCTTCCCAAATATTGGGACTTTGCGTCTGCAACATGCCGACGGTGTCTACAATTAGCAGGTTGTGTCTACTTGTGGTAAGCAGTGTCTACAGACCCCACAGCACCCTTCCCCTGTGTGCGGGTAAACGATGGTAGCGGACCGTGCTTGGGGGAAGAGGGCCTTCGGCCCCGTTCCCAAATATTGGCACTTCGCGTCTACAACATGCCGACGGTGTCTACAAATAGCAGGCCGTGTCTACTTGTGGTGCACACTGTCTACAGAGCCCGAACCGCCTTTCCCTTGTGTGCGGCTAAATGATGGTAGCGGGCCGTTTTTGGGGGAAAGAGGCCTTGGGCCCCGTTCCCAAATATTGGCACTTCGCGTCTACCACATGCCGACGGTGTCTACAAATAGCAGGCCGTGTCTACTTGTGGTGTACAGTGTGTACAGACCCCACACCGCCCTTCCCCTGTGTGCGGGTAAACAATGGTAGCGGGCCGTTTTGGGGGGAAGGGGGCCTTCGTCCCCCTTCCCAAATATTGGCACTTCGCGTCTACAACATGCCGACGGTGTCTACAATTAGCGGGCCGCGTCTACTTGTGGTGCACAGTGTCTACAGACCCCATACCGCCCTCCCGCTGTGTGCGGTTAAACAATGGTAGCGGACCGTTTTTGGGGGAAGTGGGCCTTGGGCCCCCTTCCCAAATATTGGCACTTCGCGTCTACAACATGCCGACGGTGTCTACAATTAGCGGGCCGCGTCTACTTGTGGTGCACAGTGTCTACAGACCCCACACCGCCCTTCCCCTGTGTGCGGGTAAACGATGGTAGCGGGCCTTTTTGGGGTGAAGGGGGCCTTCGTCCCCCTTCCCAAATATTGGCACTTTGCGTCTACAACATGCCGACGGTGTCTACCATTAGCAAGCCGTGTCTACTTGTGGTGAACAGTGTCTACAGACCCCACACCGCCCTTCCCCTGTGTGCGGGTAAACGATGGTAGCGCACCGTTTTTGGGGGAAGGGGGCCTGCAGCGCCCGTCCCAAAGATTGGCACTTGGCGTCTACAACATGCCGACGGTGTCTACAATTAGCCGGCCGCGTCTACTTGTGGTGCACAGTGTCTACAAACCCCAGACCGCCCTCTCCTTGTGTGCGGGTAAACGATGGTAGCGGACCGTTTTTGGGGGAAGAGGGCCTTCGGTCCCCTTCCCAAATATTGGCACTTTGCGTCTACAACATGGCGACGGTGTCTACAATTAGCAGGTGGTGTCTACTTGTGGTGCACAGTGTCTACAGACCCCAAACCGCCCTTCCGATGTGTGCGGGTAAACGATGGTAGCGGACCGTTTTTTGGGGAAGAGGGCCTTCGGCCCCCTTCCCAAATATTGGCACTTCGCGTCTACAACATGCCGACGCTGTCTACAATTAGCAGGCCGCGTCTACTTGTGGTGCACAGTGTCTACAGACCCCAGACCGCCCTTCCCCTGTGTGCGGGTAAATGATGGTCTTGGACCGTTTTGGGGGCAAGAGGGCCTTCGGCCCCCTTCCCAAATATTGGCACTTCGCGTCTACAACATGCTGATGGTGTCTACAATTAGCAGGCGTTGTCTACTTGTGGTGCACAGTGTCTACAGACCCCACACCGCCTCTTTCCCTGTGTGCGCGTAAACCGTGGTAGCGGACCGTTTCTGGGCGAAGGGGGCCTTCGGCCCCCTTCCCAAATGTGGGCACTTCGCGTCTACAACATGCCGACGGTGTCTACAATTAGCAAGCCGCGTCTACTTGTGGTGCAGAGTGTCTACAGACCCCATACCGCCCTCCCGCTGTGTGCGGGTAAAAGATGTTAGCGGACCGTCATTGGGGGAAGAGGGCCTTGGGCCCCGTTCCCACATATTGGCACTTCGCGTCTACCACATGCCGACGGTGTCTACAATTAGCAAGCCGTGTCTACTTGTGGTGTACAGTGTCTACAGACCCCACACCGCCCTTCACGTGTGTGCGGGTAAACGATGGTAGCGGACCGTTTTTGGGGGAAGGGGGCTTGCAGCGCCCGTCCCAAATATTGGCACTTCGCGTCTACAACATGCCGACGGTGTCTACAATTAGCAGGCTGCGTCTACTTCTGGTGCACAGTGTTTACAAACCCGAGACCGCCCTCCCCTTGTGTGCGGGTAAACGATGGTAGCGGACGTTTTTTGGGGGAAGAGGGCCTTCGACCCCCTTCCCAAATATTGGCACTTCGCTTCTACAACATGCCGACGATGTCTACAATTAGCAGGCCGCGTCTACTTGTGGTACACAGTGCCTACAGACCCCATACCGCCCTCCCCCTGTGTGCGGGTAAACAATGGTAGCGGACCGTTTTTGGGGGAAGGAGGCCTTCGGCCCCCCTTCCCAAATATTGGCACTTCGCGTCTACAACATGCCGACGGTGTCTACAATTAGCAGGCCGTGTCTACTTGTGGTGCACAGTGTCTATAGACCCCAGACCGCCCTTCCCCTCTGTGCGGGTAAACGATGGTAGCGGACCGTTTTTGGGGGACGAGGCCCTTCAGCCCCATTCCCAAATATTGGCACTTCGCGTCTACAACATGCCGACGGTGTGTACAATTAGCAGGCCGTGTCTACTTGTGGTGCACAGTGTCTACAAACCCCATACCGCCCTTCCCCTGTGTGCGGGTAAACGATGGTAGCGGACCGTTTTTTGGGGGACGAGGCCCTTCGGCTACGTTCCCAAATATTGGCACTGCGCGTCTACAACATGCCGACGGTGTCTACAATTAGCGGCCCGCGTCTACTTGTGGTGCACAGCGTCTACAAACCTCAGACCGACTTCCCCTGTGTGCGGGTAGACGATGGTACTGGGCCGTTTTTGGGGCAAAGAGGGCCTTCGGCCCCGTTCCCAAACATTGGCACTTCGCGTCTACAACATGCCGACGGTGTCTACAATTAGCAGGCCGTGTCTACTTGTGGTATACATTGTCTACAGACCCCAGACCGCCCTTCCGATGTGTGCGGGTAAACGATGGTACTGGGCCGTTCTGGGGGGAAGAGGGCCTTCGGCCCCCTTCTCAAATATTGGCACTTCGCGTCTACAACATGCCGACGGTGTCTACAATTAGCAGGCCGCGTCTACTTGTGGTGCACAGTGTCTACAGACCCCAGACCGCCCTTCCCCTGTGTGCGGGTAAATGATGGTCTTGGACCGTTTTGGGGGCAAGAGGGCCTTCGGCCCCCTTCCCAAATATTGGCACTTCGCGTCTACAACATGCTGATGGTGTCTACAATTAGCAGGCGTTGTCTACTTGTGGTGCACAGTGTCTACAGACCCCACACCGCCTCTTCCCCTGTGTGGGCGTAAACCGTGGTAGCAGACCGTTTTTGGGGGAAGGGGGCTTGCAGCGCCCGTCCCAAATATTGGCACTTCGCGTCTACAACATGCCGACGGTGTCTACAATTAGCAGGCTGCGTCTACTTGCGGTGCACAGTGTCTACAAACCCGAGACCGCCCTCCCCTTGGGTGCGGGTAAACGATGGTAGCGGACGTTTTTTGGGGGAAGAGGGCCTTCGACCCCCTTCCCAAATATTGGCACTTCGCTTCTACAACATGCCGACGATGTCTACAATTAGCAGGCCGCGTCTACTTGTGGTACACAGTGCCTACAGACCCCATACCGCCCTCCCCCTGTGTGCGGGTAAACAATGGTAGCGGACCGTTTTCGGGGGAAGGAGGCCTTCGGCCCCCCTTCCCAAATATTGGCACTTCGCGTCTACAACATGCCGACCGTGTCCACAATTAGCAGGCCGCATCTACTTGTGGTGCACAGTGTCTACAGACCCTAGAGCGCCCTTCCCCTGCGTGCGGGTAACCGATGGTACTGGGCCGTTTTGGGGGGAAGAGCGCCTTCGGCCCCGTTCGCAAATATTAGCACTTTGCGTCTACAACATGGCGACGGTGTCTACAATTAGCAGGTGGTGTCTACTTGTGGTGCACAGTGTCTACAGACACCGGAACATCCTCCCCCTCTGTGCGGGTAAACGATGGTACTAGACCGTTTTGGGGGGAAGAGGGCCTTCGGCCCCCTTCCCAAATATTGGCACTTCGCGTCTACAACATGCCGACAGTGTCTACAATTAGCAGGCCGCGTCTACTTGTGGTGCACAGTGTCTACAGACCCCAGACCGCCCTCTCCTTGTGTGCGGGTGAACGATGGTACTGCGCCGTTTTTGGGGCGAAGAGGGCCTTCGGCCCCGTTCCCAAACATTGGCACTTCGCGTCTACAACATGCCGACGGTGTCTACAATCAGCAGGCCGTGTCTACTTGTGGTATACAGTGTCTACAGAACCCAGACCGCCCTTCCGATGTGTGCGGGTAAACGATGGTACTGGGCCGTTTTGGGGGGAAGAGGGCCTTCGGCCCCGTTCCCATATATTGGCACTTCGCGTCTACAACATGCTGATGGTGTCTACAATTAGCAGGCCGTGTCTACTTGTGGTATACAGTGTGTACAGAGCCCACACCGCCATCCTCTTGTGTGCGGGTAAAGGATGGTAGCGGACCGTTGTTTGGGGAAGAGGGCTTTCCGCCCCGTTCCCAAATATTGGCACTTCGCGTCTACAACATGCCGACGGTGTCTACAATTAGCAGGCGGTGTCTACTTATGGTGCACAGTGTCTACAGACCCCAGACCGCCCTTCCCCTGTGTGCGGGTAAATGATGGTCCTGGGCCGTTTTGGGGGGAAGAGGGCCTTCGGCCCCGTTCCCAAATATTGGCACTTCGCGTCTACAACATGCGGACGGTGTCTGCAATTAGTCGGCGGTGTCTACTTGTGGTGGCCAGACTGCCTTTCCCTTGTGTGCCGGTAAACGATGGTAGCGGACCGTTTTGCGGGGAGGAGGGCCTTCGGCCCCCTTCCCAAATATTGTAACTTTGCGTCTACAACATGCCGACGGTGCCTACAATTAGCAGGCGGTGTGTACTTGTGGTGCACAGCGTCTACAGACCTCAAACCGCCCTTCCGATGTGTGCGGGTAAACGATGGTACTGGGCCGTTTTGGGGGGAAGAGGGCCTTTGGCCCCCTTCCCAGATATTGGCACTTTGCATCTACACCATGCCGACGGTGTCTATAATTAGCAGGCGGTGTCTACTTGTGGTGCACAGCGTCTACAGACCCCAGACCGCCTTTCCCTTGTGTGCGGCTAAACGATGGTACTAGGCCGTTTTTGGGGCGAAGAGGGCCTTCGGCCCTGTTCCCAAATATTGGCACTTCGCGTCTACAACATGCCGACGGTGTCTACAATTAGCAGGCCGCGTCTACTTGTGGTGCACAGTGTCTACAGACCCCAGACCGCCCTTCCACTGTGTGCGGGTAAATGATGGTCCTGGACCGTTTTGGGGGGAAAAAGGCCTTCGGCCCCCTTCCCAAATATTGGCACTTCGCGTCTACAACATGCCGACGGTGTCTACAATTAGCGGGCGGTGGTTACTTGTGGTGCAAAGTGTCTACAGACCCCAGACCGCCCTCCCCCTGTGTGCGGGTAAACGATGGTCGCGGACCGTTTTTGGGGGAAGGAGGCCTTCGGCCGCCCTTCCCAAATATTGGCACTTCGGGTCTGCAACATGCCGACGGTGTCTACAAATAGCAGGCCGCGTCTACTTGTGGTGCACACTATATACAAACACCAGACCGCCCTTCCCCTGTGTGCGGGTAAACGATGGTAGCGCACCGTTTTGGGGGGATGAGGGCCTTCGGCCCCGTTCCCAAATGTTGGCACTTCGCTTCTACAACATGCCGACGGTTTCTACAATTAGTAACCGTGTCTACTTGTGGTGCACAGTGTCTACAGACCCTAGACCGCCCTCCCCCTGTGTGCGGGTAAACGATGGTAGCGGGCCTTTTCGGGGAGAAGCAGGCCTTCGGTCCCCTTCCCAAATATTGGCGCTTTGCGTCTAGAACATGCCGACGGTGCCTACAATTAGCAGGCGGTGTGTACTTGTGGTGCACACCGTCTACAGACCTCAGACCGCCTTTCCCTTTTGTGCGGGTAAACGATGGCACTGGGCCTTTTTTGGGGCGAGGAGGGCCTTCGGCCCCGTTCCCAAACATTGGCACTTCGCGTCTACAACATGCCAACGGTGTCTACAATCAGCAGGCCGTGTCTACTTGTGTTATACAGTGTGTACGGACCCGAGACCGCCCTTCCGATGTGTGCGGGTAAACGATGGTACTGGGCCGTTTTGGGGGGAAGAGGGCCTTTGGCCCCCTTCCCAAATATTGGCACTTTGCGTCTACAACATGCCGACGGTGTCTACAATTAGCAGGCGGTGTCTACTTGTGGTGCACAGTGTCTGAAGACCCCAGACCGCCCTTCCGATGTGTGCGGGTAAACGATGGAACTGGGCCGTTTTGGGGGGAAGAGGGCCTTTGGCCCCCTTCCCAAATATTGGCACTTCGCGTCTACAACATGCCGACGGTGTCTATAATTAGCAGGCGGTGTCTACTTGTGGTGCACAGTGTCTACAGACCCCAGACCGCCTTTCCCTTGTGTGCGGGTAAACGATGGAAATGGGCCGTTTTGGGGGGAAGAGGGCCTTCGGCCCCGTTCCCAAATAATGGCACTTCGCGTCTACAACATGCCGATGGTGTCTACAATTAGCAGGCCGTGTCTACTTGTGGTATACAATGTGTAAAGAGCCCACACCGCCATCCTCTTGTGTGCGGGTAAAAGATGGTCGCGGACCGTTGTTTGGGGAAGAGGGCCTTGGGGCCCCTTCCCAAATATTGGCACTTCGCGTCTACAACATGCCGACGGTGTCTACAATTAGCAGGCGGTGTCTACTTGTGGTGCACAGTGTCTACAGACCCCAGACCGCCCTTCCGATGTGTGCGGGTAAATGATGGTACTGGGCCGTTTTGGGGGGAAGAGGGCCTTCGGCCCCGTTCCCAAATATTGGCACTTCGCGTCTACAACATGCCGACGGTGTCTATAATTAGCGGGCGGTGTCTACTTGTGGTGCACAGTGTCTACAGACCCCACACCGCCGTTCCCTTGTGTGCGGGTAAACGATGGAAATGAGCCGTTTTGGGGGGAAGAGGGCCTTCGGCCCCGTTCCCAAATATTGGCACTTCGCGTCTACAACATGCCGATGGTGCTTAGAATAGCAGGCCGTGTCTACTTGTGGTATACAGTGTGTACTGCGATCACACCGCCATCCTCTTGTGTGCGGGTAAAGGATGGTAGCGGACCGTTGTTTGGGGAAGAGGGCCTTGGGCCCCCTTCCCAAATATTGGCACTTCGCGTCTACAACATGCCGACGGTGTCTACAATTAGCAGGTGGTGTCTACTTGTGGTGCACAGTGTCTACAGACCCCAGACCGCCCTTCCGATGTGTGCGGGTAAACGATGGAACTGGGCCGTTTTGGGGGGAAGAGGGCCTTCGGCCCCGTTCCCAAATATTGGCACTTCGCGTCTACAACATGCCGATGGTGCTTACAATAGCAGGCCGTGTCTACTTGTGGTATACAGTGTGTACAGAGCCCAGACCGCCATCCTCTTGTGTGCGGGTAAAGGATGGTAGCGGACCGTTGTTTGGGGAAGAGGGCCTTGGGCCCCCTTCCCAAATATTGGCACTTCCCGTCTACAACATGCCGACGGTGTCTATAATTAGCGGGCGGTGTCTACTTGTGGTGCACTGTGTCTACAGACCCCAGACCGCCGTTCCGTTGTGTGCGGGTAAAAGATGGAAATGGGCCGTTCTGGGGGGAAGAGGGCCTTCGGCCCCGTTCCCAAATATTGGCACTTCGCGTCTACAACATGCCGATGGTGTCTGCAATTAGCAGGCCGTGTCTACTTGTGGTATACAGTGTGTACAGAGCCCAGACCGCCATCCTCTTGTGTGCGGGTAAAGGATGGTAGCGGACCGTTGTTTGGGGAAGAGGGCCTTGGGCCCCCTTCCCAAATATTGGCACTTCGCGTCTACAACATGCCGACGGTGTCTACAATTAGCAGGCCGCGTCTACTTGTGGTGCACAGTGTCTATAGACCCCAGACCGCCCTTCCCCTATGTGCGGGTAAATGATGGTCCTGGGCCGTTTTGGGGGGAAGAGGGCCTTCGGCCCCGTTCCCAAATATTGGCACTTCGCGTCTACAACATGCCGACGGTGTCTATAATTAGCAGGCGGTGTCTACTTGTGGTGCATAGTGTCTACAGACCCCAGGCTGCCTTTCCCTTGTGTGCCGGTAAACAATGGTAGCGGACCGTTTTGGGGGGAGGAGGGGCTTCGGCCCGATTCCCAAATATTGGCACTTCGCGTCTACAACATGCCGACGGTGTGTACAATTAGCAGGCCGTGTCTACTTGTGGTGCACAGTGTCTACAGACCCCAGACCGCCCTTCCCCTGTGTGCGGGTAAACGATGGTAGCGGGCCTTTTCGGGGGGAAGCATGCCTTCGGCCCCCTTCCCAAATATTGGCACTTTGCGTCTACAACATGCCGACGGTGCCTACAATTAGCAGGCGGTGTGTACTTGTGGTGCACAGCGTCTACAGACCTCAGACCGCCTTTCCCTTGTGTGCGGGTAAACGATGGTGCTGGGCCGTTTTTTTGGGCGAAGAGGGCCTTCGGCCCCGTTCCCAAATATTGGCACTTCGCGTCTACAACATGCCGACGGTGTCTACAATCAGCAGGCCGTGTCTACTTGTGGTATACAGTGTCTACAAACCCCAGACCGCCCTTCCGATGTGTGCGGGTAAACGATGGTACTGGGCCGTTTTGGGGGGAAGAGGGCCTTCCGCCCCGTTCCGAAATATTGGCACTTCGCGTCTACAACATGCCGACGGTGTCTACAATTAGCAGGCGGTGTCGACTTGTGGTGCACAGCGTCTACAGACCTCAGACCGCCTTTCCCTTGTGTGCGGGTAAACGATGGTGCTGGGCCGTTTTTTTGGGCGAAGAGGGCCTTCGGCCCCGTTCCCAAATATTGGCACTTCGCGTCTACAACATGCCGACGGTGTCTACAATCAGCAGGCCGTGTCTACTTGTGGTATACAGTGTCTACAAACCCCAGACCGCCCTTCCGATGTGTGCGGGTAAACGATGGTACTGGGGCGTTTTGGGGGGAAGAGGGCCTTCCGCCCCGTTCCGAAATATTGGCACTTCGCGTCTACAACATGCCGACGGTGTCTACAATTAGAAGGCGGTGTCGACTTGTGGTGCACAGTGTCTACAGACCCCAGACCGCCTTTCCCTTGTGTGCGGGTAAACGATGGTACTAGGCCGTTTTTGGGGGGAAGAGGGCCTTCGGCCCCGTTCCCAAATATTGGCACTTCGCGTCTACAACATGCCAATGGTGTCTAGAATTAGCAGGCCGTGTCTACTTGTGGTGCACACTGTCTACAGAGCCCAGGACGCCATCCTCTTTTGTGCGGGTAAACGATGGTAGCGGACCGTTTTTTGGGGAAGAGGGCCTTGGGCGCACTTCCCAAATATTGGCACTTCGCGTCTACAACATGCCGACGGTGTCTACAATTAGCAGGCCGCGTCTACTTGTGGTGCACAGTGCCTATAGACCCCAGACCGCCCTTCCCCTATGTGCGGGTAAATGATGGTCCTGGGCCGTTTTGGGGGGAAGAGGGCCTTCGGCCCCGTTCCCAAATATTGGCACTTCGCGTCTACAACATGCCGACGGTGTCTACAATTAGTCGGCGGTGTCTACTTGTGGTGCATAGTGTCTACAGACCCCAGGCTGCCTTTCCCTTGTGTGCGGGTAAACGATGGTAGCGGACCGTTTTTGGGGGAGGAGGGCCTTCGGCCCCCTTCCCAAATATTGGCACTTCGCGTCTACAACATGCCGACGGTGTCTACAATTAGCGGGCGGTGTCTACTTGTGGTGCACAGTGTCTACAGACCCCAGACCGCCCTCCCCCTGTGTGCGGGTAAACGATGGTCGCGGACCGTTTTTGGGGGAAGAGGGCCTTCGGCCCCGTTCCCAAATATTGGCACTTCGGGTCTGCAACATGCCGACGGTGTCTACAAATAGGAGGCCGCGTCTACTTGTGTTGCACAGTATCTACAAACACCATACCGCCCTTCCCCTATGTGCGGGTAAACGATGGTAGCGCAGCGTTTTTGGGGGAAGAGGGCCTTCGGCCCCGTTCCCAAATATTGGCACTTCGCGTCTACAACATGCCGACGGTGTCTACAATTAGCGGGCGGTGTCTACTTGTGGTGCACAGTGTCCACACACCCCAGACCGCCCTCCCCCTGTGTGCGGGTAAACGATGGTCGCGGACCGTCTTCGGGGGAAGAGGGCCTTCGGCCCCCTTCCCAAATATTGGCACTTCGGGTCTACAACATGCCCACGGTGTCTACAAATAGCAAGCCGCGTCTACTTGCGCTGCACAGTGTCTACAAACACCAGACCGCCCTTCCCCTGTGTGCGGGTAAACGATGGTAGCGCACCGTTTTTGGGGGAAGAGGGCCTTTGGCCCCGTTCCCAAATGTTGGCACTTCGCGTCTACAACATGCCGACGGTGTCTACAATTAGCAAGCCGTGTCTACTTGTGGTGCACAGTGTCTACAGACCCTAGACCGCCCTCCCCCTGTGTGCGGGTAAACGATGGTAGCGGGCCGTTTTGGGGGGAAGGAGGCCTTCGGCCCCCTTCGCAAATATTGGCACTTTGCGTCTACAACATGCCGACGGTGTCTACAATTAGCGGGCCGCGTCTACTTGTGGTGCACAGTGCTTACAGACCCCAGACCGCCCTCCCCCTGTGTGCGGGTATTCCATGGTAGCGGACCGTCATTGAGGGAAAAGGGCCTTTGGCCCCCTTCCCGAAAATTGGCACTTCGCGTCTACAACATGCCAAAGCTATCTACAATCAGCGGGCCGCGTCTACTTGTGGTGCACGGTGTTTACAGACCCCAGACCGCCCTCCCCCTGTGTGCGGGTATTCGATGGTAGCGGACCGTTTTCGGGGGAAGAGGGCCTTTGGCCCCCTTCCCAAATATTGGCACTTCGCGTCTACAACATGCTGACACTATCTACAATTAGTCGGCGGTGTCTACTTGTGGTGCATAGTGTCTACAGACCCCAGACCGCCCTTCCCCCTGTGTCACACACACATATTTATGTATGTATATACATACATATATATATATATATATATACATATATATATATATATATATATATGCCGTACAAGCGTCGTACGACATTGTACGGCGCGTCGTAGAGGGTCGTACAGCGTGGTACAGTGTCGTACAAGCGTCGTACGACACTATACGACACGTCGCACAGTGTCGTATAGCGTCGTACACTTTCGTACCAGCGTCGTACGACACTGTACAGCGCATCGTACACCGTCGTACAGTGTCGTACAGTGTCGTACAGTGTTGTACGGTGTCGTACCGCGACTTACGGTGTCGTACAAGCGCCGTACGACGCTGTACGACGCGTCGTACAGCGTCGTACAGTGTCGTACAAGGCGTCGGGGCCCGACGCGTCGGGGATGTACGACGTGTTGTACAGTGTCGTACAAGGTGTCGGGGCCCGACGCGTCGGGGATGTACGACGCGTCGGGAGGTGTCGGGGCCCGGCGCGTCGTAAAATGCCTACTTTGACAGTTGTGACAAAATCAGCAGTGGCCCACAAGATGGCGCCTTTTTACTACGCTTTTTACTTACTGGGAAAAACTTATTTTTTAGTAAGTTTTCACTCTAGTAGAAAAAAAGATTTATTTTTCCACTAAGCAATTTAGTTAATAGAATTTTTTTATTGTTTTACCAAGTAAATTATTGATAGCAATTCATTGAGTAGAAAAACAAAACTTTTGTCTACTAAGTAAATTGCTTGGTCGAAAAAAAATTTGTACTCAGTAAAAAACTTAGAAAAGGCCATCAGCAGAGGAAAAACTTAGTAACTGAAACTTTTTTTACTGAGTAATTTTTTAAAAATTCTTTTGTTTACTAAGTGGCGCAGATGGGCCCAGGGGGGACCTCTCCAAATCCCATGATGTGGATCCCCCCACTCCCCCCACCCCACCCCAACCCCCTCTACGGCCTCTGGTCACAGTTTGTTACAAAAGGTCACCAGGCTTGGTCGGGCTGGGCCTGACATGACCATTGGTGCCAAAGGTGCCGGAAGGAGAATTTTATCTATGGCAGCCTACCACACAATATCCATGATGCATGGTAGCAACCGATTCCCGCTTACAACATCCAGTCTAACCAGCTGTGCACCTTCATGATCTTCCCCTATTAACTACCTTGAGGCAAGGCTTAAGCTTGAGGCAAAGCCAATCTTTCATGACACTTACCACCTGTGTTAGCTTCTGCCCTATCCCAAGACTGGGAGCGCTTTAACACGACCCCAAAATGGAAGAAGAAAGGAGCTTTCTGGAGCATCAAGAGGACTTGCTGTCCATTGGACCATTCCAGAAGGGGGTGCAAAAAGAGGTTGCAGGGCTAAAACACACACCGGTGATGCGCTGCTGGACCGTCGCTAGCTGTGTATCAACAACTTTGCTGCAATGATCGCATAGACAACGAATAGCTGCCACAACCTCTGAAGACTGCAAAGCTGCATCCTGACTTTGGTGCATTTGCCGCATCACTGCATCATACAGCTCCCCGGTCAATGCCTTCTGCAGTGTCAACAGATCCACATACAGCGCCATCAAATCATTCAGCTTCAGGGCTGAGGCCACCTGAGAAACGAACAATTGATGGTGATAACTGCAATTCAGGTCACAAATCATGGCTCAGGCTGACAGCCACGGTCCTTGCTCTCCACGCTTCTTTGGCGTTGTAATTGGGCAGAACGAGCAGCCTTGGTCATGCACAGTCCAAGGGGGTACTTCAGGGACCCAAAACTCCCAGACCCCCAGAGGCAGAAAAGCTTTGCAAGCCCCACCAGGCCAGGAGGTGGAGTTGATTGCATTTTTTGGCCACTTCAACATCGGAGGGCATGGCTCTAAGGGAATACTGGAACCTGCTCTGCATGCAAGCTTCTGCCGACCCAGCACCTCCCTGCTGGAGAAGGGCCCTTGATGCAAAATTTCCATCATTGATCCAGACCGAAGGGGAGATTGTTGTGATGAAGAACAAGCAGAAGAACAGCAAAAGAAAATACTACGGTTTACAAAGAGGTCAACAACACACAAAATGCAAGATGCAATGAACCAGAATGCACACACATATGAGACAAAACAGCACTAAGACACACAAAGGGAAGACTTACGGTTTGGCATGAACTCCTTTGAACCAAGTGTGAGTGCTACATGTCAGAACACATTGGTGGCATCAATAAAAATGATTTCAAAGAACCATGCTGCAACAAATTTTTCTTCCGGATCGTCAAAAATGAAGGTTAAATTTACCAATTTTTCTCCAACCGGGTTAGTAGGATACATGGAATGTACTCCGTTGTCATGCTTTGCTCATATTGTTTGGTTTACAACCCCTTGTCAGTTGGATGGTTTATTTTGGTGCACATTGCTTTCGCAAAAGACATCGAAGATAAAATGCCATAGTATATGCTGTCACAAAAAGTGATTTAAAAGAACTCGCTGAATGCAGGGGGGGGCTACCCTAACCCCCAAAGTTCATCGTCTTGCTTTCCATTTTGAAGTGCAAGTCATTGAAAAGCAGGCGGGAAGTACGTAATGTGGTTCCTCACGAATGTTCGTAGCCCCATTCCACACACCTCCATTGCATTCATCGGGGTCTCGCTTTTTAGCTGCTGCTCGAAGTTGTTCCCTACTGCGGAAGTTACCACACGCCAACATGTGTACCAGGCTGCTTCCCACTTTCCTCAAAGGTGCATCTGTGACAAACACTGCGGCATGCGAGATGCGACACGTGTGACGCTTTGGAGTGACGTTTGTCCACATTCTTGTAAACATGCTCGGAATACCAACCTTGTGGTTTTCCATCATGCGTTGTATGCCTTAACGTCAAAATGATTTCTGAAACGAAGATGGACAATGAGGCATTTAGGTTTTTCCTTCACAGCTATGTTGGCGAGGACCGGTACTGAAGTAGTTGCGGTTTGTATTTTGCAGTAGGCAATCTTTCCATGTTGTGGTTGTTGTTGTTGTTGTTGTTGTTTCGCATGTCCAACGCTATGCTATTGCAACAAAGTTGGACAAAACGCTCGCCTGTTGGGCAAAACAAACAATGCAACCCATGACTCTCGTACAAAGTGACTGTGAGACCGTCAAAACGACGTAAAATGTGTGCACGGTCGTGACGGCATAAACAACAATCATCATTGGGTGACACATTTATGCGAGCTCCATGTTTGTGCACCTTACATGTCCAGTATGTAACTTGAAGTTTGGACTGAGGAGCTGCGACGTAGTTTGTAGAATTCTCCATGCACGCAGTGTACTAAAATACTTGGGGGCTACTATGATTTGCTACATTTCGGTGCAATGGTATTGATCCCTAGTATGGTGAATAGCATGAAATGGGTCTGGAAGGAGTGTGCCATACGATACAGTATGCTGGGGTTAGCCAACTGGATGCTCCATCTGTGGAGAAAGCGTCAATGGCGATGAATTCCACATGGAGAATGCTGTGATGTGGCAATGCTGAGCGTGAAGTCAGTGGGCATGAAAAAACCATTGGTGCCTTTCGGTCACATAGAAGGACAGCTTCGTATCCTGTGCTTGGCGAACAATGGGTAGGATGCAGGTCAGCAACGAGGGATGTGCTGAACTACTGTACCTGCCATCTGGCATCAAGACAGAATGCAAAAAATCTGCACCTCCAAGCCAGGCCGGAACCTCTGCCCTGGCCCGCTCAGCTTGTACAACAGTCCATAACTCTGGAACCAGGAGAGGGGGTAAATTAGTGAGAGAGAGAGAGAGAGAGAGAGAGAGAGAGAGAGAGAGAGAGAGACTGTGTGTGTGTGTGTGTGTGTGTGTGTGGGAGAAAGAATACCAATCCCACAGTCTTGGACTCTTCTGCCATCTCCTCTGCTGCAGGCTCAACCTCCATGTCTTGGGCTGTTCCGGTGGCTGGGGCTGGGGCTGGGGCTGATCCAGGGGCTGCAGTGAAGGCTGATTGCTCGTCAGACGCTGCCGGGGATGCAACCCCAGACGTGGCAGCCAAGAACTGCACAAACCAGCGGTCCAATACTGACATCGTCCGGAGGGTCATTTTCATAAGCTGGTCAGCGATGGGGTATATGCACACAGAGTCCCCCCAGAACCAGAACACCAGCTTGTGCACAGCCCAAACCTGTGCAGAATGCATGATGCACACGCAACAGAAGTGACACAAGCAGATTTACTGCAACTGACAATTTCGCTGACATGCAATCGACAATTTCGCCAAGATGCGACTGCATTTCACAGAGGGTGGACTGCCAAACAAAATAGTCATTGTCCTCCTCAGGGACATTCCCCTTGAGCCTTGGCAAAGCAGGTCTAATCGACACAAAGGATTAGAAATATGCCCTGTCAGTGCACACTGGTTGGTCACCACATCTAAAAAAAATAATTTGTCCAAGAATTTTTTGTGGACCTTTCAGGATTAAAACCATGGAAGAAGGGTTTTCGCCCAAAATGGCCAAACTGTACCGGCTGAGAACAAAAATTTCCCGGCTGGTACATTTTCGCCCAAAATGACACAAATATAACCGCCGAGAAGAAAAAAACCCCGGCCGGTATGTTTTCGCCCAAAATGTCCAAAATGTACCCGCTGAGAATAAAAAACCCCTAGTCGGTACATTTTCGCCCAAAATGGCCGAAATGTACCGGCTGAGAAAAAAAAACCGACAGCTAGTACGTTTTCGCTCTGAACGGCCAAAATGTACCGGTTGAGAAAAAAAATTTCCCAGGTGATACATTTTCACCACAAATGGCCAAAATGTACTGGCTGTGAATGAAAAATTCCCAACCGGTACATTTTTGTCCAAAATGACCCAAATGTACCGGCCGAGAAGAAAAAATCCCCGGCCGGTAAATTTTTGCCAAAAAATGTCCAAAACTTTTCCGGCGAGGGGGGAAAAAAAAACCCTCGGCTGGTACATTTTCGCCCAAAATGGGCAAAATGTACCAGTTGAGGATAAAAAATTCTCAGATGGTACATTCTCACCCAAAATGGCCGAAAGTTACCAGCTGAAAAAGCAAAATTCTCAGCTGGTACATTTTCGCCCAAAATGACCCAAATGTACCGGCTAACAAGAAAAACCCCTAGCCGGTACATTTTCGCCCAAAATGGCTAAATGTACCGGCTGAGAATAAAAAGCCCCCAGACGATGCATTTTCGCCCAAAATGGCTAAATTGTATCGCCTAGGAGTGAGAAAACCCCCGTTCGGTAGGTTTTCACCCAAAATGGCCCAAATGTAGTGGCTCAGAAGAAAAACCCCCAGCCGCTAAATTTTTTGCCCAAATTGGACAAATTTACCGGCTAACAATAGAAAACCCTCAGCCGGTCAGTTTTCGCCCCAAATGGCCACAATGTACCAGCTGAGAACAAACCCCCCCAGCCTGTACATTTTCACCCCAAAAGGCCAAAATGTACTGGGTGAGAATCCGCATTTGGTACATTTTCGCCCAAACACCCAAAATGGCCAAAATGTACTAGCTGAGAATAAAAAAACCCTAGCTGGTACATTTTTGTCCCAAATGGCCAATATGTGCCGGCTCAGAATAAAAAAACCCCAAGGCAGTACATTTTCGCCCAAAATGGCTAAAATGCACCGGCTGAGAATAAACAACCCTCGGCCGGTACATAAAGGAGGTGGGTGGCCGGGCCCGTTCTTGCATGCCGCCCCCCCCCCCCCACGCCCGCCCCCCCTCCCCCACGAGTTTCGAAAGATAGCAATGCCGGGGCCATGCTGCCAAATCTTTTGTCCCATGCTCAGTTGAAGGGGGTACCATACCTTTGGTCCTGAAGACCCCCTTAAGACCGTCGTCCTGGCAAAGACGAGAAATTGCTGTTCTCACATACAACCTCTCTACCCCCATGCGCCCCGCCACGCACACCCCCTTGACGTATGCATGCGGTAGTAGTGGGTCGCGCATAGCCCCCCCTCACCCCCTTGGGAACCCCCCCCTCCAGCCGAGCTGCCAATACCCCCCCCCCACACCCCCCGCCGACCCCCCCCCCGCCCCAAGTGCCCCCCTCTCTGGTGACCTGGTACCAATAGAAAAACCCCCATGATGGTAGCTAACGGGACGGATCCCGTATGCACTGCCAACGCAAAGGCGAAGGAGGGAGTAGCGCACGGAGCGCCAACCTTGTCCCGCGAGAGAGAAGTCTAGACGAGACAGGGCAGGTCCAGGGACTGGTGCCCACTGCGTTGTGCACCACAGATGTGACGGGCAAGCGCTCCGAAGGACCGGCGACCAGAGTCCGAGACCTTGGTGACATGGCATTGTGCCAGCACTGCGACACGAGGATAGACTCGAGGAGCGAGCGCACCAAGTGTGCCGTGGAGAGCAGAGGAGAACAGTGGAGGCCGAGCGTAAGGCAGCGGGCCCGCAGTGCACGTGCAGGTGTTGCGGCGGGCAGGCGCTCTGACGGTCCGGGGATTCCACGATCAGAGTGGGCGATCGGAGTCTGAGACCCTGGTGTCCAGGCATGGTGCCGGCACTGCGAGATGAGCAGACTCCAGGAGAGCACGGAGCGCGCAAGAGAAGCACAATGGCAATCAAGCGTACAGCAGCGGAGGCCCTGGTGAGCGTCCCGGCGCGGTGGTAGGGCTGCGCTCTAGACCGTTGAGTCTGTCGAGCTGCGGCCGGCTACACGCTAGGGGTGCGCGGCAGGCAAGGGAAGCCACCGTCGTGTGTGCCAGAGTGGAGGCCACGACGAGAGAGCCAGGGTCTGGAGACAGCACAGTAGTGGTAGCCCCGACAGCGCACCAAATAAAGAACAAGGGAGGGCGTGGAGCCGACGAGACGCAACCCCACCGTTTCTTTGTGAAGAACAGCAATGACACCATGGCACATCCCCCCATCCGCAACATGATATTGGGAGCCGTACACGATGGACAGAGAGTGGACGTGGGGACGCTCCCCCAAGGGGTGCGATGGAAGCACGTGAGCGTGGCAGACGTCATCCGCATCGATGACGTGTACACGATGGCAAACGCTGACCCGCGGGGGTCGTGGACGGGGCAGGCACCAAGTGGATGGACAGCTCCGTGTACGCTGACGTGACGCTACCATCAGGGGCCACAACAACAGAAGTCCTAGCAGCATTCCTCATGCAAGACAAGCTCCCATGGGTGTCGCTCACGATGAGGAACCTCTCCGACGCGCAGACGGCGGCGATACACCCAGTACCGGGCATGGAGAGAGCTCACATCCAGTCAGCCAAGGACGTAAGAGGTGAGCTCTAGGCGTATGTGACGGACGACCCCCAGAGGTGGCAGAAAGTCAAGGGCCACATGGCGAAAGCCGTGCCCCCTCAAGCAGACCTCTTCCGGAAGAAGCTGCGAGCGTCAGCATGGGAGGACACCAAGCCGCTCGTCGCCGGGACAGGGCACTACCCGCCCACCAAGGGCATGACACTGGAACGGCAGACCACCATGATCATGGTGGCCATTCACGCAGCGATAGCTCGCCTCCAAGGCAAGGACCGGGTGTCCCTCGGGGAGCCGATGATCGCATGGAGCAGGGAGAACCTCGTCGAAGAAGAAGCAGCGCCAGAAGAAGAACGCCTGGACCCAGATGCAGCACGGAGACTTTTCGCACCGACCCAAGCGTCCCAGCAAGGGAGAGTCGCAGCCCGGGCGCCCGACGGCGGCAGACAGCCCGGGGCAGCGCCACCGAAGCCACGCGCGCACGTGAGGCTGCAACGCAAGATAGCCGAAGGGGGCCTGGAAGCAGGCGCGGAGGCCCGAGAACGAGCGCGCCGGAAGGTCCGGGACATGGTGGGAGCCCCTGCGGAGCTACGCATGGCAGCAGAGCTGGGGGGGGGTGGGGTGTATTGACGTCCTGCTAGACGACGAGGAGCCGCTGCCAGCGGACCTGCTGCTGGCCATTAGAGCAGCGTTGCAAGGCCCTGCCCGAGGGGCAGCGGCAAGCGCGACCAAGAGCTTCCAAGATGCGGTTAACATCACCATCCACATGGGAGTGAAGACCGAGGACATCAACCGGTACCTAGAGCTGGCGCTCGGGAACACCTTCGAGCTGCTGCCAGACTCAGCGGAAGGCCAAGTCCGCCTGCATTGTACACGGACGACGCCCGATGCGATGTGCAAGGGGGTGACCATCCGAGGAGAGGAGATCAAGACGCACACGAAGAAGAAGCGAGACGCCGACATCAGCGACGCACGAGAGCCCAGCGACGACGACCAGGGCGGGAACAAAAAACGTCGAGCAGGAAAGAGTGCCGACAAGGACGCCAAGAGCGGTAAGGCCAAGAAGTGGTTCGTAGGCTGCTATGGATGTGGGGGTGACCACAAGTGGAAAGCCTGCCATGTGGTGGCCCCATCGGCCAGACAGAGCGGTGTACCCGCTGTGTGAGGTGCAGCCAAACAGGATGAGGCCGACAACCCCCCCCCCCCAAAAGTGGTGTATTCCTCCACCATACCCGCTCACATCCTATGACTTTTAGGTACTAAAACATGTTCCCTATGCCAAGGGGACCCCGTGGACACCGGTGCCGCCATGTGCGCACGTGCCGTGCCCATTTCTTCAAATCCCACGACAGCCCCAAAACAGCCCTTGTCTTCACGATAACCCCTCTGTCTTGGTTCAGCTGTCTTACGACAGCCCCCCTGTCTTGACACCTGCCGCGACCCCCTGTCTTAAGACAGCCCCCTGTCTGGGCACCTGGCCCACAGCCCTGTCGCAAAGCAACATTTTGGATTTCATTCATCTCCTTAGGCCTTTCGTCGTCCGATGCGCCGCTTCTTGTCCTTTGTGTCATGCAACGCATGCCACATCTGTAAGCCCAAGTCAAGAGCATCAAGCTCCAGTACCTGGGTGAATGCCGGTGCACTAAAATAGGGGCGCGATATTTTGTAACCTAGAAATGAATGGCGGATGTCCATCTTGAACTCCACGTTCTGCCTTTCGGTGAAGATGCTAGAAAAAAGATATAAGTTGCGGTACTCAGTCGCAAACCACCCAGAATGGACACATGTCCAATGTACCCACACTGTGGGTTGCCATTGCAACGCACACCAATCATTGGCAAACTACCCCACAGCCCGCCTATACGACTCAGCCTCCTTATTGGTCAAACCAATCTTGTTCGACCAACATTTTCTATATACCACAAACTTAGGAGCATGCGCCGGATCACGGCATGCGGGGGGATGTTTGTCCCGTCTACAACCACACGCTCTTGAGGCCCCACATGCTGCTGAATAAGCTGCACAACTTTTGCGTGGTGCGCCTGATCTCGGGCAAACCACCTTCCCCCCGCTAGATCAAAATTACCGTCCTTAGTGGGCCGCGGTGCGTCCCTGATTTCGGACGGGATGTGGGCAGCCGCTTGCATCACAGATTGCACTACACTCCGCAGAAAGGGCCGAGGGCACGGGCTTGTGAAATCCAGCCACCCGAGCATAACCTTTTGAAAATTGCATTTACTATTCTACAACAGCAATGTACCATGTCTGCAACACGACATGTTGGGGCTATGGAGCGGAGGAAAGCCCCCCATCGGATGGAAATTATAAAATCACTGCAGCGGAGGTCGTCACCTCGAAAGTCCTCGAATGCGAGGTCATAATGCCGACAACGGCATTTAAGTTTTGTGTGCCCAGCGCACATCCCTTTCCAATCTTCCGTTAAGAAACATTCCACCTCAACGGTCACGGTGGGGGTGGCAATCCCATCACGTGGCAGCTCAACCACTTGGGCATCTAGTTGGCCCAATTTGTCGGCTAGACGCAAGGGGTCGGCATCATCTAATCTATCGAACGTAAACCACGTAGACCACAAACAAGCCCCCCCCCCCCCCCCCCGCGCGCTGCGTGTACTATCTGCTAAGTCGATGTACACGTCCCCACGTGTGGCACTTGCCCTCCAAAAAGGGGTGGCATCCACACAAATGACAATACGAAACTTCGGAGGTACACGGCCTTCAGGTTACATGTAGTGCAACTTCACACGTTGCTCCACCACGTCCCGGAGGTTGAAGAGGACCCCGCAACGAGCCCGTCCCACACCGGGCTTGAACACCACCGGCTTCAATCGGTAGGGGATGAGGGCTTGGCGCACCCGCCGTAGGGTGGCCCTCCTATATGTCCTCGGGAGTTTGTCCAAACTGCGCACAGAGATTTTCATCCTTCGGAACTGGCCCACCAACAAAACTGCCTCCTCCTCCCTCTCATCGCAGTCCTCAAACTACCCCTCTAGCCGCAAGGTGTGATGCCCTTTGGTGTCCGTGATGATCTTGGTGTGTTCCCGCAGAATTGCCGTGGCGGCTTTCTCCAGCATGCGCAAGCGCTCATGGCGCCATTGTGCCAAGTGGAGCTTGGCCACACTAGAGCACAAGGTGTCAAGAATGTCGGACAGGCTGCCACGGCCCATTTTCCTGTCAACAAGCAATGCAACACCATGCGGCAGGCAACGAAACCAATAGCTGTCTCACGCACCGTGTTCAAGACAGCTTAATCAGACAGGGGTCATGACGGGGGTCTGTCCGGCGACAGGTTACCAAGACACGTACTAAGACAGGGGGACTGTCGGCGGACAGACCCCTATCTTACTTCCTGCCTTGGTAACCTGTCGCCGGACAGCCCCCCTGTCTTATTAGCTGTCTTGGTAACCTGTCTTGCGACATACCCCTGTCTTGACCCCTGTCTCGGTATCGTGTCGTGCTATCCCATCACCTTCATTCTTGGTAGATGTAGCGGAACCAAACTTCAACCCCCCCCCCCTCTGCATTACGGTGGCATACACCCTTCCTCCATTGTGGTCACGGCAAAGATCAGTGGTGCGGACATTCCATTGCATGGCGCATCGATTGTGATCCTGTGCTTCACTAGCACATTGCAAATCAGGTTCAATTCATATTGCTTCTATGGTCTTTAAAAAAAACTGAGCACCGTGGCACAACCAATTCTGTTGGCGGCTGAGCGTCAGGCTACCTCCGCAAAAAAAGGAAGAAAATGCATATCAGGCTCATACAGGGGAGCCACGTGATGACCAGGTGATACAATTTGAAATGAAAATCAGACGCACACATTACAAATTGTTGCAACCTGTGTGCGACTAATGTAAACTGCGCCCAATGCATTGACAACCCCCCCCCCCCCGAGGTACAGGGAGAGGGTTGGTCAACTCCCTACATCGTAAAGAGCGTGCCAGGACCCCCAAACAGGGGGTGACGGCAAAGTGTTCCTAGGGGGAAGGGGACGGTGCCAATGCTGAAACAACCCAAAAGGGACAACCTTGCATCGGAGTGGATTGGCCTTGTTGGGACTGTAACTGGGACTGGGTCGATCTGCCCTTCGCTGCCATGGACTGATACAGTTCCCGCCACTGCGCTGTCCTATCCTTCTGTGCATCGAGTGGTGTTTTCAGGGTCTCAGCCAGGCTCTGTCCTTGGGCTAGCCGGCCTTCGAGCTCCACCTAGAGAGCCTTCTCCCGGTTGACTTGCACCGTGAGGTCCAAGAACTCCACCCGGGCCTCCGCGGCTGTCTTCTTGGCCTTCTCGAGCGCTTCCTTCAAATGGCCTACGACCTCCTGCTGCTTGTCCCAGTGCTTCCGGCGCCCCTCAAAAATTTCCTCCTTCAAGGCACTTTGGTGCTCCTTCTTGAGTGCACGGACCTCCGCGGCGTGTGCCTCCTTGAGCGCCTTGATCTCCGTGGACACAGCCCCCTTTGTGGGGCGAGGTGATTGCTCTGCCCTTGCGTCGCTCCTTGTCGACAACACGATCTCCTCCAAGAGGCCGCTAGTGGTTTTCTGCTTTTTTGTGGGGTGTACGTCCGAGTCCGAATCCCCTTTGTGTTGGACCTCCAACTTCTCCGACTTGACTTGCACCGCCTCTTGTTCCCGGGACCGGAACTCATTCTGCAACGACGTGCGCACGAGGTCCGCGACTGGCTCCCCCGCAATGGTCGTGAACTTCGACAAGGTGGTCCAACGGCTGTGGTTCCATGTGTAGTTCAAAGGGGCGTGCACGAGAAAGCGCTTCTTGATCTGCCTCTTACCCCCTTCGCGAGGTTGAGTTGTGCAGCGCAGCACTACTCCGAGCGCACCAATTCCGTCCCACGAAGAGCTGTTGACCGCAATGGGCATCTTCACCTCACGTAGCTTGAGATCGCCCTTGCTGTCGCAGAGGTTTATGACGGCTCTCCTGTAGTAATGGGTCGCCCCCTTCGAGTCCTACGCGGCATCCGACGGTGTCGGGACCACTGCACTGCCACATGGCACCGGGTCCGTAGTCTCCTCGCCGGGGATAAGCGGGAATACCCGCAAGGGGGGGCCTGCGGCGCCCCGTCCTTCTGCCCCACATCCTTGTGCCCCGCGTCCTTATCCCCCTCATCCTTGTTACTGACGAACGGAACGGACCGGCGAACACTGGGGGCGACAGGGGTTATCACTCCCATGGCCCGAAGAACATCCACTGAGGCCCGAAGTGAAAGAGCACGTAAGGACAGGGGCATGACAGGGGGTGCGACAGGCAACTGTCCTAGGAAAGGGACTTAGGACATGGCACCACACAGGGGGGCTGTCGTGGGACAGGGAAAAAAGATAGAGTACGAGACAGGGTCTATCGCCGGACAAAAAGGGTTGTTGGTAGGGCTATCGTGGGGGGATGTCGCGGGAAAGGGGGATGTCTCAATGCCTATCGTAGGCGGTTGTTGCAACACACGGATGGCAAACAAAATTAACAAATGCGCGTCATGCGCAGCATGGGAGTTTCACATGTTACCATGGCGCTCGTCCTTCATCCTACATTTTTGGGTACAGTAAAACCAGGAAATTTACCTACAATATTTTCAAAATTACTCGCAAAAATTGCGTGTCGTTTTCCCCGAAATCTGCCTTCCGGCGGTGCTTGCTGCCAGTCCATTAAAAACGTACCCATAGCCTACATGAACCGCAGGTAATTTTACAAGCACATTTGACGAGTCATCTTGCAGACAAAGCCTACACAAACTGCACGTAATTTTGTAGGCACATTTGACGGGTCGTACTGAAGGCAAAGCCTACACGAACTGCGGGTAATTTTACAGGCACATTTGACGGGTCATCCTGAAGGCAAAGCCTACACGAACTGCAGGTAAACTGAGAAAACATGTAGGACAGTCCAAAGCTTTCAAAAACTACAGAAAAACAGGAAACAAGGGTGTCGGGCACCTCCGAACATTTGGGTATGCGGCCCACGTGTTATCGGACAGTTCACACCGCCCCTGATTGGCATCAGGGTCACATCGGTTCGGGTATGTGTGGCCATGGGTACCACACACCGCAAGGGGAGGGTCCTTGCGGAGGCCCTACCTCCGGCACGCAACAAAACAAATCTGCTGTTATTGTCCATCAATCTTGCAATTCAAACTCCTCCAGTTGTGAAAGCATGTAAACAGCTAGAGACACATCGGACCACCCTGCCTCATCCAAGTCAATTACAGATGCAACGTCTTCACCATCACTAGTGTTCACTGATTCAGTGGTTGTTCCACTGCTATGTACCTGCGGCTCACTTGGAAATGTGAAGTTGGGGCTCAGTTGGGGCTAAGTGGTGTTTTTCAAGGGGTTTCATGTGAAAAGTTGTGGCTTTCGGGGTTGGGTTGGGGTTTTGGAATGTCCCCAGAGGGACACCAATCCCTAGGCCAAGAGGATTTGACCGGGGGGGTTTGTTTTTTTCGACGGCTCAGTTGACTGAGCACCCGACTGAGCCGTCACTGAGCCGTCACTGAGCCGGCTCACTGAGCGCTCACTGAGCGCGCCAAATGGCTCAGTGAGCGCTCACTGAGCGCTCACTGAGAGCTAATTGGGGGCTCACTCAGGGCTCACTCAGGAGTTTCTCCCCCTTTCCGCCCTCTCTTCCCACCCTTGCTGGCCCACACTTCACCCTTTTCACACCAACATTGGTCCGCAGTTCTCGCCACGTCTTTTCTCCAAGAACTTGAGCGTGCATGCACACATACATACTTGCATACATGTACCCGTGGCGACAAACACACAAACATCCAAACACACACACTTTGTCAGGTACACAAATAGCCAAACACATACACACACATACACCATACACACGTCCACACACACATGCACATGCACAAATTGACAACCACATTCATTCTTGTGTGCATTTATCTTGCGTGTACATAAACACATGGCCACATTGAACCATGTGAAGTGAAGGGCTAGGGAGAGATGGTTACGGGGTTGGGGTTCGGGGATATGAACCTAACCATTTGCGAGGGTGTTCCTTGTTGCCTCATGAAAATGGCACCCACCCACCCCATACACACACACACACACCGTGAAGCACAAATAGGGCACAAAGGACATTGCTCGCTTTTGTGAGGTTGATCATACAACCATCGTGACCTACACCATGACACATGGATACCCCTCCCTCCTTGTCCGCTCCCCTCCCCTTTCGTTATGCTGCGTTCCCCCGCTTCCCTCGTGCGTAGCCCTTCTGTTCTCTTGCCTGTCCCGTCCCCTTTGTCCTACCTTTCCTATTTTTTGGCCATGGCATCACATGCATGATGGTGGCGGCAAGGACGATGACCTTTGCAAGTATGTTGTGCTATTATGTGTGTGGGTGTGTGTGTGCGTGCTTGCGTGCGTGTGTAGTTGTGCCCATGCGCATGTGCGCAGCTATAGATGGTTTGTTCGTTCTTGGTTTCTCTCATTTAGTGTGTTTGTATGTCTGCTTGTGTGTGTGGGGGGGGGGGGGGGGGGTTGCATGGATCCATGCGTGAGTCAAGGTGTCTTTGTGTGTGAGTGGTTGTGAGTGTGTGACTGCGTTCTTTGGTTTCTGGTTGCCTAGGTTCGTGCGTGTATGTGGATTCGTGAATGTGTGTACGCGCAGGTGTGCGTGTGTGTGTGTTGCAGCTGTTGTTTTGGATGTTGTTGTTGGTTTTGGTGTTGTGTGGCATAGGCTTTGATTGTGTGCGCATAACATTGTGTTTGTGGCTGCAGACGCAGGTATGCTTGTGTTTGTGGTTGTGGCTGTGGTTCCGGGCTTGCGTACGGTTGTTGCCATGGCTGTTGTGGTAGCTGTCGTTCTTGGTGTGATTATGGTAGTGGCTGTGGTTGCGGCTTTGGTTGTGGGTGTGGGTGTGGGTGTGGGTGTGTGTTTGCAAGCTGTGTTGTGTGTGGATTTGGTTGTGGTTGTGTCGGTGTGTGTGGCCCTGGCTGTGGCGAAGGCTGCAGTTGCAGCTTTCACTGTGGCTGCAGCCGTTCTTTGGGTTCAGGCTGTAGCTCTGGGGGGGGGGTGGTAAAGGACTACAAAGAGGGGGGCTGAAATCACCATCCACCCCCTCCCAAAAAAGACCGCACCAAGTTTACAGTGACAGTGTACAGTGACAGTGTACAATGACAGTGTATAGTGAGAGCATACAGTGCGTGTAGAGTGACAGTGTAGAGTGCTAGTATAGAGACTTGGGCGTTGTGGCGGACGTACTGTGTGTGGGGATACATTCTATGAGACCTTGGGGAGTACAGTGTACAGAGTACAGTGTACAGTGTACAGTGTACAGTGTACAGTGACAATGTACAGTGACAGTGTATAGTGACAGTGTGCAGTGGCAGTGTGCAGTGTGTAGTGACAGCGTACAGTGCCAGAATACAGTGTACCATGTACAATGACAGTAGATAGTGACACCATTGACAGTGTACATGGACAGTGTACAGTGACAGTGTACAGTGACAGTGAACCATGAGTGAGCCCTCACTGAGCGCTAACTGAGCCATTTGGCGCGCTCAGTGAGCGCTCACTGAGCCATTTGGCGCGCTCACTGAGCGCTCACTGAGCGCGCGAAACGGCGCAGTGAGCGCTCAGTCAGCGCGCCAAATGGCTCAGTGAGGGCTCAGTGAGGGCTCACTCATGGTTCACTCTCACTGTACACTGTCATTGCACACTGTGTATTGCACACTGCACACTGCACACTGTGTATTGCACACTGCACACTGCATACTGTGTATTGCACACTGCACACTGCACACTGTGTGTTACAAATGGCACACTGCACACTGTAATGCACACTGCACACCCTGTAATGCACACTGCGCACTGTGTATTGCACACTGCACATTGAGCGCCCAAATGCTTGCACTGTACGGTGTGCAGTGTGCATGACACAGTGTGCAGTGTGATTTACACAGTATGTAGTGCGCAGTGTACATTGTGTACTGCACCCTGCGCACTGCACACTCTGTATTGCACACTGCACATTGTGTATTGCACACTGCACACTGTAATGCACACTGCACACTGTGTATTGCACACTGCACATATTGTATTGCACACTGCACACTGTAATGCACACCGCACACTGTGTATTGCACACTGCACACTGCACACTGTGCGATACAAATTGCACACTGCACACTGTAATGCACACTGCACACTGTGTATTGCACACTACACACCGCACCCTGCGTAATGCACACTAGGTATTGCACACTGCACATGGTGCACTGTGCAATACCCAATGTGCAATACACACGGTGCAGGGTGTGGTGTGCATGACACAGTGTGGAGTGTGCATTACACGGTGTGCCGTGTGGATTACATCACACACGGCATACTACACCCTGTGTAGTGCACACTACACACAGTGTGCAGTGTGCAGTGTGCAGTGTGCAATACACAGCGTGCAGTGTGCAGTGTGCAATACACAGTGTGCAGAGTGTATTACACAGTGTGCAGTGTGCATTACAGTGTGCGTTGTGCAATTTGTAACACACAGTGCAATACACAGCATGCAGTGTGCACTCTGCAATACACAGTATACAGTGTGCAGTGTGCAATACACCGTGTGCAGTGTGCATTGCAGTGTGCAGTGTGCAATTTGTAACACACAGTGTGCATTGTGCAGTGTGCAATACACAGTGTGCAGTGTGCATGACAGCGTGCTGTGTGCAGTTTGTAATGCATAGTGTGCAGTGTGCATGACACAGTGTGCAGTGTGCATTACAGTGTGCAGTGTGCAATACACAGCGTGCAGTGTGCATTACAGTGTGCAGTGTGCAGTACACAGTGTGCAGTGCGCAGTGTACACTGCACACTACACGCTGTGTAATGCACACTGCACACCGTGTATTGCACACTGCACGGTGCACACTGGGCATTGCACACTGCACACGGTGCACTGCGCAATGTGCACTGTGCCACTACACACTGGGTATTGCACACTGCACACGGTGCACCGTGCAGTGTGCAGTGTGCAATACACAGTGCGCAGTGTGCATTACAGGGTGTGCAGTGTGCATTACAGGGTGTGCAGTGTGCATTGCAGTGTGCAGTGTGCAATTTGTAACACACAGTGTGCAGTGTGCAGTGTGCAATACACAGTATGCAGTGTGCAGTGTGCAATACACAGTGTGCAGTGTGCAGTGTGCAATACACAGTGTGCAATGACAGTGTACAGTGACAGTGAACCATGAGTGAGCCCTCACTGAGCGCTCACTGAGCCATTTGGCGCGCTCACTGAGCGCTCACTGCGCCGTTTCGCGCGCTCAGTGAGCGCTCAGTGAGCGCGCCAAATGGCTCAGTGAGCGCTCACTGAGCGCGCCAAATGGCTCAGTGAGGGCTCACTCATGGTTCACTGTCACTGTACACTGTCACTGTACACTGTCACTGTACACTGTCCATGTACACGGTCAATGGTGTCACTATCTACTGTCACTGTACATGGTACACTGTTTTTCTGGCACTGTACGCTAACACTGCCACTGCACACTGTCACTATACACTATCACTGTACATAGTCACTGTACACTGTACACTGTACATTGTACTCTGTACACTGTACTCCCCAAGGTCTCATAGAATGTATCCCCACGCACAGTACGTCCGCCACAACGCCCAAGTCTCTATACTAGCACTCTACACTGTCACTCTACACGCACTTTATGCTCTGACTATACACTGTCATTGTACACTGTCACTGTACGCTGTCACTGTAAACTTGGTGCGGTCTTTTTTGGGAGGGGGTGGATGGTGATTTCAGCCCCCCTCTTTGTAGTCCTTTACCGCCCCCCCCCCCCCCCCAGAGCTACACCCAAAGGACAGCTGCAGCCACAGTGAAAGCTGCAACTGCAGCCTTCGCCACAGCCAGGGCCACACACACTGACACAACCACAACCAAATCCACACACAACACAGCTTGCAGACACACACCCACACCCACACCCACACCCACACCCACACCCACACCCACACCCACACCCACACCCACACCCACACCCACACCCACACCCACACCCACACCCACACCCACACCCACACCCACACCCACAAGCAAAGCCGCAACCACAGCGGTTACCATAACCACACCAAGAACGACAGCTACCACAACAGCCATGGCAACAACCTCACGCAAGCCCAGAACCACAGCCACAACCACAGACACAAGCATACCTGCATCTGCAGCCAAAAACACAATGTTATGCGCACACAATCAAAGCCTATGCCACACAACACCAAAACCAACAACAAAATCCAAAACAACAGCCGCAAAAGCTGCAACACACACACACACACACACACACACACATTGGCACACACACACTTAAGACACACACACACACACACCTGCGCGTACAAACATTCACAAACCCACGTACGCAAACAAACCTAGACAACCGGAAACCAAAGAATGCAGTCACACACTCACAGTGACGCACAAGGACACCTTCAGCCATGCATCGATCCAAGCAAGCCCCCGCCCCCCCCCCCCCCGACTCACGCACAAACATACATACAAACACACTAAATGAGAGAAACCAAGAGGGAACAAACCATCCACACTTGCGCACATACGCATGGGCACAAGCACACACCCGCGAACACACACACTAGCACAACATACCTGCAAAGGTCATCGTCATTGCCGCCACCATCATGCACTCGATGCCATGGCAATAAATAGGGAAGGCATGGCAAGGGCTGGGCAAGGGGACGCGACAGGCAAGATAAGAGAAGGGGTTGGCATGGGGTGAGCGGGGGGATCAGGCATGGCAAAAGGGGACGGGGGGGGATAAGGACGGGGGGGAATGAGTGTGTCATGGTGTGGGTCACGATGGTTGTATGATCAACCTCACAAAAGCGAGCAATATCCTCTGTGCCCTATTTGTGCTTCATGGCGCGCGCGCCCGTGTGTGTGTGTGTGTGTGTCTGGGGGGGGGGGGGGGTGCCATTGTCATGAGGCAACAAGGAACACCCTCGCAAATGGTTAGGTTCATATCCCCAAACCCCAACCCCGTAACCATCTCTCCCTAGCCCTTCACTTCACATGGTTCAATGTGGACATGTGTTTATGTACACGCAAGATAATTGCACACAAGAATGAATGTGGTTGTCAATTTGTGCATGTGCATGTGTGTGTGGACGTGTGTATGGTGTATGTGTGTGTATGTGTTTGGATATTTGTGTCCCTGACGAAGTGTGTGTGTTTGGATGTTTGTATGTTTGTCGCCACGGGTACATGTATGCAAGTATGTATGTGTGCATGCACGCTCAAGTTCTTGGAGAAAAGACGTGGTGAGAACTGCGGACCAATGTTGGTGTGAAAAGGGTGAAGTGTGGGCCAGCAAGGGTGGGAAGAGAGGGCGGAAAGGGGGAGAAACTCCTGAGTGAGCCCTGGGTGAGCCCCCAATTAGCTCTCAGCCAGCGCTCACTGAGCGCTCGCTGAGCCATTTGGCGCGCTCAGTGAGCCGGCTCAGTGACGGCTCAGTAACGGCTCAGTCGGGTGCTCAGTCAACTGAGCCGTCGCCAAAAAAAGTACCCCCCACCTTGAACCTTGACCAAGTGAGTATCTAAAACTTCTAAAAACATTAAATGCACATTACCTAGCATGCAAAACGCACAACAAACAAGCACAAAGACATCGCAATGCACAACTGAGCCCCAAATGTGCCCCAACTTCACATTTCCACTTAGCCACCAGTGAGCCGCAGGTACATACTACTACTACTGCTGCTGCTGCTGCTAATACTACTTTTACTACTGCTACTGCTACTACTATTGCCACTAGAATTGGACCCAATAGTAACTTTGGGGGTGGTCCTTTGTGTAGGCATTGCGGGCAGGTCCTCACTATTGCCTGAGTCAGAATCACTGGCACCGCCCTCCTCCTTATATATTGTGCCCTTCAAAGCCACACGGCACTTGCGACCAGGGTTTCTGTGTCGCCTCCAAAGGTCTGCTTCTGATGCAGCCTGGCTGAACTCAGCATCAGATGCGATGGGTGGCTTACACGTGCTGCTACTGATGTCCACCGCTCCCTTTTTTCTCTCCTTACCACACAAAAAGACGCGATTTGGTGTGCACGGGACCAAGGGCCAACGCTGAAACGTTGTCATATCACATGGCTTCCAGTGCTGTGTGAGGCTGAGTGCCTGTGCACACTGCCCACATACACAACATATGTCACTATGTCCTTTCACAACTTGTAGTCCCAACTTCAACACTGTGGGTACCCTCGTCCGTGGCCTTTGGGATGGCCATCCACAACGTCAGGTGGCCTTTGGGATGGCCATCCACAACGTCAGTACATGCACCATGCCCTCCCGCCATGTTGTGCCGGCTCCAAAAATACATGGCTCCAGGATGACTGGCCTACTTTCCAGTCGCCATAAGCGAGCTTGACGCCGAGTTGCACTTGTGTTCACTAGCTTCATATACAATGCATGCGTGAGACACTCACAAATGCTGTCATGAGGGATTGTGGAGGTTACGCCGGCAAAGCGCTTGCTGAGACAGAGATTGCTCTCACTGGCCTCATCACTAGTGTGTAAAGATAGTCTGGACAAACCCCATGTGTGTAATAGGGAATGACAATGCAACGTACAGGTGCTCCCGCGCTCTGCGAGTTCCATAACAAGCAGTGCAAGCAAGCTGTAAGTGGCACCTGCTGCTCTCCATTGAACAGTAGGCAGCTGAACGTCACATGCATACTATAATGCTGCCACATGGCATAGTGCCAGAGCAGCAAAGTGGAAGGGTAAAGGCAAATGCATCCCCAAAACGACCGTCGCTATCAGCTCACGTGACTAGCGCCCTGTGAGACTCAATCCTGATGTGAACCGTTGACGGGCTTCTGCCCGTACCTGTTGTGCATTGTGAGCCACAGCGTATCTTTTTGCCACCCTCGAAAGCACCCCCAAAAATGTAACCTGCTGGGGGCCATCCATGGCTCGTCCACAGATTCCAAAAAAACGGGACACGGCACCCTTTAGGTTGTGAAGGATGGGCTGCACAAGCTGCATTTTCTCTACGTTTAAGACTGCACTGAGCCGGAATCCAGGATTGCTGGTGAGGTTGTGTGTACCGATGAAAAGCTTTTGCATGTGGTCTGTGTGCGAACACGGACACAGTGAACACTAATTACTGCAGGTCTCTCACCTAATAAAATGGTGGTCCCCTAACATGAATTCTGGGCTTATGACACCGGTGGTTTGTGCAATTGGAAATTTCAATTTTTGCGGAAGGTTTAGCTTCTCGATGCGTCCTTCCATCCGCCACACATTGAATTCCTTCTTTGACATCTCCCGCCATGTAACTAGCATGGTGCTACCATGTATGTCCGTGTCCATGGGGGGGGATGAGGTTGCCAGAACAATCTACAATGGCCACTTGTAAATTAATATTGCCGCGGCCACACGGGGAAACCCCATCCGCAAACATGAACAGCGTCAAACGGGAGTTCCTGTGTGCACGGTTTCATTTTTTTGGCTGCGCTGCGCAGCAGAAGAAAACAAACATCCACAAGCAAGCGTGATTTGGTTAGTTTGCTATCAAACAAGGGGAGCACATTTTTTTTCTGCCTTTAAAAGTTCCCCGCTAGTGCATTGCAGGCTTGGGCAAAGTCGGTGTTAAAACGGCACCTGGTTACGAGACATCTGCATTCCGTGTCGCACTCTCATTGCAACTCCTTCCGCCTGGACTTTTTTACTCTGCCCGTACCGTGGTGTCTTTGACATCGTTGACTTGTACCTTTTGCGGCCGAAGGACTCGAATAGCATGCTAGTCTCCTTAGGGTCACCCATGGGTTGCCCAAAGTTCTCCTCCAACCATCTAGCCCACAGGGGGCGTTCAAAACGATGGTGGCGGTACACAACGGTAAAGAAAGCCTCCTGCCCCGTGTGACTAGTCCGCATTTGGTACACACAATCACCCAGGTACAATGCGTGATGGGCAGACATATTCGTTCCAAGTGGAAATAATACTGATGAGGACGAGTGGCCGGATGGTCTGCACAGTGGGATCAATGGTTCTCTAGAGCTCAAACCTTGTTTTGCCGAGTGGCCGGATCGTCTGTACAGTGGTTATACCCATTCTATACAGCTCAAACCTTGTTTTGACAAGTGGCCGGATGGTCTGCACACTAAATTCAATGGTTCCGTATAGCCAAACCTTGTTTTTGCGAGTGGCAGGATGGTCTGCACACTGGATTCAATGGTTCTCTATAGCTCAAACCTTGTTTTGACTAGAGGCCGGATGGTCTACACAATGGATTCAATGGTTCTCTACAGCTCAAACTTTGTTTTGACGAGTGGCCGGATGGTCTGCACGGACAGAGGGCGTCACAAAACGTTGCAGATGCAGGATCCCCATTAATGTCAACCACGAACGCGTTCAGTTCCTGCCCGGGGGGTTTGCGGCTATCCCCACCACACACGCGAGGATAGTTCTTCACAGGGGCCGTGGTGTCCACCCTAGGCCTCAAGGCCACCACAAAGGCATGGCGCCCCACGGGCCCCGTGGCGGAAAAGGACCTGGGCAGGATGCAGGCAAGCCCCCCACGACACCTCGCGCGCTCCTCCTTGGATAATTTTGAAAAAGATGTGGACTTCCCCTTGCGCTGCGCAATACTGCCGGTCCAAGCTGCAAAACCCCGCGTGCTCTTCGTGGCCTGCACTAGCTTCTCCGCTTCTCGTTTCTTTTCAGTGGCCTTGGCACATGCCGCCTGCTCAGCCTTCTCTGTACCTCTTCGCCCTACACCAAACTTTGTTATCACATTTTGATCCTGTTTTTCAAAAGCCTCAACCGCGTTGCGCTCAGCTCGTTGCGCCGCCGCGTATCCCTGTCCTGCAAACTCACATAGACCCTTACCGAGAGACAACAGTTCATTATTCCGCAATGCCGTAGCTTTGCGAAGGCACCGTCTTTCTTCCCTTCGTTGATGAGGGTGGCTTCGAGGGTGGAGGAAACTGCACCGGTCCAGGCAAGCGCCACAGAAGTGGAAACAAGCTCAACACGACTCATCCATCGGCGGCCCGTGGCATCCCAGCGCCATCCACCATGATGTGGCTGATCACGAATTTCCTGTGTGGAGTGCTGGGCCGAAGGTGCTTGAGTACTCATGTTCAGAAAAAGCACGGATGGATTGCACAAAAACAGAACGCAGCGAAACACGCCAAACAAGAATAGCTGCTCATCCCGAAAAGATGTGCCATGTACACAAAAAAAACACAGATGTGCGCAAAGCGAAAAAACAAGGATGCACTGTGAATGGCGCGTGCAATGCACACAAAAAGACAACAACATATAAATAGGACAGCTCCCGAACTACCTTAGCATTACGCGTCATCCTTTGGTCGCGCATCTGGAGTACCCCGCACAAGCCAATTCGCAATCCGGCGATTCATTGTTCGTTTCATGGGTTTGCATCTACATGCAGCAGGTGTACGATGTGCGATGATGTGCGATGATGTAGGAGCAGGTACGTTGTGCACGCAGTAAATCCCTTTTATTGTTGTTGTACATAGTGTCTAGGATCTTTCGAACATGGCCCAGTCTGACGCTTCTTGTGTGCTTCCCCATATCGAAGTAGGGGTAGATGCCGATACTATTAACAAGGAAAGTGCTGGAAGTAACTTGAAGTCTGACATTTTGAGGGCGCTTGCGGACCTGTGCTTCCAGCCGGAGCGCCTGTGTTTCATAAATGCTGACGACAGAGCGACCTTTCTCCACACCATCGTTCCATCACAATACTGGCCTCAGAAGTATGACACAACCATGGAGCGCCTAGTCAACAAAAAATTCGCAGTGCAATAGCTAAATGCAGGGCAGGCACGAGGCAGAAATGACCCCTCCAGGCATCGCATAGGGACTGGCATGGTGTGGAGGCACATGTAGTTCACGCCACCGCGAACAGAGGTCTGCATGCTAGTGGCAGAGACCGACACACCTGCTGTAGAGGACAAGAAAGAGATTTTCAAATTACTGCAAACAGTAATGCTGGAGCCCTATGCTACCACTATGTTGTGGACCCATGAAATGATGAAGGTCTGGACTAAGAGGGCCTCCAAATAGGATGAACCGGATGCGAAGAAAAAGCGTATGATTCAATATCCTCCGATACTGATCGTGGTTGAACCAACGCAAGGTGCACGTGCGGGAACGGTGCGGTTTCTGATCAACGATATTTTCAGCGATGGCATCACTGCCTCAATTTTGGATGAAAATACGGTCTAGAAAAAAGGAGTCCACACGCCGCCTGGCGGCAACAACGGCGGTTTGCGACGCCAGGACGATATTCCACTTGGTCCATTGAAACATATACTGCGTCTTAAGGAGCAAGTTGATACGTCCGTAGCACCACTACCAGGGGACTGTAGCGGATGGGGTGGGATATCCATGTCCCTTGCTCCCCAGGGCCTGAAGAACGCACCGGTGCCCCTCGCCAAATCACAGACGCTGTCCATAAAGAAGCACAAGGAAAGGGACAACCTTCAACTACTAGCAGCTACCAAAGGCGGCACAATCACGCGAGTGTAGGGCTTCCGGGGACGAGACGGCCCATTCCCATGTGGTCCTGTACATGCTGACGGTTGTTCAAGGGGTTCACAAGGACCGGGACCCGTATATTCAAATCGTGGTTCTTGCTGCAAATGCCCATATGAACCTGTCTTTTCAGACATTCAATGGTACACTGCTGAGAGCCCAAGGAAATGAAGGGAGGCTGTGATAGCAAAGTAAAAAGCAACTGCACACCAAAGTGGGAAAAATCTTTTTGGAAAGAAAACACGCGACTGTCAACCATGCCCTAGACATGCCACTGGAATCCGTGCATCGCTCATCCCCACTGGCTTCCCAAGAATTAGTCGCGCCGCCGGGACTCCACAGATTCAGGTGTTAGGGAAGGTGCGAGTGGGGCGGTGCCATGCCAAAACAGTTAACAACAGTTGCCTACTTTATGTGCCACCACTAGTAGAGGTGGGGGTATTTGGGGGTGGGGGAGTGGGATATCAGCATTGCGATGTTAAGGAAAAGTTTTAAGCGCAGCCAAAGGGTAAAACAATGGTGCGTGAGCAGTGGTGGCGCTTTTTTTTCCAAATTGGGCATGCCGGACGGCAGAAAACCATGTATTGTAGTTTATAGAAGCGGTGGGATGAAGACTTCCTTAGAAAAATGCTTGGTAATTACAAAAAGTGCCCGTGAATTTACAAGCACATTTGACGGGTCATCTTGAAGGCAAAGCCTACACGAACTGGGTAGTGCACCTGCTAACAAGCACACATCGAGTGCACTGCATCCTCCGTGTCGCTGTCATGGCTGCCAGACTAGGCCCGGTTCCCCTTCTTTAGTGTTGCCATCTTGGAAACCCTTGAGGATTGTTTTTCCCGTGGGGTGATCCAGCCGTCGTACCCTCCATACAATGATCCAAGAGAGGCGTTTGCGGGGGAACAAGCGTGCACCACAAGACACGACTGTGTGTAGCTGAGAGCTGCGGATTGCGAGGAGACCGAACAGCAAAGCCCCCAAACTGTACGTTGCGAAGAATGATACCGACAGGCAGGGGAACGTGAACGGTGGCGAGGACAGTGTCGGAAACCGCGGAAATGATGGAGTTGCCATGGCACAAATGACACAATGGACAATGCTCGGGGCCCAGTGCAGCGTCCCCCATGCTCCGCACCACGTGAGGTACAAATGGGTATTCTTGTCGCACAACATGAAGAAGCTTGCCGCACCCGGTAGACTAGGGATGTCGGTGACCGTCTTCGCATTGAATTCCAAGGGCCAACCTGGGTTGGTGCGGCGCGCCCCAAAACATATACCAGCTGGGAGCAGTTCCGGCACACCAACTCTTCTTGACACAATGTGCAAGGGGACCTTTTGCAGGCGCTTTGCTTCTTTTTGTATCATGTGCATGGTCCGACTTGACCAAGATTGTCAGGCGGTGGAGCCATGGTGGAATCAAGGGGCGGCAAAACTAGATATACCACACGGTGGGTCCCACGATGTGTCCCAAAGCCCAACACAATGAGGACCAACGGTTAATACAACCGCTACGCTTCCAATGAAAGCGAACAATGGAGTCCGATGGGCAAATCGACGACTTGCCGGCCACCGTGGGGCATGGCAACGTCTTCCATGGCTGCGGCAAACCTCCGGATATGAAGGGGACGAAGTACCCGTTTGTTGTACTATCCGCCGCATGCGACCGAACGGCCAGAGTGTAGGAGGAGAGGAAGATCCCGTCGTGAGGAACAAGGCGTCTTTGAACTGCACGATGAACCGTTCCTGGTGATTCATTGGGAAGGCGCACCAACTTGACGAACAAAATGTGGAGCTGCTTTTGTTCACCCGCAAAGGATGTTCGCACCCTGTCAAGTTGCTTCATGGCAAACCCGCGAACTTGTGGTAAAGGAGCCGTGTAACCATAAGAAAGAGTTGTCACTTCCTCTGCCGAGAGACCATGCACGTCCTCAACGTACAGATCCTGATGAGGAAGCTTCGCTGCGACGGTCTCCCGGTGAAACTTGTTGTGGGCCGCCTTGACCTGTTGTCGGAGCTCGTTCATGATGTCGATTGATTCTTGCGCGAGAACGTATGACCAGCGTCGATCTAAGTCCTCCCCATGTGCCTCCAACGGTGTGGTACCGTCTGCCCCCTTGACACGGTCGTTGGACACGCCAATCAGTAGTGGTGGGGTAGGGCGGGGACGGTGATGAGGTCGTTGTTGTGCGTCACCCATAGCCTACCGGCGTTGTTCCTGGCCCATGTTCACTCGATTGGTGAGGGAAGCAACGTCATTTTGGCAATTTTGAGCAAAAATGTACCAGCTGATAATTTTTTATACTAGGTGGGTACATTTTGGCCATTGTGGGCGAAAATGTACCTGTTGGGTGCCTTTTATTCTCTTCCGGTACATTTCGGCCATTCTGCGGGAAAAAATAGCGGCCGGCGGTGTTTTACTCTGACCCGGTACATTTCGGCAATTTAGGGCGAATTTGTACCGTGTGGGAACTGTTTATTCTGAACCGCTATATTTTGGCCATTTTGGGCGAAAATGTACCGTCCCAGAGTTTTGTATGCTAGCCGGTGCTTTTTAGGTTATTTTTGAGCAAAAATAACCCGGCTCCGGGTTTTTTTCTGAATAGGTACATTTTGGCTACTTTGGGCGAAAATGCACCGGCCGGGGGCCGGCGGTGTTTTCCTCTGAGCTGGTACATGTTGCCCACTTTAGGTGAAAATGTACGGGCTAGGAATTTTTTTAATACTCGGTTGGTGCATTTAGGCCATTTTGGACGGAAATATTTCGGCTTGGGTTTTTTAGTTTCGGCTAGTACATTGTGCCCCTTTTGAAAAAAAAGGTAGCAGCCGGGAATTATTAATCCTCATCCTGTACATTCTGGCCCAAAGGTACATTCTGGGCGAAAAGGTACCAGCTGAGGGTTGGTATCGTCAGCCGGTAAATTTTAGCCATTTCGGGCGAAAATGTACGGGCTGAGGCTTTTATAATCTTAGCCTGTATATTTTGGCCATTTGGGGTAAAAATGTACCTGCTGGCAGTTTTTTATTCTCAAGGGGTGCATTTCGGCCATTGTGGGCGCAAATGTACGTCTTGGGCATTTTTTCCTCTCTTCCGGTACGTTTGGGCCATTCTGCGAGAAAAAATAGCGGGCGGCGGTGTTTTACCCTTAGCCGGTACGTTTCAGCCATTTGGGGCGAATGTGTACCGTCTTGGAAACGTTTATTCTGAACCGGTACATTTTGGCCATTTTGGGCGAAAATGTACCGTGAGAGTTTTGCATGCTAAGCCGGTGGCTTTGAGGTTATTTTGGGGCAAAAATGTACCGGCTCCAGGTTTTTTTATGAATTGGTACGTTTTGGCTACTTTGGGCGAAAATACACCGGCTGGGGGCAGGCTGTGCTTTCTCCTCAGGCGGTACATAATGGCCATTTTGGGTGAAAATGTACGGGCTAGGAATTCTTTTATCCGTGTTTGGTACATTTTGGCCATTTTGGACGAAAATGCCACAGCTGGAGTTTTTTTTATTTTCGGCCAGTACATTGTGGCCGTTTTGAACGAAAATGTACTGGCCGGGAATTTTTCATCCTCAGCCTGTATCTTCTGGCCCTTTTGGGCGAAAATGTACCTGCTGGGGGTTTTGCATCCTCAGCCGGTACATTTTAGCCATTTTGGGCGAAAATGTACGGGCTGGGGCTTTTTATATTCTCAGCTTGTATATTTTCGCCATTCGGGGGAAAAATCTACTTGCTGGCAGTTTTGAATTCTCAGGCGGCACAATTAGGCCATTGTGGGCGAAAATGTACCCGTTGGGCGTGTTTTACTCTCTTTTGGTACATTTGGGGCATTCTGCGCGAAAAATAGCGGCTGGGCGTGTTTTATCCTCACACGGTACATTTCGGCCATTTGGGACGAATTTGTACCGTCCGGGAAACGTTTCTTCTGAACCGGTACATTTTGGCGATTTTGGGCGATAATCTACCATGTCAGAGTTTTGCATGCTGAGCCGGTGGCTTTTACGTTATTTTTGGGCGAAAATGTACCGGCTCTAGGTTGTTTTTTGAATCGGTAGATTTTGGCTACTTTGGGCGAAAATGCCCCGGCTGGGGGCCGGCGGTGTTTTCCACTCAGCCACTACATGTTGGCCATTTTGGGTGAAAATGTGCGAGCTAGGAATTTGTGTAATCCTCGTTTGGTGCATTTTGGCCATTTTGAACGAAAATGTCTCGGCTGGGGTTTTTTTATTTTCGGCCAGTGCATTGTTGTCCTTTTGAATAGAAAGGTACTAGCCGGGAATTTTTCATCCTCTGCCTATAAATTCTGGCCCTTTTGGGCGTCAAGGTACGGGCAGCGGGTTTGGTATCCTCAGCCGGTACATTTTAGCCATGTTGGGCGAAAATGTACGGCCTGGGGGTTTTTATGTTCTCAGACTATATATTTTGGCCATTTGGGGCAAAAATGTACCTGCTGGCACGTTTTTATTCTCAGAGGGTACACTTTGGCCAATGTGGGCGAAAATGTACCTCTTGCCCATTTGTTCCTCTCCTCCAGTACATTTGGGCCATTCTGCGAGGAAAAATAGCGGCCGGCGTTGTTTTACTCTCAGCCGGTACATTTCGGCCATTTCGGGCGAATTTGTCCCGTCTGGGAAATGTTTCTTCTGAATCGTTACATTTTGGCCATTTCGGTCAAAAACGTACCGTGTCAGAGTTTTGCATGCTAAGCCGTTGGTTTTTGGGTTATTTTTGGCAAAAATGTACTTGCTGGCAGCTTTTTATTGTCATGGGGTACAATTTGGCCATTGTGGGCGAAAATGTACCTCTTGGGCGTTTTATACTCTCTTCCGGTACATTTGGGCCATTCTGCAAGGAAAAATAGCGGCCGGCGGTGAGAATTTACGGGCTAGGAATTTGTGTAATCCGCGGTTGGTGCATTTTGGCCATTTGGGACGAAAATGTCTTGGCCGGGGGTTTTTTATTTTTGGCTTGTACATTGTTGCCCATTTGAATGAAAGAGTACTAGCCGGGAATTTTTCATCCTCAGCCCGTACATTCTGGCCCTTTTGGGCGAAAATGTACGAGCGGGGGTTTTTACGTCCTCAACCTGTATATATTGGCCATTTGGGGCAAAAATGTACCTGCTGGCACATTTTTATTCTTGGGGGGTACACTTTTGCCATTGTGGGAGCAAAGGTACCTCTTGGGCATTTGTTCCTCTCTTCCAGTACATTTGGGCCATTCTGCGAGGAAAAATAGCGGCCGGCGGTGTTTTGCTCTCAGCCGGTACATTTCGGCCATCTGGGGCGAATTTGTACCGTCTGGGAAATGGTTATTTTGAACCGGTACATTTTGGCCATTTTGGGCGAAAATGTACCATGTCAGAGTTCTGCAGTGAGCCGGTGGTTTTTAGGTTATTTTTGAGCAAAAACGTAGCGGCTCTAGGTTTTTTTCTGAATTGCCACATTTTGGCTACTTAGGGCGAAAATGCACCAGCTGGGGGCCGGCGGTGTTTTCCTCTCAGCCGGTACATGTTGGCCATTTTGGGTGAAAACGTACCAACTAGGAATTTGTGCAATCCTCGGTTGGTGGCGTATGGCCATTTTGAACGAAAATGTCTCGAATGGGGTTGTTACATTTTCGGGCAGTACATTGTGGCCCTTTTGAACCAAAAGGTACTAGCCAGGAATTTTTCATCCTCGGCCGGTACCTTCTCGCCCTTATGGGCGACAAGGTACGGGTTGGGAGTTTGTATCCTCATCCCGTACATTTTAGCCATTTTGGGCGAAGTACATTTTAGCCATTTTGGGCGAAAATGTACGGGCTGGGGGTCCCTTGGTACGCGTTTGAACCCCAAGGTGGTTCCCGACTAGAATGTTCCCAATGCGAACAAATTCCCGCCGGAACAAGTTCTTTGGGAACACCACTGGAACAAGTGTCGCAGGCCAGATAACCACATCTATCACCATGAGTTTCCAAGTTCGTAAATGATGTTTTTTGTCTCTTTCATGCATGTGTACCGCGTCCAAGCCTTGTCTCTCCCATCGGGGCCATGTTGACATATTGTGGGCCGTTGGTGCCACCTTCCACGAGGTGTACATATTTCGAACTTTTCGTATCCATTTGCAAGCTTGCTGTTCCTTGTAGTCCAGACACACCGTTGTATGACTTTTCAACGTGGGCGTACCCGTTTTCCCGTTTGATTTGTGCATTGTGGCCATGCCTAGGGTCCCATTGTGGTATTTGTTCCTTGCCCGAATGCTCGGTGGGTCCACCGGCATCTTCCCCTAGAGGTATGGATTGCCAAATTTCGCTTCGTACTTCATTGTTGTACCTTCGGCATGCCTGCGGCACAGACCCGGGTTCAGCAACTAACCGCCTACCTCATCCATTTGGCTAGTGCTGTTAGCCCCCAGGACAGGGATCTTGTTGGGGAGCTCATAGCGGAACGGGCCATCTCCTCTCCACTCACCCACTGCCAATTTGCGGTGGCCATGCGCTTGGCCCAACCGAGCTGTGTCCGAGAGATACAGCAGGGCTTTCCAGCAGCGCTGCCAAGATCTACTAGCCCCCTTGGAGCTTGCGCCCCTGGTGAGCACATTGGATCCCAAGGCCACGGGCATCAGTTGGCCATGGGCATCGTGGCTGCGCCACATTGCCAACCAACTGCCGTTGTGACGCATGATCGATTGGTCGTTACCCCTGACATGCATTGTCAGGAGGGATGGCTACCCATGCGCAAGTGGGGAGTGGTCCCATTTTTCCATGTCCATCGCTTGCATGGGCATTTGGGGACGCATTCCCGCCTGTGTGTGGGTCATCGGCCTTGCAATTTGCGGGGACAAAGCGATGGCGACCTTGGCAACCTCTAGGAAGCCAATAGTAAGGTGTGCCGCATACAGAGCACGTTGTTCCGGTGAAGTTCCGATAACTTGTTCCGGCGACCTTCCGGCGACGTTCAAGTGATTTGTTGGAACCGTCACCGAAACAATTTGGTTCCAACAAAATTGATGTCATTTTCTTAGGCCATCCAGGAGGTTGTGGACACCCACCGGGTGGTCTACAACTCCCGCGAGCGAGCGGCCGATGCCTGGCTAGGTTTGGGTGCGGGTTTGGGCTTGGGTTCGGTCTTGGGCTTGGGTTTGGGTTTGGGTTTGGGTTTGGGTTTGGGTTTGGGTTGCGCGTTTTGGCTTGGGCTTGCGTTTGCGTTTGGGTTTGGGTTTGGGTTGCAGGTTTGGGCTTGGGCTTGGGTTTGGGTTTGGGTTTGGGTTGCGGGTTTGGGCTGGGGTGTGGGTTTGGGTTTGGGTTTGGGTTTGGGTTTGGGCTTGGGTGTGTGCATTGTGTTGGTGTGTTTTGTGTGTTACCCTGCCCCCCCCCCCCGTGTCCCTTTCGGGGTTCGGGTTTGGGCTTGGGTTTGGGCTTGGGTTTGGGCTTGGGTGTGGATTTGGGTTTGGGCTTGGGTTTGGGTTTGGGTTGCGGGTTTGGGCTTGGGTGTGGGTTTGGGTTCGGGTTTGGGTTGCGGGTTTGGGCTTGGGCTTGGGTTTGGGTTTGGGTTGCGGGTTTGGGCTTGTGTTTGGGTTTGGGTTTGGGTTTGGGTTTGGGTTTGGGTTTGGGCTTGGGTTTGGTCTTGGGTGTGTGCAGTGTGTTGGTGTGTTTTGTGTGTTACCCCCCCCCCCGTGTCCCTTTCGGGGTTTGGGTTTGGGACTGGGGTTGGGCTTGGGTTTGGGCTTGGGTGTGGGTTTGGGTTTGGGTTTGGGCTTGCGTTTGGGTTTGGGTTGCGGGTTTGGGCTTGGGCTTGGGTTTGAGTCCGGGTTGCGGGTTTGGGCTTGGGCTTGGGTTTGGGTTTGGGTTTGGGTTGCGGGTTTGGGCTTGGGTGTGCGTTTGGGGTTGGGTTTGGGTTGGGGTTGGGGCTTGGGTTTGGGCTTGGGTGTGTGCATTGTGTTGGTGTGTTTTGTGTGTTACCCTGCCCCCCCCGTCCCCTTTCAGGGTTTGGGTTTGGGCTTGGGTTTGGGCTTAGGTTTGGGCTTGGGTGTGGGTTTGGGTTTGGGTTTGGGCTTGGGTTTGGGTTTGGGCTTGGGTTTGGGTTTGGGTTGTGGGTTTGGGCTTGGGCCTGGGTTCGGGTTTGAGTCCGGGTCGTGGGTTTGGGCTTGGGCTTGGGTTTGGGTTTGGGTTTGGGTTGCGGGTTTGGGCGTGGGTGTGGGTTTGGGTTTGGGTTCGGGTTTGGGCTTGGGTTTGGGCTTGGGTTTGGGCTTGGGGTTGGGCTTGGGTGTGGGTTTGGGTTTGGGTTTGGGCTTGGGTTTGGGTTTGGGTTGCGGGTTTGGGCTTGGGCTTGGGTTTGGGTGTGAGTTCGGGTTGCGGGTTTGGGCTTGGGCTTGGGTTTGGGTTTGGGTTTGGGTTGCGGGTTGGGGCTTGCGTGTGGGTTTGGGTTGGGGTTTGGGTTTTGGTTTGGGCTTGGGTTTGGGCTCGGGTGTGTGCATTGTGTTGGTGTGTTTTGTGTGTTATGCTGCCCCCCCCCGCCGCCGTGTCCCTTTTGGGGTTTGGGTTTGGGCTTGGGTTTGGGCTTGTGTGTGGGTTTGGGTTTGGGTTTGGGCTTGGGTTTGGGTTTGGGTTGCGGGTTTGGGCTTGGGCTTGCGTTTGGGTTTGAGTCCGGGTTGCGGGTTTGGGCTTGGGCTTAGGTTTGGGTTTGGGTTTGGGTTGCGGGTTTGGGCTTGGGTGTGGGTTCGGGTTTGGGTTTGGGCTTGGGTTTGGGCTTGGGTGTGGGTTTGGGTTTGGGTTTGGGCTTGGGCTTGGGTGTGTGCATTGTGTTGGTGTGTGTTGTGTGTTACCCCGCCCCCCCCCGTGTCCCTTTCGCTGCTTGCCCCACTTTGTCCCTTTCCCTGTTTGCACCCCTTTGTCTGTCTTTGAATGACGATTTTGATTTTGATTTTGATAAAAATATTGAGAAAAAAAAGAAGAAAGGTGTGTGCCTTCCCTTCAAAACCCCAGGCAGTCGACCTGGGGCCCAGCCACTGCGTGGCGGGTAGTTGGGTTTCACTGTCCCTTCCAAACCCTAGGCAGATGACCTGCGGCTCAGCCACCGCAGTGGCGGGTAATTGATCGCTTACCACAGTTCCCTAGGTCCCCCCCCCCCCCCCCGGGCTGCAGTGCGCACAGTGCGCCTTGTGCGCGCCCGGAACTGTGTGTATTTTCCATTGTTCTGGCGACGTTCCAACAACCTGTTCTGGCGACGTTCTGGCGACGTTCCAACGGTCACTGGAACGTTGCCGGGACGTCGCCGAAACAAGTTACCGGAACGTCGCCCGAACAAGGTGTGCAGTGTGCCGTACCACGGACACACACGCACACCACACACCACACACCACAGACCAACCACAGACCAACCACAGACCACCAACCGCGGACCACCAACCACAGACCACAGACCACAGACCACAGACCAACCACAGACCACATACCACGGACCACCAACCACACACCACAGTCCACATACCACAGACCAACCACAGACCACCAACCACAGACCACCAACCAAAGACCACCACCCTTGGTACGCGTTTGAAACCCAATGTTGTTCCGGACTAGAATATTCCCAATGGGAACGATTCCCGCCGGAACAACCTCGTTGGGAACACCACTGGAACAAGCGTCGCAGGCCAGATACCCAGATCCATCACCATGAGTTTCCAAGTGCGTAAATGATGATTTTTGTCTCTTTCTTGCATGTATAACGCGTCCAAGGCTTGTCTCTCCCATCGGGGCCATGTTGACATATTGGGAGCCGTTGGTGCCACCTTCCACTAGGTGTACACATTTCGAACTTTTCGTATCCATTTGCAAGCCTACTGTTTCTTGTAGTTCAGACGAAGCGTTGTATGACTTTTCTACGTTGGCGTCCCCGTTCTCCCGTTTGATTTGTGCATTGTGGCCATGCCTAGGGTCCCATTTTGGTATTTGTTCCTTGCCTGAATGCTCGGTGGGTCTACGGGCATCTTCCCCTAGAGGTATGCATTGCCAAATTTCGCTTCGTAGATCATTGTTGTAGCTTCATCATGCCTCGATCGCAAACCCGCGTTGCGCAACTAACCACCCACCTCGTCCATTTGGCTAGTGCGGTTAGCCTCCGGGACGGGGATCTTGTTGGGGAGCTCATAGCGGAATGGGCCATCTCCTCTCCGCACGCCCGCCGCTAATTTGCGGTGGCCGTGCGCTTGGCCCAACCAAGCTGTGTACGAGAGATACAGCAGGGGGCATTCGCCAAGTACGCCTCCGAGGTCCCCCCCCCGGATGAGTGTTGCGAGCTCATCGTCAACCTGCGTGCGCCCAAATCCGCTTGGCGCACGCTCTCGGAAGTGTACACCCTCCGGGGGCTGAAGTACACCGCGCCCACGGGCCTTCCATTCGCCCGTCCGATTTGCCCTGAGAGGGCTTTCCAACAGCGCTGGCAAGATCTATTGGCCCCCTTGGAGTTGGCCCCCGCGGTGAGCACTTCGGATCGCCAGGCCACGGGCATCAGTTGGCCGTGGGCATCATGGCTGCGCTACATTGCTAGGCAACCCCCGTTGTGCCGCATGATCGATTGGTCGTTCCCCCTGACTTTCATTGTCAGGGGGGATGGTTACCCCTGCGCAGGCGGGGAGTGGTCCCAATTGTCTGTGTCCATCGCCAACATGGGCCTTTGGGGACGAATTCCCGCGTGCGTGTGGGTCATCGGCCTCGCAATCTGCGGGGACAAAGCGATGGCGACCCTAGCAACCCTTTGGGAAGACAATATTAAGGTGTGCCGCGCACACACCGTGTTGTTCCGGCGACGTTCCGATAACTTGTTCCAACGACGTTCCGGCGACGTTCAAGTGTTTCGCTGGAACCGCCACCGGAACAATCTGGTTCCAACAAAATTGATGTTTTTTCCTAAGGCCATCCAGGACGTCGTGGACACCCACCGGGTGGTCTTCAATTCCCATGAGGAAGCGGCCGATGCCTGGCTCGGTGGTGATTCCCCGTGGGTGCGCCGCATTATCGGGATCACACCGGCCCCACAAGTGGGGTCACTATACAACGTGGGGATGTGGGACTCCGACGCCGCTGTGTGGCGGGGCAAAGACGTGGTCCGGACCACCGAGTTGGACCACGCACAGCGGACGTCCTTCTTGTTGGGAACACCATCGCTGAAGGCCGCAGGTTGTTCCGTGGTACCAGTGGTGGTCATTGCCCAGTGCCGCGCTGTCATGTGCATTCTGCATTGTTGCATGGCGATGGGCCGGTTGCAAATGACCAACATTGAGCGGTTGGCGGCAGAGCGGCTAGCCGGGGGCGATGAGGTGTCCCGTGCGGCGATTCAGGCGGTATTGCATGAGCATCGCACTGGGTGCCGCCTAGGCAAGGATTGTTCCCCGGATGGTGAGGAGACGTCGCGCCTGTTTGCGGCCTGGCCCGATGTTGCATTATTGCTGTCGGTTGGGCCGGAGGAGCCCCTCTATAGGGCTGTGATGGGGATGGCGAAGCTTTTGAAGGACCTGTACCACACCTATCAGGAGGGTACGCGTCCCCGATGCCGGGCAGCGGCAGCTGCCTTCCGGGAGCATTCCGGTCCTAGGCCCGCGTCCCATTACCTTCTGTTCTTGGAGGAGGATGCGGATCGGGTATTGGACGACATTTGGCCGTTCGGATTGGCAATGTTCTCCAATGACATTGTCGAAAGCCTTGACCGCTTCTTGAGGCAGGCTTTCAACGAACACAGTGCCCGGGGCGGTGGCCGGCAAACGGCTACTGGGACCGCCAGCTGCGGTCGCTCGCAGGCATCCATTGATTCGGACGCCGACGCCTTGCGGCAAGTGTTGCAATGGGTTTTCTTGTACTTTCAGATTCATCTCCACCAACATGATGCTGTTCGACATGTGCCTTATGTTCCCAGGGCTGCACTAGAGACCACCCCCTCTGCACCACCCCCGTTCCTCGGCTCTCTTCTTTCTTCTGCTCCTATCCATGGCCGCGCCCGTCAGCGCAGATATGATGCAAATGATGTTGGCGCTTCTGAAGGCCACCAAGAATATTCGGGTTTGCGGGTTTGGGCTTGGGTGGGGGTTTGGGCTTGGGTTTCGGCTTGGGCCTGGGTGTGGGTTAGGGCTTGGGTGTGGGTTTGGGCTTGGGTTTGGGCTGGGGGTTGGGTGTGGGTTCGGGTGCGGGTTTCGGTTTGGGCCTAGGTTTGGGTTTGGGTTCGGGTGTATGCTTTGGCGCGCTTTGCGCGCAGTGGAAATCACTGCGTTGGGTTTGTGTGTCCCTGCCTGCCCTGCTCCCCCCGCTCCCCCCTGTGTCCCTTTTGCTCTTTCCTCTTTAGGAATCTTTGTTGTTGATGGGAAGGGGAAAACCCAAGAACCCCCAGTGATTATTCGTGCCCCATGCCCATAAAGGGGCTAGGAATCTTTGTTGTTGACGGGAAGGGGAAAACCCAAGAACCCCCAGTGATTGTGCGTACCCCATGCCCATAAAGGGGCTAGGAATCTTTGTTGTTGAGGGGAAGGGGAAAACCCAAGAACTCCCAGTGATTATTCGTGCCCCATGCCCATAAAGGGGCTAGGAATCTTTGTTGTTGAGGGGAAGGGGAAAACCCCACAACCCCCAGTGATTGTTCGTGACCCATGCCCATAAAGGGGCTAGGAATCTTTGTTGTTGAGGGGAAGGGGAAAACCCAAGAACCCCCAGTGATTATTCGTGCCCCGTGCCCATAAAGGGGCTAGGAATCTTTGTTGTTCAGGGGAAGGGGAAAACCCAAGAACCCCGAGTGATTGTTCGTGCCCCATGCCAATAAAGGGGCTAGGAATCTTTGTTGTTGAGGGGAAGGGGAAAACCCAAGAACCCCCAGTGATTGTTTGTGCCCCATGCCCATAAAGGGGCTAGGATTCTTTGTAGTGGATGCCCCCCCCCCCCCCCCCCACGGGGCCGTAGTGCACGCAGTGCGCCCTGTGCGCGCGCGGAACTGTGCCTATTTTCCACTGTTCCGGCGACGTTCCAACAACCTGTTCCGGCGACAATCTGGCGACGTTCCAGCGGCCACTGGAACGTCGCCAGAACGTCGCCGGAACAGGTTGTTGGAACGTCGCCGGAACAAGGTGTCTGGGTAGGGTTGGCCTCTCTCCGGCATCCTTGTCTGCACAACGGGATGACCGAGACCGAGGCCCTGGGGGCAGCACTGGCTGCACCACCCCCGCCAGCCCCACTGGGGGCACAGGGGGCCACGCGCTTCGAGCCACGCGGCACCTCTGCGCTGGCTTCGCCAGCCCCTCACCCACCTCAGGGCGCTCCCAAACATCCTCCGTGGGCAACTCCCGCTCACCGGCCACTGGAGCTGCCACGGACTGCCCCACAAGGGGCCGCGCCAGTCGCGCCTCTCCAAGCGCATCGCCCCCATTTGCCCGAGCCCTCGACTGGGAGCTCAATGAGTAACGGGGGGGGGGGGGGATTCGGGAGCAAGCCGTGGTTTTGGTGGAGCTGCAAGAGGCGAGGGGCAATGTTGAAAGCCTCCGCCCCCGGTGAAAAAATGGTTAGCGAAATTGGCGGAGTGCCGGCGGCGTGGGGACCTCACCGGGGGGGGGGGGGGCGCGCGCGGGCGAGAGGGTTTACGAGGGGAACCGGCGGGTAAGGGAGGCGCAGCAGGCGGTGGAGGTGCTTGAAAGGGAGTTGCAGGGCATGGGTGGGGGGGTGCAGGTGAAACAGGAAGGGGGTGTCAACGACGATGACATTGTGGAGCTGGGTGAGGTGGTGGTGGATGAGAAGGATGAAGAGCGGAGTAACCCGGGGGTTAAGAGAGAGGAAGAAGAGGGGGGGGGAGGGGGATGGGGATTGGGAGGGGGAGGGGGATGACGCCGGCGGCGTACTGCGCATTACGGATTGGATGCGCAACCGACTTGGCTCATCCTTGGCAGCAAAAGCTGCCAATTTTCCCTGGACAAGGGAGATGGTAGGCCCCAACCCCCCCCCCCCCCCCCCTGGACGCCTGTGTCCTACGAGCCCCCCACCCCACCATTTACACGCTCCGTTGGCTACTGCAGCGCTTCCTGCACAAGCAGCTGCACTGCAAGGAGCAGCGTGATTGCCGCCGGCGCCGGGAGGAGGGGTCCGCGCCAGGGGGGGGGTTCCCGGTGTCCTGGGTGACCGGGCTGGGGACAGGGCGCATGGCACCCCTCCCCAACGACTAGCTCCCCAGCAAGGCGCAGGGGGGCGAATTTCTAACCGCGGGCTTTGTCAGTGCGGGGAGTTGCCATTGGCACCTCATTTTTGAGCGTTGGGCCGACCACGGCCTTGGCGAGGTGAGGGCGACGCCCCGCAAGGACACCGTCCTCTTTCGGGCCAATTGGACCCGAATCCTCCGCGACGGCATCTATGTGGTCCAGAACGAAGGCAAATACCATGGCTTCGTCGTTGGCCAAACGCTGTCGCGGCCTGGCGCCCTACGCGTCAAGTGTGAGGACGACGCGCAGCGGCACCAACAATCTGCCGTTCGGGCAGTGCTAGCGGAACGTGAGCGCACGCCGACCTCGCAATTGCGGCAAGCGTTGGCGGCGATCAAGGAGAACGTGGACACGCGCGTGCGGTTATGCCCCCCCGCAAGCATGTCCACATGGCCAATAGGGCCCAAAAATGCACATGGTTGGCGTGCCGGTGCATTGTTCCGGCGACGTTCCAAACAGTTTGTTCTGGCGACGTTCCAATCTGTCACAGAACAACGTTTGAAAAGTCTTTTGAACGTCGCCGGAATAGCTTATTGAAACGTCGATCGAACACTCATCCTGGCTATCCTCCATGTAGGTGGAGGACATCTAGCTCAACCCTTCGGACCCGCGCGCCGTTCGGGTGATCCTTCGTTGGCCAGGAAGCGATCCACAGCCCATCTATTTGGGTACGCTGCTTCAGCAGTTGCACTTGCAGCCCGTCGCCGTGCTCGAGTTCCTCACGGCCATGATGGACCACGTGGCAGTCCGCGGCAGCGCTCTCGCGGCGCGCATCGAGGGGTGGGGCAGCATTGGCGACATGTCCCCAGCGCCGCCGCACTGCCAACAAATGGCCGCAGAGCCCCCCCCCCCGCCCGTGTGTGCACCGCCCGTGCAACCCCAACCCCCGGGCCCCCGCCCAGCCCCCAAAACAGCACCCAAACCCGAACCCAAACCCCAACGCCCCCCCAAGCGGGAACCCAAGAGCGCCCCCAAACCACCCCCCCAAAAAAGGAAGAGGCTCCCGGGGGAGTCCTCCAGCAAGGAGTCGTCGAGCGACTCCTCAACGGACTCCTCCTCGGGGTCCACCACCGACTCCTCGGCGTTCGAGGAGCCCCAGCCCCGCCCCCCGGCCAAGGAGTCCACCAAACCCCCTTGCAAGGCTCCCAAGAGAGCCGCGCCCCCCCAACCCAAGGCCCAGCCCCCCCAACCCCAACCCAAGGCCAAGCCAAAGGCAAGAGTAGGGGGGGTGCAAATACAAAGCGGGGGAGCAAGTGTATGTAGTTTTTCGGGACAATGGGCAGCGGAGGATCGAGCAGGGCAAAGAGGCCCTTGCCGCGGGTGGCCCCCCCGGGGTTGGGGAGACGTGGATCTCCTTCCCCAAAGACCCCGAACTCTTCGCCATCCCAAGAGCGTCGGTTTGGAAAACCAAGACGCAGGCGAAGAAGTTCCTCGCCAAGATGATGGCGGCCTAGGAGGAGGACAAGGAGGACGACGCGGACGCGGACGAGGAGGGGGACGAGAGCAACGACGGGGACGGGGACGGGGGAGACGAAGGGGATGGACCGGGGGCAGGTTTGGGTGCTACCGGGGCTAACCGGGATGGGGGCGTCGGGGAAGAGGTCGAAGGGGTGAAGGGGGAAAGGATGGAGGTCGAAGGAGTGGAGGGTGAAGGGGTGATGGGAGAAGGGGTGGAGGGTGAAGGGGTGGAGGGTGAAGGGGTGGTAGGTGAAGGGGTGGAGGGTGAAGGGGTGGTGGTTGAAGGGATGGTGGTCGGTGAGGAAGATGGGGGGGATAGTGGGGCGGGTGACAAGAGTTCGGGGGCGCCCGCCGGGCCCCCGACCACGCAGGACTTTTAGGTGAGAACAAGAGACTAACCCGATGGGCCCCCGGGGGCACCTTACACAACAATGTATGTTACCATTTTACCCTTCCTTGTGCTTTGCTCTTGTTGTAGAGTGCTTGTTCCGGCGACGTTCCAATAATTTGTTCCAGCGGTGTTCCAATGGTGTTCTAACAAAAACTGTTTTTGAAACCAAGTTTTTTTCACGTGGCAACGCGCTGGGCAACAAATATAAGCATACCAGCGGGGACCCCCAAGGCTAGCAAACAACATATTTTGCCACCATGTACGGGTAGGCTTGGTGGGGGGGCAAATAAATTTTGAACTTTTTTTGTTCCGGCCAGATAGCCTAGAACACTGGAACAATTTGGCCCGAACAACATTGGGTTTCAAACGCGCACCAAGGGCAGCCACAAACCACAGACCAAAGACCACAAACCAAAGACTAAAGACCACAAACCACTGACCGCAGACCACCAACCACACACCACAAACCACACACCATAGACCAACCACAGACTAGCAACCGTAGACCACCAACCACAGACCGCAGACCACATACCACAAACACCACAGACCACCAACCACCGACGACCAACCACAGACCACCAACCGCAGACCACAAACCAGAGACTAAAGACCACAGATCATAGACCACAAACCACCAACCGCACACCGCAAACCACACACCACAGACCAACCACAGACCACCAACCGCAGACCACCAACCACAGACCGCAGACCACATACCACAGACCAACCACAGACCACCAACCACAGACCACCAACCACAGACCACCAACCACAGACCACAAACCACAGACCGCAAACCAGAGACTAAAGACCACAGACCACATACCGGAAAACCACCAACCACACACCACAAACCACACACCACACACCAACCACAGACCACCAACCGCAGACACCAACCACAGACCGCACACCAAAGACCACAAACCAAAGACCACAAACCAGAGACTAAAGACCACAAACCTCAGACCACAGATCACCAACCACACACCACAGACACCAGACCACAGACCACAGACCACACACCACACACCACAGACCAATCACCACAGGCCACCGACCACAGACCAGAGACCACAGACCACAAACCAGAGACCACAGACCACCAACCACGTACGATAGACCGCAGACCGTAGACCACAGACCACAGACCAGTTTCCTCCATGTCATACGGGCCACTCGGGCCAGAAAAACTTTCCCCCAGAAAGGTGTTCCGGCGATGTTTCAGTAAATGGCTTGGCTGTGTTCAAATCTTGAACACCTAAAAACACCGGAACGTCGCCGTAACAACTTGCTGGAACGTCGCCAGAACAACTTTTATTGCCCCCTCCTTTGCAACCACAGACCACAGACCACAGACCACAGAGCACCAACCACAGCCCACAGACCACAGACCACACACCACACACCACACACCACAGACCACAGACCACTGAGCACCAACCATAGCCCACATACCATAGACCGCACATCACACACCACACACCACAGACCACAGACCACAGACCACAGAGCACCAACCACAGCCCATAGACCACAGACCACAGACCACACACCACAGACCATAGACCATGGACAACCAACCACAGACCGCACACCACACACCACAGACCACAGACCCGAAGACCACAGACCACCAACCACAGACCACACACCACAGACCACAGACCACCAACCGCCAACCACAGACCACACACCATGGACCACACACCAGATCATCTACTGTGGGGTTCTCGGGTTCGCCCCAGCCCTTCAATCCAACATGACAATATAAACTCCTACCCCCCTTTATTGGCGCGGGGCATGCACACGTGCTATGACATTGCATGCAAACATACCGTACAAAAATATTTTTCATGATACCTGCACAGTGAAGCAAGCACGGGGGGAAGCAAGAGAGAAGGGGGACAGACTCAACAGACTCAACTAACCCAGAACCGCCACAAGGGCCTACCCTCCCCCCCCCGGGGGGGGGGGTTGGAGACTGACAACACCCGAGACTCCGCTAGACCCCCCCCCCCCCCTAGGGTAGGACGGAACAAAAGCAAAGGCCTGGGCTAGGCCCTAGGTCGGGAGCCTGGGTTTTGGAAGGGAGAGTGAAAGAAAACCAAAAACCATTGCTAATCACCCGCCACCCGAAAAGGGGTTCACAAAGACACTACCCTAATGCGCCCTCACGGGCACCTTGCACAACAATGTATGTTACCATTGTACCCTTCCTCGTGCTTTGCTCTTAATGTAGGTTGCTTGTTCCGGCGACGTTCAAACAACTTCTTCTAGCGGTGTTCCAATGGTGTTCTAACAAAAACTGTTTTTGAAAACAAGTTTGTTTCACGTGGCAACGCGGCGGACCACAAATAAAAGCATACCAGCGGGGACCCCCAAGGCTAGCAAACAACATATTTTGCTATCATGTACCGGTAGGCTTGGTTGGGGGGCAAATAAATTTCGAAGTTTTTTTGTTCCGGCTATATAGCCTAGAACACTGGAACAGTTTGGCTGGAACAACCTTGGGGTTCAAACGCGCAACAAGGGTTTTATATTCTCAGCTTGTATATTTTGGCCATTTGGGGCAAAAATGTACCTGCTGGCAGTTTTTTATTCTCAGGGGGTACATTTTGGGCATTGTGGGCGAAAATGTACCTCTTGGGTGTTTCGTCTTGTTGACCGGTACATTTTGCTATTGTCAAAGGAAATACAACAGTTGGGAATGTATTCTTCTCAGCCCGTACATTTTTGCCGTTGTGGGCGACAATGCATCAGCCGGGGGGTTTTTTATTTTTCGCCGGTACATGTTGGAAATTTCGGGCCAAAATGTACCTCTTGGGAATTTGGTATTCTTCGCGAGTACATTTTGGCCGTTCACAACAAACATGTACCACTTCGGACTTTTTTTGTTCTCAAACAGCACATTTAGGTCATTTCAGCTAAAAAAAGGACGGGCTGTGGCGTTTTTATACTCAGCCAGTACATTTTCGCACGATTTTGCACGAAAATGCACCTCTTGGGTGCCTTTTATTCTCTTCCGGTACATTTGTGCCATTCTGCGAGAAAATATGGCGGCCGGCGGTGTTTTACTCTCAGTTGGTACATTTTGGCCAGTTTGGGCGAAAATGTACCGGCTGGAGGTTCTTTGTTCTCAGCCAGGACACTTTTGGCAATTTGGGGCCAAAATGTACCGACTAGGAATTTTTCATTCTAAACGGGTAAATTTTGGCCATCTTCGGCAAAAATGTAGAAGTTGGGAGTTTTTTATTCTCAACTGGTACATTTTGGCCATTTTGGGTGAAAATGTACCGGCTGGGGGTTTTTTGTTGTGAGCTAGTACTTTTTGGCCATTTTGGGCGAAAATGTACCGTTTGGGAGTTTTTTACGCTCAGCCAGTGGTTTTTGGCCATTTTTGCGCGAAAACGTGCTGGCTAGGGGTCTTTTAATTCTCGTCCGGTACATTTTGGCCATTTTGGCCAAATGTGTACTTTCCGGGGAATTTTTAATCCTGATCAAGTACATTTTGGCTCTTTTGGCGAAAATGTACAGGCTGGGGGTCTTTTAAATCTCGCCCGCTACATTTTGGCCATTTTGGGCGAAAATGTACCTCTTGGGCGTTTTTTACACTCTTCCGGTACATTTCGGCCTTCCCGTGAGAAAAAATAGCCCCTGACGGTGTTTCACGCTCAGCCGGTACATTTCATTTGGGGCGAATTTGTACCGTCCCTGAAATGTTTATTCTGAACCGGTACATTTTGGCCTTTTTGGGCGAAAATGTACCATGTCAGAATTCTGCATGACGAGCCAGTGGTTTTTAGGTTTTTTTTGGGCAAAAATGTACCGGCTCTGAGTTTTTTTGTGAATTGGTACATTTTGGCTACTTTCGGCGAAAATGCACCGGCTGGGGGCCGGCGGCGTTTTCCTCTGAGCCGGTACATGTTGGCCATTTTGGATGAAAATGTACAGGCCAAGAATTTTTTTAATCCTCGCTTGGAGCATTTTGGCCAGTTTGAACGAAAAGGTCTCGGCTGGGGGTTTTGTATTTTCGGCCAGTACATTGTGGCCCTATTGAACGAAAAAGTACTAGCCAGGAATTTTTCATCCTCAGCCTGTACCTTCTGAGCCTTTTGGGCGAAAACGTACCGGCTTGGGGTTTTGTATCCTCGGCCGGTACATTTTAGCCATTTTGGCCGAAAATGTACGGGTTGGGGGTTTTACATTATCACAGTGTACATTTTGGCCATTTGGGGCAAAAATGTACCTGCTGGCAATTTTTGGTTCTCGGGTGGTACATTATGGCCATTCCGCGAGAAAATATGGCGGCCGGCGGGAGCGCTCCCACTCCCTCACCCCGGACATGATGGCACACCCCCGCTGGGGGTTGAGCAGCAGCAGCTGGTACAAGGCGGACAGCGGGATGCTGAACTCCGCGGTACCCAACTTGTACCGGATGCGGACCCCCGCGACGTCCGCCGGGTTCACTTCAACGTCCACGACCTGTGACAGTGCGATTCATAAATGCGAGACAGTTCCCAAGCAGTAGACATTTGGCCAAAATGGCCAAAATGTACTGGACGAGAATTAGAAAACCCCTAGCCAGCACGTTTTCGCGCAACAATGGCCAAAAACCACCGGCTGGGCGTAAAAAACTCCCAAACGGTACATTTCCGCCCAAAATGGCCAAAATGCACCCGCTCAGAACGAAAAACCCCCAGCCGTTGCATTTTCACCCAAAATGGCCAGAATGTACCACCTCGGCATAAAAACTCCTCAACGGTACATTTTCGCCCAAAATGGCCAAATTCTACTTGCTGAAAATAAACAACCCGCGGCCAGTACATTTTCGCCCCAAAATGGCCAAAAACCACCGTCTGAGCATAAAAACCCCTTGGCCACTACATTTTCGCCCCAAATGGCCAAAATCTACCGGATGACAAAAAAAACCCCCCAGCTGGTACATTTTCACCCAAAATTGCCAGAAGTTGCTGCCTCAGCATAAAAACTCCTGGATGGTACATTTTCGCCTGAAATGGCCAATCTCTACCACCTTAGAATAAACAACCCCAAGCCTGTACATTTTCGTCAAAACCGTCCACAATGTTGGACTGAGAATAAACAACTCCTGACCGGTCCATATTTGCCCGAAATGCCCAAAATGTACCAGATGAGAAAAAAATACCACTGAGCTACCGGCTGAGAATAAAAAACCACTAGCCGGTACATTTTCGCCCCAAATGGCCTAAATGTACCGGCTGGGAGTAAAACACCGCCGGCCGCCATATTTTCTCGCAGAATGGCCTAAATGTACCGGAAGAGCGTAAAAGGCACCCAAGAGATACATTTTCGCCCAAAATGGCCAAAATGCACCCGCCTAGTACAAAAAATTATCACCCGGTACATTTTTGCTCAAAATTGCCAAAATGAACTGGCTCAGAAGAAAAAACCCCCACCCGTCACATTTTCGCCCAAAATGGCCAAAATGTACCGGCTGAGGATACACACCCCACAGCGGATACATTTTCATCGGAAATGGCCAAAATATACCAACTGAGAATAAAAAACTCCCAACACATACATTTTTGCCGAAGATGGCCAAAATTTACCCGCTTAGAATAAAAAATTCCAAGCCCGTACATGTTGGCCCCAAATTGCCAAAAGTGTCCCGGCTGAGAACAAAAAACCCCCAGCCGGTAGATTTTTGCCCAAACTGGCCAAAATGTACCAGTTGAGAGTAAAACGCCGCCGGCCGCCATATGTACCCCCCGAGAACCAAAAACTGCCAAAAGGTACATTTTTGCCCAAAATGGCCAAAATAAACAGTCTGAGAATATAAAACCCCTAGCCCGTACATTTTCGCCCAAAATGGCTAAAATGTAGCGGCCGAGGATACACAACCCCAAGCCGGTACGTTTTCGCCCAAAAGGGCCAGACTGTACAGGCTGAGGATGAAAAATTCCCAGCTAGTACTTTTTCGTACAAAAGGGCCACAATGTACTGGCCGAAAATACAAAACCCCCAGCCGAGACATTTTCGTTCAAACTTGCCAAAATGCTCCAAGCGAGGATTAAAAAAATTCTTGGCCTGTACATTTTCACCCAAAATGGCCAACATGTACCGGCTCAGAGGAAAACACCGCCGGCCCCCAGCCGGTGCATTTTCGCCCAAAGTAGCCAAAATGTACCAATTCACAAATAAACTCAGGGCCGGTACATTTTTGCCCAAAAAAAACCTAAAAACCACTGGCTCGGCATGCAGAATTCTGACATGGTACATTTTCGCCCAAAATGGCCAAAATGTACCGGTTCAGAATAAATATTTCCAGGACGGTACAAATTCACCCCAAATGAAATATACGGGCTAAGCGTAAAACACCGCCAGGGGCTATTTTTTCTCGCAGAATGGCCGAAATGTACCGGAAGAGAGTAAAAAACGCCTAGGAGGTACATTTTCGCCCAAAATGGCCTAAATGTAGCGGACCAGATTTAAAAGACCCCCAGCCTGTACATTTTCGCCAAAAGAGCCAAAATGTACTTGATCAGAATGAAAATTTCCCAGAAAGTACACATTTGGCCAAAATGGCCAAAATGTACCGGACAAGAATTGAAAAACCCCTAGTCAGCACGTTTTCGCGCAAAAATGGCCAAAAACCACCGGCTGAGCGTAAAAAACTCCCAAACGGTACATTTTCGCCCGAAATGGCCAAAAAGTACCAGCTCGGAACAAAAAACCCCCAGCCGGTACATTTTCACCCAAAATGGCCAGAATGTACCGCATCGGCATAAAAACTCCTAAACAGTACATTTTCGCCCAAAATGGCCAAATTCTACCGGCTGAAAATAAACAACCCCCATCCAGTACATTTTCGTCGGAAATGGCCAAAATGTACCAGTTGAGAATAAAAAGCTCCCAACATATACATTTTTGTCGAAGATGGCCAAAATTTACCCGCTTAGAATAAAAAATTCCTAGTCGGTACGTTTTGGCCCCAAATTGCCAAAAGTGTCCTGGCTGAGAACGGAAAACCCCCAGCCGGTACATTTTCGCCCAAACTGGCCAAAATGTACCAGCTGAGAGTAAAACACCGCCGGCCGCCATATTTTCTCGCAGATTGGCACAAATGTACCGGAAGAGAATAAAAGGCACCCAAGAGGTGCATTTTCGCGCAAAATGGCGCGAAAATGTACTGGCTGAGTATAAAAACGCCACACCCGGTCCTTTTTTTAGCTGAAATGACCTAAATGTGCTGTTTGAGAACAAAAAACTCCGAAGTGGTACATGTTTGCTGTGAACGGCCAAAATGTACTCGCGAAGAATACAAAATTCCCAAGAGGTACATTTTGGCCCGAAATTTCCGAAATGTAAGGGCGAAAAATAAAAACCCCCCGGCTGATGCATTGTCGCCCACAACGTCCAAAAATGTACGGGCTGAGAAGAATACATTCCCAACTGCTGTATTTCCTCCGACAATAGCAAAATGTACCGGTCAACAAGACGAAACACCCAAGAGGTACATTTTCGCCCACAATGCCCAAAATGTACCCCTTGAGAATAAAAAACTGCCAGCAGGTACATTTTTGCCCCGAATGGCCAAAATATACAAGCTGAGAATATAAAACCCCCAGCGGGTACATTTTCGCCCAAATTGGCCAAACTATACCAGTTGAGAGTAAAACGCCGCCGGCCGACATATTTTCTCGCGGAATGGCATAATGTAACCCCCGAGAACCAAAAACTGCCAACAGGTACATTTTTGCACCAAATGGCCAAAATAAACAGTCTGAGAATATACAACCCCCAGCCCGTACATTTTCGCACAAAATGGCTAAAATGTACCGGCCCAGGATACACAACCCCAAGCCGGTACGTTTTCGCCCAAAAGGGCCAGAATGTACAGGTTGAGGATGAAAAATTCCCGGCTAGTACTTTTTCGTTCAAAAGGGCCACAGTGTACTAGCCGAAAATACAAAACCCCCAGCCGAGACATTTTCGTTTCAAATGGCCAAAATGCTCCAAGCGAGGATTAAAAAAATTCCTAGACCGTACATTTTCACCCAAAATGGCCGACATGTACCGGCTCACAGGAAAACACCGCCGGCCCCCAGCCGGTGCATTTTCGCCCAAAGTAGCCAAAATGAACCAATTCACAAATAAACTCAGAGCCGGTACATTTTTGCCCAAAAATAACCTAAAAACCACCAGCTCGGCATGCAGAATTTTGACATGGTACATTTTCGCCCAAACTGGCCAAAATGTACCAGTTGAGAGTAAAACACCGCCGCCGCCCGACGGACACGTGGGCGGCCAACAACCCCTTGCTGGGCGGGCCTGGGGGAGTTGGGGTGGGAGGGGTGTTCGGACGAGGACGACCTGATGTCCCGTTGTGGGATGAACCCACCCACCCTGACCAGCCCCCGCAGCGCCTCCCCAGCAAAGCCCGCCCCCGCCGAGAAACCCAAACCCCCTGCCGTGCCCCCCCCCCCCCAACCCCCGCAAACTGCCGGCGGAAGCATGTCCCACTTGGCAGTGCCCTGTCGCCTCTGAGATGGCGTGGCAAGCTCGGGCGATCCTTGGTGGAAGGGGTGTACGAACACAAGCCATGGCCGCTATGCCCCCCCCCCCCCCCTCTGCGCGATGCACCCTTACGGGCGCTGCCGCCAGAGATCTCCCGCTATCTCAGGCTCAATAGCCAGTGATCTAGCGCAGCGTGCAATCTCCCCCGGGCTCGACAGCTAGCAGTCTGGCGGAGCCCTCACTCATCCCGGGCTGGGCAGCCAGCGATCTAGCGGGGCCTCGCTCACCCCCCAGATCCAAGGGGCTGCTAACTTTTTATTATTTGCCTGCTAGTATTACCTACTTGTCCACCTGCACAATGGGGTGTATTGCATAGCCAGTACTGTGACTCCGTGTCCCCTCCCCTCCCGCCGTTTGCTGCACGTCTGCAGGTGCGCCACCTCACGTGACAAGGGGAGCACGAGCCCCGACGGTGCCCCGCACAGGTGATCCTCCCCCCTGCCCCCTGCCCCTGCGCCTGCCCCTACCCCCAGGCTCGAGAGCTAGCGGTCTGGCGGAGCCCTCGGTCACCCCGGGCTAGGCAGCCAGCGATCTGGCGGGGCCCTCATTCACCACCCTGAACCAAGGGACTGCTGACTATTTCCCTGCTAGTGTTACCTACTTGTCTACCTGCACAATGGTGTGTATTGCATAGCCAGTACTGTATCTCCGTGTCCCCTCCCCTCCCACCGTCTGCTGCACGTGTGCACGTGCGTCACCTAACGTGACAAGGGAAGCGGGAACCCTAAAGGTGCCCCGCACGGGTGGTCCTCCCCCCTGCGCCCTGCCCCCTGCCCCTACCCTTGTCTCACCTCCCTTCGTTGGCAGCGCCAGCGGGCCGTCCCACGGCTGCCCTCCTACCCTCCACCCTCCCGCGGGAGCGCCAGTGGGCAATCCCACGGCTGCACTCCTTCCCCCTCTCTCCCCCTGCAGCGCCGGTGGGCGATCCCACGGCTGCACTCCCCCCCTCCGCCCCACAACCTGCCCCATTACATTGCCGGCCGAGTGGCCGAGTGGTCAATCCCATGAGAATGGCAGTCGCGGGTTCGAATCCCTTCCTTCCCCTCGTGCCCCCAACACGGGAAATACAGTATAGGGAGCCGTACTACACGTAACTGTATTTTGCCTGCTAGTATTACCTACCTACCTACCACCTACTATAGTGTATATTGTATTGCCAGTACTGCATCTCCGTGACCCCTTCCCCCCCCTGCCCCCCGCTGCACATCTGCAGGTGCTTCAACTCACAGAACCAGGGGAGCGGGGGGCCCGACAATGCCCCGCACAGGTGGACCTGCCTCCCCCCTGCCCCTGCCCCTGCCCCTACCCCCAGGCTCGACAGCTAGCGGTCTGGTGGAGCCCTCGCGCAGCCCGGGCTAGGCAGCCAGCGATCTGGCGGGGCCCTCAGTCACCCCGCTGAACCAAGGGACTGCAGACTTTTTATTATTTGCCTGCTATATTACCTACCTGTCTACCTGCACAATGGTGTGTACTGCATAGCTAGTACCGTATCTCCGTGTCCCCTCCCCTCCCGCCGCCTGTTGCATGTCTGGAAGTGCGTCACCTCATGTGACGAGGGGGGCGGGACCCCGCACAGGTCGTCCTCACCCTTGCCCCCTGCCCCCTGCCCCTGCCCCTCTCACGGCTCCCTTCATTGGCAGCGCCAGTGGGCCGTCCCACAATTGCCCGCCTACCCTCCACCCTCCCCCGGGAGCGCCAGTGGGCGATCCCACGGCTGCGCTCCACCTTCCCCCCTCTCCTGCGCCGCCTGTGGGCGAACCCACGGCTGCAATCCACACCCCCCCCTCCCCAAGCAGCGCCTGTGGGGGATCCCACGGCTGCACTCCTTCCCCCTCTCTCCCCGTGCAGCACCGTTGGGTGATCCCACGGCTGCACTCCCCCCCTCCCCCCCACAACCTGCCCCATTACACCGCCGGCCGAGTGGCCGAGTGGTCAACCCCATGAGCTGCTGAATAGCAGTCGCAGGTTCGAATCCCTTTCTTCCCCTCATGCCCCCAACACAGGAAATACTGTATAGGTAGCCGTACTACACGTAACTGTATTTTGGCTGCTAGTATTGCTTACCTACCTACCAGTACAATAGTGTATATCGTATTGCCAGTACTATATCTCCGCGACCCCTCCCCGCCTGCCCTCCGCTGCACATGTGCAGGTGCGTCACCTCACAGAACCAAGGGAGCGGGAGCCCCGGCGCTGCCCCGCACAGGTGGACCTCCCTCCCCCCTGCCCCTCCCCCTGCCCCTACCCCTAGGCTCGACAACTACCGGTCTGGCGGAGCCCTCACTCACCCCGGGCTAGGCAGCCAGCGATCTGAATGGGCCCTCACTCAGCCCCCTGAACCAAGGGACCGCTGACGTTTTATTATTTGCCTGCTAGTATTACCTACCTGTCTACCTGCACAATGGTGCGTATTGCATGGCCAGTACTGTATCTCCGTGTCCCCTCCCCTCCCGCCGTCTGCTGCATGTCTGCAGGTGCGTCACCTCGTGTGACAAGGGGAGCAAGACCCCGCACAAGTCGTCCTCCCCCCTGCCCCCTGCCCCCCGCCCCTGCACCTCTCACGGCTCCCTTCCTTCGGAGCGCTAGTGGGCCGTCCCACGGCTACCCTCCTACCATCCACCCTCCCCCGGGAGCGCCAGTGGGCGATCCCACGGCTGCGCTCCACCTTCCCCCTTCTTCTACGGCGCCACTGGGCGATCCCACGGCTGCAATCCACCCCCCCCCTCCCCAAGCAGCGCTTGTGGGCGATCCCACGGCTGCCCTCCTACCCCCTCTCTCCCTCTGCAGCGCCGGTGGGCGATCCCACGGCTGCACTCCTTCCCCCTCTCTCCCCCTGCAGCGCCGGTGGGCGATCCCGCGGCTGCACTCCCCCCCTCCCCCCCACAACCTGCCCCATTACACCGCCGGCCGAGTGGCCGAGCGGTCAACCCCACGAGCTGCTCAGTGGCAGTCGCGGGTTCCAATCCCTCCCTTCCCCTCGTGCCCCCAACACAAGAAATACAGTATACGTAGCCGTACTACACGTAGCTGTATTTGCCTGCTAGTATTACCTACCTACCTACCAGTGCAATAGTGCATATTGTATTGCCAATATTGTATCTCCGTGACCCCTGCCCTCCTGCCCCCCGCTGCACATCTGCAGGTGCTTCAACTCGCGGAACTAGGGGAGCGGGAGCCCCAACGGTGCCCCGCACAAGTGGACCTCTGTTCCCCCCTACCCATGCCCCAGTACAGCCACACTCAGTATGAGTCCGTCAACACTAGAGGAGGAGGCGTGTGCCCCGCCCGCCGGCTGCATGGCCGTTGGGTGAGTGAGGTGCGACGGAGCCGAGCTTCCCCAGGGCGGCAATCTGTGGGCCCTTAAGGCCCTCTTCGGAATCGGGAAGACTAGCGCAAAGCCCATAGTCCAGCCCCCGCAAAGCAAGAAGACCCCCCCACCGAAGCGCAAGTCCTTCGAATCGGGCAGCAGCTCGTCATCGGCCCAGGCACTCCCCGGTCCCGATGGGAAGGGGAGGGGGAAGCAGGTGCAGCAAAAGCGGCGCGAGGAGCCCCCCTCTTTGGAGGGGCATGAATCACCTGACCCCCTGCTTGGTGAGCAGGTGTATGTGCCCTACACCGATGGTGTCTACCCGGGGATTGTAACCTCCGTTGTGGCGGGGGCCGGGGGGAGAGTGTGGGTGGAACAACCAGGGGAGAAGGAGATGTTTCGGGTTGAGAGGCATTTGTTGTATGCCTCTCATGCTGCAGCAGTGACCCATTGGGAGAACCAAAAGGCTGCAGCTGCAGGTAAGAAGGCCGCCAAGGCCAAAAAGAAGTCTAACCCCAAACCGGACGCTAACCCGGCTGAGCCGGCACCCAAGCCAGCCAAACCTGAACCCTAGCCTGAGGCTATGCAGGCCCCTCAACCCGAGCCCAAAGCTGCCCCTCAGGCCGGAGCCATGGAGGAGGACGCCCGAGCGCACCCCTGGGCGGAACCCGCAGCCCAACCACCTGCCCAAACCCATGCCCATGCCCCGGATGGAGGCGAAACCTAGGCCAAGGCCCCCCTTTGGGAGGACCCAACAGGCCCTAGCCCTGAGGTGTAGGGCGGCATGAGGCAGCAAGGACAAGCAAGGACAAGCAAGTACAAGAAAGATTGAAGCCTGAGCGATTTTTGTGTGCATGTGCAGCCGTTCATAAAACGCGTTCATAAAACGCTCTGCGCGTTCATAAAACGAGAACTGAATTATGAACTGAATTATGAACCGAATTATGAACAGGGGAGGAGGTTTTCATAATTTTCAAAAACTGGCAAAAATGGCAATTTTTCCCAAAAACCCCCGGCGGAAAAAAAAACTCACCCTAAAGGTGGTGACCCAACCCCCCCAATTTAGAATGAACATGGCACATGGGTACCCTAGTAAGAGCAAAATCCTTTCATATTTCATAAAACCATTTATGATGAACAAAAATACCTTTCATACAGGTACCAAGGGTTTGGGCGAAAATGTACCGTTTGTGAGTTTTTTACGCCCAACCGGTGCTTTCGGGCCATTTTTGGGCGAAAACGTGCTGGCTAGGGTTTTTTTTAATTCTCGCCCGGTACATTTTGGCCATTTTGGCCAAATGTGTACTGTGTAGGAAATTTTTATTCCGAACCAGCACATTTTGGCTCTTTTGGCGAAAATGTACAGGCTGGGGGTCATCCAAAATCTCGGCCGCTACATTTTGGCCATTTTGGGCGGAAATGTACGGGCCAGGAATATGTTCATTCTCGGTTGGTACATTTGGTCATCGTGGACAAAAATCTCGCGGCTGGGGGTCTTTTATTTGCGGCCAGTACATTGTGGCCCTTTTGAATGAAAAGGCACTAGCCGTCAGCCTGTACATTCTGGCCCTTTTGGGCGATAATGCACGGGCGAGGGGTTTTATATTCTCATTCGGTACATTTTCGCCATTTTTGGCGAAAATGAATCTGCTGCCGGGTTCTTTTGTCAACCTGTATATTTTGGCTAGTTTTGGCAAAATGTACCACCTGGGAGTTGTTTATTCGCAACTGGTACATTTTTGCCATTGTGGGCGAAAATGTGACGGCTAGGCGTCTCTTCTGGTCAGCCCATACCTTTTGGCCATTTGGGGCGAAAATGTACCAGCTTGGGGTGTTTCATTCTCATCCTATACGTTTTTGCCATTGTGAGCGACAATGTACCGGCTGGGGATGTTTTATTCTCAGCCGGTACATTTCGGCCATTTGGGGCCAAATCGTACCAGCTAGGAATTTCATTGTCTCAGCCTGTACAGTTTGGCCACTTTGGGCGAAAATGTACCGTTTGGGAGTTTTTTTTGCTTAGCCAGTGGCTTTGGCCATTTTCGGGCGAAAACGTGCCGGCTAGGGGTTTTTTAATTATCGTCCGGTACATTTAGGCCATTTTGGCCAAATGTGTACTGTCTCAGAAATTCTATTGCCTTCGGCAGTGCACCTCAAAGAGAGGTTGACAGTCAGCCAATCAGTCCCTGAGCCAGCAAGCAGGCAGTCAGATAGATACACACAGTTTGGGTTTTTTGTCAGTAGCAGATACGGCCCCAGGCAGCACGGAGGCCCTTCGCTGGAATCCAGGTAGTGGCCGAGTGGTAACGCAGCCCACCGGCATTCGTGTGGTCGGCGGTTCGAACCCCAGTCTGCCCACTTTGGCGCCGCCGCCGGCGGCGGCGCTAAAATCAACAGACTGGGGTTCGAACCGACGCCTGCACATCCGGAAGCGGCTGCGTTACCATTGGACCGCTGACCGCGTTACAAGCGCCGTGCGTCCTCACTGCTTGTAGCCTATTAAGCAAAAACTTTTGACCCCCCCCCACCCCCCCCCCAAAAAAGTGATATCCAGTTTTAGGGGGTAGAGGCCTCAAAATCAAAAAATTCATTGGGGGATGCTCTTATTGGGCAAAATAATGATTTTACAAGGGGTTGGACATCCAATATCATGCCTTGGGGTATGCTACGCGAATGACCCCAAAAAAGGGGGGTATATGACGCCCGCGCCTGCGCTTGATCTAACAACCTCTCTTCGAGGTGATTTTCATTCTGAACCAGTACATTTTGGCTCCTTTGGCGAAAATGTACAGGCTGGGGGTCTTTTAAATCTCGTCCGCTACATTTTGGCCGTTTTGGGCGAAAATGTACCTCTTGGGCGTTTTTTACGCTCTTCCGGTCAGGGGGGCGGGGGGGGGCTTCTGCAAAATGTGAAGTCATGGAGTTTTGCCTAAAATTGGCCACTTCGAAAAAAGGGGGGGGGGTTTACCCGTTTTGCGCGCAACTAAAATCTTCCAAATCGCGGCGCGGGGGGTTACCTTGGATGTGCACAAGTGCGTATTTCCCCATTTTTTGGGCATGCAGAAGGAAATTTGGGGGTGTCTTGCTTCAAAAGTGACGGATCTTAGCATGCTTACTTGATGCTTCTGTTTCACATATCAGGTGTGGCAAGGACGCGGTGGCCTAAGGGGTTAGCATACAACAACGGGTGCCTCCACTGTACCTCCTCACCAATGCAATGGTGATTGTATCCGCCCACACCCCCCGGCAGAGGGGGGGGCATGGGCGATTTCTCTTCGGCGCGGCTCAATACCGAAGAGGGTGCCTCACAGGGTGCCCGATCCTGCAAGACGTACGTTTCGTCACGTTTCGCGTTTCGCGTCGCTGCTTCATGGGGTGCACACTCCCACAGTACGGTTGTTTTGAATCGTTTCGCGTGTCCGATCGCCGCTTCATGGGGTGCCCAATCCCACAATGAGGTCGTTTCGAGTCGTTTCGTGTTTCACGGGGTGCCCAATCCCGGAACTTCGGTTGTGCCAACAACAAGTACATCGTCTATCATGCTATGGTTGCGTCTTGTTGTGTGTCTCGCGGCATTGCGCAGAACCTCATACGTTTCGCACCCCCCCCTAAACAAACGGTCCCTAGCGGTAACACCCATCTACCACTTTCACTTCAATCTCTGTTTCCTCAAGGCACCGCTTGCACTGCGTTGGTCCCAAGCCCCCTGCCATAGCGTAACGTCTTATGCACCTGCTTGTGCACCTCACGTAATGTTCTACTTTCGCTGCCTTTTTGAACGCTACTCGACTTCCGTTCTGGTGCTTGTCGCTTCTGTGCCACTGAAGCTGCTACGGGTGCCTTCCCACTTTTCACTTGCTTGCCTTGCCCACGGGGTTGCTTCGCGGTCTTCTTGTACACTTTCTTGTGTCCTGTCGCAACGACCACTTTGGCATTGCTGTCCGAGCTCCTGCTGTCGGAACTAGATTCCGACGATGTAGAGGACGTCCCACCACTACTAGAATTGGTCGTTAACGAACTATCCGTGTCGGACCCGTGTGACTCATCGGACGCGCGACGCTCAAGACGCCAATCTTCATCGGCCTCACTTGTAGGTCGTTGTGTGCCATATTTGTCCCCTCCTTCATCACCCGTCGTTGTGGCATGTGCCATGCCTTCTTTTGCTTCCTTGTCCACATGAATGGTAATACGCCGCACGTGTTCTCCTTTCTCCGCCTTTGTCTTCCGAGCACACCGGGCAATCTGCTTCTCCACAACCCAATCACTTATTTCAATTGTTTCGGGGTCCAAGCCGGGATGCACGAGCCGCAGGTGGTACTTGATATTCAATGTGAATGGGGATGCGGTGCACATCGGAACCGGACACTTCCTTGGGACATTGCGCTTCTTTTCCAATGGCTTCTTGTACTTGAAGCTATACCGGGAAGGGCAGTTGGTGGACACCTTCGGCCCATTCAACGTGGTTTCGCAAATCCCGGTGGAACGACCGCAAAAGCCACATGGCTCCGCTTTTCCACGGTGGCGTGCATCTGCCACGGCGTCATCTTTAGCAACGTGCTCTGCCACGTGGTCCAACATTATGCGCAAGGGCACTGCCGCATCACAAAAGAGGCAACATCGTATATTATGTGCAAGCCGCAAGTCGAAAGCCTTCACTCCATTGTATGGCTCTGCTACGATCACGGGGCAGTACTTGATGCCTTGGGCCACAGCAACGATGAACGTATTCAAGATGTTCGGGCCTACTTCCCATCTTCCCTCATCCGTGATGTCCAAATCCACAAACGTGGTGCTCGCTGCGTCCAGGTCAATGGTTGGACCAAACCTATCACTCCATTGCAGTGCCACTTCCGCGTTTGGCCGGGAAACATAACCCCTGCCGCTGAGGGGGTTCCCACCGCTTGAGAACAAGGGGCAAAATCAGAAGTGGCCCACAAGTGGGCAAGGTGGCTACATAACCCCTGCCGCCTAGGGGGAGCCCACCGCTTCAGAGCAAGGGGCAAAATCAGAATTGGCCCACAAGTAGGCGAGGTGGCTACATAACCCCTGCCGCCTAGGGGGACCCCACAACTTCAGAGCGGGGGGGCAAAATCAGAAGTGGCCCACGAGTGGGCAAGATGGCTACATAACCCCCGCCGCCGGGGGGGTCTCCACCGCTTCAGAGCGGGGGGCACAATCAGAAGTGGCCCACAAGTGGTCAAAAATGCTACATAGTGGTAGTGTGAGGTGCGCTAAGCAAACCCTTCCCCCCCAAAAGGGGGGGGTTTCGGTTATGTGAAAACCCCACTATTGCCTAAAAATTTGGCCAACAAAAGGAGGGGGGGGGGGTTATGTAAAACCCCCCATGCTGTCGTTCTCCCCAGAAACGCCCCCCCGCCCCTGCTTCCGGTACATTTGGGGCATTGTGCGAGAAAAAATAGCCGCTGGCGGTGTTTTACTCTCAGCCGGTACATTTCATTTGGGGCGAATTTGAACTGTTTGGGAAATGTTTATTTCTGAACCGGTTCATTTTGGCCATTTTGGGTGAAAATGTACCAAGCCAGAGTTGTGCATGGTGAGCCGGTGGTTTTTAGGGTATTTTTGGGCAAAAATGTAGCGGCTTTGGGTGTTTTTGTGAATCGGTACATTTTGGCTACTTTCGGCGAAAATGCACCGGCTGGGGGCCGGCGATGCTTTCCTCTCAGCCGTTACATGTTGGCCATTTTGGGTGAAAATGTACGGGCTAGGAATTTTCTTAATCCTCGGTTGGAGCATTTTGGCCATTTTGAGCGAAAATGTCTCGGCTGGGGGTTTTGTATTTTCGGCCAGGACATTGTGGCCCTTTTGAACGAAAAAGTACTAACGGGGAATTTTTCATCCTCAGCCTGTACAGTCTTGGCCTCTTGGGCGAAAACGTACTGCCTAGGGGTTTTGTATCCTCGGCCAGTACATTTTAGCCATTTTGGGCGAGAATGTACGGGCTGGGGGTTTTAGATTCTCAGACTGTATATTTTGGCCATTTGGGGCAAAAATGTACCTGCTGGCAGTTTTCGGTTCTCAGGTGGTACATTATGGCCATTTTATGAGAAAATATGGCGGCCGGCGGTGTTTTACTCTCAGCTGGTACATTTTGGCCAGTTTGGGCGAAAATGTACCGGCTGGGGGTTTTTTGTTTAAAGCCGGGACACTTTTGGCAATTTGGGGCCCAAATGTACCGGCTGAGAATTTTTTATTCTAAGCGGGGAAATTTTGGCCATCTTCGGCAAAAATGTAGATGTTGGGAGTTTTTTATTCTCAACTGTTATATTTTGGCCATTTCCAATGAAAATGTATCCGTTGTGGGGTTTGTATCTTCAGCCCGTACATTTTGGCCATTTTGGGCGAAAATGCGCCGGGTGGGGGTTTCTTCTTCTTAGCCAGTTCATTTTGGCAATTTTGAGCAAAAATGTACCGGCTGATAATTTTTTATACTAGGCGGGTACATTTTGGCCATTTTGGGCGAAAATGTACCTCTTGGGTGCCTTTTATTCTCTTCCGGTACAGTTGGGCCATTATGCGAGAAAATATGGCGGCCGGCGGTGTTTTACTCTCAGCCGGTACATTTTAGCCATTTGGGGCGAAAATGTACCGGCTCGGGGTTTTTTTTCTCAGCCGGTAGCTCAGTAGTATTTTTTTCTCATCTGGTACATTTTGGCCATTTCGGGCAAATATGGACCGGTTAGGAGTTGTTTATTCTCAGTCCAACATTGCATACGGTTTTGACGAAAATGTATGGGCTTGGGGTTGTTTATTCTCAGGTGGTAAAAATTGGCCATTTCAGGCGAAAATGTACTATCCAGGAGTTTTTATGCTGAGGCAGCAACTTGTGGCAATTTTGGGTGAAAATGTACCGGCTTTTTGTTGTCATCCCGTATATTTTGGCCATTTGGGGCGAAAATGTAGTGGCCAGGGGGTTTTTATGCGCCAACGGTGGTTTTTGGCCATTTTGAGGCGAAAATGTACTGGCTGGGGTCGTTTAGTTTCAGCCGGTAGGATGTGGCCATTTTAGGCGAAAAGGTACCGTTTATGAGTTTTTATGCCGAGGCGGTACATTCTGGCCATTTTATATGAAAATGTACTGGCTGGGGGCTTTTTGTGCTGAGGTGGTAGATTTTGGCCATTTTGGGCGAAAATGTACCGATTGGGAGTTTTTTCACGCCCAGCCGGTGGTTTTTGGGCATTTGTGCGCGAAAACGTGCTGGCCAGGGGTTTTTTAATTCTCGCCCGGTACATTTTGCCATGTTGGCCAAATGTGTTCTGTCTACGAAATTTTTATTCGGAACCAGTACATTTTGGCTCTTTTGGCGAAAATGTACAAGCTGGGGGTCTTCTAAAATCTCGTCTGCTACATTTTGGCCATTTAGGGCGGAAATGTACGGGCCAGGAATATGTTCATTCTCGGTTGGTACATTTGGTCATCTTGGACAAAAATGTCTCGGCTGGGGGTTTTTTATTTGTGGCCAGTACATTGTGGCCCTTTTGAACGAAAAGGTACTAGCCGGGAATTTTTCATCCTCGGCCTGTACATTGTGGCCCTTTTGGGCGAAAATGCACGGGCTGGGGGTTTTATATTCTCATTCGGTAGATTTTGGCCATTTTCGGCGAAAATGTATCGGTTGCGGGGTTTTTTTGTCAGCCTGTATATTTTGGCTAGTTTGGGGAAAAATGTACTAGCTGGGAGTTTTTTATTCGCAGCTGGTACATTTTTGCCATTGTGGGCGAAAATATACCGGCTAGGCGTTTCTTCTTCTCAGCCCAAACATTTTGGCCATTTGGGGGAAAAATGTACCAGCTAGGGGTGTTTCATTCTCATCCTGTACATTTTTGCCATTGTGAGCGACAATGTACCTCTGGGGATGTTTTATTCTCATCCGGTACATTTCGGCCATTTAGGGCCAAATTCTACCAGCTGGGAATTTCATTGTCTCAGCCTGTACAGGTCGGCCACTTTGGGCGAAAATGTACCGGCTGGGGGTTTTTTGTTCTGAGCCGTGACACTTTTGGCAATTTGGGGCCCAAATGTACCGGCTGAGAATTTTTTATTCTAAGCGGGTAGATTTTGGCCATCTTCGGCAAAAATGTATATGTTGGGAGTTTTTTATTCTCAACTGTTATATTTTGGCCATTTCCAATGAAAATGTATCTGTTGTGGGGTTTGTATCCTCAGCCCGTACATTTTGGCCATTTTGGGCGAAAATGCGCCGGGTGGGGGTTTTTTCTTCTTAGCCAGTTCATTTTGGCAATTTTGAGCAAAAATGTACGGGCTGATAATTTTTGATACTAGGCGGGTACATTTTGGCCATTTTGGGCGAAAATGTACCTCTTGGGTGCCTCTTATTCTCTTCTGGTACACTTGGGCCATTCTGCGAGAAAATATGGCGGCCGGCGGTGTTTTACTCTCAGCCGGTACATTTCGGCCATTTGGGGCGAAAATGTACCGGCTGGGGGTTTTTTATTCTCAGCCGGTAGCTGAGTAGTATTTTTTTCTCATCTGGTACATTTTGGCCATTTCGGGCAAATATGGACCGGTCAGGAGTTGTTTATTCTCAGTCCAACATTGCGGGCAGTTTTGACGAAAATGTACGGGCTTGGCGTTGTTTATTCTCAGGTGGTAAAGATTGGCCATTTCAGGCGAAAATGTACTATCCAGGAGTTTTTATGCTGAGGCAGCAACTTCTGGCAATTTTGGGTGAAAATGTACCGGCTTTTTGTTGTCATCCGGTATATTTTGGGCATTTGGGGCGAAAATGTAGTGGCCAGGGGGTTTTTATGCTCAGACGGTGGTTTTTGGCCATCTTGGGGCGAAAATGTACTGGCCGGGGGTCGTTTAGTCTCAGCCGGTAGGATGTGGCCATTTTGGGCGAAAAGGTACCATTTAGGAGTGTTTATGCCGAGGCGGTACATTCTGGCCATTTTGGATGAAAAGGTACCGGCTGGGGTTTTTTCGCGGGGGGGGGGCGTCTCCTCGGTCCTGGTACGCGACCCCCCCCCCCCCTCCGGGCCCACTTAGTTACCAAGGGTCAATGGCTACTAGCCATACATAGGGTGGCGCCGAAGGCGCCCGAAAATTTTTGGGACCCCCGAGAATGCAGGGGGTGCGCTAAGGGGGCGCACTTAGGACAATCTTTGAATCCGCGTTTCGTTGCGTGGTGCATCATGGTGACCCCCGGCATAGGTTTTGACTTCCGATTTTGTTCCCTTTGTTGGGGACCCCCGAGAATCGGGGGGTGATGTAGCATTTCCGCCCTCTTCTGGGCCCCAACCGTCCGGTCCTATTAAGGAAACCGGGACAATCTTTGAATCCACGCTTTGTTGCGTGGTGCATCATCGTGACCCCCCCCCCCCTGGGGGCCTTCGGCCCACTTCTACTGGGGGGTTGAGTCGCGTACAGAAGCCAGGAGACATCCCCCCCGTGGGGTTTTTTGTGCTGAGGTGGTAGATTTTGGCCATTTTGGGCGAAAATGTACCGATTGGGAGTTTTTTTACGCCCAGCCGGTGGTTTTTGGCCATTTGTGCGCGAAAACGTGCTGGCTAGGGGTTTTTTAATTCTCGCCCGGTACATTTTGCCATTTTGGCCAAATGTGTTCTGTCTGGGAAAGTTTTATTCTGAACCAGCACATTTTGGCTCTTTTGGCGAAAATGTTTAGGCTGGGGGTCTTCTAAAATCTCGTCCGCTACATTTTGGCCATTTTGGGCGGAAATGTACGGGCCAGGAATATGTTCGTTCTCGGTTGGTACATTTGGTCATCTTGGACAAAAATGTCTCGGCTGGGGGTTTTTTATTTGTGGCCAGTACATTGTGGCCCTTTTGAACTCAAAGGTACTAGCCGGGAATTTTTCATCCTCGGCCTGTACATTCTGGCCCTTTTGGGCGAAAATGCACGGGCGAGGGGTTTTATATTCTCATTCGGTAGATTTTGGCCATTTTCGGTGAAAATGTATCTGTTGCTGGCTTTTTTTGTCAGCCTGTATATTTTGGCCAGTTTGGGCAAAAATGTACTAGCTGGGAGTTTTTTATTCGCAGCTGGTTCATTTTTGCCATTGTGGGCGAAAATGTACCGGCTAGGCGTTTCTTCTTCTCAGCCCATACATTTTGGCCATTTGGGGGGAAAATGTACCAGCTAGGGGTGTTTATTCTCATCCTGTACATTTTTGCCATTGTGAGCGACAATGTACCTCTGGGGATGTTTTATTCTCATCCGGTACATTTCGGCCATTTAGGGCCAAATTCTACCAGCTGGGAATTTCATTGTCTCAGCCTGTACAGGTCCGCCACTTTGGGCGAAAATGTACCGGCTGGGGGTTTTTTGTTCTGAGCGGTGACACTTTTGGCAATTTGGGGCCCAAATGTACCGGCTGAGAATTTTTTATTCTAAGCGGGTAAATTTTGGCCATCTTCGGCAAAAATGTATATGTTGGGAGTTTTTTATTCTCAACTGTTATATTTTGGCCATTTCCAATGAAAATGTATCCGTTGTGGGGTTTGTATCCTCAGCCGGTACATTTTGGCCATTTTGGGCGAAAATGCGCCGGGTGGGGGTTTTTTCTTCTTAGCCAGTTCATTTTGGCAATTTTGAGCAAAAATGTACCGGCTGATAATTTTTTATACTAGGCGGGTACATTTTGGCCATTTTGGGCGAAAATGTACCCCTTGGGTGCCTTTTATTCTCTTCCGGTACACTTGGGCCATTATGCGAGAAAATATGGCGGCCGGCGGTGTTTTACTCTCAGCCGGTACAGTTTGGCCATTTGGGGCGAAAATGTACCGGCTGGGGGTTTTTTATTCTCAGCCGGTAGCTCAGCAGTATTTTTTTCTCATCTGGTATATTTTGGCCATTTCGGGCAAATATGGACCGGTTAGGAGTTGTTTATTCTCAGTCCAACATTGCAGGCAGTTTTGACGAAAATGTACGGGCTTGGGGTTGTTTATTCTCAGGTGGTAAAGATTGGCCATTTCAGGCGAAAATGTACTATCCAAGAGTTTTTATGCTGAGGCAGCAACTTCTGGCAATTTTGGGTGAAAATGTACCGGCTTTTTGCTGTCATCCCGTATATTTTGGCCATTCGGGGCGAAAATGTAGTGGCCAGGGGGTTTTTATGCTCAGACGGTGGTTTTTGGCCATTTTGGGGCGAAAATGTACTGGCCGGGGGTCGTTTAGTCTCAGCCGGTAGGATTTGGCCATTTTGGGCGAAAAGGTACCATTTAGGAGTGTTTATGCCGAGGCGGTACATTCTGGCCATTTTGGATGAAAAGGTACCGGCTGGGGTTTTTTCACGGGTGGGACGTCTCCTCGGTCTTGGTACGCGACTCCCCCCCCCCCCTCCGGGCCCACTTAGTTACCAAGGGTCAATGGCTACTAGCCATACATAGGGTGGCGCCGAAGGCGCCCGAAAATTTTGGGGACCCCCGAGAATGCAGGGGGTGCACTAAGGGGGCGCACTTAGGACAATCTTTGAATCCGCGCTTCGTTGCGTGGTGCATCATGGTGACCCCCGGCATAGGTTTTGACTTCCGATTTTGTTCCCTTTGTTGGGGACCCCCGAGAATCGGGGGGTGATGTAGCATTTCCGCCCTCTTCTGGGCCCCAACCGTCCGGTCCTATTAAGGAAACCGGGACAATCTTTGAATCCACGCTTTGTTGCTTGGTGCATCATGGTGACCCCCCCCCCGTGGGGGCCTTCGGCCCACTTCTACTGGGGGGGGGGGGGGTTGAGTCGCGTACAGAAGCGAGGAGACATCCCCCCCGTGGGGTTTTTTGTGCTGAGGTGGTAGATTTTGGCCATTTTGGGCGAAAATGTACCGATTGGGAGTTTTTTTACGCCCAGCCGGTGGTTTTTGGCCATTTGTGCGCGAAAACGTGCTGGCTAGGGGTTTTTTAATTCTCGCCCGGTACATTTTGCCATTTTGGCCAAATGTGTTCTGTCTGGGAAATTTTTATTCTGAACCAGTACATTTTGGCTCTTTTGGCGAAAATGTTTAGGCTGGGGGTCTTCTAAAATCTCGTCCGCTACATTTTGGCCATTTTGGGCGGAAATGTACGGGCCAGGAATATGTTCATTCTCGGTTGGTACATTTGGTCATCTTGGACAAAAATGTCTCGGCTGGGGGTTTTTTATTTCTGGCCAGTACATTGTGGCCCTTTTGAACTCAAAGGTACTAGCCGGGAATTTTTCATCCTCGGCCTGTACATTCTGGCCCTTTTGGGCGAAAATGCACGGGCGAGGGGTTTTATATTCTCATTCGGTAGATTTTGGCCATTTTCGGTGAAAATGTATCTGTTGCTGGCTTTTTTTGTCAGCCTGTATATTTTGGCCAGTTTGGGCAAAAATGTACTAGCTGGGAGTTTTTAATTCGCAGCTGGTACATTTTTGCCATTGTGGGCGAAAATGTACCGGCTAGGCGTTTCTTCTTCTCAGCCCATACATTTTGGCCATTTGGGGGAAAAATGTACCAGCTAGGGGTGTTTTTTTCTCATCCTGTATATTTTTGCCATTGTGAGCGACAATGTACCTCTGGGGATGTTTTATTCTCATCCGGTACATTTCGGCCATTTAGGGCCAAATTCTACCAGCTGGGAATTTCATTGTCTCAGCGTGTACAGGTCGGCCACTTTGGGCGAAAATGTACCGGCTGGGGGTTTTTTGTTCTGAGCCGTGACACTTTTGGCAATTTGGGGCCCAAATGTACCGGCTGAGAATTTTTTATTCTAAGCGGGTAAATTTTGGCCATCTTCGGCAAAAATGTGTATGTTGGGAGTTTTTTATTCTCAACTGTTATACTTTGGCCATTTCCAATGAAAATGTATCCGTTGTGGGGTTTGTATCCTCAGCCCGTACATTTTGGCCATTTTGGGCGAAAATGCGCCGGGTGGGGGTTTTTTCTTCTTAGCCAGTTCATTTTGGCAATTTTGAGCAAAAATGTACCGGCTGATAATTTTTGATACTAGGCGGGTACATTTTGGCCATTTTGGGCGAAAATGTACCTCTTGGCTGCCTTTTATTCTCTTCCGGTACACTTGGGCCATTCTGCGAGAAAATATGGCGGCCAGCGGTGTTTTACTCTCAGCCGGTACATTTCGGCCATTTGGGGTGGAAATGTACCGGCTGGGGGTTTTTTATTCTCAGCCGGTAGCTCACTAGTATTTTTTTCTCATCTGGTACATTTTGCCCATTTCGGGCAAATATGGACCGGTTAGGAGTTGTTTATTCTCAGTCCAACATTGCAGGCAGTTTTGACGAAAATGTATGGGCTTGGGGTTGTTTATTCTCAGGTGGTAAAGATTGGCCATTTCAGGCGAAAATGTACTGTCCAGGAGTTTTTATGCTGAGGCAGCAACTTCTGGCAATTTCGGGTGAAAATGTACCGGCTTCTTGTTGTCATCCCGTATATTTTGGCCATTTGGGGCGAAAATGTAGTGGCCAGGGGGTTTTTATGCTCAGACGGTGGTTTTTGGCCATTTTGGGGCGAAAATGTACTGGACGGGGGTCGTTTAGTCTCAGCCGGTAGGATGTGGCCATTTTGGGCGAAAAGGTACCATTTAGGAGTGTTTATGCCGAGGCGGTACATTCTGGCCATTTTGGATGAAAAGGTACCGGCTGGGGTTTTTTCACGAGGGGGACGTCTCCTCGGTCCTGGTACGCGACCCCCCCCCCCCCTCCGGGCCCACTTAGTTACCAAGGGTCAATGGCTACTAGCCATACATAGGGTGGCGCCGAAGGCGCCCGAAAATTTTGGGGACCCCCGAGAATGCAGGGGGTGCGCTAAGGGGGCGCACTTAGGACAATCTTTGAATCCGCGCTTCGTTGCGTGGTGCATCATGGTGACCCCCGGCATAGGTTTTGACTTCCGATTTTGTTCCCTTTGTTGGGGACCCCCGAGAATCGGGGGGTGATGTAGCATTTCCGCCCTCTTCTGGGCCCCAACCGTCCGGTCCTATTAAGGAAACCGGGACAATCTTTGAATCCACGCTTTGTTGCGTGGTGCATCATGCTGACCCCCCCCCGTGGGGGCCTTCGGCCCACTTCTACTGGGGGGGGGGGGGTTGAGTCGCGTACAGAAGCGAGGAGACGTCCCCCCCGTGGCGTTTTTTGTGCTGAGGTGGTAGATTTTGGCTATTTTGGGCGAAAATGTACCGATTGGGAGTTTTTTTACGCCCAGCTGGTGGTTTTTGGCCATTTGTGCGCGAAAACGTGCTGGCTAGGGGTTTTTTAATTCTCGCCCGGTACATTTTGCCATTTTGGCCAAATGTGTTCTGTCTGGGAAATTTTTATTCTGAACCAGTACATTTTGGCTCTTTTGGCGAAAATGTTTAGGCTGGGGGGCTTCTAAAATCTCGTCCGCTACATTTTGGCCATTTTGGGCGGAAATGTACGGGCCAGGAATATGTTCATTCTCGGTTGGTACATTTGGTCATCTTGGAGAAAAATGTCTCGGCTGGGGGTTTTTTATTTGTGGCCAGTACATTGTGGCCCTTTTGAACTCAAAGGTACTAGCCGGGAATTTTTCATCCTCGGCCTGTACATTCTGGCCCTTTTGGGCGAAAATGCACGGGCGAGGGGTTTTATATTCTCATTCGGTAGATTTTGGCCATTTTCGGTGAAAATGTATCTGTTGCGGGTTTTTTTTGTCAGCCTGTATATTTTGGCCAGTTTGGGCAAAAATGTACTAGCTGGGAGTTTTTTATTCGCAGCTGGTTCATTTTTGCCATTGTGGGCGAAAATGTACCGGCTAGGCGTTTCTTCTTCTCAGCCCATACATTTTGGCCATTTGGGGGAAAAATGTACCAGCTAGGGGTGTTTTATTCTCATCCTGTACATTTTTGCCATTGTGAGCGACAATGTACCTCTGGGGATGTTTTATTCTCATCCGGTACATTTCGGCCATTTAGGGCCAAATTCTACCAGCTGGGAATTTCATTGTCTCAGCCTGTACAGGTCGGCCACTTTGGGCGAAAATGTACCGGCTGGGGGTTTTTTGTTCTGAGCCGTGACACTTTTGGCAATTTGAGGCCCAAATGTACCGGCTGAGAATTTTTTATTCTAAGCGGGTAAATTTTGGCCATCTTCGGCAAAAATGTATATGTTGGGAGTTTTTTATTCTCAACTGTTATATTTTGGCCATTTCCGATGAAAATGTATCCGTTGTGGGGTTTGTATCCTCAGCCTGTACATTTTGGCCATTTTGGGCGAAAATGCGCCGGGTGGGGGTTTTTTCTTCTTAGCCAGTTCATTTTGGCAATTTTGAGCAAAAACGTACTGGCTGATAATTTTTTATACTAGGCGGGTACATTTTGGCCATTTTGGGCGAAAATGTACCTCTTGGGTGCCTTTCATTCTCTTCCGGTACACTTGGGCCATTCTGCGAGAAAATATGGCGGCCGGCGGTGTTTTACTCTCAGCCGGTACATTTCGGCCATTTGGGGCGAAAATGTACCGGCTGGGGGTTTTTTATTCTCAGCCGGTAGCTCAGTAGTATTTTTTTCTCATCTGGTACATTTTGCCCATTTCGGGCAAATATGGACCGGTTAGGAGTTGTCTATTCTCAGTCCAACATTGCAGGCAGTTTTGACGAAAATGTATGGGCTTGGGGTTGTTTATTCTCAGGTGGTAAAGATTGGCCATTTCAGGCGAAAATGTACTGTCCAGGAGTTTTTATGCTGAGGCAGCAACTTCTGGCAATTTCGGGTGAAAATGTACCGGCTTCTTGTTGTCATCCCGTATATTTTGGCCATTTGGGGCGAAAATGTAGTGGCCAGGGGGTTTTTATGCTCAGACGGTGGTTTTTGGCCATTTTGGGGCGAAAATGTACTGGACGGGGGTCGTTTAGTCTCAGCCGGTAGGATGTGGCCATTTTGGGCGAAAAGGTACCATTTAGGAGTGTTTATGCCGAGGCGGTACATTCTGGCCATTTTGGATGAAAAGGTACCGGCTGGGGTTTTTTCACGAGGGGGACGTCTCCTCGGTCCTGGTACGCGACCCCCCCCCCCCTCCGGGCCCACTTAGTTACCAAGGGTCAATGGCTACTAGCCATACATAGGGTGGCGCCGAAGGCGCCCGAAAATTTTGGGGACCCCCGAGAATGCAGGGGGTGCGCTAAGGGGGCGCACTTAGGACAATCTTTGAATCCGCGCTTCGTTGCGTGGTGCATCATGGTGACCCCCGGCATAGGTTTTGACTTCCGATTTTGTTCCCTTTGTTGGGGACCCCCGAGAATCGGGGGGTGATGTAGCATTTCCGCCCTCTTCTGGGCCCCAACCGTCCGGTCCTATTAAGGAAACCGGGACAATCTTTGAATCCACGCTTTGTTGCGTGGTGCATCATGCTGACCCCCCCCCCGTGGGGGCCTTCGGCCCACTTCTACTGGGGGGGGGGGGGGTTGAGTCGCGTACAGAAGCGAGGAGACGTCCCCCCCGTGGGGTTTTTTGTGCTGAGGTGGTAGATTTTGGCTATTTTGGGCGAAAATGTACCGATTGGGAGTTTTTTTACGCCCAGCTGGTGGTTTTTGGCCATTTGTGCGCGAAAACGTGCTGGCTAGGGGTTTTTTAATTCTCGCCCGGTACATTTTGCCATTTTGGCCAAATGTGTTCTGTCTGGGAAATTTTTATTCTGAACCAGTACATTTTGGCTCTTTTGGCGAAAATGTTTAGGCTGGGGGGCTTCTAAAATCTCGTCCGCTACATTTTGGCCATTTTGGGCGGAAATGTACGGGCCAGGAATATGTTCATTCTCGGTTGGTACATTTGGTCATCTTGGAGAAAAATGTCTCGGCTGGGGGTTTTTTATTTGTGGCCAGTACATTGTGGCCCTTTTGAACTCAAAGGTACTAGCCGGGAATTTTTCATCCTCGGCCTGTACATTCTGGCCCTTTTGGGCGAAAATGCACGGGCGAGGGGTTTTATATTCTCATTCGGTAGATTTTGGCCATTTTCGGTGAAAATGTATCTGTTGCGGGTTTTTTTTGTCAGCCTGTATATTTTGGCCAGTTTGGGCAAAAATGTACTAGCTGGGAGTTTTTTATTCGCAGCTGGTTCATTTTTGCCATTGTGGGCGAAAATGTACCGGCTAGGCGTTTCTTCTTCTCAGCCCATACATTTTGGCCATTTGGGGGAAAAATGTACCAGCTAGGGGTGTTTTATTCTCATCCTGTACATTTTTGCCATTGTGAGCGACAATGTACCTCTGGGGATGTTTTATTCTCATCCGGTACATTTCGGCCATTTAGGGCCAAATTCTACCAGCTGGGAATTTCATTGTCTCAGCCTGTACAGGTCGGCCACTTTGGGCGAAAATGTACCGGCTGGGGGTTTTTTGTTCTGAGCCGTGACACTTTTGGCAATTTGAGGCCCAAATGTACCGGCTGAGAATTTTTTATTCTAAGCGGGTAAATTTTGGCCATCTTCGGCAAAAATGTATATGTTGGGAGTTTTTTATTCTCAACTGTTATATTTTGGCCATTTCCGATGAAAATGTATCCGTTGTGGGGTTTGTATCCTCAGCCTGTACATTTTGGCCATTTTGGGCGAAAATGCGCCGGGTGGGGGTTTTTTCTTCTTAGCCAGTTCATTTTGGCAATTTTGAGCAAAAACGTACCGGCTGATAATTTTTTATACTAGGCGGGTACATTTTGGCCATTTTGGGCGAAAATGTACCTCTTGGGTGCCTTTCATTCTCTTCCGGTACACTTGGGCCATTCTGCGAGAAAATATGGCGGCCGGCGGTGTTTTACTCTCAGCCGGTACATTTCGGCCATTTGGGGCGAAAATGTACCGGCTGGGGGTTTTTTATTCTCAGCCGGTAGCTCAGTAGTATTTTTTTCTCATCTGGTACATTTTGCCCATTTCGGGCAAATATGGACCGGTTAGGAGTTGTCTATTCTCAGTCCAACATTGTGGGCAGTTTTGACGAAAATGTACGGGCTTGGGGTTGTTTATTCTAAGGTGGTAGAGATTGGCCATTTCAGGCGAAAACGTACTGTCCAAGAGTTTTTATGCTGAGGCAGCAACTTCTGGCAATTTTGGGTGAAAATGTACCGGCTTTTTGTCGTCATCCCGTATATTTTGGCCATTTGGGGCGAAAATGTAGTGGCCAGGGGGTTTTTATGCTCAGACGGTGGTTTTTGGCCATTTTGGGGCGAAAATGTACTGGCCGGGGGTCGTTTAGTCTCAGCCGGTAGGATGTGGCCATTTTGGGCGAAAAGGTACCATTTAGGAGTGTTTATGCCGAGGCGGTACATTCTGGCCATTTTGGATGAAAAGGTACCGGCTGGGGTTTTTTCACGGGGGGGACGTCTCCTCGGTCCTGGTACGCGACCCCCCCCCCCCCATTCCGGGCCCACTTAGTTACCAAGGGTCAATGGCTACTAGCCATACATAGGGTGGCGCCGAAGGCGCCTGAAAATTTTGGGGACCCCCGAGAATGCAGGGGGTGCGCTAAGGGGGCGCACTTAGGACAATCTTTGAATCCGCGCTTCGTTGCGTGGTGCATCATGGTGACCCCCGGCATAGGTTTTGACTTCAGATTTTGTTTCCTTTGTTGGGGACCCCCGAGAATCGGGGGGTGATGTACCATTTCCGCCCTCTTCTGGGCCCCAACCGTCCGGTCCTATTAAGGAAACCGGGACAATCTTTGAATCCACGCTTTGTTGCGTGGTGCATCATGGTGACCCCCCCCCCCCCCCCGGGGCCTTCGGCCCACTTCTACTGGGGGGTTGAGTCGCGTACAGAAGCGAGCAGACGTCCCCCCCGTGGGGTTTTTTGTGCTGAGGTGGTAGATTTTGGCCATTTTGGGCGAAAATGTACCGTTTGGGAGTTTTTTTACGCCCAGCTGGTGGTTTTTGGCCATTTGTGCGCGAAAACGTGCTGGCTAGGGGTTTTTTAATTCTCACCCGGTACATTTTGCCATTTTGGCCAAATGTGTTCTGTCTGGGAAATTTTTATTCTGAACCAGTACATTTTGGCTCTTTTGGCGAAAATGTTTAGGCTGGGGGTCTTCTAAAATCTCGTCCGCTACATTTTGGCCATTTAGGGCGGAAATGTACGGGCCAGGAATATGTTCATTCTCGGTTGGCACATTTGGTCATCTTGGACAAAAATGTCTCGGCTGGGGGTTTTTTATTTGTGGCCAGTACATTGTGGCCCTTTTGAACTCAAAGGTACTAGCCGGGAATTTTTCATCCTAGGCCTGTACATTCTGGCCCTTTTGGGCGAAAATGCACGGGCGAGGGGTTTTATATTCTCATTCGGTAGATTTTGGCCATTTTCGGTGAAAATGTATCTGTTGCGGGGTTTTTTTGTCAGCCTGTATATTTTGACAGCTTGGGCAAAAATGTACTAGCTGGGAGTTTTTTATTCGCAGCTGGTACATTTTTGCCATTGTGTGGCGAAAATGTACCGGCTAGGCGTTTCTTCTTCTCAGCCCATACATTTTGGCCATTTGGGGGAAACATGTACCAGCTAGGGGTGTTTTATTCTCATCCTGTACATTTTTGCCATTGTGAGCGACAATGTACTTGCTGGGGATGTTTTATTCTCAGCCGGTACATTTCGGCCATTTAGGGCCAAATTCTACCAGTTGGGAATTTCATTGTCTCAGCCTGTACGGTTTGGCCACTTTGGGCGAAAATGTACCGTTTGGGAGTTTTTTTTTGCTTAACCAGTGGCTTTGGCCATTTTCGGGCGAAAACGTGCTGGCTAGGGGTTTTTTAATTCTCGTCCGGTACATTTTGGCCGTTTAGGCCAAATGTGTACTGTCTGGGAAATTTTCATTTTGAATCGGTACATTTTGGCTCTTTTCGCGAAAATGTACAGGCTGGGGGTCTTTTAAATCTCGTCCGCTACATTTTGGCCATTTTGGGCGAAAATGTACCTCTTGGGCGTTTTTTACTCTCTTCGGGTACATTTGGGTCATTCTGCGAGAAAAACCAGCCGCTGGCGGTCTTTTACTCTCAGCCGGTACATTTCATTTGGGGCGAATTTGTACCGTCTGGGAAATGTCTATTCTGAACCGGTACATTTTGGCCATTTTGGGCGAAAATGTAGCACGTCAGAGTTCTGCATGGTGAGCCGGTGGTTTTTGGGTTATTTTTGGGCAAATATGTACCGGCTCTGGGTTTTGTGGTGAATTGGTACATTTTGGCTACTTTCGGCGAAAATGCACCGGCTGGAGGCCGGCGGTGTTTTACTCTCAGCCGGTGCATGTTGGCCATTTTGGGTGAAAATGTAGGGGCTAGGAATTTTTTTAATCGTCGGTTGGTGCATTTTGGCCATTTGAAACGAAAATGTCTCGGCTGGGGGTTTTGTATTTTCGGCAAGTACATTGTGGCCCTTTTGAACGAAAAAGTACTAGCCGGGAATTTTTCATCCTCAGCCTGTACCTTCTGGGCCTTTTGGGCGAAAATGTACCGGCTGGGGATTTTGTATCCTTGGCCGGTACATTTTAGCCATTTTGGGCGAAAATGTACGGCTTGGGGGTTTTATATTCTCAGACTGTATATTTTGGCCATTTGGGGCAAAAATGTACCTGCTGGCAGTTTTTTGTTCTCAGTCGGGACACTTTTGGCAATTTGGGGCCAAAATGTACCGGCTGGGAATTTTTTATTCTAAGCGGGTAAATTTTGGCCATCTTCGGCAAAAGTGTAGATGTTGGGCGTTTTTGATTCTCAACTGTTATATTTTGGCCATTTCCGATGAAAATGTATCCGTTGTGGGGTTTGTATCCTCAGCCGGTACATTTTGGCCATTTTGGGCGAAAATGTGCCGGGTGGGGGTTTTTTCTTCTTAACCAGTTCATTTTGGCAATTTTGAGCAAAAATGTACCTCTTGGGTGCTTTTTATTCTCTTCCTGTACATTTGGGCCATTCTGCGAGAAAATATGGCGGCCGGCGGTGTTTTACTCTCAGCCGGTATATTTCGGCCATTGGGGCGAAAATGTACCGGCTGGGTGTTTTTTATTCTCAGCCGGTAGCTCAGTAGTATTTTTTTCTCAGCTGGTACATTTTGGCCATTTCGGGCAAATATGGACCGGTTAGGAGTTGTTTATTCTCAGCCCAACATTATGGACGGTTTTGACGAAAATGTACGGGCTTGGGGTTGTTTATTCTCAGGTGGTAAAGATTGGCCATTTCAGGCGAAAATGTACTGTCCAGGAGTTTTTATGCTCAGGCGGCACATTCTTGCAATTTTGGGCGAAAATGTACCGTTTGGGAGTTTTTTTACGCCCAGCCGGTGGTTTTTGGCCATTTGTGCGCGAAAACGTGCTGGCTAGGGGTTTTTTAATTCGCGTCCGATACATTTTGGCCATTTTGGCCAAATGCGTACTGTCTAGGAAATTTTTATTCTGAACCAGTACATTTTGGCTCTTTTGGTGAAAATTTACAGGCTGGGGGTCTTCTAAAATCTCGTGCGCTACATTCTGGCCATTTTGGGCGGAAATGTACGGGCCAGGAATATGTTCATTCTCGGTTGGTACATTTGGTCATCTTGGAGAAAAATGTCTCGGCTGGGGATTTTTTTTCTTTTTGGCCAGTACATTGTGGCCCTTTTGAACGAAAAGGTACTAGCCGGGATTTTTTTATCCTTGGCCTGTACATTCTGGCCCTTTTGGGCGAAAATGCACGGGCTGGGGGTTTTATATTCTCATTCGGTAGATTTTGGCCATTTTCGGCGAAAATGTATTTGTTGCGGGGTTTTTTTGTCAGCGTGTATATTTTGGCCAGTTTGGGCAAAAATGTACTAGCTGGGAGTTTTCTATTCGCAGCTGGTACATTTTTGCCATTGTGGGCGAAAATGTACCAGCTAGGCGTTTCTTCTTCGCAGCCCATACATTTTGGCCATTTGGGGGGAAAATGTACCAGCTAGGGGTGTTTTATTCTCATCCTGTACATTTTTGCCATTGTGAGCGACAATGTACTTGCTGGGGATGTTTTATTCTCAGCCGGTAGATTTGGGCCATTTAGGGCCAAATTGTACCACCTGGGAATTTCATTGTCTCAGCCTGTATAGTTTGGCCACTTTGGGCGAAAATGTACCCTTTGGGAGTTTTTTACGCCCAGCCGGTGGTTTTGGGCCATTTTCGGGCAAAAAGTGCTGGCCAGGGGTTTTTCAATTCTCAATTCTCGTCCGGTACATTTTGGCCATTTTGGCCAAATGTGTACTGTCTGGGAAATTTTCATTCTGAACCAGTACATTTTGGCTCCTTTGGCGAAAATGTACCGGCCGGGGGTCTTTTAAATCTCGTGCGCTACATTTTGGCAATTTTGGGCGAAAATGTACCTCTTGGGCGTTTGTTACTATCTTCCGGTACATTTGGGCCATTCTGCGAGAAAAAATAGCCGCTAGCGGTCTTTTACTCTCAGCCGGTACATTTCATTTGGGGCGAATTTGTACCGTCTGGGAAATGTTTATTCTGAACCGGTACATTTTGGCCATTTTGGGCGAAAATGTACCATGTCAGAGTTCTGCATGGTGAGCAGGTGGTTTTTAGATTATTTTTGGGCAAAGCTGTAGCGGCTGTGGGTTTTTTTGCAAATCGGTACATTTTGGCTACTTTGGGCATAATTGCACCGGCTGGGGGCCGGCGGTGTTTTCCTCTCAGCCGGTACATGTTGGCCATTTTGGGTGAAAATGTACGGGCTAGGAATTTTTTTAATCCTCGGTTGGTGCATTTCGGCCATTTTGGACGAACATGTCTCGGCTCGGAGTTTTTTATTTTCGGCCAGTACATTGTGGCCCTTTTGAACGAAAAAGTACTAGCCGCGAATTTTTCATCCTCAGCCTGTACCTTCTGGGCCTTTTGGACGAAAACGTACCGGCTGGGGGTTTTGTATCCTTGGCTGGTACATTTTAGCCATTTTGGGCGAAAATGTACGGGCTGAGAGTTTTATTTTCTCAGAATGTATATTTTGGCCATTTGGGGCAAAAATGTACCTGCTGGCAGTTTTTGGTTCTCGGGCGGTACATTATGGCCATTCTGCGAGAAAATACGGCGGCCGGCGGTGTTTTACTATCAACTGGTACATTTTGGCCAGTTTGGGCGAAAATGTACCGGCTGGGTGTTGTTTGTTCTCAGCCGGGACACTTTTGGCAATTTGGGGCCAACATGTACCGGCTGGGAATTTTTTATTCTAAGCGGGTAAATTTTGGCCATCTTCGGCAAAAATGTATATGTTGGGAGTTTTTTATTCTCAACTGTTATATTTTGGCCATTTCCGATGAAAATGTATCCGTTGTGGGGTTTGTATCCTCAGCCGATACATTTTGGCCATTTTGGGCGAAAATGTGCCGGGGGGGGGGGGGGTTTCTTCTTAGCCAAGTTCATTTTGGCAACTTTGAGCAAAAATATACCGGCCGATAATTTTTTATACTAGGCGGGTACATTTTGGCCATTTTGGGCAAAAATGTACCTCTTGGGTGCCTTTTATTCTCTTCCGGTACACTTGGGCCATTCTACGAGAAAATATGGCGGCCGGCGGTGTTTTAGTCTCAGCTGGTACATTTTAGCCATTTGGGGCGAAAATGTACCGGCTGGGGGTTTTTTATTCTCAGCCGGTAGCTCAGTAGTATTTTTTTCTCATCTGGTACATTTTGGGCATTTCGGGCAAATATGGACCGCTTAGGAGTTGTTTATTCATAGTCGCACATTGTGGCCGGTTTCGACAAAAATGTACGGGCTTGGGGTTGTTTATTCCCAGGTGGTAGAGATTGGCCATTTCAGGCGAAAACGTACTGTCCAGGAGTTTTTATGCTCAGGTGGCACATTCTGGCAGTTTTGGGTGAAAATGTACCGACTGGGGGTTTTTTGTTGTCATCCGGTAGATTTTGGCCATTTGGGGCGAAAATGTAGTGGCCAGGGGGTTTTTATGCTCGGACGGTGGTTTTTGGCCATTTTGGGGCGAAAATGTACTGGCCGGGGGTTGTTTATTTTCAGCCGGTAGAATTCGGCCATTTTGGGCGAAACGGTACCGTTTAGGAGTTTTTATGCCGAGGCAATACATTCTGGCCATTTTGGGTGAAAATGTACCAGCTGGGTTTTTTTTGTTCTGAGCTAGTACATTTCGGCCATTTTGGGCGAAAATGTACCGTTTGGGAGTTTTTTACGCCCAGTCGGTGGGTTTTGGCCATTTTTGCGCAAAAACGTGCCGGCTAGGGGTTTTTTAGTTCTCATCCGGTACATTTTGGCCATTTTGGCCAAATGTGTACGGTCTGGGAAATTTTTATTCTGAACCAGTACATTTGGGCTCTTTTGGCGAAAATGCACAGGCTGGGGGTCTTCTAAAATCTCGTCCGCTACATTTTGGCCATTTTGGGCGGAAATGTACGGGCCAGGAATATGTTCATTCTCGGTTCGTACATTTGGTCATCTTGGACGAAAATGTCTCGGCTAGGAGTTTTTTATTTTCGGCCAGTACATTGTGGCCCTTTTGAACGAAAAGGTACTAGCCGGGAATTTTTCATCCTAGGCCTGTGCATTCTGGCCCTTTCGGGCGAAAATGCACGGGCTGGGGGTTTTATATTCCCATTCGGTAGATTTTGGCCATTTTAGCGAAAATGTATCTGTAGCGGGTTTTTTTTGTCAGCCTGTACATTTTGGCCAGTTTGGGCAAAAATGTACTAGCTGGGAGTTTTTTATTCGCAACTGGTACATTTTTGCCATTGTGGGCGAAAACGTACCGGGTAGGCGTTTCTTCTTCTTAGCCCATACATTTTGGCCATTTGGGGGAAAATTGTACTAGCTAGGGGTGTTTTATTCTCATCCTGTACATTTTTGCCATTGTGAGCAACAATGTACTTGCTGGGGACGTTTTATTCTCACCCGGTACATTTCGGCCATTTGGGGCCAAATTGTACCACCTGGGAATTTCATTGTCTCAGCCTGTACAGTTTGGCCACTTCGGGCGAAAATGTACCGTTTGGGAGTTTTTTACGCCCAGCCGGTGGTTTTTGGCCATTTTCGGGCAAAAAGTGCTGGCCAGGGGTTTTTTAATTGTCGTGCGGTACATTTTGGCCATTTTGGCCAAATGTGTAGTGTCTGGGAACTTTTCATTCTGAACCAGTACATTTTGGCTCTTTTGGCGAAAATGTACAGGCTGGGGGTGTTTTAAATCTCGTCCGCTACATTTTGGCCATTTTGGGCGAAAATGTACCTCTTGGGCGTTTGTTACTATCTTCCGGTACATTTGGGTCATTCTGCGAGAAAAAATAGCCGCTAGCGGTCTTTTACTCTCAGCCGGTACATTTCATTTGGGGCGAATTTGTACCGTCTGGGAAATGTTTATTCTGAACCGGTACATTTTGGCCATTTTGGGCGAAAATGTACCATGTCAGAGTTCTGCATGGTGAGCCGGTGGTTTTTAGGTTATTTTTGGGCAAAAAGGTAGCGGCTCTGGGTTTTTTTTGCGAATGGGTACCTTTTGGCTACTTTGGGTATAATTGCACCGGCTGGGGGCCGGCGGTGTTTTCGTCTCAGCCGGTACATGTTGGCCATTTTGGGTGAAAATGTACGGGCTAGGAATTTTTTCAATCCTCGGTTGGTGCATTTCGGCCTTTTTGGACGAAAATGTCTCGGCTGGAAGTTTTTTATTTTCGGCCAGTACATTGTGGCCCTTTTGAATGAAAAAGTACTAGCCGCGAATTTTTCATCCTCTGCCTGTACCTTCTGGGCCTTTAGGGCGAAAACGTACCGGCTGGGGGTTTTGTATCCTTGGCCGGTACATTTTAGCCATTTTGGGCGAAAATGTACGGGCTGGGAGTTTTATATTCTCAGACTGTATATTTTGGCCATTTGGGGCAAAAATGTACCTGCTGGCAGTTTTTGGTTCTCGGGCGGTACATTATGGCCATTCTGCGAGAAAATATGGCGGCTGGCGGGGTTTTACTCTCAACTGGTACATTTTGGCAAGTTTGGGCGAAAATGTACCGGCTGGGGGTTGGTTGTTCTCAGCCGGGACACTTTTGGCAATTTGGGGCCAACGTGTACCGGCTGGAAGTTTTTTATTCTAAGCGGGTAAATTTTGGCCATCTTCGGCAAAAATGTATATGTTGGGAGTTTTTTATTCTCAACTGTTATATTTTGGCCATTTCCGATGAAAATGTATCCGCTGTGGGGTTTGTATCCTTAGCCGGTCCATTTTGGCCATTTTGGGCGAAAATGTGCCGGGTGGGGGTTTTTCTTCTTAGCCGGTTCTTTTTGGCAATTTTGAGCAAAAATGTACCGGCCGATAATTTTTGATACTAGGCGGGTACATTTTGGCCATTTTGGGTGAAAATGTACCTCTTGGGTGCCTTTTATTCTCTTCCGGTACATTTGGGCCATTCTGCGAGAAAATATGGCGGCCGGCGGTGTTTTACTCTCAGCTGGTACATTTTAGCCATTTGGGGCGAAAATGTACCGGCTGGGGGTTTTTTATTCTCAGCCGGTAGCTCAGTAGTATTTTTTTCTCATCTGGTATTTTGGCAATTTCGGGCAAATATGGAACGCTTAGGAGTTGTTTATTCTCGGTCGCACATGGTGGCCGGTTTTTACGAAAATGTACGGGCTTGGGGTTGTTTATTCTCAGGTGGTAGAGATTGGCCATTTCAGGCGAAAACGTACTGTCCAAGAGTTTTTATGCTCAGGCGGCACATTCTGGCAGTTTTGGGTGAAAATGTACCGGCTGGGGGTTTTTTGTTGTCATCCGGTATATTTTGGCCATTTGGAGCGAAAATGTACTGGCCGGGGGTCGTTTATTTTCAGCCGGTAGAATTTGGCCATTTTGGGCGAAAATGTACCGTTTAGGACTTTTTATGCCGAGGCGGTACATTCTGGCCATTTTGGGTGAAAATGTACCGGCCTGGGTTTTTTTGTTGTGAGCTAGTACATTTTGGCCATTTTGGGCGAAAATGTACCGTTTGGGAGTTTTTTACGCCCAGCCGGTGGTTTTTGGCCATTGTTGCGCGAAAACCTTCTGGCTAGGGGTTTTTTAATTCTCATCCGGTACATTTTGGCCATTTTGGCCAAATGTGTACTGTCTGTGAAATTTTCATTCTGATCCACTACATTTGGCTCTTTTGGCGAAAATGTACAGGCTGGGGGTCTTTTAAAATCTGGTCCGCTACATTTTGGCCATTTTGAGCAAAAATGTACCTCTTGGGCGTTCTTCACTCCCTTCCGGTACATTTCGGCCATTTTGCGAGAAAAAACAGCCGCTGGCGGTGTGTTACTCTCAACCGGTACATTTCATTTGGGGCGAATTTGTACCGTCTGGGAAATGTTTATTCTGTACCGGTACATTTTGGCCATTTTGGGCGAAAATGTACCATGTCAGAGTTTTGCATGGTGAGCCGGTGGTTTTTAGGTTATTTTTGGGCAAAAATGTAGCGGCTCTGGGTCGTCTGGTGAATCGGTACATTTTGGCTACTTTGGGCATAATTGCAACGGCTGGGGGCTGGCGGCGTTTTCCTCTGTGCCGGTACATGTTGGCCATTTTGGGTGAAAATGTACGGGCTAGGAATTTTTTCAATCCTCGGTTGGTGCATTTGGGCCATTTTGGACGAAAATGTCTCGGCTCGGAGTTTTTTATTTTCGGCCAGTACATTGTGGCCCTTTCGAACGACAAAGTACTAGCCGCGAATTTTTCATCCTCAGCCTGTACCTTCTGGGCCTTTTGGGCGAAAACGTACCGGCTGGGGGTTTTGTATCCTCGGCCGGTACATTTTAGCCATTTTGGGCGAAAATGTACGGGTTGGGGGTTTTACATTCTCAGACTGTATATTTTGGCCATTTGGGGTAAAAATGTACCTGCTGGCAGTTTTTGGTTCTCAGGCGGTACATTATGGCCAGTCTGCGAGAAAATATGGCGGCCGGCGGTGTTTTACTCTCAGCTGGTACATTTTGGCCAGTTTGGGCGAAAATGTACCGGCTGGGGGTTGTTTGTTCTCAGCCGGGACACTTTTGGCAATTTGGGGCCAAAATGTACCGGCTGGGAATTTTTTATTCTAAGCGGGTAAATTTTGGCCATCTTCGGCAAAAATGTAGATGTTGGGAGTTTTTTATTCTCAACTGTTATATTTCGGCCATTTCCGATGAAAATGTATCCGCTTTGGGGTTTGTATCCTCAGCCGGTACATTTTGGCCATTTTGGGCGAAAATGTGCCGGGTGGGGGGTTTTTCTTCTTAGCCAATTCATTTTGACAATTTTGAGCAAAAATGTACCGGCTGATAATTTTTGATACTAGGCGGGTGCATTTTGGCCATTTTGGGCGAAAATGTACCTCTTGGGTGCCTTTTATTCTCTTCCGGTACATTTGGGCCATTCTGCGAGAAAATATGACGGCCGGCGGTGTTTTACTCTTAGCCGGTACATTTCGGCCATTTGGGGCAAAAATGTACCGGCTGGGGGTTTTTTATTCTCAGCCGGTAGCTCAGTAGTATTTTTTTTCTCAGCTGGTACATTTTGGCCATTTCGGGCAAATATGGACCGGTTAGGAGTTGTTTATTCTCAGTCCAACATTGTGGACGGTTTTGACGAAAATGTATGGGCTTGGGGTTGTTTATTCTCAGGTGGTAGAGATTGGCCATTTGAGGCGAAAATGTACTGTCAAGAGTTTTTATGCTCAGGCGGCACATTCTGCCAATTTTGGGTGAAAATGTACCGGCTAGGGGTTTTTTGTTGTCATCCGGTAGATTTTGGCCATTTGGGGCGAAAATGTAGTGGCCAGGGGGTTTTTATGCTCAGACGGTGGTTTTTTGCCATTTTGGGGCGAAAATGTACTGGCCGGGGGTTGTTTATTTTCAGCCGGTACAATTTGGCCATTTTGGGCGAAAATGTACCGGCTGGGGTTTTTTTGTTCTGAGCTAGTACATTTTGGCCATTTTGGGCGAAAATGTACCGTTTGGGAGTTTTTTACGCCCAGCCGGTGGTTTTTGGCCATTTTTGCGCAAAAACCCGCTGGCTATGGGTTTTTCCATTCTCATCCGGTACATTTTGGCCATTTTGGCCAAATGTGTACTGTCTGTGAAATTTTCATTCTGATCCACTACATTTTGGCTCTTTTGGCGAAAATGTACAGGCTGGGGGTCTTTTAAATCTCGTCCGCTACATTTTGGCAATTTTGGGCGAGAATGTACCTCTTGGGCATTTTTTACTCTCTTCCGGTACATTTCGGCCATTCTGCGAGAAAAAACAGCCGCTGGCGCTGTTTTACTCTCAGCCGGTACATTTCATTTGGGGCGAATTTGTACCGTATGGGAAATGTTTATTCTGAACCGGTACATTTTGGCCATTTTGGGCGAAAATGTACCATGTCAGAGTTTTGCATGGTGAGCCGGTGGTTTTTAGGTTATTTTTGGGCAAAAATGTAGCGGCTCTGGGTCGTCTGGTGAATCGGTACATTTGGGCTACTTTGGGCATAATTGCAACGGCTGGGGGCTGGCGGCGTTTTCCTCTCAGCCGATACATGTCGGCCATTTTGGGTGAAAATGTACAGGCTAGAAATTTTTTCAATCCTCAGTTGGTGCATTTCGGCCATTTTGGACGAAAATGTCTCGGCTGGGGGTTTTGTATTTTCGGCCAGTACATTGTGGCCCTTTTGAACGAAAAAGTACTAGCCGCGAATTTTTCATCCTCAGCCTGTACCTTCTGCACCTTTTGGACGAAAATGTACCGGCTGGGGGTTTTGTATCCTCGGCCGGTACATTTTAGCCATTTTGGGCGAAAATGTACGGGTTGGGGGTTTTACATTCTCAGACTGTATATTTTGGCCATTTGGGGCAAAAATGTACCTGCTGGCAGTTTTTGGTTCTCAGGCGGCACATTATGGCCATTCTGCGAAAAATATGGCGGCCGGCGGTGTTTTACTCTCAGCTGGTACATTTTGGCCAATTTGGGCGAAAATGTACCGGCTGGGGGTTTTTTGTTCTCAGCCGGGACACTTTTGGCAATTTGGGGCCCGAATGTACCGGCTGGGAATTTTTTATTCTAAGCGGGTAAATTTTGGCCATCTTCGGCAAAAATGTAGATGTTGGGAGTTTTTTATTCTCAACTGTTATATTTTGGCCATTTCCGATGAAAAATGTATCCGCTGTGGGGTTTGTATCCTTAGCCGGTACATTTGGCCATTTTGGGCGAAAATGTGCCGGGTGGGGGTTCTTTCTTCTTAGCCAGTTCATTTTGGCAATTTTGAGCAAAAATGTACCGGCCGATAATTTTTGATACTAGGCGGGTACATTTTGGCCATTTTGGGCGAAAATGTACCTCTTGGGTGCCTTTTATTTTCTTCCGATACATTTGGGCCATTCTGCGAGAAAATATGGCGGCCGGCGGTGTTTTACTCTCAGCCGGTACATTTCGGCCATTTGGGGCGAAAATGTACCGGCTAGGGGTTTTTTATTCTCAGCCGGTAGCTGAGTAGTATTTTTTTCTCATCTGGTACATTTTGGCCATTTCGGGCAAATATGGACCGATTAGGAGTTGTTTATTCTCAGTCCAACATTGTGGACGGTTTTGACGAAAATGTACGGGCTTGGGGTTGTTTCTTCTCAGGTGGTAGAGATTGGCCATTTCAGGCGAAAATGTACTGTCGAGGAGTTTTTGTGCTCAGGTGGCACATTCTGGCAATTTTGGGTGAATATGTACCGGCTGGGGGCTTTTTTGTTGTCATCCGGTAGATTTTGGCCATTTGGGGCGAAAATGTAGTGGCCGGGGTTTTTATGCTCAGACGGTGTGTTTTTGGCCATTTTGGGGCGAAAATGTACTGGCCGGGGTTGTTTATTTTCAGCCGGTAGAATTTGGCCATTTTCGGCGAAAATGTACCGTTTAGGAGTTTTTATGCCGAGGCAGTACATTCTGGCCTTTTTGGGCGAAAATGTACCGGCTGGGGTTTTTTTGTTCTGAGCTAGTACTTTTTGGCCATTTTGGGCGAAAATGTACCGTTTGGGAGTTTTTTACGCCCAGCCGGTGGATTTTGGCCATTTTTGCACGAAAACGTGCTGGCCAGGGGTTTTTTAATTCTCATCCGGTACATTTTGGCCATTTTGGCCAAATGTGTACTGTGTGTGAAATTTTCATTCTGATCCACTACATTTTGGCTCTTTTGGCGAAAATGTACAGGCTGGGGGTCTTTTCAATCTTGTCCGCTACATTTTGGCCATTTCGGACGAAAATGTACCTCTTGGGCGTTTTTTACTCTCTTCCGGTACATTTCGGGCATTCTGCGAGAAAAAACAGCCGCTGGCGGTGTTTACTCTCAGCCGGTACATTTCATTTGGGGCGAATTTGTACCGTTTGGGAAATGTTTATTCTGAACCGGTACATTTTGGCCATTTTGGGCGAAAATGTACCATGTCAGAGTTTTGCATGGTGAGCCGGTGGTTTTCAGGTTATTTTTGGGCAAAAATGTAGCGGCTCCGGGTCGTCTGGTGAATCGGTACATTTTGGCTACTTTGGGCATAATTGCAACGGCTGGGGGCTGGCGGCGTTTTCTCTCAGCCGGTAAATGTTCGCCATTTTGGGTGAAAATGTACGGGCTAGGAATTTTTTTCAATCCTCAGTTGATGCATTTCGGCCATTTTGGACGAAAATGTCTCGCCTGGGGGTTTTGTATTTTCGGCCAATACATTGTGGCCCTTTTGAACGAAAAAGTACTAGCCGCGAATTTTTCATCCTCAGCCTGTACCCTCTGGGCCTTTTGGACGAAAACGTACCGGCTGGGGTTTTGTATCCTCGGCCGGTACATTTCAGCCATTTTGGGCGAAAATGTACGGGTTGGGGGTTTTACATTCTCAGACTGTATATTTTGGCCATTTGGGGCAAAAATGTACCTGCTGGCAGTTTTTGGTTCTCAGGCGGTACATGATGCCCATTCTGCAAGAAAATATGGCGGCCGGCGGTGTTTTACTCTCAGCCGGTACATTTTGGCCAGTTTGGGCGAAAATGTACCGGCTGGGGATTTTTTGTTCTCAGCCGGGACACTTTTGGCAACTTGGGGCCAAAATGTACCGGCTGGGAATTTTTTATTCCTAAGCGGGTAAATTTTGGCCATCTTCGGCAAAAATGTAGATGTTGGGAGTTTTTTATTCTCAACTGTTATATTTTGGCCATTTCCGATGAAAATGTATCCGTTGTGGGGTTTGTATCCTTAGCCGGTACATTTTGGCCATTTTGGGCGAAAATGTGCCGGGTGGGGGTTTTTCTTCTTAGCCAGTTCTTTTTGGCAATTTTGAGCAAAAGTGTACCGGCCGATAATTTTTGATACTAGGCGGGTACATTTTGGCCATTTTGGGTGAAAATGTACCTCTTGGGTGCCTTTTATTTTCTTCCGGTACATTTGGGCCATTCTGCGAGAAAATATGGCGGCCGCCGGTGTGTTTTACTCTGAGCCGGTACATTTCGGCCATTTGGGGCGAAAATGTACCGGCTAGGGGTTTTTTATTCTCAGCCGGTAGCTCAGTAGTATTTTTTTCTCAGCTGGTACATTTTGGCCATTTCGGGCAAATATGGACCGCTTAGGAGTTGTTTATTCTCAGTCCAACATTGTGGACGGTTTTGACGAAAATGTACGGGCTTGGGGTTGTTTATTCTCAGGTGGTAGAGATTGGCCATTTCAGGTGAAAATGTACTATCCCGGAGTTTTTATGCTCAGGTGGCACATTCTTGCAATTTTGGGTGAATATGTACCGGCTGGGGGTTTTTTGTTGTCATCCGGTAGATTTTGGCCATTTGGGGCGAAAATGTAGTGGCCAGGGGGTTTTTAAGCTCAGACGGTGGTTTTTGGCCATTTTGGGGCGAAAATGTACCGGCCGGGGGTTGTTTATTTTCAGCCGGTAGAATTTGGCCATTTTGGGCGAAAATGTACCGTTTAGGAGTTTTTATGCCGAGGCAGTACATTCTGGCCTTTTTGGGTGAAAATGTACCGGCTGGGGTTTTTTTGTTCTGAGCTAGTACTTTTTGGCCATTTTGGGCGAAAATGTACCGTTTGGGGGTTTTTTACGCCCAGCCGGTGGTTTTTGGCCATTTTTGCGCAAAAACGTGTTGGCCAGGGGTTTTTTAATTCTCATCCGGTACATTTTGGCCATTTTGGCCAAATGTGTACTGTCTGTGAAATTTTCATTCTGATCCACTACATTTTGGCTCTTTTGGCGAAAATGTACAGGCTGGGGGTCTTTTAAATCTTGTCCGCTACATTTTGGCCATTTCGGACGAAAATGTACCTCTTGGGCGTTTTTTACTCTCTTCCGGTACATTTCGGCCATTCTGCGAGAAAAATCAGCCGCTGGCGGTGTTTTACTCTCAGCCGGTACATTTCATTTGGGGCGAATTTGTACCGTTTGGGAAATGTTTATTCTGAACCAGTACATTTTGGCCATTTTGGGCGAAAATGTACCATGTCAGAGTTTTGCATGGTGAGCCGGTGGTTTTTAGGTTATTTTTGGGCAAAAATGTAGCGGCTCTGGGTCATGTGGTGAATCGATACATTTTGGCTACTTTGGGCATAATTGCAACGGCTGGGGGCTGGCGGCGTTTTCCTCTCAGCCGGTACATGTTGGCCATTTTGGATGCAAATGTACGGGCTAGGAATTTTATCAATCCTCGGTTGATGCATTTCGGCCATTTTGGACGAAAATGTCTCGGCTGGGGGTTTTGTATTTTCGGCAAATACATTGTGGCCCTTTTGAACGAAAAAGTACTAGCCGTGAATTTTTCATCCTCAGCCTGTACCTTCTGGGCCTTTTGGACGAAAACGTACCGGCTGGGGGTTTCTATCCTCGGCCGGTACATTTCAGCCATTTTGGGCGAAAATGTACGGGTTGGGGGTTTTTACATTCTCAGACTGTATATTTTGGCCATTTGGGGCAAAAATGTACCTGCTGGCAGTTTTTGGTTCTCAGGCGGTACATTATGGCCATTCGGCGAGAAAATATGGCGGCCGGCGGTGTTTTACTCTCAGCCGGTACATTTTGGCCAGTTTGGGCGAAAATGTACCGGCTGGGGGTTTTTTGTTCTCAGCCGGGACACTTTTGGCAATTTGGGGCCAAAATGTACCGGCTGGGAATTTTTTATTCTAAGCGGGTAAATTTTGGCCATCTTCGGCAAAAATATAGATGTTGGGAGTTTTTTATTCTCAACTGTTATATTTTGGCCATTTCCGATGAAAATGTATCCGCTGTGGGGTTTGTATCCTCAGCCGCTACATTTTGGCCATTTTGGGCGAAAATGTGCCGGGTGGGGGTTTTTTCTTCTTAGCCAGTTCTTTTGGCAATTTTGAGCAAAAATGTACCGGCCGATAATTTTTGATACTAGGCGGGTAAATTTTGGCCATTTTGGGCGAAAAATGTACCTCTTGGGTGCCTTTTATTTTCTTCCGGTACATTTGGGCCATTCTGCGAGAAAATATGGCGGCCGGCGGTGTTTTACTCTCAGCCGGTACATTTCGGCCATTTGGGGCGAAAATGTACCAGCTGGGGCTTTTTTATTCTCAGCCGGTAGCTCAGTAGTATTTTTTTCTCAGCTGGTACATTTTGGCCATTTCGGGCAAATATGGACCGCTTAGGAGTTGTTTATTCTCAGTCCAACATTGTGGACGGTTTTTGACGAAAATGTACGGGCTTGGGGTTGTTTATTCTCAGGTGGTAGAGATTGGCCATTTCAGGTGAAAATGTACTGTCCAAGAGTTTTTATGCTCAGGTGGCACATTCTGGCAATTTTGGGTGAATATGTACCGGCTGGGGGTTTTTTGTTGTCATGCGGTAGATTTTGGCCATTTGGGGCGAAAATGTACCGGCCAGGGGGTTTTTATGCTCAGACGGTGGTTTTTGGCCATTTTGGGGCGAAAATGTACTGGCCGGGGGTTGTTTATTTTCAGCCGGTAGAATTTGGCCATTTTGGGCGAAAATGTACCGTTTAGGAGTTTTTATGCCGAGGCAGTACATTCTGGCCATTTTGGGTGAAAATGTACCGGCTGGGGCTTTTTTGTTGTGAGCTAGTACTTTTTGGCCATTTTGGGCGAAAATGTACCGTTTGGGAGTTTTTTACGCCCAGCCGGTGGTTTTTGGCCATTTTTGCACGAAAACGTGCTGGCCAGGGGTTTTTTAATTCTCGTCCGGTACATTTTGGCCATTTTGGCCAAATGTGTATTATCTGGGAAATTTTCATTCTGATCCACTACATTTTGGCTCTTTTGGCGAAAATGTACAGGCTGGGGTCTTTTAAATCTCGTCCGCTACATTTTGGCCATTTTGGACGAAAATGTACCTCTTGGGCGTTTTTTACTCTCTTCCGGTACATTTCGGCCATTCTGCGAGAAAAAACAGCCGCTGGCGGTGTTTTACTCTCAGCCGGTACATTTCATTTGGGGCGAATTTGTACCGTCTGGGAAATGTTTATTCTGAACCGGTACATTTTGGCCATTTTGGGGCGAAAATGTACCATGTCACAGTTTTGCATGGTGAGCCGGTGGTTTTTAGGTTATTTTTGGGCAAAAAAGTAGCGGCTCTGGGTCGTCTGGTGAATCGGTACATTTTGGCTACTTTGGGCATAATTGCAACGGCTGGGGGCTGGCGGCGTTTTCCACTCAGCCGGTACATGTCGGCCATTTTGGGTGAAAATGTACGGGCTAGGAATTTTTTCAATCCTCAGTTGGTGCATTTCGGCCATTTTGGACGAAAATGTCTCGGCTGGGGGTTTTGTATTTTCGGCCAATACATTGTGGCCCTTTTGAACGAAAAAGTACTAGCCGCGAATTTTTCATCCTCAGCCTGTACCTTCTGAGCCTTTTGGGCGAAAACGTACCGGCTGGGGTTTTGTATCCTCGGCCGGTACATTTTAGCCATTTTGGGCGAAAATGTGCGGGTTGGGGGTTTTACATTCTCAGACTGTATATTTTGGCCATTTGGGGCAAAAATGTACGTGCTGGCAGTTTTGGTTCTCGGGCGGTACATTATGGCCAGTCTGCGAGAAAATGTGGCGGCCGGCGGTGTTTTACTCTCAGCTGGTACATTTTGGCCAGTTTAGGCGAAAATGTACCGGCTGGGGGTTTTTTGTTCTCAGCCGGGACACTTTGGCAATTTGGGGCCAAATGTACCGGCTGGGAATTTTTTATTCTAAGCGGGTAAATTTTGGCCATCTTCGGCAAAATGTAGATGTTGGGAGTTTTTTATTCTCAACTGTTATATTTTGGCCATTTCCGATGAAAATGTATCCGCTGTGGGGTTTGTATCCTCAGCCGGTCCATTTTGGGCATTTTGGGCGAAAATGTGCCGGGTGGGGGTTTTTTCTTCTTAGCTAGTTCTTTTTGGCAATTTTGAGCAAAAATGTACCGGCCGATAATTTTTGATACTAGGCGGGTACATTTTGGCCATTTTGGGCGAAAATGTACCTCTTGGGTGCCTTTTATTCTCTTCCGGTACATTTGGGCCATTCTGCGAGAAAATATGGCGGCCGGCGGTGTTTTACTCTCAGCTGGTACATTTTAGCCATTTGGGGCGAAAATGTACCGGCTGGGGGGTTTTTTATTCTCAGCCGGTAGCTCAGTAGTATTTTTTTCTCAGCTGGTACATTTTGGCCATTTCGGGCAAATATGGACCGCTTAGGAGTTGTTTATTCTCGGTCCAACAATGTGGACTGTTTTGACGAAAATGTACGGGCTTGGGGTTGTTTATTCTCAGGTGGTAGAGATTGGCCATTTCAGGCGAAAATGTACTGTCCAGGAGTTTTTATGCTCAGGCGGCACATTCTTGCAATTTTGGGTGAATATGTACCGGCTGGGGTTTTTTGTTGTCATGCGGTAGATTTTGGCCATTTGGGGCGAAAATGTAGTGGCCAGGGGGTTTTTAAGCTCAGACGGTGGTTTTTGGCCATTTTGGGGCGAAAATGTACTGGCCGGGGGTTGTTTATTTTCAGCCGGTAGAATTTGGCCATTTTGGGCGAAAATGTACCGTTTAGGAGTTTTTATGCCCAGGCAGTACATTCTGGCCATTTTGGGTGAAAATGTACCGGCTGGGGCTTTTTTGTTGTGAGCTAGTACTTTTTGGCCATTTTGGCGAAAATGTACCGTTTGGGAGTTTTTTTACGCCCAGCCGGTGGTTTTTGGCCATTTTTGCGCGAAAACGTGCTGGCCAGGGGTTTTTTGATTCTCGTCCGGTACATTTTGGCCATTTTGGCCAAATGTGTACTATCTGGGAAATTTTCATTCTGATCCACTACATTTTGGCTCTTTTGCGAAAATGTACAGGCTGAGGGTCTTTTAAATCTCGTCCGCTACATTTTGGCCATTTTGGACGAAAATGTACCTCTTGGGCGTTTTTTACTCTCTTCCGGTACATTTCGGCCATTCTGCGAGAAAAAACAGCCGCTGGCGGTGTTTTACTCTCAGCCGGTACATTTCACTTGGGGCGAATTTGTACCGTCTGGGAAATGTTTATTCTGAACCGGTACATTTTGGCCATTTTGGCGAAAATGTATCATGTCAGAGTTTTGCATGGTGAGCAGGTGGTTTTTAGGTTATTTTTTGGGCAAAAATGTAGCGGCTCTGGGTCGTCTGGTGAATCGGTACATTTTGGCTACTTTGGGCATAATTGCAACGGCTGGGGGCTGGCGGCGTTTTCCTCTCAGCCGGTACATGTCGGCCATTTTGGCTGAAAATGTACAGGCTAGGAATTTTTTTAATCCTCAGTTGGTGCATTTCGGCCATTTTGGACGAAAATGTCTCGGCTGGGGGTTTTGTATTTTCGGCCAGTACATTGTGGCCCTTTTGAACGAAAAAGTACTACCCGCGAATTTTTCATCCTCAGCCTGTACCTTCTGGGCCTTTTGGGCGAAAACGTACCGGCTGGGGGTTTTGTATCCTCGGCCGGTACATTGTAGCCATTTTGGGCGAAAATGTGCGGGTTGGGGGTTTTACATTCTCAGACTGTATATTTTGGCCATTTGGGGCAAAAATGTAGGTGCTGGCAGTTTTTGGTTCTCGGGCGGTACATTATGGCCAGTCTGCGAGAAAATGTGGCGTCCGGCCGTGTTTTACTCTCAGCGGGGTACATTTTGGCCAGTTTGGGCGAAAATGTACCGGCTGGGGGTTTTTTGTTCTCAGCCGGGACACTTTTGGCAATTTGGGGCCAAAATGTACCGGCTGGGAATTTTTTATTCTAAGCGGGTAAATTTTGGCCATCTTCGGCAAAAATGTAGATGTTGGGAGTTTTTTATTCTCAACTGTTATATTTTGGCCATTTCCGATGAAAATGTATCCGCTGTGGGGTTTGTATCCTTAGCCGGTCCATTTTGGCCATTTTGGGCGGAAATGTGCCGGGTGGGGTTTTTTCTTCTTAGCTAGTTCTTTTTGGCAATTTTGAGCAAAAATGTCCCGGCCGATAATTTTTGATACTAGGCGGGTACATTTTGGCCATTTTGGGCGAAAACGTACCTCTTGGGTGCCTTTTATTCTCTTCCGGTACATTTGGGCCATTCTGCGAGAAAATATGGCGGCCGGCGGTGTTTTACTCTCAGCCGGTACATTTCGGCCATTTGGGGCGAAAATGTACCGGCTGGGGGTTTTTTATTCTCAGTCGGTAGCTCAGTAGTATTTTTTCTCAGCTGGTACATTTTAGCCATTCGGGCAAATATGGACCGCTTAGGAGTTGTTTATTCTCAGTCCAACAATGTGGACGGTTTTGACGAAAATGTACGGGCTTGGGGTTGTTTATTCTCAGGTGGTAGAGATTGGCCATTTCAGGTGAAAATGTACTGTCCAGGAGTTTTTATGCTCAGGCGGCACATTCTTGCAATTTTGGGTGAATATGTACCGGCTGGGGGTTTTTTGTTGTCATGCGGTAGATTTTGGCCATTTGGGGCGAAAATGTAGTGGCCAGGGGGTTTTTATGCTCAGACGGTGGTTTTTGGCCATTTTGGGTGAAAATGTACCGGCTGGGGCTTTTTTGTTGTGAGCTAGTACTTTTTGGCCATTTTGGGCGAAAATGTACCGTTTTGGAGTTTTTTACGCCCAGCCGGTGGTTTTTGTCCACTTTTGCACGAAAACGTGCTGGCCAGGGGTTTTTTGATTCTCGTCCGGTACATTTTGGCCATTTTGGCCAAATGTGTACTGTCTGGGAAATTTTCATTCTGATCCACTACATTTTGGCTCTTTTGGCGAAAATGTACAGGCTGGGGGTCTTTTAATCTCGTCCGCTACATTTTGGCCATTTTGGGCGAAAATGTACCTCTTGGGCGTTTTTTACTCTCTTCCGGTACATTTCGGCCATTCTGCGAGGAAAAACAGCCGCTGGCGGTGTTTTACTCTCAGCCGGTACATTTCATTTGGGGCGAATTTGTACCGTCTGGGAAATGTTTATTCTGAACCGGTTCATTTTGGCCATTTTGGGCGAAAATGTACCATGTCAGAGTTTTGCATGGTGAGCCGGTGGTTTTTAGGTTATTTTGGGCAAAAAAGTAGCGGCTCTGGGTCGTCTGGTGAATCGGTACATTTTGGCTACTTTGGGCATAATTGCAACGGCTGGGGGCTGGCGGCGTTTTCCTCTCAGCCGGTACATGTCGGCAATTTTGGGTGAAAATGTACGGGCTAGGAATTTTTTCAATCCTCAGTTGGTGCATTTCGGCCATTTTGGACGAAAATGTCTCGGCTGGGGGTTTTGTATTTTCGGCCAGTACATTGTGGCCCTTTTGAACGAAAAAGTACTAGCCGCGAATTTTTCATCCTCAGCCTGTACCTTCTGGGCCTTTTGGGCGAAAACGTACCGGCTGGGGGTTTTTGTATCCTCGGCCGGTACATTTTAGCCATTTTGGGCGAAAATGTGCGGGTTGGGGGTTTTACATTCTCAGACTGTATATTTTGGCCATTTGGGGCAAAAATGTACGTGCTGGCAGTTTTTGGTTCTCAGGCGGTACATTATGGCCAGTTTGCAAGAAAATATGGCGGCCGGCGGTGTTTTACTCTCAGCTGGTACATTTTGGCCAGGTTGAGCGAAAATGTACCGGCTGGGGGTTTTTTGTTCTCAGCCGGGACACTTTTGGCAATTTGGGGCCAAAATGTACCGGCTGGGAATTTTTTATTCTAAGCGGGTAAATTTTGGCCATCTTCGGCAAAAATGTAGATGTTGGGAGGTTTTTTTTCTCAACTGTTATATTTTGGCCATTTCCGATGAAAATGTATCCGCTGTGGGGTTTGTATGCTCAGCCGGTCCATTTTGGCCATTTTGGGCGAAAATGTGCCGGGTGGGGGGTTTTTCTTCTTAGCCAATTCATTTTGGCAATTTTGAGCAAAAATGTCCCGGCCGATAATTTTTGATACTAGGCGGGTACATTTTGGCCATTTTGGGTGAAAATGTACCTCTTGGGTGCCTTTTATTCTCTTCCGGTACATTTGGGCCATTCTGCGAGAAAATATGGCGGCCGGCGGTGTTTTACTCTCAGCCGGTACATTTCGGCCATTTGGGGCGAAAATGTACCGGCTGGGGCTTTTTATTTTCAGCCGGTAGCTCAGTAGTATTTTTTTCTCAGCTGGTACATTTTGGCCATTTCGGGCAAATATGGACCGCTTAGGAGTTGTTTATTCTCAGTCCAACATTGTGGACGGTTTTGACGAAAATGTACGGGCTTGGGGTTGTTTATTCTCAGGTGGTAGAGATTGGCCATTTCAGGCGAAAATGTACTGTCCAGGAGTTTTTATGCTCAGGTGGCACATTCTGGCAATTTTGGGTGAAAATGTACCGGCTGGGGGTTTTTTGTTGTCATCCGGTAGATTTTGGCCATTTGGGGCGAAAATGTACTGGCCACGGGGTTGTTTATTTTCAGCCGGTAGAATTTGGCCATTTTGGGCGAAAATGTACCGTTAGGAGTTTTTATGCCAAGGCAGTACATTCTGGCCATTTTGGGTGAAATGTACCGGCTGGGGCTTTTTGTTCTGAGCTAGTACTTTTTGGCCATTTTGGGCGAAAATGTACCGTTTGGGAGTTTTTTTTACGCCCAGCCGGTGGTTTTTGGCCATTTTTGCACGAAAACGTGCTGGCCAGGGGTTTTTTAATTCTCATCCGGTACATTTTGGCCATTTTGGCCAAATGTGTACTATCTGTGAAATTTTCATTCTGATCCACTACATTTTGGCTCTTTTGGCGAAAATGTACAGGCTGGGGGTCTTTTAAATCTCGTCCGCTACATTTTGGCCATTTTGGGCGAAAATGTACCTCTTGGGCGTTTTTTACTCTCTTCCGGTACATTTCGGCCATTCTGCGAGAAAAAACAGCCGCTGGCGGTGTTTTACTCTCAGCCGGTACATTTCATTTGGGGCGAATTTGTACCGTCTGGGAAATGTTTGTTCTGAACCGGTTCATTTTGGCCATTTTGGGCGAAAATGTACCATGTCAGAGTTTTGCATGGTGAGCCGGTGGTTTTTAGGTTATTTTTGGGCAAAAATGTAGCGGCTCTGGTCGTTTGGTGAATCGGTACATTTTGGCTACTTTGGGCATAATTGCAACGGCTGGGGGCTGGCGGCGTTTTCCTCTCAGCCGGTACATGTCGGCAATTTTGGGTGAAAATGTACGGGCTAGGAATTTTTTCAATCCTCAGTTGGTGCATTTCGGCCATTTTGGACGAAAATGTCTCGGCTGGGGGTTTTGTATTTTTTCGGCCAGTACATTGTGGCCCTTTTGAACGAAAAAGTACTAGCCGTGAATTTTCATCCTCAGCCTGTACCTTCTGGGCCTTTTGGGCGAAAACGTACCGGCTGGGGGTTTTTGTATCCTCGGCCGGTACATTTTAGCCATTTTGGGCGAAAATGTGCGGGTTGGGGGTTTTACATTCTCAGACTGTATATTTTGGCCATTTGGGGCAAAAATGTACGTGCTGGCAGTTTTTGGCTCTCAGGCGGTACATTATGGCCAGTCTGCGAGAAAATATGGCGGCCGGCGGTGTTTTACTCTCAGCTGGTACATTTTGGCCAGGTTGAGCGAAAATGTACCGGCTGGGGGTTTTTTGTTCTCAGCCGGGACACTTTTGGCAATTTGGGGCCAAAATGTACCGGCTGGGAATTTTTTATTCTAAGCGGGTAAATTTTGGCCATCTTCGGCAAAAATGTAGATGTTGGGAGGTTTTTTTTCTCAACTGTTATATTTTGGCCATTTCCGATGAAAATGTATCCGCTGTGGGGTTTGTATCCTCAGCCGGTCCATTTTGGCCATTTTGGGCGAAAATGTGCCGGGTGGGGGGTTTTTCTTCTTAGCCAATTCATTTTGGCAATTTTGAGCAAAAATGTCCCGGCCGATAATTTTTGATACTAGGCGGGTACATTTTGGCCATTTTGGGCGAAAATGTACCTCTTGGGTGCCTTTTATTCTCTTCCGGTACATTTGGGCCATTCTGCGAGAAAATATGGCGGCCGGCGGTGTTTTACTCTCAGCCGGTACATTTCGGCCATTTGGGGCGAAAATGTACCGGCTGGGGCTTTTTTATTCTCAGCCGGTAGCTCAGTAGTATTTTTTTCTCAGCTGGTACATTTTGGCCATTTCGGGCAAATATGGACCGCTTAGGAGTTGTTTATTCTCAGTCCAACATTGTGGACGGTTTTGACGAAAATGTACGGCTTGGGGTTGTTTATTCTCAGGTGGTAGAGATTGACCATTTCAGGCGAAAATGTACTGTCCAGGAGTTTTTATGCTCAGGTGGCACATTCTGGCAATTTTGGGTGAAAATGTACCGGCTGGGGGTTTTTTGTTGTCATCCGGTAGATTTTGGCCATTTGGGGCGAAAATGTAGTGGCCACGGGGTTGTTTATTTTCAGCCGGTAGAATTTGGCCATTTTGGGCGAAAATGTACCGTTTAGGAGTTTTTATGCCAAGGCAGTACATTCTGGCCATTTTGGGTGAAAATGTACCGGCTGGGGCTTTTTTGTTCTGAGCTAGTACTTTTTGGCCATTTTGGGCGAAAATGTACCGTTGGGAGTTTTTTTACGCCCAGCCGGTGGTTTTTGGCCATTTTTGCACGAAAACGTGCTGGCCAGGGGTTTTTTAATTCTCGTCCGGTACATTTTGGCCATTTTGGCCAAATGTGTACTATCTGTGAAATTTTCATTCTGATCCACTACATTTTGGCTCTTTTGGCGAAAATGTACAGGCTGGGGGTCTTTTAAATCTCGTCCGCTACATTTTGGCCATTTTGGGCGAAAATGTACCTCTTGGGCGTTTTTTACTCTCTTCCGGTACATTTCGGCCATTCTGCGAGAAAAAACAGCGGTGGCGGTGTTTTACTCTCAGCCGGTACATTTCATTTGGGGCGAATTTGTACCGTCTGGGAAATGTTTATTCTGAACCGGTTCATTTTGGCCATTTTGGGCGAAAATGTACCATGTCAGAGTTTTGCATGGTGAGCCGGTGGTTTTTAGGTTATTTTTGGGCAAAAATGTAGCGGCTCTGGGTCGTCTGGTGAATCGGTACATTTTGGCTACTTTGGGCATAATTGCAACAGCTGGGGGCTGGCGGCGTTTTCCTCTTGGCCGGTACATGTCGGGCATTTTGGGTGAAAATGTACAGGCTAGGAAATTCTTAGGCGTCACAAGTTGCCCGCCCCCCACCTGGCGCTATGGCCCACGGAAGTCCATGTTGTAGTGAGGAGACAAGTATGTGAAAAGGGGTGTTATTTTGGGGTATCTATCCCCCCCCGGTGGCAATAGGCAAAATGAAGGTATGTATGTGAAATATATGCGTTATTTCTATTTCTAGCTACACACAAATTTTCGAAATAAAGATACCAAATCACAAAAATATGGTGGTATTTTACATTTAGACCATTGCATTCCTTTAGTAGGGGGGGGGGGGTCTATCTATCATTACTTTTACCCTTGGTTCCAGGGTTACCACAAAACCCACGTATACAGCACAAGTAAAAGAACGGCAAAAATATGGGTCATTGAAAAACAAATAAAACTACCCCCAAAGCATATACGTGTATTTCCTTTTTTTATGAACCTGGCCGAAATTTCGGCCAGTTTGTGCCAAAACAATCAAACACATGGTGTTATTCACCAGACAGGCCCAAGCTGGCCGAAATTTCGGCCAGGTCCTTCAAAAACTTGAAATAACGCCACAGAAATGGATACCTTTGAGCTTTTTTGGAAGTTGGCCGAAATTGAGGCTAGCTTTTCCATTGGTTCCATTGGAAACATGCATGTGTATATACACCTTTTAACGCTTCTGGCCGAAATTTCGGCCAGCTTTTTGGTTTAACGTTGAATGACTATACTCATTTTCATTTTTTTAAGGGCTGGCCGAAATTTCTCCCAGCTCTCTGGTCTAATCACCTTTCATACGTTCATATTCGGCTTTTTTCGCAGTCGGGTCCAAAAACATCAAAACACATGGTGTTATTCACGAGACAGGCCCAAGCTGGCCGAAAATTTCGGCCAGGTCCTTCAAAACTTGAAATAACGTCACAGAAATGGATACCTTTGAGGTTTTTTGCAAGCTGGCCGAAATTGAGGCCACCTTTTCCATTGGTTCCATTGGAAACATCCATGTGTATATACACCTTTTAACGCTTCTGGCCGAAATTTCGGCAGCTTTTTGTTTAGTGTTGAATGACTATACTCATTTTCATTTTTTAAGGGCTGGCCGCGAATTTTCATCCTCAGCCTGTACCTTCTGGGCCTTTTGGGCGAAAACGTACGGCTGGGGGTTTTGTATCCTCG